>OZ010609.1:35009240-35059985 GCA_963932145.1 Acanthosepion lycidas | reverse complement strand
CTTTTCTTTATCTCATTATATATTCTCTTCGTTCCATCTTCTAGCTTGTCCTACGCGTTATGCTTTTGGTTTTTGTGTGTTTTCAAATAATTACCATTTCTGTCTGACAATAGTTCATCTTATATTCCTTCTTTCTTCCCACCAATCTTGATTACTACTTCCTCAATGTTTTCGCTTTTAATTCTTCTTCCGGTTATGCACTGATCATTTTCTGCTTTATGAAACCAAAAAATCTTTTTTTTTCTACCCACGGTTCTTTTATGACAATTAACATGAGTTCACCCACGCGCGCACACAAACATCGCACTCACAATAAGATCTGTATAATGTCAACTTTCCGACTTGTGATACGAACTCCAAGATATCTCCTAATTCAGTTCCTTGAAATTACAGTTAAAGGCAAAGGATACCGTAGCCATTAGACATTTCTTTGAATCTCTTCTTTTCAAATAAACAGTATTCACCATTGAGAGTGATTATTTACATCCAGTACATTTTGTTGGCAATTCTTATTCACCACCCACATTCAGCTACAGCTACGGAATAGTCGAGACAAAACTATCAGAGTTTCATATTTTCTATTTTCAAAATAAATTGAAAAATGAAGACATGTGAAACCTTGCAAGAAATTGGTATCTTTCAACTGTCAAACTTTCTTTCACCTTCAAAAGAGAGATACTTGTTTCCAAACAGAATCAACAGTCACTTTTTATTCAAAGATGTTCTTGCATCAGTCTTGAATTTTTTTTTTTTTTTTGTAAGATTCAAAATCATTATTTTATTAGTGGACAACCTCGAAGAAAACTTAACATTTGGATATTACAAGAGTTAGAAAATAATTAAATACTGTTCTTTATAATTTGTTTTATTTCAAATTATTTTTCTCATCTTGGTTGATAAAGATGTTATATATACAACGTTTCGACCAAGTACCCTCTGGAAATCATCAGGTTTCCATTTATTGTACATTACACACGAGCTACATGTTATTTAACTGTTCAGAAAATAATGTCCTATTTTAGATTCAACGTTTATTACTGAATTGACGAAATTAAACAATGTTTAAATCACTCAGAATAGAAAAACTTAACATCTACATATATCCCTCATCGAGTTTGCAGGAATGCAGTACACCTTTAAAGGGAATGAAAGTGAAAGAGAAGACTGAGAATAGGGAGGACTGTGGAAATTACAAAAGATGAACGGGGTTCAAGAAGACACAAGATGGCGATTGATGTTGCATTTAAATTTTTGATGATTGTAGTGCTGCGAATATAAACAAAATTAGCAATGGAAATATTTACTTGCTAAAAAAATTTCTTTTTACAAACGTTTCTTGAGGTTGAAAATTTTCTTTTTTCATGTTCTATGACGCTTCTCAACAACTTCCTATCATTTGTAGCTCTTAATAATGTTTGTCTTTTGATTATCCCCCACACCCGGGCTCCATTTTCTATCAGCTATTTATCCTAGAAATTTCAACTGTCTCATTCTGATTCTAAGTATAGATGTCCTTTTTGTTTTTATTATCTTAAAACTTACTCGTTGCTAACATGTTCAGTCTACGGCAGTCTCATCATCCTTCTGCAGCTTTCATTGCTATACACTTCAGAAGTAAGAAAAAAACCTTCTATGTTATAAAGATTTATTATTTACTACTTTATCAAGAAAGTTTTTGTTTTTTAATCATTCCACTCCAAACATGACAGGAATGCCTCTAGTAAGCAGAGGGTTAAAGGTAATGAAAATGAAAGAGAAATCTGAGAATAGGGAGGAGTGTGGAATTTACAAAAGATGAACGGGGTTTAAGAAGACACAAGATGGCGATTGATGTTTCATTTACATTTTTGATGATTTCCACAGGCGGAAGCGCGAGAAAAGAAACTGTTGAAGTGGCGGTACGTTTTTAGTCATTTCAGCAGTAAAAGAGTGGGACCTAAATGCCAATCTAGTAGCACGTCTAAGTTCTATTAGGGACACCAAGGAAAAGAAGCTTGTCAGGGCAGTTGCCATGAAAATATTCGTAGAAATGACAAAGGGAAACCGTGTCACGTCGATGAGAAAATGACTGAAGTCAAGATATCTGGTCAGGATTGATTATATTACAGATCCTTCTTTGGATTTCGTTAACAAACTCGAGATTACATCATGAGCACCAGACAAGATATGACAACAATATTCATTGCACGGAAGAATGGTAGATTTGTAAATGTGCAAGATGAACTCTGTCGAGAAATGTTTCTGGCACGACAGTGACCAAACTTTCCTTGCAGTAGATGCAGCTATTGTTTCGATGTAGTCGCTCTATTTCAAGTAAGTGGAAAACATGAGACCAAGAAAGTTACAAGTATATTTATACGTTTGCGATAAAACATCTCACCGGTCTCTTTTTACCCAGCCTAATAATCGTTGAAGAATTAAACACAAAGCGTTTCAGTGATGAGAAATGCATTCATGTTTAATCTGATTCCAAACAGAGTTAATAAAACTCAAGAAAATGAGATTTCTGACTTTTGCAAGAATTGAAAAATATTGATATCGTTTTAGAAGGGCTTTCCTGTTTATCATATAAAATTTGAAATCATATGACTTTTTAGTCCTATGACTTTTTAAAGAGTTATCTATACATTGTTTTTATTTGCAAATGTCAGGCCTGAAACTGTGCTTATGTCATTGATAACTGTGTAATATTAGAAACTGGGAGAAAGGACAACAGGAGTAATGCGTAGTCATACAATCAAAGTTATTCGCTGTCATAGAAATCTGCCTGGCAAACTTCGCACTCATATCACCAATCCAAGATTGCATACAAAATTATGCAACACATTTCTAGGGTTCAATCAGATGTTACAAATTGTAACATCAAAGAAAGTAAAAGTGCGACACTGAAATCCGAAGGTGCTTTGGGATAGCAAAGAAAGATGCCTTCTAAAAGCTAAGCAGTGTATTAAGAAATAGAACAATTTCGTTAGAAAGAAAGAGTTGTGAACTGTTACATAATATCAGTCCTCCTATATGACAGTGAATGCTAGACAACCTCCTCAGACATTAAGTAGATTCTTGAGGCAGCAGAAATGCGGTTCTACAGAAGGATGCTGAGAATATCATGGACCAAACATATGAGCAAGGACGAGGTTTTAGAGAAAATGTAATCAAAAAGGAAACTATACTTAATAGTATAGATTAAATTTGTAGTGCACATAATGAGGCAAGAAAGCTTGGAAAATTCGATACACTCAGGACAGACTGAAGACAAGTGACAGAAGAAAAAAACGCATGAGGGAGTATGAGTAAATGCTTGGGGGTAAGAGTTTTAGGAGAAATAACAGAAAGACAACATTTTGTTAAGAGCCACAAAGGACAGGAAATTGTGGAGAGCCATGATCGCCGATGTGCTAATCGGACAAGCCACGTAGAAGAAAATTTCCTATCCCCAAAATGTTAACCTATTGAAAAGGTATCTATTTTTAAATGGTAGCCTGAATAAATCCAATTTCTAAATTTAATTGTACTTAAGATTATTACCAGGACACGTGGGACCAAGTTCTTAATACGGCTTGTCTTTCGTTTTCTTCAACAGAAAGAATCACAAAAAGTTAATCTTTCTCCTCCAACCACAAATCTCCCAAACCAGGAAAATTTAATTGTCGAGAGACTTCTAATTAATCTTTAAAATACAACACAATTTTAACGCTATTGCTTCGAGCTAGTGTGCTTCTATGTGATGTGTCCATTCAGACTCTCCGTAATATTTGTAGATCTTACTAAAGTTTGTCTTTTTGCTATAACTCCTAATCCGTATTCTTTCAAATACTTACACAAGATCTTTATGTAGATTATACGCTATCTCCTTTGTCTCACTTGTCTTCATTATGTTTGGTGAGTGTCAAATTTTCCAACCTCTCTTTCCTCATTATTTTCCAATATTAAAGTTTCTGTTGATGTTTTCCATTCGTTGCGATTTCATTTTCTCAACATAATTTTTAAAAAGTTTTTATGAAGCAATACCACCACTGAAAACATCGTTTCTTATCACATGATTCACGCATATTCATTGAGTACTGCGGATAACAATTCTACTGGCTTTTGCAATATTCTCGTTTTAATGATGATCATTTTCTTCTTATTTTTTAAAATTTTTTACACCAGCAGCAACTGATAAAACTGAAATAAACACTGTGTATATGAAATAAACTTTGGTGCATTTTTCCGATGTGCAATGTTGCACCATGACTTGGGCGATCTTAACTATCCACAAATTCCTTTGTAGCACTTGGCAGTGTTTATCTTTTTGCTATCTCTGCTAATCTATATTCTGCCAACCATTTCCACAAGCTCGTTAGGTAATTTATCCGCAGCTTGCATCTATCTCCATTACGTACAATATGTCCTGTGAGTTTCAAATTCTCTAAACACTCTTTCCTTATTATGTACCTTAGAAATTTCAACTGTCTCTCTCTCTCCCTGATTCTAAGTATATGTTCATTTTGTTTCTATTTCCCTTTAAGATTATTCGTTGCTTAAATTATCTGTTCATGGTATTCTCAGTATCCTTCTGTAGAGCCAAATTTCCCTCAAGTGACTTCTACAGCTGTGAGAGTAAATGTACGGGTGTTCTAATGGATAACAATTTGGAATGAGAAATTAGATAGCAGAGTTCGAATTCCATTCGGGTTTATTACTTTCATTAATGCACAAATAACTTTAAAAAATGTATGGATCCATCTCTTCCCAGATAAATAAATAGTCGAACTTGTTAAAGAAAATAATTGTTATTCTAAAAAAGTTTATGAATTATTCGTTCGCAATAAAAAAATATTGAATAATTCTTAAAATACAAAATAATTCCCATTTAAATAACTCACAAACGGTTGATAAGCCGTAAAAAATAATCACTCCAATCCGTATTCTGTTAGCATCTTGTCTATCATTCATTGTCATAAAACAGGATCCATATTATATAACATTTGAGCACTCTTTTCATTGTTTCTATCAAACTTTCTTTTTTGCTTCTGAAAGGCATTGAGTTTTCGGATTTGGGTGTCACGCTTTTCGTACCTAATTAAAACACTACCCAGATATTTAAAATGACGTTCTTGTTTGGTTTTAGTATCCCAAATTCGTCGCTCGCCTCTTTTAGACTGTTCCCTTTTCAGACAACCGTACATTCTGTCTCATAATTGAGGTGTAGTCCCTTCTTCTCACTTTCCTTTACTCGCTTCTGTAGTTTCCTTTCTGCGTCTGACATCATCTCTTATGTCGCTTGGGTCGCCGATACCTAATGCTGGTAGGACTCTCCCAGGATAGCCTCACACTAGATGTTCAATAATTCTTACATTCTTTTATATTTTTCTGAATTTAGTAAATTCATTTTCTATACGTATGCTATTGGTTTGATCCCATGTAAATTCTAGATTATTCCAATGGCTTGGCTTGGCTTTCGTTCTTAACTCCAACCGGAAGGCTACTTTGGAACGCCTAGGCGCTGAGCTGTCGACCAGTCTCTTCCATCTGTCATGGTCGTGTATTGTAACTCGGGTTGCAAGCGATCTGGTATAAGGTTGTTTCTTGGTTGTCATGTGGCGTTTTTTTGGGTGTTTTAACCACGAGGAGTCAATTCCTCTCCAGGATAAGATTATTCGAATATATTTTCCAGATAAATTATGCTTACCTAGCAGTTTAAACACTTCTCTGTGCTTTGCTTAAGCAAACGTTTTTGCATAATATAATAAAGAGCCAGTTAAGTAAAACTTGAGAGATTTGAGATATGTGGAAAGGTTTTGAGCAAATTCAGCACTGACAGAGCTTCGGGTGATACATTGTTTATAAGGACAATTGATACTTCCTCCTATACTCTTTAATGTCGCCAATACGCTTAAATCGTTATAAAAATAAATTGTCTCCAGGGATCCGCTGGCTTTGATACGTTACATTTGTCGCATGCGCACGCAGAAGTGCGTGTTATGGGTTTTTTTCCACAAATATCGTTATTTGCTTTCGCCTTTCAAAATTGTCTGCACATATTGGGCAACGCACGTTCAATTCTCCCAAAGAACCAGAAAAACATAAAGATTATATAGAAAAATCTCCATTGGTTTACAATCATATCTCCATAAATGAAAAATTGCTGCTTACATACATAAATATATATATATATATATATATATATATATATATATATATATATATATATATATATATATATATGCAGCAATTCCTACTCCAATGTTTCAATAAAAAAAAACTAGCAAGGTACTTTTGTTAAGCTTTTACTGTTTTCTCTCATGTGAAAACAAGATTTCGTTGCTGGATTTAGTATGGACAGAAATTGTCGATAATTTTTCGTTCGCGGGTTCATTTGGCAGATCAATTAGTTATTCTCAAGAGTTTTACTACTGCTACTATATATATATATATATATATATATATATATATATATATATATATATATATATATATATATATATATATATATGTCCACTATAAAAATGATTAAAGTTATATATATATATGCACGGAAAAAAACAAACAAAAATCCTTATATGCAATTATGATGTTTTAATGTTAATATGTCAACGTCGGACGTTTCGGTCTAATAAACCATCTTCAGGGCATATTCATAAAATATAATTAACATTATCAATTTAACATGACAAAGACGAGGGACATAAGAACAAGACGTATCCAAACAGATTTTATAAATATGTCCTGAAGATGGTTTATTAGACCGAAACGTCCGACGTTAACATAATAACATTAAAACAGCATAATTGCATATAAGGATTTTTGTTTGTTTTTTCCGTATATTTTCTTCATACTGTCGGATCTATATCCATATATTTGCTTACATACATATATGTATATATTCAACCACTATAAAAATTGTGAGATATATATATATATATATATATATATATATATATGAAATATAGTATATCCGCTATAACAATAATTGAATATATATATATATATATATATATATATATATATATATATATATATATATATATATATATCGCACATTGCGTGTCGTTGTTAATAAAACAGTGCTTGATATATAATAACGGAGCTAATATTTATACTAATAATAAATATTCATCTTTTTTCCCTCAACGGCAGGAAAACGTGTGTGTGTATCTGTGTTTATTTAAAATAAAGACAAAAATGCATATGCACAATATCCATTTTTCGTCTTCGATCTGATGAAGCCCAAAATGGGTAAAATTATCGGTTAATTTTTCAAAACGTTATACTTTCAGGAACGTTTTTTCTAATTGCCCTTCATGTATAACTCTGTCGGGATCATTTATCCAAATTTAAACCATATATCCATATATATATATATATCCATATATATATATATATATCTATCCATATATATATATATATATATATATATATATATATATATATATAAAAAAAAAAAAAAAAAAAAAAAATAAGGTTAATATGAGTAAAAGTTTGTCACTTAGCTGATTGATGTATCTCGACTCCAGAGTTTCGTAGGCGGATCTACTGAGTTTATCATCAATACTGCTTATATTTTCCAATTTTTTCTCATAAATATATATAACGTCATCCACAGACAGACTGTTTCGCAGCTCATCAGTGTGGCTAGACATCCGGTTGCCTCTAGCTCAGATCGAAACCCGACTGAATTGGTGTCAGCCGGAGATTCTACCACTAAGCCGTATATATTAAGAAAATACCCATGCTCGTATATGCATATAATTCAATGTGGAATGCCAAAAATGTCACATTGTAATATACAGGGACGTTTGACATAATCTAGATGGTAACGAAGCTGACTAAACTCAGTTTTCTATCCTTTTTCGTTTTCAGGATGTGTTTCCTCAGGAAACAAGATATTTTACATGATTCTGCGTGTTAGTGGACTCTAGAATATTTCGAAATTAGTGAAGTTTCAATTCATTTACGTTCTAATAAATTACTTTCTCTCATATTACAGTTGCATTCAGTCGAAATTATGGTCAAACCTATTACGATGTATGACTAATGTATTAAGTATAATGCTTTGAAAAATACATATTTTATATTTTGTGTTCCTGTATTTTTTATTTAAATTCCAAGATGTTTCACATTCTTCCTGTTACGTTTCACTTGTCTATTTTATAAATTCATGCTGCAGGTTTTAATTTCTAATTTTGTTTTGTGATTGATTCGTCTCTTACTGTTTATCAACCCTTTGCCGTTTATTTAAAGACAGAAAATATTTTAGATTTTGAGAATTTGTGTGGGGTAAATAATAATGGTTTAGTGATACAAGTATTACTAATTAACCCATAGCGGGGTGAGAAGAGATGGTTTCATACCTTTTCCAAGAGTATTAACACGTAATTGAATATAACAAATTGAAATTGGAACTTGGCTCTCCGTTTAACAATTTCTAGCCATTATAATTTATACTATCGTCACATCTTTGCTTACAGCACCTGTTATTCCAAAGCGGTCACTCATCTAAGTATGGACAAGTCTCAACTTTATTTAATTTCGGTAATCATACTGGAACCGGTATTTTCCATATGATGTGGCCGTAATGCTTTCATTCATTACTCAAACTGTTATTGATGAAACTATGCAAATAATGTATTGTCCATCATTCGGCTAAGAACTTATTGATTGACGTGTAAAAGATTTTCCTTCTTTTTTCCATTATGATCGCGACAGGCAGATAGAAGGAAAGAGTGCGTGATTTTATCTCTGTCTTAAATGTTTCGTGTTTTATGACCAGCGAGAATGTATATGAAATGGGGTCTTCTAAAGCAACCACCCACTTGACCAGACGAGAATGAAATAATAGATAAATAAAAATGTCTGAAAACAAGCAACATAAAACCGGACGTTGAAGACTTCCGGTCGAAGTTTTGCATAGAGAAAGGGTAAGGGTTGCGACTGCGGTAGTGCCGAGCTACCTGCTCGCAGGTGTAGACAGGCCGCCTGTCAATGTAGATTCGACGCGGTGCATTAATGTTGCAAGCCACGCAACATAATATTGAGTTGTAAAGAGGAGTAGTGGGAGTGTACTCGCTGGTTGAAGGTAAAAGCTAATCTGTTAATCTGAGATGTCGCAAGTGGGCGAAGTTGTCCCAAAAATTTCATCTACTTACCGCTCAGAACATGCTAACGTATCCCTAAAAATAAATAAGGGAATATTTTGGAAATAGGTTTTGCGTCGTCGTTTCTCACCGTGGTATTTATTTTCACATTTCGATTCCTTGTGAGCATGCAATGGACCCTTTCGCGAATGTGGTGTTTCATTATCCGTTTGGTGTAAAGCTGGAGTGGATACCGGGGTATGTGTACGCAGGGAAATATATATTGGTCTACATACAAGCTTATTTGTTTAGTTTTTTTTTTCTTTCGGTAACAGACATATTGACTTTTGTAAATTCTTTCTCGCCATCTGTCTACGGAGTTATTGAAGGTAAATACTTTTATAATCTCTTGGCTACGGATTTATTGATTAATTTATGTAATTTCTTTTTTCCATTCGACTCCGGTTTTGTTTTGAATCAGGAATTTTTTTAATATTTCGACCTCGGATTTATTCAGTATCATTTGATTGATTTCTTTCACCATTCGGCAATAGATTTATTGATTTGATGGCGAAAACCCTTTTTTTAATTGTTTATCTACGATATTATTGCTTGGCCTAGATACATGGCTTTTTCATCTCTCGCTACCAATTTTCTTCAGCATCACCCAGAAATAAGTACAACCCGACCATTTTTTTAATAAAAGTTAATTTTCTTCTAAAGCAATCATGCCAGGGTTTTATTATTTCGAGTAGCATATTAACCAGTCAGGGCGGATAACATTACGTATTTATTACTAAAAACATTTCCGTCATTCAGCTACGGACTTATTAGTAGAGAACGTAAAATCATACACTTAATTTTAGTTACAGACTTTCAGTACCTTTTGTTTTTGCAATATCTGTCTATATTTCTGAGGTGAGGTATTGTAATTATTTACACTTTTTACATTGTTTGGTCTGTTGTCCTCATCTTTCAATCATCTCAAAAAGGCAGAAGCATACAACAGCTGAAGCTGAGGACAACAGTCCGAACAATGTAAATAATGTTTTTTTTTCTTCTTAATTTCATCTCTGGAGAATGTTGTTTATTTTGTTTTACGGCATATTCATCTTAATGGGTTATTTAATGCCAACAGGATTTTTAGGATAGGGTCGTATGAGCAGAATATGTATTTGCAGATCAGGTTTCATTGATGTATTTTTTGTAAAGAGAGATTATGTCGAGAGTCAAATGTATTGCTGATAATATTTTTTTCAAAAATTAATTTTTTTTAATAATGTTCTGCTGTTTTTTGTTTTTTTTTTGTCGGTATTTTAATATTTTTTACACTTTCATAGTTTTTGTCCCCAGATTGTGGGGTTAAATTTTTTCTCATAACAGGTGCTTCCAACCCGGGTCAGGTTGGACATGAGAACAACAACAATTAAGAGCTGCTTCCACGCTCACCAAAACCTCTTGATCAGAGGTGTTGCTGCCAGATATAGTTTATCGTCATACCCAGGACGGCAGAATGTTGTCATTAATTGCTTTCCACAGATGTTTTTTTCATCTATGAATTCTTTCGAAAGATTCTAGAATGGTCTCCTTTTGCTTTGGCCAAGGTTTGAAATTCAGTGTTTCTTCTCTTATACCCGCTACCTACCAACAATATCTCGGGTCTTAATTTACTGCAGTATTTAGTAAAGATTAATACCAGATGGGTGCAAAAGTAGGTACACAGTAAAGAAAACTAAATGAACACAATACGTATTATATTCTTTATATAAACGTGTGCCTCAGCACACCTAGGATCTGTAGGGATATTATTATTATAAATAAATAAAAATAATATGTAATAATAATAATGAAAATTATTCTAACGTAATAAACCCTGCCTGTTGCAGTTCTATCCTGTCTCTCCGGTGGTTTTGGCCGAAAAGTAAACCACCCGGTCCTTCCCCGGTGAACTGAAGGAACCACCACTATCCGCCACGTTGTGAATTTTTGATCCGAACTGCAGTATTTCGATCCATCAGAACGATCCGGACGTAGGATGAATTAAATTGCTGGGTATTACGTTGAAAGGAAGTCACTATTCATGCAAAAGAAAGTTTCTTGTCGTAGCCTCAAAGACATGAAAAAGAAAAAATAAGCAACTCTTTCGGTTCCTGTACAAAGAGCCCTTTTTAGGCCCCTGTTTTTATGACACTACCGAAGAATTTACACGAGTACAAAATGTCGTAACAAGGTTTACTCGTTTGGGGTCGGAAGTGACAGAGAGAGAGTAGGAAAATTTCTGCCTAAACAATTTCGGCTGATCTAAGGGAAGTAATTCGTGGATCTTCGTCTGCACCCTACAATATAGCAGTCTGATTTCTAACAGCTTTGTTGACGAAGTTATATGGATTCGTACGGGTTCTATTTCTATCTCTTGGTTCGGATCTGTCTTCTTGACGCAGGACAACCAACAGACCAGACCAGCAAATTCCAACAAGCCGTCTCTTCCGCTTTCTGCCGCGTTCCGATCTGCGATCTCTGATCTGATTCTCAAGCGTGCGGGCAGCTTATATAGAGATAGGCGGAGCTAAACCATCTTTAGGCACCGCCCCCGAATTTTAATATGAAAATCGCCTTTGACCACCATGCAAGCTTTTCCGGTCTCCAAAATTCAGCGGGAACCCAGTTTTCAAGAGATACTAAAATCGGATTCGGACCTCCTGCTGGGTCTTCCGCAGCCAACGCCTACTTAAGTTTTGCCAAAACCACTTATCCCGTCTCGTTGAATTCCGCCATTCAGACCACTCAAAAGGCCAATTCGCCATTTATCACAAACTTTACTTTAACGAATCCGTCTCTTAATCACTTTGGAATTATTACATTTAATTAGCTAATAACTCAACCCCAGAAACAATTATTAAGAGAGAAAAAAACGAAAAAAAAACTTATTTCTGGAATTACTCCGGAATCCCTTCTACCCAAGTAATTAACACCTTCATCCTAATTCTTTAGCACTGTTGATTACTAAATCCACCTCTCTGTCTCTCGCTCTATGTCACATTATAAATAAAATAAAATAAAACAATAACATAAAATAAAAAAATAACATAAAATAAAGGCGGGATATCAGTATTTTCGTTAAATTCAACCTCTTCGCCACGAACCTTCGTACGGGCAATACGTGTCCAACATCTCTCTGTGACATGACGTGGAGACATACGGGAATAATTATCTATTCTATCACATGTACCATGAAACAACTGCAACCTAAAATATAACACACCAATACACACAAAAAGTATAAATAAATAAATTATATGAAAATAACGTACAATTTACTATGTCTTTATTGTCACTTTGTGTGTTTTATTTTAGCGACGTATGTTTTTTGCTGCTTTTATATCCACAGATCAAGTGAAAATATCATGGCACGATTAGCAAAACTTCTAAAGGATATACATTTGAATATTATATATATATACTTAGATTTAAAAACACACAAATATGAACTTATTTGTTTTAATGTTTCTATTCAATTATTAGTGCAGCTTATTTAGTGCGAAATATGTGCCTGGTGTAAAATACTTAAAAAAAAAAATGGGAAAATATGAAATCAAATGCTCAATGCTTTATATAGGAAACATCGACAAAACATAATATATAATTCAACTTTTAAAACATGTTGAATTAAACAAAGAAAATGTTGAATCTATGTCTATAAAAGTCAGGATGTGTGTGTGTATGTGTGTGTGTGTGTGTGTGTGTGTGTGTAACGAATACGCAGCCACAATTTTCGACGGATTTGCACCAAAATTTACATGGACATGCTCCAAGTTAGCGGGAAGACCGTCTTTGCATTTCCCAACTCCCATCGATAGTGGAAATAATCGATTTTTTCATGCTTCTACGGCACTTTTCATGTAGTTTGCGGCCATTTTCTACTGGCCAGAGGGAGAACTGGCTGCCACGAATAGGCAGGAAGATTCTATTGGCCAGTGTGAGAGCCAACAGCTGACTGACATGAATGTTAACTAGCATGCTACCATGCAAAAAAATCGATAGCTGCATTCATCACAAGTGGGAACAATTTAAATCTGCATGGCACTTTACTCCAATTGGCTCATTCTCTTGCTTAAACTGAACGTTGATTCTGATTCCGCAGAACTGGGTTGGGCGTGAAAAAGTATTTGTTGTTAACATTCTTTTTTCATTTGGTTTTTCCAGTTACGAGTCCTTTTTTAAAGCTGATCGTTTTGTGTTCATTGTGTTTAGTTCGTTTTTCGTAACACATTTAATGTTTAGTATAGAGCTTAGAAAAAATTCGCAGTGTGAGATAGGCAAGAAGTAAGGCATGTAGCAACACCAGCACGGCAAAGGGCACTCCTTTAACGGCAAGGAAGGGCAAAAATATTTTGAGTCAAGTGATAGCGATTGCTGTATGAGTCGTACGATTTTTGAATCAAGTACGGACAACGCCGGGCCATCCTGCTAGTACAATTATTTGGAAAAAGGTTAATATTCATTTATTCAAATAAAGGATAATTTTAAAAAGTTAAAGTAAAAGTAATTCTAAAAAATGAATATTAAAACAAATTATTTAAAATAACATAATCAAAGAATAGTGAAAAGAAATATTTAAAAAAAAATATTCAATACTTCTTCATTTATTCAAATACTAACGCTGTATAATTACTACTTCCCGACATACATACATATATATGTATACCATGACAATATATCACGGTACACTTAAGTGGATTGCGGCTGAGAACCACTTATATAAACCTATCACTCATAAATGGTATTACTTACTGTATACTGAATTTTGCAAACGCCTGCATAATTCTATAATGCTCCATTCGAAACAAAAAAAAATAATAAAATCCTGGTATGTTCATTTTAGAAGAAATCTTTTATTAAAAAGATCTACCAGCACGAGTACAAGATTGACCATTTGAGTTTGTCATATTAGATTACCTTTCCGATTTTCAAGAATTTGGCTTTTACTCATGCTTTTCTTTTTATGGAAAAATGTACGTCATTTGAACAATTCACAATGATTGTTTCGACCCAAACACGCTTAGGCAGCAATTTTTCATTAATTCATGTTTCATTAAATAATATAGACAAGTTTTGTCTATTTATTTAAATGCCTAAATGCTTTAGGCATTTAAAACAACACGCCTGCCCGCGTACCCAATTCCGGAAAATCCTTGTTGACAACACAACTATATTTAAACATGAAAACAATAAACAAAAATTAAAAATTCTTGAAGCTATATACATAAAACAGTTGAAAACTAACCTGAACAAAATAAACTATGAAATCTCCCCAAATATTCTTAAATACCTATAATTTATAATAGAAGCCATTGGTTTATACCAACGGCATCCCATACTTAGTAGTTCTCGTTTTCAATCTCGCGTGGCCATGTGTAACGTCACGAGCTGCGACGCGATTTTCGCTTCCGCGTCTTGTATACACGGTTTGTCGTTGCTTTGAAATTTTTCATGCAGCAAGGGCGGACTGTCATTGTGGTTTCGTCCGTGTGCTGTTTGATATATTGAAATTGTCATCTTTAATAATGGCTTATATAAGCCGAAATCTTAGATTGAATTTAAACATGTATCAATATGATGTTTTCCTTTAGTCTTTCAATGCTAATGTGATTAAGCTTATCAGACAATATGAAAGGAACTTACTTAAAATAAATAGACAAAACTTGTCTATATTATGTAATGAAACATGCATTAATATATATATATATATATATATATATATATATATATATATATATATATATATATAAAATTATGTATATATATTTATAAAATCTTGTTTTGGCTTTCTGACACTAGTGACCCCTTTTCTCGTTTTATGTGTACACTGCGCAGCATAATCTACGGGTTTTGACTTTCTTTGTTCCGAATATTTCTACACGAGTTTCTTCCTACTTTTGCCTTGTAATACTGTTTTACATTTTTGCCTTAATTCCGACTTTCTTATCTCTTTATGAAAGTTTTTTATGTCCTTCCAGTCATCTTCGTAATTATTGCAGTAAATGGTTTTCAATGTTTAGTAGGTTTAACTTTAAACAGACCTCTTTATAAATTTCCTTTGAGACTTATTCAAAAATTTGATTGAATGATCCGTTTTCGACTGCATATGAACCCTATCCATGTTATTTAAACCGAGAAAATTTTTATTAGACTGTAAGAAATTTTTAGAGTTAATAATCGTTTAATGATACTCGTCTTAATAATTAACCCATATCTTGGTGGAGAAGAGGTGGATTAATACCTAATGAGAATTTGATAAACAAGAAATTATAATGTGGATAATTGGGGGATCAATTCTATATTACATTCAATACATAAACTGCTCACTCACTTTATGGCCACGGTAGTTTCAATACATTTATATTCCAGATAATATAAATAAATATAAAAGACATGCCTGTGGAGAGTCTGTACTTGATTGATTCGTTTTCTATGGCTTATCAACATTTTGCAGGTAAATTATTTTTAAATTGTAAGAATTTATTTTGAAATAATAATGGTTTAGTAATACACGTTAACCTATAGTTAACCCATTGCTTGAGGTAGAAGATGTGGATTCATACCTTACTCAAGAGTATTTGCGTGTAAGTGAATATAACAATCTCAACAGAAATTAGAACTCGGCTCTCTGATTAACAATTCACAGCCATTATCCATTACACCGCACACAAATCTAGTATTGTTAAGCTGTCATCCATCTAGATACAGATAAGGCTCGGCGTTGCTTAACTTCAGTGATCGTATGGGAAGCGATGTTTCAGCGTGATATGGCCGTAAGTTCTTATTCAGTAAGCTATCGGGCGGATACCGTTAATAAGTCGATATCTGTTTGCTTTTTCTTTTGCTTTTTTTTTAGGGGGATTTTTTTTTATAGGTACCCTTTTTTGGTGTAGGCTAAGATAGCCCGGCTTCTATAGATACGTTTGTTACCCACAAGAAAAAAGAAAAAAAAATCATATCGATTGATTTTGCTAAATCAAAAAGTGAAACCTATAAAGGCGAATCGGTATAGACATTAACCCCACTTTTTTGCGTTTTGCATTTTCTGCATTATTCAAATTTGTTTCATTTTCTTTCGTTTCAGAACACTTTAATGATTGCCTTTCTGCTCTTGTGCCAAAAGCAAGATTGCTATCGACAGTTGGAAGGAGATTTTTCCTTGAAACCCAAAATCCATTATGTCACTTCCCGCTCATTTTAGAGTGTCTGTACATCTGTGTTCATTTTCTGTTGTGTTTTGGATCTTAATTTATCCAGGGCGATGATAATATACTAATATTTAATGTCAAAATTCATATATCTTAAGCTTCTTGATATCCAAAGAAAAATCTTCAATATTATTGACATCTAAAGAAGAATCAGCAATATTATTTGTCTTGATCTGGCGGATCGGCATCAGTCACATTCCCACCATCATAAGGTTGCCTCTCTATGTTTTTTCCATAAATACTTTCATGGTAATTGTTCGGACGTGATCTTTTTGAATTTAAGCGCAGTCGAGATCTCATCAGGTAGAGAGTTGAGTTTCTTTTCTCGTACTTCTCACCTGTGGAACTTCCTTCTGGCTCTATGCTTTCCAGCCAATTTTAATCTGCAAAAATTAAATGCTGTGTCAGCTGCTATCTACTGTTCTCTTGATTAATCATTTCTCTTCTCACTCATTATTAATGTTGATTTTGTTCTATTAGGTTGGTGCAAAAATGATGACGTAATAATGTCGTTTTTGACGTATTTTTAACGTTAAAAAAAACGACATCATTATGTCATTATTTTTGAACCAACCTAATAATTCTTTCACACCCAGTAAATACTTGTACCTTAGTGGCTTTACTACCTTGCATGGGGTGACACCGATTAAAAAAATACCAGAATTATATATAAGGACGAAAACAAAATGGAAACATTCTGATTATGTCTCATGACTTTACTCAAAATTAAATTAAACATGCTATAGAAAAATTATTGATATGCTCGTAGCGTAGCGGTGATCGGTGCATAAAATAAGTTTGAATTCTAGCCGACGAATTTGATTTCGTCTGCGCGCAAATGCCATTGGGAATCTATGAAGTCATATCTTCTCCACTTTGATTGGCAAACTGTCTAGAAGAACGAGACTAAATTCAAAGTCTTTTAAGTGTGGAAGTAGCATCTCCACAAGATTAAAATCGACTTGCTACGGAAAACGAGAGCAGACTCATGCAGAATAGTGAATCTGTAGAATCACACAGAATCAGGGATTCTACACAAATCCCATACATAGCACGATTGCATAAAATGATCACACATACATGCAAAGTTACCAAAACAAATGGAATGTCAAAAGACTTTAGGTGCTATAATAATACACTGTACATCTTGTATAATCATGTATGCATACTACCGTGCAGATAACAAAGACCCCGCTGCTATGTACGAAGGTAAGTGAAAAATTATCCGCACTTTTCCTTAACATATCTTTAGGCTTGTCACACTGCCTTCTACACATGCGTGCTTATAATTAGTAATATTGTGGTCACGTGATCGAAATTTTAGCTTGATCGTACCAGTTTTCTTGCTACTGTTAAACTGTAAACATGGCCGCTCTACAGTGTAAACATGGCTGTTATGCTTTCTTACACAGTATCATATTGCCAGTTGGGCTTGTGTTTTGTGAGCTAATACAGACTGGAAGATGTCTACTTTGCTCACGCAAACAGATATCACTTGTATGAATACAGAAACTGTTCAAGTGACTAAATACCAAAGAACGACATCAGTTGCTTCAGATTACTCTTTCAGGACACCATTGGAAATGTTCACGTAGAAGTCCGGCTAGAGACACGCGTACCAGCAGTCCGGTGATCGAAGTTTTAGCTTGATTGCACCAGTTTTCGGGCTTCTGTTACAGTGTCAACATGGCCGTTCCACTATCAGTGTACACCAATGAGGAACAAAGAGCAGCTACCTGATTTATCTGGTTGGAAGTTGTGCCGGGGACTGAAATTCATCGGAAGTTTGTTTTTTTTTAATTATGGCAACAGTCCACTGCGATGTAGAAGTTAGAAGTGTGTATGAGTAGATCGAGAAAATTAAACGTGTCCGGAAAATCGTGACGCTCGAAGAATGAATAGGACGCCCGTCAAATCTCCACCACTGACAAGAAGATTCTGCATAAATGATTTATGTGTAAACTATGTTGTCCACCTATGTTTCTCGTATATTTTGCCTGTCTTGACAAGGGTATGTACTATGCGGTCGTTCAGAATCTTCGTGGGAATGAATAGTCCAATGACGACATTTAGCAATATCCATGCGTCATGTCCAGCATACGCAGCAATGTTCACAATCCGTCCGTTCTCGAGTCGTCCTATTTGAACAAAGGATTACGCGTGAGCCTAAATAACAGAACATCGATTGAACAAGATAACTCACAATCGAAAGCTAGGTTATGTACGAGTGAGAGTTTCAATATTACAGAATTGCCGAAAACTTTGAAAATTTAATCAGATATCAAGTATCAGTTGCTGCTGTCAATGTCAAATATATTTTATTTTAACTATTTACATTGTTCGGACTATCGTTCCCATCTTTGTTGTCATATTTATCACAACGTTTCGGCCGTTGTACGCTCCAGCCTTCTTCAGGTGGTTGAAATGAAGAATTGAACCCTTTATTTCGCTCGCTGCGGTAGACTGTTCTAGTTCGATATTTTATTTTTCGGTGAGGTCCACTCACTACAAGGGCCTGCGAGCCAGTCGAGGTAGAAGGTTACAGAATAAGAGGCACTGTTTAGGCGGATATTTGCGGAAGATAATGGTTTACCCTAGACATGAACAGGTGAAAATTGTAGTGATCGGGAAAACACCCTCTTGGGTGTCATTTTCACAGAACAGCGTTTCGCGAGAAGCTGCTGCTCGTGTGAAACTTACATCTCACAAATGGAATACGAAGGAAATGGGAGTAGTCTGCTGTAATGTGCTCAGCATGGCGGGTCTTAGCCATAAAGGTAGTGTGCGGATTGTGAATTTTGACTGTTTTTAGAGAAAAACAAGATGTAATGTAGTCCTTTATTGCTCTTTTAAAGGCTGTACAAAAAGTAAAAAAGATATGTACAATAGGGAGCAGTGGAAAAAAAACAATTTTGGGGGGTTGCAGACAGCACTTTTCAGGCATCATTTGTATGATTGTAACAAATACCTGTGAAAATTTTCACGTCATTTCATGCTCTAATTCCCGGAGTCATTGCGATCGACATTTTTCAACTTTACTGTACACCAAAAAACAGGAGTCATTTATTTATTTCCAAGGATAATAATAAATTAGACAATCGGGAACATCAATTTAATTCCAATAATATGTAAAAGGTAAAACATATTAAAATATTACAAGTTAATAGTAAATTTTTTTATGTACAGACCCTGGGCATCATTTTCCTAGACAATAAACTTTGCCTAATAAAGGGTGTTCCAATAACTTGGACCGATTTTAAACGTGAATTAAGTTTAAGCGTTTAATGATTTTTTTGCTTTTTCTTTCAGATTTCGCGGACATATTATTTTTCCCAAATAATTACCATGGCATAAATAATATGATCCAATAGAGAAATAAATAAATTATCACTAATAAAACTGATTTATTTACTGCTGAATTTGATCCGTCTTAATAAAACACCTTTTATATCCACCACTCGCTTTGTATCCCATCACTTCATTGTAATTTTCAGTCATCACTTTTAACCCTCTTTCAACCGCCTGAGTACTGTTTAGGCACTGTTGTTGGTATCTCAAGAATATCATCAAACTAATTATTAAGGATGCAAGGAGGCTCAGTCTTGAGTTCATTTATCCGGCTAATCATGGAATTAATGTTTTTTGTATTTGTTTTTTTTTCATACCACTTTAGATTGGGAGTCACCAATTTTCTCATTTTGACTACAAGAGGGACATCCATCATTCCCATCTTTATTTTCACTGTCCTTCTCATCATCAGTCTACTATTAAATAGTTTATTCATCCATTTAATCATGGAATTATAATTTTTATACTTGCCACTTTAGTTTGGGAGTCATCAATTTTCTCATGTTGGCTACAGTAGGCCCAAATGCATTCCTATCTACATCTTCACTGTCTTCCTTCATCAGTGTAGCTTAACAAATCCTTGTCAGCAGCAGCAGCAGAATCAGCTTGCTCCTTATCAGAGCAGTCAGTGCATTCTTACATTTGCTGATTCTCTGTAATTTTTTTCTCATTCAGACTGTTTTTTCTCTAACAGTCACATCCTCATTTTGCACACATACAAAGAAGTTGATCTGCGTGGGCGAAGTATGCATTTCTCTGGACAGACTTAACCATCGTTTCTCTTTACTATTCAGGTTTTTCATACATAGCAGCCATTAGAATACGTTCCTTGAGCTGTGTGTTAGATATGGGTGAATCTTGATGTAGAACCACATTGGAGAATTGAACTTTATATCTGTAATGGCGATTCTTTTCAGCTCTTGCCTGGGTCTTGATGTTGCTACATACAGTCTGAGGATTCTACTCCATAGAGTACTCTACACTGTTTACATTGTTTCGACTATCATCCTTATCTTTGTTGCTATATTTATCACAACGTTTCGGACGTTGTACGCCTTCTTCAGGTGGTTGGAATGCCGAACTGAACCCTTTATATGGGGAACTCTCACTGGAGCCAACTAACGCCTTTATCCACTGTGCCATGTGCCCTTCAGGAGACGTGGCACAGTGGCAATGACAGGACCCCAAAAAGTGTGAGCTCAATACCTGGTTGTGGCTTGGTGAAATTGCAGAGAGGAATTAACAGGAGATAACTGATAACTGACATCCATTAGACATGGCAGGTGGAACTAGAACAGTCTACCACAGCGAGTGAAATAAAGGGTTCAGTTCGACATTCCAACCACCTGAAGAAGGCCGGAGCCTACAACGGCCGAAGCGTTGTGATAAATATGGGATGATAGATGAGGATGATAGTCCGAACAGTGTAAATAGTGTACATAATACCTCATCTCAGAAATATAGACAGATAGTAAAGTACTCTACCTTGACACGCAGAGAGGACCTGGCTCAATAGCAGCCAAGTCATCATCGACAAGACGTGTAATAACTTCTTTACAAATCCTATATAGATCTTTATCCATTCAGGACAGGGAAATAACTGAAACTGATCGGTTGGTAGACAACAGCTGGCAGTTCAGACAAAGGCTCCTTGATCTGCTTTTCAATGGGATCACGCCAATGATTAGACCATGAAGCTGACAGATAAAATAATGATTGATCAAGGTGCTGAATGGCTCCATTTTCTGATCCTACATTTATATTGGTTCTATCACTACCAACACATACAATGGTCTGCTGGGTTAGGTTTTTCTCCACCAGGAACGCGTGCATAGTTTTGGAAATCTGCTTTCCGTGTCCACTCTTGGGAGTCACATGTGTAAGATATTCATTGCCAGACTCAACCATGATGACATAATGATCTTGAATCATCATCCTTGAACTCCATTTATTGGTCTTTTCATTCTTCATCATCTCACAAGTGGCGGTCTTCTTACCATCAAAATACAGTGACGTCATATTTTAAAAATTAGCTATCTGAATTTATTACCACTTTAATTGGTATTTTGTCTCGCATCTCGTAGCTTATATCGTCCAATAACTATTGCCATCATTTGTGATATTACCATACTCATTTAAAGCATCAATCTTGGACGGCGATCACTAAACTGCGATGGAAATTATCAAAGTCATCCTGGAAATGTTAGCCATTATCAGCTTCTGCTTTTGCGACAGCATTCTTGGAACCCATCTTGCAGACAACATGCTCATCTCCAAGATTTCAGTTAAAACGGCATGGAGCAAATCAGAACTGATGCCTATGGACATTGCTGTCTGCTGGGCAGTAAGATGTTTGTCATACAAAACGATAAGGTGAATGGTATCAACTTGTTCATCAGTAGTTGTGGCTTTTGGACCACTTGACCGAGAGTCATTTTTTGTGCTGCCCCTGCCCCGAATGGATTCTGCAGCCCCACTTTTCATAGTTGCATAGGAATAGGACTCCTCAACAAGTGTCTGTACCATGTCCTTATGGATTTCTTTGGTTATCATACTTTTCTTTTGCAGATACTTTATGACATTTAAGGACACTGATTTGTTCATTTTTAGATTTGTCTCACACCTCTCAAATTTGTATGGGCCTCACCTGCACAGAAATTAAGACAGATATGTGAATTATTTTTTTCTCATTTTATAAGACATCGTAGTATGTTCCCCCAACGGAAATATTCAGCTATGGCTCTTATTTCAGGGTGAGACTTAGAACATTTTGAACGACATTCGATAATTCAGAGAAAAAAATATGAAAATCGAATTAATTTTCTCTATAAATCAGGTAAATTTCTCACTGCCGTAACGTAGCTTCCCTGTGTTTTTTTTATATATTTTCATTGTAATTGTTCTGATGACCCCACTCACCGATCCAGACAATTTGTACATCTGTGAACTAGTTAGGATTGCATAGAGACTTGAGATATTATGTTGGGTGTAGTAAGAATGGTTAGAATATGCTGTTTTGCTGTAAGAAATTCTGTGGTATGTTTGGGTTATTAATTGTGGCTAGCTAAGTGCAAGATAATACAAATTGAAAACCACCTATTCCCCTTTTGACCTTGTGCCACACTTTTGTAATATTCAAAATAAATATTACTATCGTACCTAGACTCTATAAATTTAGACGCAGTACTAGATTGGCGGCAAGGTCTAATCAGTTTACAATTTTAGCATAGAACCGTATGTTCTATGCTAACAGCTTCTTCTATCGTTCTTTGCGCTTATTGGACTCACTTCTGGCTTCTTGCTTTCCAGCCAACTTTGGTTGGTTGTTTTTGTTTAGCAGCATATCAACCATTTTTCAGATTATTTAATGCCGACACCTAAATATTTTGTACACAATTTTATTTTATTATTGAAAATAATAATGGTTTTTAGTGATATAAACTTACTAATTAACCCATAGCCGGGGGAAGAGGTGGATTCTTTGCTCCCCGTGGATATTTGCGCGTAAGTGAATATAACGAACCTAACTGGAATTAGGACTCGGCTCTCCACAATTACACCACTCGCATATTCAAACTTACACCATATGATATTACCCAAGTGGTCACCCATGTAGGTACTGAGCAGACTCGACCTTTCTTACCTTCGGTGATTGATCGTACGGGAATCAGTGTTTCAAGGTGATGTAGTCGTAAGCCGCAGTCAAGTTTGATCTTCAAAAATTTAAATGCAATATGAAACGTTATCTTCTGTATTTTTAATTCTTCTTCTTTTATTTTTCTCTCTCCTTAATAGTGATTTTTTCTCAAATTCTTTCACACTTAGTAAACCTCGTGCCTTTTTGTAGCTTAATTACCTTGCTTGGGGTAAAATGATTAAAAAATTAGAGATCTCAGAAATCCATTAGCTATCATAAATGGAATTATAAATCGGTGAAGAAAATGGCGTCAATTATATTTTAGCGTTAAATCGTGAGTCACACAAATATGGTAGCTATTCTCGTATCCCATGTTTTCAAATGATTTACAAAGTTCATATCAGTCATGTAGAATATTTTTGCGATATCCCGTGTTGTGTGTTATTTTCAATTAGCTTTTTAGATTTTGGCACTAACACCGACTGCTGTTTTTCGGGAATCTTTTCGGTCTTTCAGATGAAAGTTTACAACTATTAGCTATGGCACCATGTCCATAAACGGCACATAACTTTCTTGCTCTTTATACAGCGTTTTCCCCTCTTTTCCCAAAATAAGTGTATCAAATGATCAAATGGGATTTTATCCCATTTTGTTCCATTTTCACTTTTAGCCGATAAAAATTTAAAATACACAATCTACACACAAATCAAATCAAAAGATATATATAAACTACAGTTCAAAATTTGAAGCCACTTCTGAAAATTTTTAAATTGGTACAAAAAGTAGCTGTTTTATACTTTAAATAAGAGAAAATTATTTTACATGGTTAAAAAAGTGAGACGTTTTTTTTTATTAGAAACATTATTATGACAAAAAAAAATGCATTCTATGAATAAATGTTGCTCGCGTCAAAATGTCCTCCTGTAGCCTTGATTACTGCAGCACAAATTTTGGCATTCGTTGCAAAAGATTCTGAAAGTATAAGTTTCATATGTGATCCCATTCTTTTCTTTCAATGACTTTAAGAGATGTTTTTCATTTGGGAGATGGAGAAGTTTCATTCTTCTGTCAACTTCATACCATGCTAATTCTGGGCGTGGTTTTAAACTACATACGTACATATATACCACAGCTGTTTAAAACGGTTGTTTTTTTGTTTTGTTTTTTTTTTTTTTTTTTTTTTTGTTTTTTTTGTGGGAGGGGGGTTCATGTAGGAAAATCGAGCATGGCGCTTGAACGGCGAAAAATCACATTCCTCAGTAATATTTAAACACCTCATAGAATGCAAAATTCTCAAAGCAAACTTGTGCCAAACTGTTTGCCTGAATCTTCGATTATTTGGCTGTTCGAAAATGACAAAATCAAGAAATAATGGAAAATGGCGATGGAAAAACAATTATGTGCAACAATTTCGATCAATCAGTTAGCTTCTAGATGTTTTCGGACCATGTTATAGGATCCAGACGGCTATTGCTTGCACATGGAATTATTCACTGGTAATTATTCTTCGATTTGACTGTGAAAAATATCACTCGGAGGTAAGCATTAAAAAATTATGGCCAATTTGCTGAGAAAAATCACTATTTTTTATGAAAAAATATTTTTTTTTTTTACTTCAAAACAATTTTTTTCAAACTTCAACCCTTTCTCTTTAAGTCGGTGTGAATATCATTGAATGAAAGGAAAAGATATATAGCCCGACGATGGGAAATACGAAAGACATGCGGCGAAAAAACAATGTCGCCTGTTGCTTTCATCATCCAAAACACAAGCAAAACCCAGCCAAACCCCTTCATTAGAGAAACGTTTTTTCGTAACCTATGATGACCAATTAGAATATAAGTATATACTAATTTTATATATATATATATATATATATATATATATATATATATATATATATATATATATATACGGTGGCACATAATGATGGGACACATTTTAAGTATTCTGGATGACATAAAGTACCAAAATATAATTATTACTGATATAGAAGAGTTCAACATATTATGTAAGATTTAAGATCTAAGATTTAGATATTATATCCCTGAGATGGACCCCACCACGAAGAGAACATGCAAGAGCACGTGCTCTCATTTCAAACACAAATGGCATTGTCTGTCTCATAGAAGGATGGTGCCTGTCGCATCCGAAAATGTTGTTGGAATTTCTTTTTCTTTTTATATATATATATATATATATATATATATATATATATATATATATATATATACGCTATTTAGTGGAAACTGCACAATATCCGTGATAGAGGTTGCATGGATAGTAGTTTGGAACCCCGATTTTCCCGCTTTCACAATCTTCAGACAAACTGGTGTATTTTTTCAAAAGTGGATCGATTTATGCTTTATTTGTATTTGATTATTCGTATGTCTTAGTGGGAGGAGAGAATTTTTTTCTTTGGTGTTTGTGATGATACTCACATATGCATAGGCACACATACATACAGGCGTATGTATGTTAGTTCGAGCGCACGTATATACGCAATTTTTCATCCTGTCTATTTCGGTGTCAAGATTGTAGCGTGTCATATGTTAGTATGGGGCAGGTGGGGATGGCTTTGATGTTTTTCAGATCGGCTGTTTGCACCGAAAGACATGCACACGTTCACTCAAACGTATGTAGACTCATACCCGCACTCATTGAGCTGGGTCTACTACCACCACGTGGGTTATGTTGGATTCTGTCTGTAGACATGATGATGTTTTTATTTTTTAGCAATAACTGTGGCTATATATATATATATATATATATATATATATAGATAGATAGATAGATAGATAGCGTGCAAACAGGAGACACCGTCACCTTTTATTGTTGAGCTCTGTGTCAAATTTTATAGTGAAACACACTGTCTCTTTGATATTGCGCCATATTACCCATAAATATATCGTTTCTTAAAAGTTTATATATATTATTTATATATCTTTCTCGAACGGAACACGTAATTGATACAATAATAGTTAATAAGAATGAATACGCTACCGCCCCTGTCTAAATGATTGGATTTCGCTGTATCCTTGGAAACAAAAAAATATGAATTCTATATGCGTTTAAAAAACAGTAAATTTAAAAATAAATTATTCCAAAATCCGCTTGAATATGATACAGAACTAATGCTTTTAATTTAATTTGTATAATTAAATTTGCAGTTTTTGCTTCGGATTTTGAAACATGGTAATTCCTGTGTAGCGAACGAACCATATTTTAAATCAGTTAATTTATAATATTTATGCTCTGTAAATTTACATTGATCACTGTTTTGTAAAAATTAAAATTAAAATATCTATAAGAACACCATGTTATATATCTTATCTTTCTATCTTTTTACAAATATATATATATATATATATATACATATATATTGAGAGAAAGAAAGAGATATGTTATAAATTGCTGTCAGATGAGAAAAAAATTACGTGTTCAAATGTCATTTATTGAAAAGCGTTATAAGATTTTCTTACAATTCAATAAAGACCAATTATTTTCACACAGAATTATTTATATTGCAACATAATATCCTTCTTTGTCAACGACCTTAATCGACTGCTTCTACAGAAAATTTTACAGGTCAATCTTCAGATAAAAATGCACTTAATAACTGCATAAGGCTTTATATAGAATTCTATACATATAAGTATAAATATATGAATTGATAGATATGCTGAGTTTTAGATAAGAGGTATATGAAAAGGGAAATATCTATATAAGCAACACCTACAAAATGAGGTCTTAACTGATCGATATCTTGATGTCAATTAATCATTACCAACAAATATTTTTTCCCAAGACCCTGCCCTTGACTTTCATGAACAGAAAAAATTGATTAACATAGTTAAACCTAAGTGCAGCTGTATCGACGCGCATGCGCATTTCCTGTCTCTTTACTTCTTTCCTTTATATAAATAATCTATTCTCGAATAATCAATCTTATGCATTGGATATCTTTGCGTTCTTTTAAATATGTCTGAAGAAAGAACGAAATCTCACTTCGGCTATTTTTTTTTTTTTTACTTATTTACAAGGACAAGATCTTAAACCTTTTGATTTGTATTTAGTAAAGATAATTTCACAATTCAATATTTTTTTTATTCTACGCTGTCAAAAATATTATACATTAATTTTATTTTATTAAACAATCAATGTTGGTAAAACTCACATCATACGCGTACATTTTTAATATTTTCTTATTAATAACCTTTATTTTAAATGGGTACACGTATTTGAGTTGCTATCCCTTTTCTTATTTTAATTAAAAGTGAAATGAATAACAACCGACCTACAGAAAAATTGAAAAAAAATAAAGAAAAATTGTGCCTCCGACAGAAATCAAACCTTTACCCCTTTTTTTACACGAGGGAAACCACTTTTTGAGCTAATGACTCCTGCTACCAGTTTGACTACTGTGACCAGTTTGAGAAAACAAGGTTCGAATTACTTATATAAAAAAAAAGCACTTTCTTGTTGGTGTCTATTGTCGGTTTTTGACAATTAAAAATACATCAAAAACCGACATTATTTTTGCACCAACCTAATATTTGTGCCCAAAACATAAACAACAGTATTTTTTAAAATTATTCCTTAACCGACCTCATTTTTTAAAATTATTCCTTAACCGACATCATGTCTCTGAAGGTAAATTTATCGTGAAATTATTTTATTATAAGTTAATAGATATTAATATTTGAAAGAATATTCAGCATTTGTGCATATAGCGTGAGACTTTATATTTGAATTCTAGTTTGCATTATTCAGCATATACTTATTTCAACACCAACTAAAAAGTCGATACGACTATTACAACTGATATATGTCACATCTCTTTTTTTCCTTTCCCAGTATTTGGTTTCATGTAAATGTCTGCACAGAATTAGAGAACATGGCTAAAGATCGCTTCACAGCGTGAAACTGAAACTTTTTGTGAAGTTTTTATCTCAGACATTTTTTAAATGGATTGCTTCTCTATTCGAGGTCGATTTACTTACTGGAAATTTCTAGATCATTGAACATTTGGTATCTCATTGATATAGGTTAATTTACTAAAGAAATACGTAGGGAAAGACGTGATTCAAGCCCGTGGACAGAGAAAAGCGGGACTTGGATGTAAATGTTTGAGCTAGGAACACTAAAGACTATTTACCATGGTGTTCTTTCTATACATCTCGAGGTTCTTGACAATATCCAAAGAAGGATCTGCAATGTAATCAATCCTGACATCTCGAATCCAGTCAATTTCTCACCGATATCATGTGGATTTTTGGCAACAGCTTTCACCAGCTTTTTTCCCTGGTCCCCGGACTAAGTGAGTTTAAGCGTGCGACGAAATTATCATCTAGGTCCCACCCTTTTACTATTGAATTAGGTAAGTGTAGCCGCCTTTTCTACTTCAGCAGTTTCTTTTCACGCACTTCCCGCTGGTGGAAATTCTTTACGTTTACTTACTTCCTTGATTATAGAACCTTAAAAAATTTAAATGCAACATCAATCGCCATCTTCTATCTTCTTAAATCATGTTTAGTTTTTTTTTCTTTTTAGTCCCCACTATACTATACACTATACTCACCTTCACTCTCTATAACCCCCTGCATCTTAGTGGCATTCCCGTCTTGTTTGAGGGTGAAATTATTTAACAAATAGTAGTGACAGAGTTACGATAAGCTTGCGACGTTGTGTGTATGAAGGTGCTATTGGATGTAAAATAAGTTACTTCCCATGAGGCTGCGTAAATGCCTTTAAACTCCAAGATGCAAAGTGAGGATTGGGTGGCTCCAGCCCAGTTGTTGAAGCAATATTCAATTTCTGGTCGGATCTGAATCTTGCATGGCGGAATGGGTCAGGTTCTTTCCTAGAGGATTATAAGCAGCCGGCTATTTTCCTAGCTTCTTTATTGTTTAAATGAATTCCGTTTGAGGTTCAGAGTGATCTTGAGTCCTACTGGACGTTCAAACGAGTGCTTCTTTTCGTTATGGGATGCACTGTGTAACATTGGATACTCTTGGAAGATTAGGGCGGTAAACAAGGCTAAGTAAAGTTTTATAAAAGGAATTGTTGATGAATACTGAATAACGACGTGTAATGTCAGTAGGTTATGGCATTTTGCCAGTTTATATGAAAAATATGAAAAAAAAAAGACAGATAATTGGATGTATCCTTGCTGGAGAATACCGTTTATTTTGATTGGTTAACAAAGTTGAAATGACGGCTGAAATTATATAAACTCTATTCCGATAGGTATGAATCTACAATTTCCTGTCACCCGTTCCAACACCACATATTTTAACAGCACTATACACACAACCATAAACACATACACACACACACACACATAAACACACGCATACGCATAAACACACAAATAAGCACACGCATAGAGATGAATAAAACCACACATATTCTAAAGACACTCATATAAAATGAAACAAGTCTTAACAAAATGCTAGTTAACAATATATATATATATATATATATATATATATATGTATGATTGAAATAAAAGTATAACTTAATATTACGAGACATATAGGGAGAACAACTCAACGCTTAGACATGAGAATAAAACAACACTTTCTTACAAAAATTAGAAATCACACTTTGCCTTTGAATGGAGTCGTCCCGAACACCTATAGTTCCGCCATATGCGAACACCTATTAAAGAACAGAGATTGTACAGCCAAATTTAGTGTTGACTGGTTCAGTCTGAAGTCGGTTGACCGGCTGACCGGCTGACCGGCTGATCGGTTGAACTCTCCGCCTTCGGGCGTGGAGGAACCCGAACGAGTCTACGCTGAAGGGCGGAGTTTCTTTCGGGGAGGTAAACCGACCCTGAACCCGTTTATTCGGCTCAAAGGGCATAATTTTGGCCGAGCCCACGGGCTCGGAGCTCCCACGTTAAACCGTCCTTGTGCCACATGATGCCCTGGTGTAGGGTGGGGGGTGACTAAATACTAGTGTTGACTGGTTCAGTCTGAAGTCGGACGACCGGCTGACCGGTTGATCGGTTGAACTCTCTGCCTTCGGGCGGGGAGGAACCAGATCGGGTCTACGTCGAAGAGCGGAGTCTCTTTCTGGGAGGTAAACCGACCCTGAACCCGTTTTATCGGGGATCCCACGTTAAACCGGCCTTGTGCCACATGATACCCTCGTGGTGGTGGTGGTGGTGGGGGGGGGTGACTAAATACTAGTGTTGACTGGTTCCCCGTGTTGTCCCGGTCTCACTCCTTATTTCATCTAAAGGTTCTGGAGGCAATTTACATCGGGTCCCGTAAGCCTTCTTTGTGCAAACAACGTGAGTGTTTGTTGGGACTCGCTGTCATTTTTTTTCTAGTTCTTTTTTTTTTTTTTTTACAATTCCTTTTATTGTACATTTTTCTGTGTTAATTTTAAATCTCCCGTCCAAGCCTGAAGAGCGGGAGCGAAACCGGTTGCTCCACTTCCCATTTTTTTTTTAATATGTCTCGTAATATTAAGTTTTATACTTTTATTTCAATCATTAAATTTTGTACCTACAAAAATATCTTGAAATATATATATATATATATATATATATATATATATATATATATATATATATATATATATATATATATATATATATATATATATATATATATGAATAAAGAGAAAAGAAAAATGTATACGGGTATAGACTTTATCAAAGCAAAAGTATGGATTCCATCTTGCAACAAGTACTTATAAACAAAAGTATAATTGCTGTTAGTTTTTCAAAATGTTTAAACTTAAGAAACGCTGATATATATTCATTAATTTGGTAGATAAATACTTGTTGCAAACTACAATCCTTACATTTGCCTTGATAAAGCTCATGAAAGGGCGAATCGCGGCGGCTAAGTGTTATGGTGTAGAACCATAGAAAGATGACACGGACTCAGATATAAGGTTAAATAGTAGATTCTGGGAAACGTAGTACAAAGGTAAATGTGAACTGGAGAGTACTTTCTCTCACTGGTGTCCTCACTCACTCATTCACTCACTCGGTATCTACTACTCGGTGACCCTCACTTGGTGACTCCCTTTACTCAGATTTGGTAGCCATATTATATACGTGTGGAAAAGTCCATTTTAGGTAGGTCCCCACAATAATAAGATGTTTTCCTTTTGTCTTTATTCATATTGTCCTTTTACAGATATATTCTTAGTTTTATCTGATATTATATATATATATATATATATATATATATATATATATATATATATATATATATATATATGTATATGCATGCGTATGTATGTAAGTTTTCAATTTTTGATTACCAGTTGGAGATGTAAAAATTAAATGAAAAAGTTAAAATACGCGTTTATAAAAGATTTTATCGTTCTTGTCGATTAAAATTACTAAAATCTGAGTTGAACTTCAATATCTATTGTACGTTTTTGCTTCTCTAAAGAAACAATTTATACAAACAATTAAATAGCAATGTTAATGTGATTAATGACGAAATCACTTCGCTAACAGGACTTAATGAGACATTCTTTTACTATCAATTCCTTGATCTTACTACTTACGATATCAGATCCGCAGCAGAGTAATAATCAGATTCTTAAATTCCGTGGAAAACTACTAATACATTTTTACTCTACCATTTGCATTATACTATGCCCATTTCACATTAAGAGATAAATAAATATAACAAGTAAAATTTAGTGGATTTATAACTTTTCAAACTTTAAACAAAATTCTCATTTGATCGTTTTGAACAAGAACTCTAGCTTCGCGGCATCGCACGCTTCAAAACATACATTCAACTGTCAATAAATAGCATAATTTAAAAACATATTCCGTCTTAGTGTCTGCCTGTGTATGGGAAAATTGCGCCCTGAAGATGACAATTTAAAATTGTCGATAGTACTTGGCATGTTTCTCCCATCTGACAACTCGAATATAAAGATCTTATTATTCAAGGAAAACATATTCAAACCAGATTCTATGAATCACCACAAGCAATATATGCATTTTTAACTGTATTTGATAAGTAAAATCTGGGTAAAAAAAAGAGTAAAATATTACAAAAAGTCCACTCAACGAATAAGATTTGTTAGCTTATTTGTTAGATAATAATTAATAAAAACAAAATAAATAAAATTGTATAGAACAACATAATACTGTTAGGCACAAATTATGAGACAAAATAATTTAAATTTGCATTATTTATTAAAAAATCACGCTGAAACTACAGCACTGTATATACAGTGTAACCCCGGATATATATTGTCGGGACCGGAGAAGAAGTCTCTTATATCCGGGTTTCTCTTATATCCGGGTTTGGTCTATTTTGTTTAGGTAAGTATGGCTCTAATTTGGGACAAGAGAAAATCTCTCTTATATCCCGGTTTCTCTTATATCCGGGTCTCTTATATCCGGGTTACACTGTATATTACATCATAATATTGCTACATTGTTCAGTATAATTTCCCTTTGAAGTAAATGAATGTCTTATTTGATGTCACAATGACTTAGTAATAATGTGCTTGTGCCATCTATCCTGCCCATATACAATTTGTAAAGCTTCAGGAAATTATAACTTTTATAAAGCCGTGCTATAAGACTTTTACTGATCCCTGGAATGAAATTCCAACACTACGATTTTCAACCAAAAATGTTTAAACTCGTTTCCTCAAAAAACGGTAACAATTTGGGAAAATATTTTGTGCCATTATTGACCCTGTGAAACCCCAACTTTAAAATTACGTGTAATATCACGACCCACCAAATCGACCTGCCTTACAATTTTACTTAAAGTTTTTTTTTTTACTTCTGCTGAAAATTTTTGAAATTTTAACTTAGTTTTTTTAATTATTTTTTTTTAATTATAGTTTACTCGCGCCGTTAGATTTATTTCATAAACAATTCATGATAGAAAATTATGAGGAAACAATATCGTCAACGTTATTAATAATTGCACTTATTTTAATTTATATATGCCATATAAATTGTATATAATAATTATCATTACACGCATCATACAATATTAATTAGATCAAAGGCAGTAAGAAAATAAGAAATGAAAAGGTTTTCAGAATTTGTGATAAAACAAATTCGCTGATACAGAGAACAACAACAACAAAAAAAAGACAAAATATTCAACATATTAGAATTCTTAATATCATATTGAAATAAATTTAATAATTTTAAGAAATCCTATATCGATTCTATAAATAGCATTTAATTTCTCAGGAGAGGAAGACATTTCCTTTAAACGTAATTAATTATTATGAATTGATTACAATTTGTTTATTTACTCGGATTGATAGAAATATATGTATGGAAAACATACTGAATTGTCTATTAAAAATGCCGTAAAACAGATAAAAGGCCATAGCTCAAGCACCCTTTGTCTAATTTGAATGAAATTTGACAATACACTCGTCAGGGGTTAAAGGTAAAATATGCTCCTAAATTGATTGAGGTATTGTTTATCGTTTAGATTATATCTCTAGAACAATCATACATACATACAAGATTAGAAATCTAGTATTTGTCTATATCTCTGATGTGAAGTATTATGATTATTTACATTATTCGTACTGTTATCGCCATATTCACAACGTTGTTCCTCCGGCCTTCTTCAGGTATTTGGAATTTCGAACCGAAGCCTTTATTTCGTCCACCCGGGTAGATTGTTCTAGTTCCACGTACCATGACTCTTCCAGATACATGGCCCAGTGGATAAAGGCCTTGGCTTACATCCAGTGACGAAACCCAAAGATTTGTGAGTTCAGTACCAGGCTATAGCAGTGGTGAATCAAAAACTTGGAGAGTCAAGTTAATGGGAAATAATTGAGACATCCGGAAGAGGCATGGACCATGGAACAAGAATAATCTACCCCGGTGGATGAAATAAAGGGTTCGGTTCGAAATTTCAATCACCTGAAGAAGGCCGGAAGGTAGAACGGCCAAAACGTTATGGCAATGAAGATGAGGATAACAGTCCGAAAATGTAAATAATTTAGTATTATATAGATAATTCTAGTTCAAATATATGGTAAAAGAATGTCAGATTAAACTGGCCGCAGGAAGATAGGTTACCTGCGCTCAATGGTCTGATAGGTGTGTGCGTGGCGTAGCGGTTATCACTGGTGAAATTGCGATTAGTATATCAAGTTCAAATTCCAACCGTGGTTGTTGTATTTACTTTCTAACAACTATTCTTAGAAAGATGTGAATGCTTTTCTTTTCACTCCAGCTACAGGTTTATAGCAGATCAAATTGGGATCTCTAGCTTTGGTTGGCGACCAGTCTAGGAAAAGAAATCTGACCGCAAAATGACTTGGACTTGTAACTCAGAGAAGATTAAGGAATCACAATTTGAATCGACTATATTCGTTGTTGAATAAATGTGACTACCAAAACAGGTTTATAGAAGTACATGACGCAAGTACTAAAACTAGACAAAAAGAAAATAGGTTACCTCATAAAACTGACCCTTCTTCTGCTTTCCAAACTTCCTCCTGTAAATTATGTTGGAAAATTTTTTCTTCGCATTTGGATTCTTCTAAAATTTAATTCATGGTTTAATCTTCTTTTAGGAAGCTCATTGACTAAGTTGAATGAAAACGCAGCCGGAGCAAATGAGATTTCAATAGTGATACTGTTAACGTTAGACAATTTGAAGGCTGAGAGGATTACTGAAATAATAAATGAAATATATGACAGTGGTGAAATACTGGAAGGTCTCGGTAGATGTATCTGCATAGCAATTCCAGGAAAGCCAATTGCAAATGCAAACTCCATCAATCAATTTGCTTAATTAGCCACATAATTAACCTAACCTTTCAAAGGTTTATTGAATAGAGCTCATAGCACAATTTGTAGAGAAATATGGATAGAACGGTGTTCATGAAACTGGAACAAGAAATACTATCTTTATGATCAGACCGCTATGAGAGCGAGCAATAGAAGGACAAAAGAAAATCTGTACCTCCGATTACGCAAACGTATTGGAAAAGGTAAGACACAAAGAAAAACCAGCATCGAATATCTTGATTGTATGACAAAGAGATTACAGGAATTCATAATCGTTCTTCTTTCATTTGCCGTGTCCATTCAGGGCATTGACGATCATGGCTTTCCATAATTTTTTGTTCTTTTATAGCCCTTAGTAAATTGTCAACTTACTTTGTTAACTCTCCTAAACATTGTTCATTTATCGCGTTACTCAAGCTCTCTACGTAGGTTATTGTTGCTTTCCGGTCGCTCTCGCCATGAATCTATCCTATGAGTTTCAACTTTTCCAAGCCCTCTTTCCTCATTATGTACCCTAGAAATTTCAAATGTCTCTTTTTGTTTCCATTTTCTCTAAAACTTCGTCGTTACTCACATGTTCTGTCCATGGTATTCTCAGTATCCTTCTGTAGAAACACATTTTCGTCTATAGGCATATTTTCTAGCATTCAATGATGATCGATATTGCATAGCAGTTCAACAATCTTTTCTTTGTTTTTAACGAAATTTTTCTGTTTCTTAATACTGTCGGTGTCACACTTTTCCTCCCCTCTCTTAATAGAGTTCCCATAAATTTAAATTGTTTACTTTTTTGATTTTGGTATCTCCAATTTGTGGAAACACAAAGCCTGCATATGGATAGACAATGACTTCAGTCAATACAAAACATAGAAAGAAGGGTGCGACAAGGATGGGTCTTCTCGCCGGATTTATTTACTCCATAACGCAAGACGATCATCAGAGAACTAGATTGATTGACTTGTGTTTTAAGCTTTATCAAACTTTTGCAGGGTATTTACAGCCATAAATTATTTTTAAATTGTAAAAATCTTACGGAGATAATAATGATTTACCAGTCTTACTAATTAACCCATATCTGGGGAGAACAAATGGATTCATACGTTCTTCGTAATATGGAAAAGGTTATCAATGCAATCAATGCCAAGTAAACGACACAAAGTATCTGTCGCTTTTATAGTATTTACTTAAAGAACATTTGCTACCTAAATACACAACACATGTGAGTGTGTATGTGTGTTAGAAAGAGTGAGAGAGAGAAGAGTGAGAGATAAAAGTTCGCAAAAACAATTTCTAACATATTCCTGTTTGTAAATATCGCCATCCCTGCCACCGAGTGTAAATTTCGTGTTAACTGTCGGAAAGAGAATATTATGAAATATGCGAAAACAATAGCAAATAGCTCGACATTCTTCCTGTTTTTTTTTTGTTTTTTTTTGTTTTTGTTTTTGTTTTTTGTTTTGTGTGTGTGTGTGTGTGTGTGTGTGTGTGTGTGTGTGTGTGTGTGTGTGTGTGTGTGTGTGTGTAAGTTGGGAAATTTGATTACGTCATATTTTCTTGATGGAATCGAGTCGCCTATAAAAGAATTAGACCAAAGAACATGGAATATACCTGCCATGTCTTTTTTTCCGCTCCATTTTTTTTTATCTTCCCTCACTTGTCCTAGCGTAAGAAAGATGGAACTTATCACATTAAGACGCATGCGTTTTGCATAGAATCTTTTCTTGTGTTGTCTTTCATTTTTATCCGAAGAAAAATGAACAAAAGAGAAGAAATTTGCTGAGAAGAAATAAACGGACACTAACAGGCATAGCTGATTCCATGGTTATATTGTTATTTCCAATAGATTCCTGCTGTCTTTGACAAAATACAACATCCGGGAAGAACCTATTAATATTTTTCTTTTTTATTTCTTGATATAAAGAAATAAATGAGGCGTTGCAAACGTAATTTGGCGAAGCATAATTCTTTACTTTAAGAAATCTCAAAAGAAAGTTCAAGGAGTACGTTTCAAGTCCCGAAACTCTAAACCAATTAAACTCCGTTACATTTGGAATATTTTCAATCATGTTTAATAATCTTCAAATACAGCTTAAAGAATAAGTTTTCAAAACTCCCTGTCATTTCTACCTCTTAGTAATTCTTGACTCCCAGTTCATGTCCTGGCATTCATATGACGATAAACTACATCCACGTCCTGGGTATGACGGTAAACTACATCCACGTCCTGCGTATGACGATAAACTACATCCGAGTCCTGGGTATGACGATAAACTGCATCCGCGTCCAGGGTAAGACGATAAACTACGTCCACCAGCAAGGTAAGATAATACGTTTTTGAAAAAATAATGTTGCCAGCTGTACGTTTTTGAAAGAATAATAATACCAGCTATACGTTTTTTTTTTCTTTAAAGCATAGTGTTGCCGGCTATAAGTTTTCGAAAAAAATGATATTACCAGCTATACGTTTTTGAAAAAAATAATATTACCACCTATACATTTTTGAAAAAAAATAATATTACTAGCTATACGTTTTTGGAAAAATAATATTACCATCTATACATTTTTGAAGAAATAAATATTAACAGAAATACATTTTTGATAAAACAAAAATATTACCAGAAAAAAAGTTGTCGACATTAAATGACCCATTGAGGTTGATATGCCGTAAAACAAAACAAATCAAACAAACCAAACCTGGCATTTATTCACACAAGTTCGTTAGGTAGGTTATTTGGTGTTTACCCCTTCATACCCAATTCTCCAAGCCAGTTTCTTAAAAATTTAACTATCTTTGATTCTACGTGTCTTTTACATTTCCATTGAACTTAAAACTCCCTCTTGTTCATATTCATCATTCATAATAATTTTAGCATCCACCTTTAGAATCACATCTTTATAATCTATTACATGCGCAAAACTTAAAATTAAAGATATAGAACGCTCGTCTTAAAAGAAGCCTATGGCAAATATATCAGCAACAGCTAAACGTTAAAGAAAAAAGTTGCTTTCAAACGAATCCTGAAGTGGAACTTGTATATACGATCAATTATTAAAGAGGCTAGAAAATAGTCTGTCACCTGTACTATTCCAATAAATATCTGACTCCTCGTGTTATCTTTACAAGAGCCAGATCAGGTCGAAAATGGAGTACTACTACTATTATTGAGCTGAGGCTGACCAGTCTTCATTTTCCAGTCTTGATAGAGTCCAAAGGCGTTGTAGGTGATGAATTGTTTTCCATCTTACAATTACTTTCCCACAGGCCAAACGTTGCAAGCCTCTTACTACACTATCGCTGTTTCCATGGAAAATGTTCAGACAAGATATATTCCTTAGTTCCTCCACCAGCGCTAACCCTCTCATTTCACAACAGACGTGCTGTGTACATTGAAGTGAGCCATCCTCATTCCCTTTGTATTCCATTAGTACGTTCCACTTTTTTCCAAGAACTGTTGCTTTGTGGAACAGAAACGCAGGTAGAGATGTTCTCCAACCGCTACATTCTTAACGTCTTTAAGTTTAGATCACGATCACGAGTACTGTAACTCATTAGAGTCATATGGACTGCAGCCACAGTAGGAAAGATGTGTCTTAGGAAAGAGAACCTAATGGAGCCCAACCGTCTCCAGACTGGTTTGAATTCAGAATTTTTCAGAATTTTAATTCTCCTAGACTGGTTGCCACCCAAGCCTATAAAACCTATAGAAGTCTGTTCTGGAGCTTCAATTACCCATCCTATGTTCAAAGACCTATCTCCCTTATAAATAATGTCTTTGAATATATTTAATATATCACGATCACAAGTCCCATAACTCATCAGTCATAGGGTCACCACATGTACTGCAGACGCAGAAGAAGTGGTGTGTCTGGGCAAGATAGCTGGACGAAGCCCAATCCTCTCCAAGCTGGTCTGAATTCAGAATTTTTCTTCTGCTAGACCGGTTGCCCTCCAAGGCTATAGGACTCAGTCTTTTCTGCTATTTATCCATAGATGGACGAAAGAAGAGATGGGTCCATACCTTTCCTAAGGGTATGCGTACGTAAGTGAATATAATGAATTCAACTGGAATTCGAACTTGGCTCTCCGATTTCTCAATCCGAGCCACCTCATGTCTCGAGCTAACCATTTTCACACAAATACTCATAAACATCGCCCCTAATTCTTACTGCTTGCACAACAACCAGCTTCAGAAATCCTCTACCTTGAGTGCCGCTTTGTATAGTGTGAACATGAGTTAAAAATAAGCCTAAGTAGATATCAGTAATATCATTGTTTCCGCCAACCTAACTAAAGACATGTGAAATTTCCTACGTCCACATTTCAATAACGTTTAGACTACTAAAGGTCACTTGATTATCTATTGAGAGTCTTGCATTAGCTACTGGTGCCATTCACCAAAACACATCGAATCTACTTCTAATCATATCCTTATATTAAAGCTTTGTCCTTTCAGGGTGTAGGCGACCACGACTCACCGCAGTTTCCTTTTCCATATTAGCCGTTCTTTAGTACTTTCCTGTTGCCTTCTTCACGGTTTTCATAGTTTTATTCTCTTTGTTTGCCACCCATGCAGAAAACTGGTATGTTATCTAACAGCAGTAAGTTTCCGTTTCTTCTGCGATAGACTGGTTATCAAGCAAGACTATACGAGCCAGTCGGACCTCTGGTTGAATAACAGATGAGGAGAATGGGGGAATGGCAAGAGAAGCATTCATACATTTCGTAAAGTTAAGTGATTGTAAGGAACCCGATTGCAAGCCAGACTCGTCTCTCCGATATTGTCACTATAATATAAATATTAGTAGATAATATCAAAATATAATATAGCGCTGTTTTCGAAGAAGGAATCAAAGTTCTAGAAACTATTAGGTGAAAAAGGACAAGTCGTGTAAATATTTCACCGATGGAAACCTTATTTAAAAGAGCGTATATTTTATATGCCTAAAAACAAAAATAATGTTTGGTTTTGTTTATCTCTGACTATTCGTTAATCGTCGATTTCTTTCTCTATCATTTATAATTGAAACATTTTAACATTTGCCTATAATTTTTTCTGTTATACTTATTTATTAATTAAAGTAACATTTTTAGGGACGAGGACGTATTTCCAAATTTATAGGAAAGCATTTCGAGATGTGTCGTTATTTTCTTTTGTTTACTAATTATATTATTTGTTCTTTCTTATTGACATAGCACTTCCTGCAAATTGTAATGTATCGTTGAAGATCGTCAAAAAACTATCAAAGTACAAGAACCTTGAAATGGAAATCTCAAAAGTATGGTACATGAATAATTCTAGTTGTAGTTGGAGCCCTCGGATTGAGAGGATTTCTTGTAGCCCATATCGTAAAGAAATACAAACAATTGTACTAAAAATACAGCTCACAACTCATGAAAGATTTTATCTATATACAATGTCTTTGATCTTAATTTGTTTTGTTTATTTTTTTTACAAAAATGATCGGTGGAAAATGTCATGAAGGAAATTTGTATGCAACAGAATTCCAAGGAAATAATAAAAATAATGATAATAATACGTTAAAATATTTATACTTTTTCCGATGTGGTCTAGTTCCGTATAACGATTGTACTCTTTACCTTACATTCGATTAATTTCAACGTTCCAAAAGTTGCTAGGAGGTAAACAATAAAATCTCATGTCATAGTGGGAACATTCACTTCTTGATAATGAATGAGAATAACAATTAATCTAAAATCTTGATTTCGATATAAAACATCTTATTCAAAAATTGTAAAAGGAAAGAAAATGTCCAACAAACCTCATCTCGGAAATATAGGCAGATCCTGAGGATCGAAGCGTACAACGGTCGAAACGTTGTGAATATGGCAATAAAGATGAGGACAGCAGACCGAACGATGTAAATAGTGTATATAGTTACAATACCTCATTTCAGAAATATAGACAGATGTTGACGGATGAAGATGTAACGAAAAGTAAAATATCGTAACATTAATAAACAGAACGGTAACGAGTGCGAAAAACAGATGAAAATGAATGTATCCGTTCTCTGACATACATGTATGAACTTTCTATCACATATTCATATATATATATATATATATATATATATATATATATATATATATATATATATATATATATATATCAACATAATTTCCCTGACTTTCTATGAAAACAGTGACTGCACTAATCTATATCATGTCTTCCCAGCAAATGCTTCTCATCTTCTGCGTGATCATTTCCGGCTGTATTTCACTCTATTATCTTCATTCTATCAGGTGTGTCCGCCATTTGATGCTTTCCATGTGTTGTGTAGAACGGTTTTATTAATTAAACACTCCTATGCTGGGTCTTTCTCAAATCCATGTTTACCTTCTGTTAGAGATATTGCTAACATGTATTTTTCAATTAATTTATGTTGCTGCGTAAATATATTTGCAAGCGTTGTTGTAAATTGTGTTTCATATCCCTACATCAGAGCTGGTATTATATATTTAGTATAGCCTTTACTTTTTAAAAATATCGGTACGGTGATATTAACAATGCGCCAATTTTTACCAAATTCTTTGGAACCAATTGTTCTACGTCATTTTATATCAGTTTCCTGGCATTTGTTGAACCCATATCCTTCTGCCATCAGTTTAAACGTATACTTTTTGTCTATATATTGTGATCATTTATCTTAAAAGTTTTAGTTTACGATTAAAATGTATAAATTTCAGATTTAAATTTGTAAAATGTCCAATATATTTCGGTGAAATCTTCAGTTTTTCAATAGTTTAATTTTTTTCTATATATGCATATATATTTATATATGTGTGTGCGTGTGTGTATACACACACACACACATATATATATATATATATATATATATATGTGTGTTTGCGTGTGTGTGTGAGTGTGTGTATGTGTTTGTGTTTATACATATATATATATACACATTAATGCATGTTTCATTAAATAATATAGACAAGTTTTGTCTATTTATTTTAAGCAAATTCCTTTCACATTGTCGAATAAGCTTTTTAGCATTATCACTGAAACACGAAAGAAAATCACGATGTTGATACATGTTTTTATTGTTAATCCTGTCCAAATGTATGAACTTTCTTATTTTACATAAACATATATATATATATATATATATATATATATACACATTCACACATATATACACATATATATGTGTGCGTATATATATATATACATATATGCGTGTGTGTGTGTTTGTGTGTGTGTAAAAGTTGGATTAAAGTCGACTGGCAAGGTATTTTTATTTAATTTTACTTGTGTTCATTTAACTGTTTTCATTTCTCGAAAGAAATCGTGTAAAAAGTTTCCAAATGTTCAGTATATCATACGCAATTCTTTTAGCCATTATCAAAGACTGTAAAAAATACAAGTATAATATAAAAAAAGACTAAGTATAATGGAAGCACTAATAATAAAAAGTAAAAGCCAACACACAAAAACATCAACTATGAACACGGCCCCAATTTAAAAACTAAAACTTTTCTATGACTCTAGATACATACATAAAAAAATACATACATTCAGTTAAAAATTTAAAAAAAAAAAGTAATCCTTTATAATGGCTAATAGAACAGACGAACGAGTTCGCATATGCAGAACATTTGGACAATTTTTAGTTTGTGGTGTTTCGATGGGCAGTCTCCTGGGTCTGGTATTAGCTAACATTTTTGTGGACTTTCATGAATGTCATTTATTTGAAAAATATTATAAACCCCACGTGTATCGACGTTACGTTGATGACACCTTTTCATACCCAATTTCATTCCCTTTATCTATCTCCTTAATTTGTTATGTAAGTGGAAAATGGTTATACTTTGCCTTTTTTTGAACGTACTGGTTGAGCATAAAAGTAGTTTGTTCATTACCAGTGTGTATTGGAAACCTACATTTACACCATCTGGAATTCTTTTGTCCCTAAGTCTCATAAGATTAAGCTGATCTCTACCTTATTTCATCGCCAGTTGATTTATACTCCTTGGAGATTCGATCAAGAATTGGAGAACTTCCATCGTGTTTTTTTCTGACAATAGTTATCCTATAAATGTCATTAAATGCGTTGTTGAGCATAAGATTAAACACTCTCAAAGAACCGGTAGTTTTCAGTCCCAACCTGTGCACCGTTTATTTAAAATTAATGTGATTAGGTGTAAAAAGTCAAACACTGGCTGAGCGCCGGCTTGTGTCATATCATTTTTTTTTCTGCTGCCAGGTTGCGTGTTATTTTGGGGACATAATTCGGTGTTTTCTTTCATTTGTCAAATATGATTTGTCCTATTTTTAAAATATTCTGTCGTATATAAATTCAACTGTCTGAATACATAGGGTGAACCCATCAAAGACTGGAAACTCAAATTGGCTAGCATGTTCCTGCAAGTATAAGAATAGGTAGTTTGCGTTACTCTTTGAGAGAAACTCAGTTTGCGCATGATTCGGCAATTGGCCAGCACTTGCTTGATAACTCAGACTTTGCAATTAAATATGTGAACAATTCTTTCACAGTTTTGCACAGAGCCTGGTTTGCTCACTATTTAAGTCTCCTGGAAGCAATTCATATTAAGTTATTAGGTTGGTGCAAAAATAATGACGTAATAATGTCGTTTTTTGACGTTAAAAAATACGTCAAAAAACATTATTACGTCATTATTTTTGCACCAACCTAATACATCAACCCACTGTGTGCAAACAGAAGGAGTATTTCAACCGCTTCCTTAATCTTTTAGGAGGCCTGCGAATATTTTTTTCCATTTTGTAATCACTTGAAAAAATATATTTTATTGGTAAATTATTTTACCAATAAATTTATCTTCATCGTTGTTCGAAAATTTACCCTCCTCATCTCTCCCCTTTTCTTTCCTTTTATTCACTGTTTGAATTATTCACTTCTTTTTTCTAGTCAAAAGTCTTGCCAACGATTTCCTTTTGACGAAGTGTTGTCTGAAAGAATACCTTGTGATATAAAAGAAAAATAAATCAAAATCCCTTCGTCTACTTTAAAAACTATATATATATATATGAAGGGAAACAAAGGCCAACACCAAGCGGTGAGAGTCTGTTTCATGCTTCAGTGTAATCTTCAGACAGTGTGTGTTGTCTTTTGGCCTGACGATTTATATTTGCTGATTTATGGTGCATTATGTGTAGCAAGGCCATTTGTATTACCCTGACCATTATTGGGTAGGCTGTCGCAGTTATATTTCAAATTATAATATAGGCTATTGAGTAGAAATAATAGCTATTTTGTAGTGTTGTTAAATTTTACAGGTTATTTTTTCTTTTTACCATTTCCTGGGTTCCACAGTCAACTCAAGAAAAGATACATATCAACCATATACAAAAGCCAACGACAAACCAGTTTACATGCACACATCTTCCAACCTCCCGCCAACAATAATCAGGCAGATCACACAATCAATTAACCGCATATCTGACAATTCTTCCAATGAAACCATCTTCAACGAAGCCAAAAATATTTTGAAACAGAACTAAAAGATAGTGGATTTTCGGCAACACTCAATACACACTACAAAAAAAGCCAAAAGGAAAAGAAACATCATATGGTCTAACCTACGGTAAAAGAAAAACGTATAAATAAACACAGGAAAAATATTCATTACACTCATGCAAATATACTCCACACAACTAGCATTCTTCACAATATATTCAATAGAAACAGAGTAAAAATCAGATAGAGCTGGAGTTGCACTGAGTATATGACAAAATAATAAAAAAAGTCAACAGAAAAATAACCAACAAACCACCTGCACAAACCAAGACCATCTCTAGCTGTAGAATAAAGAACGAATGCCATTTAAGTAGCAGCTGCTTGCAAAACAATGTAATATACCAAGTCACTGTAAAATCAGTAGATAACAAAGAAAATATACATAGGAGTAACTGCGGGACCCTGGAAATAGTAAAAACGCGAACAATTCTTACTAAATATGTAGGTGAAATAAAAACAAATTACACCAAAAATATTATGCAAAATAAAGAAAACAACACCAGCCTACAATAATAAATCCAAAAAGGCTCTAATCACCTTTGTTTGACGAACACAAATTGCTGAATAAACTATCAGGACTCAAATTACAGATAGGAGATTAAATTTTTACTATGGTTCTTCAAAAATGAAAACAAAAATGAATAACTTGTAAAATAACACAACGATAAATGCAAATATATGCAATGGCGATAATGCAATATAATTTAAAGTTAGTAACTTAAAGCAAATAAATACGATAACCAACGCTCGAGAAAAATAAATAAAATAAACAACAAAAATGAATAAATAATAAACAACAAATTACGAAAGACAACATAAACACAATAAATGTAATAATAATAATAATAATAATAATAATGACTAATTGCAGGGATTCCTGGAAGCCCATGCCTCAAGGAGATACAAAAAATTGTTCTGACAAGTACAGCCCACACTTTAAGAAGGGCTTTATCTATGTAATTTTTATTTTATTTTATTTATATTTTTTTTTATTTTTTATTTTTTTGTCAGTGAAAAGTGTCATGATGCCATTTCTAACCTTAGGTCTCTGGGTGGGACCCGGAAAGAAATGTGTAAACGCCAGAAAACAAAGAAAATAAAAATAATAATAATAATAATCAACAAAAACCAATAATTAGTAAACAGTAATAAAGATAAATAAAGTTACCAACACTATAAAATAGTTAGAAATCACAACATTCGGATGCCACTTCAAATTCCATCCGAGGCCGTCTCTTAAACAAAAATACCCGTAAAACAGATTTATGCGCGCACTACTCACCCTGGTTACATGCTAATAGCTTGGCACATTATTCCGCCGCCATGTTGTTGACTTGCTCTCTTTTCTATAAATATTTTCATGTTAGTCGTTCTAATGAGTTCTCCTCCTTAGTATCTCGACTGCATCAATTCAAGAGTATTACTAGATTGCTCTCATAGTTTTACTGTTATACGTAATCGTAAATTATATTCTAATAGTTTCTTTTCATGTGGTATTACCGGTTTCTTGCTTCCCTGCCACCAAGGATCATCAAAAAATGAAATGTAACATCAGTCGCCATATTCTGACTTCCTGAAAGCTGTTCGTTTATTGATCTTTTTCCTCACTAAAGTTTCTCCTTCCTTTCTTTCTCATTTACTCACTTGCGTTTTAGTGTCATTATCGCCTTGCTTAGGATGAAATGATTTTTAAAAATAGTTGAAAACTACTTGCTTGTTAGTTGTAGACTCAAAATAATGGCGAACCGTTAAGTAGTATAACAAAATCTCTCACCACTATGTAAATTGTATCAGATATTATAAAATGACATTGACATTTATTAGATATATTAAATTTATTATTTAAGAATAAGTGTATACTACAACTTCTACCTACAGCGGTTAATATCAAATTTAAATGTGAAAACCTTAAGTAATAGTATTTGTCTTATTGTGAATTGTCTAGAAGAAAAATCGATTGCATTATCGAAAATGTGATAATCAAAATTCCTCACCGTAAATTCTAAAACGAGGAAATATTTCAAGCGATTTACTCTATGCATTATACTGTCATCAGTCTTTTTGGCTATTAAGCAAAAGGAATGTACTTGGTTGCTCGTAAAAATAGCCAGTTCAATTCCATTTGGTTAAGCAGATAAGAAAAGCCATTGTTTGGGATGTATCTATGAACAATTGCTCGATAGAAGATAAATTGTACTTTGATGCCTATATTCCGAAGTTTATTCTGCAATGTAATAAAAATGTCGGCTCAACAATAAGAGCCAAGGAGTTGTGGAGCCAATCGTAAATATGAAATTTCGGAATGCTTTCATTTTAATTTTTTTTTTTTTTTTTTTTTTGTATAGCGACAAAGAAAGTACTCAAGGACATGCGTTGCAAGTGACAATTTTAAGAAGGAGAAATGGAATATTTTAACGGAGATAAAATCAAGATCAGATGTTAATTATTAATTTTTCGGCATCTGAGCAGACAATATATATATATATATATATATATATATATATATATATATATATATATATATATATAATGAGATGTATTAAATCCGACAATTATTTAATAGATTTTCTGTTTATACATTACTTTTATACATACAATTTATTTAAATAAATGCTCTGTTTTTAATTAAATAGTATTAATTAAATTTACGGGCCTGAATTTTCGAAAAATTCTCTGTCATTCAAGTAAAGTATCCAGCCCATGGAAGTCGATGGCGAGCCATGATGGTTTCTAGGCTCTCTATCGTTGCGCAGAGAAGTTCACAGCTCGGGATTCGGTCGTGCCACGTATTCTGTAGGATTTGATGAAGTTTCATTCGATGGAATCTTTCAAGTTTATGGATGCCTCTTCGGTAAATGACCCAGATCTCACAGGCGTACAGGAGAGTCGATAGTTTCCCGCATGCTATGAACAGAAATCTTTCTGGTCAATTGGGAGACGGAAGCTGCAGAAAGAACCAATTGGAGAAGGGCATTCCACGAAAAATCAACATCCTTCGTAAACACCAGAAGACAAATAGAAGAGATGAAGAGCGACCAAAGTAAAACCAGAGCACTCCCTCTCTTCAACCCTCCTACCCTAACGGTGGCTGCGGAAGTTCTTTAAGATCCAACATTGGGCTCATTTCACACAGAATGAAATGTCGATGAGCATCCAAATAGTCGGCAACTAGTTTCGCCAACGTAATATTATTCTCCTAGACTGACTCTTGTCACCTATTGCAAGAAAGTCTGATCTGTTATATAAACCATAGCTGAAAAAAGACAGATTCATTAATGCTCTCTTGAAGGGCACTAATATGTGCCTGGAACAGGTTTAGTTCGAACTATTCTCTCAGATTATGTGCTGCTAACCGTTATTCTGGTCATACATATTTCACACACACACTCTTTCTTTTCTCTTTTTCACACACACACTCTTTCTCTTCTCTTTTTCACACACACACTCTTTCTCTTCTCTTTTTCATACACACACTCTTTCTCTTCTCTTTTTCACACACACACTCTTTCTTTTCTCTTTTTCACACACATATACCCTTTCTCTTTTTCTATTACTTTTACCCTTTCTGTTTTATCTATCTATCGATTTCACTTTTCCTATTTCTATTTATGTCTTTGACGCCTTTTCATTTTCTTTTTTTACAGTGATGTTCACCTTGCACAAGGACCAAGAGCCACTCGAGATAGAGTGTTACAGAGTAAGTGGAACAAGTTATGGGAATTTGTTGGAAAGATAATATTTAACCATAGATAGATTAAGCTTCTAGTGATTTGGGAGTCAGTTCTGCAAAGCAGTGATTCACGGGGAAAATAAAAACAACTGTCCAATGTGGAACTAGCATCTCACTATAGTAATCCTGCGGCTGGTTTGATACCATGTGAGCGGAATGGCAGGTCTTAGACGTGAAAGTTGGAACTGGTGGAACTAACGAGTGTAGTTCGTCTGAGCATTTCCAGAAATAGCGATAAAGCAGCGAAAATCTCGCGATATTTAGTTTGTGGGAAAGGAGTTGTAGGATGGAAAATAATTCATAACCCACAAGGATGCATAGAGGCATTTGGATTCTGTCGAGACTAGAAAGTGAATACTGGGCACCTCCTAATATAAAGCATCAGTACTTCCTTTTCGGCCTTATCTGGCACTTGTAAAGGTAGAGGATAACTGGAGGAGCTTAAAGGATTAAGGAGGAGATTAAAGGATTAAGATATATTATTAGGTTGGTGCAAAAATAATGTCGTTTTCTCAGATATGTTACTATGTGATAAAACGATATTATTTTTGCACCAACCTAATATTTAAAGGAGCGATACATTTTCCCAGTATCTTTAGCCATGAATCATATGTATGAGTCTCACTTGAGGTCTGGATTGACTTTAAGTTCCCCTACTAAGAAATAGAAAGACTAAGCTAGAAACGAGCACTAAACTGTTACGATATCTGTCTCTTGCGTGGCATTGGGGCTGGACAATTTCCTGAAAGGTGAAAAAGAGAATTGGAGCAACAGAAATGTGGTTATATAGAAGGATGCTGAGGATACTATGGACCGAATATGTGAGCAACAATGATGCTTTAGAAAAAAATAGAAAGCAAAAAGATTTAAGGTTTCTAGGGCACATGATGAGGAAAGACGGCTTGGAAAATCTGATAATCACGAGACAGATTGTGAAAGAAAAAGAAAAGGTTTATTAAAAGCTATAAGGGATAGGATATTGTGGAGAGCCTTGATCGCCTACGTCCTGATGGGAGACGTCACATAAAGAAGAAAACGCTCAAGGCGCGGAGTTTCCCTGATAGAACACCTGCTCATCGCGATATGTGAAAATTCAGAGTCCGCTCGGTGATGATTGAATGTCACTAGTTTTAGAGACATTCAATGTGACCAGCTAGTTCCCTCACCGCCCCCAACTGAGTTTTTTTTTAATCTCTGGTTATCTAGAATATTGGACGTGCATCCATGCAATGTTGTATAATCAGCAGAGATACTCACAATTTCTAATTTTAGAAACACCGTGACAAAATGTGGCCATGCAGTAAAATTACCTTTTAATGTACACAAGTCTGAAGCAAATAACAATCCTGTTTTTTATGTCTGAAAGAATATCAAGATAAAAACTTGGAAGCTTATTGGTTTGGTTTATTTTATGGCATATTAACCTCAATGGGTTATTTAATGCCGATAATATTTTTAGAATAGGTTCGTATAAATAGAATATCTATTCTTTAGTTTCGTTTATTTTCTTTTACTGCATGTCAACATCTCAATGGGTTATTTAATGCCGACAAGATTTTTAGGATAGGTTTGTATGAATAGAATATGTATTCTTTGGTTTGATTCATTTTCTTTTACGGCATATCAACCTCAATGGGTTATTTAATACCGACAAGATTTTTAGGATAGGTTCGTATGAATAGAATATGTATTCTTTGGTTTGATTCATTTTCTTTTACAGCATATCAACCTCAATGGGTTATTTAATGCCAACATGATTTTTAGGATAGGTTTGTATGAATAGAATATGTATTCTTTGGTTTGATTCATTTTCTTTTACGGCATATCAACCTCAATGGGTTATTTAATACCGACAAGATTTTTAGGATAGGTTCGTGTGAATAGAATATGTATTCTTTGGTTTGATTCATTTTCTTTTACAGCATATCAACCTCAATGGGTTATTTAATGCCAACATGATTTTTAGGATAGGTTTGTATGAATAGAATATGTATTCTTTGGTTTGATTCATTTTCTTTTACGGCATATCAACCTCAATGGGTTATTTAATGCCAACAAGATTTTTAGGATAGGTTTGTATGAATAGAATATGTATTCTTTGGTTTGATTCATTTTCTTTTACGGCATATCAACCTCAATGGGTTATTTAATGCCGACAAGATTTTTAGGATAGGTTCGTGTGAATAGAATATGTATTCTTTGGTTTGATTCATTTTCTTTTACAGCATTTCAACCTCAATGGGTTATTTAATGCCAACAAGATTTTTAGGATAGCTTTGTATGAATAGAATATGTATTCTTTGGTTTGATTCATTTTCTTTTACGGCATATCAACCTCAATGGGTTATTTAATACCGACAAGATTTTTAGGATAGGTTCGTGTGAATAGAATATGTATTCTTTGGTTTGATTCATTTTCTTTTACAGCA
>OZ010609.1:34949240-35004240 GCA_963932145.1 Acanthosepion lycidas | reverse complement strand
TCACGTCATCCATATTTAGAAAATTCTTTTTGCAGAAACTCATATCAACAATATTCAGACACTTATTTTTTCAGATACTCACGTTATTTATACGTAGATGCATAATTTTACAGAAAGTCAAGTCATCCATATTTTTAAAAATTCTTTTTTTCAGAAAATCACATCATCAATATTTAAAAATGTCTTTTTCTTTTCATTCACTTTCGCTGCACTGTTTTCTTCTTATTATCTTTTTTTTTACATTTACATTCTCTTTAACGCCTTTCTTTACTTCAAAATGCATTTAATGTTTTCTTATAATTCGTCTTTCTTTCGTTCTTCTAATTATTATTATTATTTTTTTTATTTCCTTTGATTTCTGGCGTTTACACATTTCTTTCCGGGTCCCACCCAGGCAACAAAGGTTAGAAATTGCATCATGGTAATTTCCACTGAAAAAAAAAATTACATAGATAGAGCCCTTCGTAAAGTGTGGGCTGTGCTTGTCAGAACAATTTTTTGTATCTCTTTGAGGCATGGACTTCCAAGAATCCCTTCAATTAGTCTACTGCAATCTTTTCCAACCAGTCCTAGGGCTCCAACTACAACAGGGATTGTTGATGTTCCCATATGCCACATTTTCGAGATTTTTATTTCAAGGTCCTTGTATTTTGACAGCTTTTTGAATATCTTCAAAGATACATTGCAGTCTGCAGGGACTGCCATATCAATAAGGGGACACTTTTTTGTTGTGGTCTTTAATAACAATATTTGGGCGGTTGGCTTTGATTGTTCTGTCAGTGTGTATTGTGTAGTTCCATAGAATTGTAACAGGTCCTATCTCCGTAACCGTGTCTGGGTGGTGCTCATACCAGTTTCTTTCAGTTTCCTTCCCGTAGAAGTTGCATAATTCCAGTGCAGATATTGGCCCACTCTGTCATGCCGGGTTTTATACTCAGTGCAACCTAATACAAGATGATCAATCGTTTCTGGATATTTATCACAGAATCTGCATTTTGGGCTAACACAATATTTTAGTATATGTACTTGATAATTCCCAGTTAACAAGCATTGGTCCTGTGCAGCAAGGATAAAACCTTCAGTTTCAGCTTTAAACCATGCATTACTGCATTACGTAGCCACTGATGGGTACGGGTTTTGTCTACGTAAGCTTGTTTGGTACAGGCAGAGTATTGGCCATGAAGCGGTTGCATTTGTCTGCTTTCTTTTTAAAGTATTTTTTTAAGTATTTTGCAGCTTCAGCCGGTGTATTATTATTATTATTATTATTATTATTATTATTATTATTATTATTATAAATTTAATTTCCTTGGGTTTGTGTATATGCTCATTTCCATCCGGGTCCCAACAAGAGACTTAAGTTCAGAGATTCTTTCATGACATCTTCTACTGATCATTTTTTTTTTTAATTAGAATGATATTATTATTATTATTATTATTATTATTATTATTATTATTAGCTTTATATTATTATTATTATTGGTTTTTATGATTATGTTTTTTATTATCATCATCATTATTATTATTATTATTTTTATTTTCTTTGCTTTCTGGCGTTTACACATTTCTTTCCGGGTCCCACCCAGGGACCTAAGGTTAGAAATGGCATCATGACACTTTTCACTGACAAAAAAAAAAAAAAAAAAAAAAAAAATTACATAGATAGAGCCCTTCGTAAAGTGTGGGCTGTACTTGTCAGAAGAATTTTTGTATCTCCTTGAGGCATGGGCTTCCAGGAATCCCTTCAATTAGTCTACTGCAATCTTTTCCAACCAGTCCTAGGGCTCCAACTACAACAGGGATTGTTGATGTTCCCATATGCCACATTTTCGAGACCTCTATTTCAAGGTCCTTGTATTTTGACAGCTTTTTGAATATCTTCAAAGATACATTGCAGTCAGCAGGGACTGCCATATCAATAAGGAGGCACCGTTTTTGTTTGTGGTCTTTAATAACAATATCTGGTCGGTTGGCCTTGATTGTTCTGTCAGTGTGAATTGTGTAGTCCCATAGAATTGTAACATGTCCTATCTCCGTAACTGGGTCTGGGTGGTGTTGGTACCAGTTTCTTTCAGTTTCCTTCCCGTAGAAGTTGCAGATTTTCCAGTGCAGATATTGGCCCACTCTGTCATGTCGGGTTTTATATTCAGTGGGTGCCAACATCGTGCAACCTGATACAAGATGATCAATCGTTTCTGGATATTAATCACAGAATCTGCATTTTGGGCTGACACAATATTTTAGTATATGTGCTTGATAATTCCTAGTTAGCAAGCATTGGTCCTGCGCAGCAAGGATAAAACCTTCAGTTTCCGCTTTCAACCCTGCACTGCGTAGCCACTGATGGGTACGGGTTTTGTCTACATTATTATTATTATTATTATTATTATTATTATTATTATTATTATTATTTCTTCGGATTTATGTTGTATACACATTCCCTTCCGGGTCCCAGCCAGAGACATAAGATCAGCAATGTCTTCATGACATTTTCAACTGTCCATTTTTGTAAACATTATTATTATTATTATTATTATTATATAATCATTTTTATCGTCATTATTATTATTGTTATTATTATCGTTATTATTATGATTATTATTATTATTTAAACTTAGGAATAGGAAGTAGTAATATTTTCCTTCTTTTCCTCTCTCTCTCTCTCTAATTTTTTCTTCATCGTATTTTTCTCTTTCTTTTTATTATCCTTCTTCTCTCTTGTGAATAATTTCTTCTTCACTTTCTTTATTTCTTATTCTTTTCCTCTCTACTATTACCCTCACTACCTACATCATCTCTATCTATATTCATCTCTCTCTTGAATACGTAGTCTCTCTCCTTCTACCCTCCTAACTATACATACTCTTCTTCTTCTCATGCTTTCGACATTTTCATCAAATTCTTTTTTCTCGGTTTGTCATTCTCTTCTTTAATATTTGCCTTTCTTCTTTCCGCTTTTTCTCTTAAACCTCACTTTTAAATGCTATCTTTCCTTTTTTTGTTGATTTTACACTTCCCTCATTATTAGACATAATCACATTTTTCCCCCATCTTCCTCCGCAGCATATGTATTAGTGCCTCATTGCTTCCTTCAATTATCTTTTGTTTTTGTTTTTTTTTGGCTTTTTTTTTTTTTTGGCTTCTACTCACTCTTCCTCTCGCCCTTTGCTCGTCCAATGAAAAACATAACAGCCTCATCTTAATACTTGCAAAATTCAATGATGTGTATCAAGGAGACAAGAGAAGCAGGGAGACAGACTTTGTGCGTCAGTAGAATAAGTCATCTGAGAAAATAGGAGAAAACAAAAAAATGTTCCACTAATTAGGATACAGTCGCGGTAAAGACGAAAATGGTTTCTTGATTTTAATTGGCACTGGAAGACAAACAGGATTCATGCAAATTGGTTTCACATTCATAATGGAATCGTGTGATTCACTGAGCCTTTTCATGGCTTGGAGAAGAATATCAATTATATTTATATATATATATATATATATATATATATATATATATATAATTGTTATGTATGTATGTATATAAAGGATTGATACAAATATAAAACTTTTCATTTACATGATTGATATTATACTCAGCAGCCCGACTCCAGAGATTCGTAGACGAAACCTTTTGCAATCGTTCAGTCCAATCGTCAGGAGGTTTCATCAATAAGCTGCCAATTTTCTGATTTTCTTTAATTTTAAACAAAGTTAAAAATAATTGATATTTCATGCGCTCTATGATGTTATACATATATATATATATATATATATATATATTCATGCAAAAACAAATATAGAGGTTAATGATTTAAATGGGGAGAATACATCTTCGCAAACAATATAAATAAATAATGTATATATATATATTAGGGAATATACATAATATCAAACATCAATACGACGACTAGGAGTTTCATGCAATTCTTGCCATCTTCAAGTGCAAATATGTTCTGACCGTTATAGAGTTCATTTCTCGTGGTGATGATTCAAACTTGTGTGTTAAAATTGTTTATTTAATTATTGTTGCGTGAAATATTACTATTTTCTTTTAATAATTCATATATCATTCAAAAGTCGAAATGCAAAGAATTAAAAAAATATAATTTTTTTTTCAAATATTTAAATTTGGATTCCAAAGTAAATAATATATCAAGGGGGGATAACTCTCTTTATTTACATACCCCCCCTAGCTATTCCAATTGGGTGAAATCAGAACAAATAATGGAAATATAATATAAGTGTACAAATATAAAAAAAATTAAAATATGTGAGTTCGGGACTATATATATATATATATATATATATATATATATATATTTATATATATATATATATATATATATATATATATTTATATATATATATATATATATTTATATATATATATATATATATATATATATATATTTATATATATATATATATATATATATATATTTATATATATATATATATATATTTATATATATATATATATATATATATATATATATTTATATATATATATATATATATATATATATATATATATATATATATATATATATATATATATATATAACTTGAAAAATATTTACATTTATTCATTAAATCGGGTCCTAGACTCTTGTTATATTTAGTTACTTTGATATGAATTTGGCTATCTTTACGTCATTAATTATCGATAAGAACCACGTTTACGAAAAATTATTTGCTTAGTAGAAAATTATCAATTAAAATTTTTCGAAATAAAGCGTTTCCTGAAGACTGCATATATGTGTTTGTGTGCGTATTATTTATTTCTACCCAAGCAAGGCCGTAAAGCCGCTAAGAAGCAAGGGGGTTACTGAGTGTGACAGAATAACTAAAAGAGAAACATTATTAAAGAGCTGAACAAAAAAACCGTAGATAACGATTGGTATTACATTTAAATTCTTAAGATCAATGTAATGCCACACTCAAGAAGAAATGCGCGCCTAAGCTACCACCCGCCCTCTCTAAACTATATAATTACTGCCTCAAGGAATCCTGTTTTCCTGACTGCTGGAAGGTCCTCATCCATTCTTCCCGTCTTTAAGAACTCTGGGGTCCCCTCTGACCCCTATAATTACCGTCCTATTAGTCTCCTACCCCTTTTCGGCAAGGTCTTCGTAGCCCTAATCAACGCCGAAGTGGTTAACCACCTTACCTCACACGACCTGCTCTCAGACAAGCAATATGTCTTCCGCTATGCCCGATCTACAGCTGATGTGCTTATGGACATCACTGAAACCGTTTACCAAGCCCTTCAAAATAACGGTGAGGCCCGCGCCGTGGCCCTAGACATCTCCAAAGCGTTTGATAGGATTTGGCATGCCGGCCTTCGCAAGCTCCAGGGTTATGGTATTACAGGTCGATTGTTTGATCTAATACAATCATTCCTCTCAAACCGTGAATTGAAGGTCATTCTCAACAGATTCTCCTCCACTTCCTATCCCACGAACGCAGATGTTCCCCAAGGCTCCATCCTTGGCCCCACTCTATTCCTTATTTTCATCAACGACCTTCCTGAAGCCATTGATTCCTAAGTTGGCATCTACGCGGATGACACTACAATTTACTCCTGCCTCAAAAACAAATCTAGTGTCGGTGACAAAACTAACCTGGCCGCTCGTCTTGAACTGGACCCCCAATCGGTTGTTAACTGGTGCAAGAACTGGCTGGTCAACTTTAACGCCTCAAAAACTAAACTACTCTCTGTTAATCACCATAGAGATCCTTCCCTGCCCCCCATTAGAATGTCTGATAGTCAACTTCTTGAGAGCAACTCTCTGCGTCTGCTCGGTCTCACGTTGCTGACCTGAGATGGAACAAATACATTGAGTCAATTGCATCGTCCACCGCGAGAAAAGTTGGCTCTCTGTGCCGCGCCAGGAAATTTTTCTCCCCGGAATCGATACTTCAAATATACAAATCAACCACTCGACCTTGCATGGAGTATTGCTGCCATATATGGTCTGGGGCACCTTCTGTTTACCTCGAAGTTCTTGACAAGATCCAGAGACGGATATATAATATAATTGGCCCTGATCTGGCATCTCGTCTACATTCACTCTCTCACCGACGCGCCGTCGCCTCTCTCTGTCTTTTTTACAAATACTTTCATGGTAATTGCTCCTATGAGTTGCTCTCACTGGTTCCCAGACTCTATGAATCCAAGCGCCCTACGTGGCTGGCATCCCGCTCTCACCCTTACACTGTAGAAACTTTTAAATGTAGCCGTCTCTTCTACTCCAATAGCTTCATACCTCGCACCTCTCGCCTGTGGAACATCCTTCCCAATTACTGTTTCCCTGAGAGCTATAATCTCCAAATATTCAAATGTAATATCAATCGACATCTCCAGTTGTCTTGATCTATCCACTATCTCTCTCCTCATCCTTTCTTCTATCACTCCTATCTGCTCTTGCTCCAAATCTTCTGCGACCCCCTGCATCCTAGTGACTTCACGCCTTGCTCGGGGCGTAATGCTTAAAAAAATGAGTGAGAATAAAATATTTGCATTGATTTTTACAGTTGCAACCTGCCAATTCAGCTGCAAATTGCTGAGATCTTCTTTTCAGTCTAGTACAGTGCTTAAACACATAAAGTTTATCTACCATAGCGGAAAGTTCATCGGAATTATTACAATGCTAATATATATAGAAACGGAACAGTGAAGATAGTTTACGTCAGTGGAAAAGTGACTGAAGTCGAGATGCTATGTAATGATCTATAAGTTATTAACGGATTATTCCTAGGATTTTCACGAATATCTCTAAATATATATCAGAATCAACAAAAAATATTGTGTAAACATTCCCAGATGGACTATATCTCTAGAAGAGACACAATAAGGAAAAGACAAGTGGAAAACTATACTTAGTTTTCCACTTGCCTGTTCATATATATATATATATATATATATATATATATATATATATATATATATATATATATATATATATATATATATATATATATATATATATATATACTTTTCGAAACTGAGCTTTCTACATCACTCTGGTCCTGACAATGGTTTAGTCTATATGGGAATGCAAGTTCGAACCCTGCCGGAGGGCAAATCTTTAAGACCCTCGAATGTACAGGCCAGTAGATGTAAATACATTTACATTGTACAAAAACCGGGATGACTATTCATACACGTGTCTGCACTAAATATAAAATTTATATAGATGATTATATATTTCTGTGCGTGAGTATGTGCGTGCGTGTGTGTGTGAGAGAGAGAGATAGAGAGAGTGTGTGTGTGTGTGTGTGTTTATTTCATATTTATAGGGGGAAGAGTTCTATGTATCGGAAATAGAGCGCGCATAGATATAGCCAGTTTAAATGTAAGAATTAATACTGCATATTGACAATAAGCTTCACACCTCAATACTATCTTCAGTCGGAAGGCATGAAACTAACATTTACCATTGATTGATTGATTCATATATTGATTATTATTCATATTATTGCTTGAATTCTATATTGATTCTTTTATTTTTTTTATATGACCCATCAAACATCTTATTTAAATGCAAATATTATTTTTAAATTGTAAGAATTTTTCGAGATAATGATTTATTGAAACAAGTCCCACTAATTAACCCATAGCTGGGATGGGGAGAGAGTCCTGGATTCATGCCTTTCCCAAGTGTATTTGTGCTAAAATGAATTTAACGAACCCGATTGGAATTCGAACTCAGCTCTCCGATTTCCAATTCCAAGCAGTTATCCACTATATCACCCTCTTGTCGAAGCTTATGGTATTCTCATGTGGGTACCCATCTAGTTAATGACCAGGCTCAACGTTGCTAAACTTCGGTGATCGTACGAGAACCGATTTTTCAGCGTGATATGGCTGTATGCCAGATAGATATGTTTTGGAATACTGACCATTTCAAAATGTCCTCCCCAAATACTATCGCTTCATCAATTACGCCTTAATAATATATAAGGCACAAAACTAAATTTCGAGATCTCATTTAGATGAAACCTGCAGTTGAATACACATAACTATGCTAAAGATCGGGCTGCTGCTTTGCTTATCTCGAAGGCATTTGACAGGGTATGGCATACTGGTGTCCTCCCCAAGTTGAAATATTATGGTATGTCTAGACGAATTTTTGAACTGATTCAGTCCTTATCGAATCGCGAAATTAACGTTATCTTTGACGGCAACTCTTCTAGATCATTCAGTATTAATCCAGGCTTCCAACAAGTCTCGCTCCTTGGACCTACTTTGTTTCTTTCATATGTTATCAACTCTGTATCTTTGCTGATGACACAAACATTTATTCCTGTCTTAATAATAAGTATGACCGTTTCGATGAGTTCAAATTGGTACCGGATATCGAAAATAATTTACATCCTGTTTGTAACTGGGGCTAGAAATGACTTGTTAATTTTGAATCATCCAAAACGAAACTGCTCTCTTTTAATCATCTGAAAGAACACATTTTAATTTCAATCAGCATGGCTGATGTTAATCTCCAGGAGAGTGACTCATGGCGCCTTCTTGGACTAAACTTTCCGTTGATATGTTGTGGAAAGATTATATTGAACCATGTCTAGGTCCGCTGCTAGAAAAGTTGACTCCCTGTGTCGTGTTAGAATCTATCGTACATGTTTATAAGTTTACCTTTCGTCCTTGTTTTCAATATTGCTGCCAAATCTTGTCTGGTGACACTACTTTATTTTTAATGATTCGTGATAAAATAGAAAGAAAAATCCGCAATATCACTGGTCTTGACCTGGCACTTCTCGGTTTCAGTGACTTTCCCACCGCTGTACTGTAGCTTCCCTCTGCTTTTTTCTTTAAATACTATCATCGTTAGTATTCGGATAAACTTTCCTCTATGGTACCTAGACTCTAAATTTAAACACAGTACTGGATTAGCGGCAATGTCTCATCATTTTACAGTTGAAATATCTAGAAATATAAGTATGTTCTATGCTAATGGTTTCTTCACCCACATTCCTCGTTTCTGAAAATCTCTTCCGACCTCTCGCTTTCTCGTCAACCTTGATCTTCAAATATTTTAGTGCAATGTCAGTAGTTATCTCCAGCCTTGTTAATTGTTGTTCATTTATTATTCTCTCTACTTAGTAATATTTCTCTTTAAGACTTAGTACCACTTTGCGACTTAGTGGCGTTATTGCCTTGCTTGGGGTGAAATAAGACAAGATGATAAATTTGAGGATAATTATGTTTTTTATTGAAGAATCCATCGAATTTTCATCCGGGAATATCTCCTTGAATAATTTCAATGAACTGAAAATAATTCTAAAATGCTTAATTATACTCGTTGCTTCATAAACTAAAAGAAAAGTATATAAAATTCACGAAAATAAACGTCTAGGCAAAAAAGTATTTTTACTTTCAAATACTGTAACGATAGAACTTGAAAGAAATTTAGCTAATTTCATTATGAAAATTATTATAAAAGATTAGAAAAAACAATTAAAAATTTAATCAATATAAAACAAAAAAAATAGTGACACACCAACAGATATTTATCAAATAGCTTATAATCATTGTGCCTTTTGAAGAAACCTATTGCGTTTAAAAAAACAAGATTATATGAAAATAAAAGGTAGTTCTACCGAAATATTCTTTATAACAATTTTGATCTGAAAAAGAAGCTTTAATTTAAAGTATTAGGTTGGTGCAAAAATAATGTCGTTTTCTCACATATGTTAATATGTGAGAAAACGACATTATTTTTGCACCAACCTAATAAATACCATTTACTCAGGCGAATATTGTTGGCCTTTTTTGTATTCTGTGGTGAGTATGTGAGTAAACCGAAAAGAGAAAATATACAAGTAAAATAAATTGACCTAAATTCATCCAAGTAAATAAATAAACAAACCAATCCCAAATAAAGATAATCAATTAAAAACTGTTCCCGCCGAAATAATAGTTAGAATGAACTGTAGTTCAATCAACCCCAAAATTGAACAAATAGCTTTAATTAAATTCTCAAACCAAAACAAAACTGTTAAATAAGTGATATAAACAAATTCTTACTACGTTAATAAATAAATAAATAAAATAAGAAACAAAAAAAATAAAAAATAAAAACAAGCAATATAATTTGACCCAAATAAATAAACAAACGGCTTCCGGTAAAATAACCGCCATAATAGAATGCCCACAATGCACCACTAACCCGTATATATATAAATAGCCGAGAAAAATAACAGCATATGTGGCCTGACGATTGCATATAGCATGAAACAGACTGTCGCCTCTAAGTGTTGACTTCTATGTTCACTTTTGTATTTACACACGCTCTATCTCTGATATTGAGCACTTTATTCCATAAATATAGCACACCTTAAGACTATATTTCTTTATATATATATATATATATATATATATATATATATTAATTTTTTAATATTTTTTATTGTTCAAAATATATATGTGTGTGTGTGTGTGTGTGTGCGTGTACGTGCGTGTACATGCGTTCGTTTGTGCGTTCGTTTGTGTATCTATAGATATAAAACACTGGATAAAGGAAAAAGGATTCTAAAGGAAAAAGGAATATAAAGAAAACATATCATTTATATTGTTAGGTTCAACCACTTATTTGAGTATAGCTTCGAAAAATGAAAATAGGAAAGCATTTTTCTTTTGATATGGTCTGGGTCCCTAGAAGGAGATACTGGTGCCCGAGCGGGAGAAAGGAGGTTCTTTGCTTTACCTGGGGTTGTCGATTTTGTCTCCCTTCGTCTCTTGCTGGTGAAGCAGGGGCAAATCGCCTCTTTGCAGATTGCGTTCCCTTCTCTGTCGTGCCTCGCTCAGTCTCCTTCCCCTTCTTGGCTCCTTGCTCCTCGGCTTTTCCCTTCCACCACCTATTTAGCGACGTAGATCCCGGTGACAGCAGGTGCTCGTTTTTGTTGCTCATGTTGCTACTTTGGTTGTGACAGCTGTTGCTTCAGCTGATGTTGATACGGCTGCTCTCGCTGCGGTTGTTGTTGCGGCTCTGTCCGACGTTGCCGCGGCTGCTGCTGCTGCTGCTGTTGCTTTGACTGCTCTTGCAGCTGCTTCTGCCCTTACCACCCTCTACTGCTTCTTTGTCTTCTGCGATTTCTTGTCCATGATATCCTGCCAGGAGTGGAAAGAGAATACGCAGCCTTTGCCACCCCCCCATCCTCAACACCTCCTTCCATTCTTGAATGTGCTTTCTTGGTCTTTTCTTACCTACTGCTTCCACCGGTACTGATCTCTTTGGTCGTAGCACCGGATTCCTACCAGGACATGCCTTAGACTAATGACTTGTTACGCCACGAGTTCAGAAGTGGCGTCTCCTTCCCTCCACCACAACAGCGGGTCAAGATGTCTAGAATGTTTCTCTGTGCCACAGTCACCGTCACCTGGCGACGAACATTTTGTTTGTTGTTGGTGAGACCATCTCGATCGGTCCATATTGAGAGAAGTTAGTCCCCAAATGTTCGTTTTTAATGTTCATGGGCACCCCGTGAAATGCAATTTTGTCTTCATGGAGCCCAATTATTCCGTTTTCATCCTCAACTATTTTATTGTGAGGATTCTCCCAGCCAACTTCTTGGCTAATGCCATATTTCTTCGGTATATCCAGCATAGCGTTAGTTCTATTCACCAGCACCTTGGTGAGGATGTTGAGGATCTAAGGCCTCCTCCATGGTCTCCCTGCTAATTCTGATCAACTTCCTAGTTTTGACGTCAGTGGTTAGCAAGGAGACTATCCTTGGTTCGATTTCTTCCAGCGCTGAAGGCACTGTTTATGGCTCGGTTACTGGAAATAAATCCACCGTAATTGACCATGCATTTACGTTAAATACTAAGTAACTTTTTTCCTGGGATTGACGTCATGTTTGGTGAGACAAGTGAGTCCTGCCGTAGACTGAAGGGGAGGCAACGACATCTTAGCAAATCCCGCCACACAACGAAGAGTTCACAACAATAAAATCAAATTAAACAGTGGTCGACAAAAATGGTCCCAAAAAGAGAAACAAAAGTTTAAAAAAATAATAGCAATCACTTTTTTATTTACACTATTCAAAATGTTCAGACTGTTGTCCTCATCTGTCTTGTCATATTCTCGATGTTTCGGCCGTTGTACGCTGCGGCCTTCTTCAGGTAATTGGAATTTAGAACTGAACCCTTTATTTCGTCCACCGGGGGAGGATTGTTCTAGTTCCACATGCCATGTCTATTCCGGATATAACAGCATCATTTATCTCCCTTTAACTCAATTTTCTAAGTTTTTGTTCATCCCTACTGTAGCCAGTAGGGATGAACTCATTGGGTGAAGTTACTGGCTTCAACCAACGCTTTTATCCGCTAAGACATGTTTCCTTTTTTAAGACAGAATCACGTCACAGACTGACAAGGCCTCGTTTAGAAATCCACGTAGGAATGACTAAATTTCATTACGTGTTTACAGATTAATGCTTCGTTTAAATATAGTATTTAGCCTTATTTCCAGTATTCAAACTTTCTCTATTAAATGCTAAAAAGTGTTTAATTTTTATTTTCCTTTTCTTATTTTCATTCTTCGAAGCTCTTTTGAAATTGTTGAGTCTAACAACGGAAAAGGTATATTTTTTCTTTATTTTCATTCTCCTTCAGATTTCAATATATATATATGTGGGTGTGTGTGCGTGTGTGTGTGTGTGTGTGTACGTATATGTATATGTGCGGGTGTGTAAAAATTCAGATCTCAGTAAATATATCTGTAAAGGGACAATATGAATACAGACAAAAGAAAAATTTAGCCGACGCGTTTCGTCCTCTGACGGACTTAAACAAGGGACATCAAAGGACAAAACAAGTCAAATAAGTTTTCGTTTTGTCTTTATTCATGTGTGTGTGTGTGTGTGCGTGCGCGCACGCGCCCGCACGTGGAATAGAGTACACTTATAAGAATATCCGGCGGAATAGTAAATACTCATATATGGAACGATTTGCCAAATTACTTTAATAAATTTTGCCAAGGAATTGATATCATCAGAAAAATGATTTTATTTCGCAAAAAAGAAGGACCGGTGGTTGATCGGCGAAAAATATCGAATTGGAAGGGTTTTCAAATTGCCTATTTACAATAAATGAGTTTGGAGTAAGAGAGAGAGAGTGAGAGAGAATGATATAGAGAGAGTCGTGAGAAATTGGGAGTGAGATAAAATGAGAGCGAGATAGAGTGAGAGAGAGTGAGCAAGTGAGAGTGAGAGAGAGTCAGAGATTGTGAGAAAGTGGGAGTGAGAAAAAATGAGAGAGATAGAGTGAGAGAGTGTGAGCGAGTGAGAGTGAGAGTGAGAATGAGAGAGAGTCAGAGATTGTAAGTGGGAGTGAGAAAAAATGAGAGTGATAGAGTGAGAAAGTGTGAGTGAGTGAGAGTGAGAATGAGAGAGAGTCAGAGATTGTGAGTAAGTGGGAGTGAGAAAAAATGAGAGAGATAGAGTGAGAGAGTGTGAGTGAGTGAGAGTGAGAGAGAGAATAAGAGAGAAAGTCAGAGAGATTGTGAGAAAGTGGGAGTGAGATAAAATGAGAGAGAGATAGAGTGAGAGAGTGAGAAAGAGAGAGTGAACGAGTGTGAGAAAGAGGGCGTTAGGAATGCAGAGAGTAAGATATAGACTCTGAGAAATACTCCGACTACATATTGATGGATCTCATTTTATTACATAGCTTTAAGAATTTAAATGATACAGTAAAGATTTCGAAGGGTTTAAGGACAACGTAATAGCTTAGGATACCGAAATTAGAATAATTTAGCCGAGTTCAATTCCCATTCTAGTCTGTAACAATCCCTTCGCATGAAGGCCATTGGGACATTTATGAATTCATTTCTTCTTACCCTAGCTATGGGTTTTAATAGAATGGTAGAATGGACTATCTAAGAGTAGGAAAACACTGAAATCGCATTGGGGAAGAAGCGAACAACTCCACTATCTTTCCTTACATATCATGCAATTTCTAAGATAATAAAGAAAATGGATCTCTGAAGCGTCACGAGCTCTGCGTTTTATGAGACTCGCCAGTGGTATATTTTAAAAACCAACGATGAATTACAGAAATGTAATATCTTTTATCATTTGCATAAAAAAACATAGTTGAAAAAAATAGGTCCGCTTATCGTCCGGTTCACGCCCCTCCGGACTTTTGAACACGAGTAGAGTTTATCCCTTGCTTCCTGTCTAAGATTGGGTTTCCGATTCCTTCTAAAATCCACTTCAGTTCTATATTTCTAACATCTCTGTCTTAACTTTTAAATTTTATTTACTAATCTTTTCTCTCTTCTCATTTTGGAGTAGATAGCTTCGCCTATAGTCAGATGTAGAATTTTATCCCTTTTTAGTTTTGGGTTCCCAGTTTCTTCAAACGTCTACTACACATCTGTTCTTCTGACGTCTCTGCCTTAACTCCGAAACATTTTTTTTACTATTTGTTATTTTTCCATCAATAGGAGTAGATAGATTCGCCTATCACCCGATTCATATCCCTCCCGGTCTTTTGAATAAGAGCAGAGTTTTATCCCTTGTTTCCTAATTTGGGCCCGGTTACCGGTTCTTTCTAATGTCTACTTCAACTCTATACTTCTAACATCTCCGTCTGAAGTATGAAATTTTATTTACTATTTTTCTCTCTCCTCAATTGGATTAGATATATTTGACTATCGTCCGGTTGACGATCCTTCCCGATATTTTGAACAGAAGTAGATGTTTATCCCTGTTTAGGATATGATTTCCAGTTCCTTATAAATTATTTTATTCTCTTTCACTCTCAGTAACTCTTTGCGTCTTAGTGGCATTATCGCTTCGCATGGGGCGACTTGATTAAAAAGAAAAAAAAACAAGTGGGACCTGATTGGCATCGCTTGAATGGATGATAACAATTCCAACTCAACAGCGAATTGTGCAGGAGAAAGATGAAGGATATAAATCTAGTATGCCATCATGGTTCAATCATCCTGATAAAATGAAGAGACAGTATAGAAATTGCGATTAATGATATATAACTATGAGAAGTGTTTTTCATATCTCTCCCATACACTTTTCGGACAATTAAACATCTTGTTATTGATGTGGTTGGTGACAGGAAGCGACTTTTCTCTTTCCTTAAGTGTTATTCAACTGAAGATGGCTATAGAACGAGTCAGCCGATGGATTGTGGTAACAAAATCCATGAGCTAAAAAAAAAAAAGGTTTCACTGCAGAGATTTAAATGTGATAATCATTTATATTTATTTCAGTTAATCTTATTTTTCTTCTCTAAATTATTCGCCAACTATTTTGATTCATGGTGATGGAAAACAGTCTCAGAATATTTAAAAGGTTAGTTAGTTAGTTAGTTAGTTAGTTAGTTAGTTAGATAGATCGATAGATAGATAGATAGATAGATAGATAGATAGATAGATAAGGAAGAGGCAGAGATAGATAGATAGATAGATAGATAGATAGATAGATAGATAGATAGATAAGGAAGAGGCAGAGATAGATAGATAGATAGATAGATAGATAGATAGATAGATAAGGAAGAGGCAGAGATAGATAGATAGATAGATAGATAGATAGATAGATAGATAGATAGATAGATAGATAGATAGATAGATAACTGAAAAATATTGGTACACTAAATTGATAAGAGCAACAATGAAATGTTTGTGGTTTTCTTTTATCGGGTAGACTTTAAGTGCACAAAATAAGACAAACCTGGAACAGTTATCGATTCAAAGAGACATTATTTTTTCTTGTCCAAGTATAAGCCAATATACTTTTGTATTAAAATTGTTTCTTTTATCTGAATTATTCTTCAAAACTTTACTATTATTATTATTATTATTATTATTATTATTGTTGTTGTTGCTGTTATTATTATTATTATTATTATTATTATTATTATTATTATTATTTCCAAGTGCTTTCAAGTGTTTTATCAAAGTATACATCTCTTTAAAGTTGCCAATTTACAAAAATTGCATATGATGTTTTCAAAATATAGCTCTAAAAATGAAATCTCTTTCGTTTCATGCCATCATGAAAAGAAAGCGATTAAAAGCAACATAAACATCCGAAAAAAAAATTACCTTTCGTGAAATTGCATGGCAGGAAGTTAAAAAAGAAATAAATGAGTAAGATAACCAGAAAATAATGAAAAAAAAAAAGAAAATGGGGGAAATATTAAAAGAAAGAAAGAACGGAAGAAAATCTGGTTTGATTTTTGTCTCTCTATCCTATTTTTATCTGTCTGAATGTCTGACATCTTTTTAATACCGTAAAAAAATTAATATTTTAGTCACATTTGAGCGAAATGACGTCTCCTAAATTATTACTATTGTGATTATTATTGTTCTTCCAGGCATTTTGTTTGTTTGCGCCAATTGTTGCTATTTTACGACAACAACCGATGATCATCAACGATAGCATTGTTTAGATGACAGCTACAATCATTTGCAGCCTTCCTAAATCTTAAAATCCTAGTCGAGTTTTCTCTGGGGTTTTTTTGGGGTTTTTTTTTTTGTTTTTGTTTTTTTTCAGCAAAGATCTATTCACCTTGTCTGGGCGGGACGTGGGTGTATGGATCTGAAGATCCTAGAGTATTTTTCTTCTCTTAATTTCCTGGAGATATCTGATCACGCTGCTTGAACTGAATGGTCCACTGAATCTCAAAAATCCTAATATATTTTTCTTATTATTCTTTAGGAAAGAACTGCTCACCCTGGTTGGATGGATTGGTTTGTTTGGATCTCAGAATCCTAGAGAATTTTATCGTTTTTTTTTATTTACACTACAAGTTTCTGGTTTGTGCATACAGTATTTTATTTATTTCCATGGTCACTGCAACCAAATCTGGTCTCAAATGATTGGATGAGTTGGTGTGACTGAATCTCAAATTGCAATACTATTTTTCACCTTTTAATTTCTTGGTATGCCTCTCATCTGTGGTTAGATCGTTTATATACTCATTAAAACCTGTTTCCGGTTTGATGATGTCTATATGGATTTCATAATTCCAAAATAATAGTTTTACAATTTCTAGTAGAGCCTTTTGGCGCCAAAATCATTTGTCTACATAATCTATTATATATGTTGAGATTCATGAAAAATTCCAAAGGAGAATCTGCAATATTATCCCAGCATCTCTGGCATCTTGGCTTCAGTCACTTTCCCACCGTTGTGATGTGAATTCCTTGTGCTTTGCCTATAAATACTTTGATAAATGATTTGTTTATAGTTCTCGCAAACACAGGACGAACTGGAAATTGGATTCTTGAATATATAAAAAATTAAAGAAAATATAAGCAAAAACAATATTGCATTTTTATTAAATTGCTATTTGTTATTTTAATCATTAAATTGTTTTTAAAATAGGAGGAGTATTTTGTATGTTACATAATAAAACTTTTTTTAAAATTCTTAATTGATGAAAAATTATTGTATTAAGTTAAACACCTTAGTAAAACCAACCGTACTTTGTACTTCTTACCTGTTTCACCCCAAAATTTATTTTCAATCAGTCAGTATGTGGCTATTTTAGAGGGTGTTACGGACAAACTAACATAAGTCACAGAATTTTATATATAGGTTATTTATGTTTTATATTTCTCTGTGTTTTTTACAATGATTTTCACCCTATACATGGCCCAATATCTACTCGAGGTAAAGTTTTATAGTGTAAGAGGCACGGTTTATGTGGATATGTAGGGAAGATAACGGTTAGCTCTAGACATGACCAGATTAATATTGTAGGGATCGGGGAAGCATTCTCGTTTAAGTTAGTTCCACAGAGCACCGGTTCGTGGGAAGAATCTACTCGAGTGGAACTTACATCTCACCAACGAAATACAATGGAAATGATGGCAGTTCTCTACAATATGCGTGGCATGGCAGGTCTTAGCCATGAAGGTAAGAACTGGTGCAACTAAAGAATGTAGTTTGTCTGGACACTTTCTATGGAAATATTAATAGGGCAGTGAGAGGCTTGTAATATTTTGCCCGGGAGAAAGGGCTTGTAAATAGGAAAACAATTTGTCACCCACAAGGAAGGGGTGACGCTTTTGGACTCTAACGAGGCTGGAAAATGATGAATGGAGAGTCCCTGCCTTATATAGCAGCAGTACTCCATTTTCGACCTGATCTATTAGGTTGGTGCAAAGATAATGTCGTTTTCTCACATATATTTACTATGTGAGAAAACGACATTATTTTTTCACCAACCTAATAATAATACTTTAATCATTCTCTTTTACTTTTTTTTAACTTATTTAACGAGAATAGGCGCTCAAGGTACGGACCCCCCTCTTGGGAATATCTGCTCATCATTATCGTTGGTAGTTCTAGGTTTGATCGGTGCTGACGGGATATTATTGTAGATTTATTTACTATATATATTCGCATATCATGCGAAGATGAAGACCTAATCTTTACTAACGATACTTTTATCATTCTCTTTTATTTTTTAACTTATTTATGATAGGATAGAGAAATAGCAGGAAAGAGATTAGTTTATTTTAATTATGGTCTCTCATAAAAGGAACTCGCATGATACACGAGATACATGAATCATTTTTATAAATGAAAATTTTGGGTTAACACAATACGCCAGTTCGCGCGTTACACAAGTATATACGGTAATTACATTAGAACAAGTGAGATAAAAGAGGATATTTTGAAAGCTGCAAAAAGAATGCAATAAAAAATTCCCTGAATCTGAAAATTTAATTCATAAAAAGTAATAAAGGGAAGTGAAAAATAATTAAATAATAATAAATGAAAGAATTAATTAATAAATGAATGAAAATAAATGAGAATAAAAAAAAAAGAAATAATGTGTAAAGAAAAACAGAAATAAAAGTATCCGGAAAGAAAGAAAAAAGCCGGTGCCAAAAAAGACGTAAAAAAAAACAGATTAAAAAGAAGGAAATGATGGTTTCAATGAATCAAGATATAAGAAACACTAAAGAAAAAAAAAAGAAAAAAATGGTAGTTTAAATATGAATAAAAATGCCTTTGTGTATAACTAAATATGACATAGGAAAACAACACATTTTCTGTCCCTCAAGTTAAGCAGTTATATGATTTGTCAGCATAAGTAATCCCACAGGTTTTTCAACTAATTTGAAATATTTCTCGCGAATTCGACCTGTCGTTTAATCACTAAAAGCAACAAGGCTGAGTGTCGAGTATGACTCCCTTAATACACACGTTCTAGCTAGAATATAGCATTTTCCTTCCTGAACGATAAAAATTCCGCCTAAATGACCGCTCTTACGGCAATATCGATCGGCGGACGGAAGCAATTTATTTTATCGGTGTTCAGAAATAGCACCGCAGTCATTTTGCGATTCACCCTTGGTAGGACCTTCAAGTTGGAATAACACTTACAGTAACGATGATGTCCAAAAAAAGTTTTGCTGGTTTCTTCCTTATACCGCACGTGTTTTTTTTTGTTTTTTTCAGTACCAGAATATATATATATTAGTAGTTTTCTCCCCATTCCTCCCACCAACTGCAATAGCTAAGTTTAAAATGCATTTTAGAAAATGAAGATTTTCCTGAAGATTTTATTTTAGTTTTAATTACATAATAGATTAAATTTAATATTTCCAATAAGCAAACTAATTTTCTCTATTTCAAAACAAATATAAATTGGAATTTAACTAATTGAAAGAATTTTTTGTGATTATCAGTAAAATCTATAAAATCGCCCATATTGACAAATCTATCAGTGCAACGTAATTCTCTTTATTAAAAAAATCTTTCAAAAATATATTTTCTCAAACGTTTTTTATGGAGTATTAACTGATTTAAAGTTTAATTAATCTGCATTGGAACAAATATTATTTACTTTTAGTTATCGCAGAAAGTATTTTTAACACGGAATAGATTTTTATTTTTTGGATTGAACGATGTATCGTCAGTTTGATGTCTGGAAAATTTAAGCAAAGAAGAGATGATTGTCATCAAATTACATGGCGAATAAAACATAAACACCCTTTTTATATGATTTTTTTAAAACTAACCATTAATCTTAAAATTTAAAATATTTCAATCATTCTAATATTACATTGAATTTTAGGTACTTTGACTTCGTAGCCTAACTTACAATGACGCTTGTTGAGGAAATGTTCTAAAATTACCAATAAATTTTAATTCTACTATATTTACCACTCTTATTTTCTGATAATGCCCTGTATGGACGTCTCTATTTACAAAAATCAACACATTTATACAAACATAAAAGAAATTCAAAATTATTTTATAGTACTAGGGGTTGGTAAGGTTTTCCATGTATGATTACGAAATGCAGATTTAATTTAATAAAAATATCATTTGACAGCGACAAATTATTACAGTCTTTTAAAACGTTTAAAAGTTTATAAATTATTCTATTTAAAAAAAAATTAAAACAATGCTTGTAAAATTCTTGTATTCATAGAATATTTTTTCTTAAGACAGTAGTACCCCTAATATGTATGTATATATGTATAGCTGGCCTTCGAAGATACCTGTCTACTAGGGCGGCTAGCTAATCCCTATTGCAGACGCTTGCTCAGGCGCATTTGTGTTTATTCAACACCTACAGATCCTGTGGTTTATACTGCAACTATGCTGAGCAGTTACAGTTTCTGGGAAAGAGCGTGATATCTAGCGTGATGAACAATTTGAGCAAGGCCAGCACGCTCAAGCCCTCGGTCACGATAGCACAGCTATCGAATGCACCCAAGTGTTCTGTCTACCCAATTTCACTCACAAGGTATTTCCAAAGGTGCCGCACGCTCCTTCCTGACATATCGTTTATGGTGAGATTTGAACCCAGGTCTTATTGTCAGAATGAGAACGTTCTAACCACTCGGCCACGTGCCCATGTCCCTAATATATTCTATCCAATTAAAAGAATTTCTAATTAAATAATGGCTTAGATTTTTTTACTATTTTTTATTTTATGATTCAGAGCAGATTTTCTGTAACTGAGGTTTCTGTTTGACGAAAAGAAAATGATGATTTGATTTCTCCAAGGACTTCTTCTTATAACTAATATAAACATTAAGTGCTACCAAAAAACTTCGTGGATTTATTGGTGGGAATATGTGGACAAATAATTAAAATGATTTTCTAAATAAAGAAATGTTTCAAAAATAAATTCATTCATTTAAGAAGAAGTCCTCAAAGTTTCATTAAGATCCGTCAATTATTTGATTTTTGCAATAATTTACAAATCAAGATGTTTTTCATCAAAAAATACACGCTTAGATTTACCATGGAAATTTATGGTCTTGTATAAAAAAATAACAAAAAAACAAAAAAAAAAAACAAGAAAAACAAGATTTTTAACCAAATTTCCCAAGGGTAAAAAGGATAAATAAATATTTTTTACATTAAAAGAATTATTGTCCTGTGGATAAAAGTTTGCTTTTATTATGTTTTGTGAATTTTTTCATAATGTCTCCTCATTTTTATCAAATTTTTGGCGGTAGCTACATATAAGTAAACTATCTTGAGGCGGTGCAGAAGCGTAATATTAAGGGAGTTGTCCTAGCATGAACCATTACTACTATGGAGATTTTTATTCCCATTCCGTTTACCTTGTGTCAGACTTGGTTAAGTTTACTAAATCCGCTCTTTGCCGTGCCCCTTCAGCACGTGGACAATAATAGCTCTAAACAAATATCGATCTTTTGTAGCTATTAGGAATATTTATTTTTCAACTTCCTTTCTCTCTTTGTTCTGGTTTCCATTTACACAAACTCGTTAAGCATGTGACACGTTACTTCCATCTGTCCTTTTCGATATGTCCGGTGAATGTTAAATTTTCAAAGCTTTCTTTCCTCATTGCGTATTCTAGAAATTCCTGCTGTCTCTGGCTCTGATTCGAAGTTTAAATGACTTTTTATTTGCCGTTTCCTTAAAACTTTCTCGTTGCTTATTTGTTCCGTCTGTGGTATTCTCATCATCCTTCTGTAGAACTACATCTGTGTTGCCTAAAGTCTCCACTTCAGCTATTATGATTAGATTAGAAACTGCATAATCCCAGATTATGATTATATTAGAAGCTATGAAATCCTAGATTATGATTAGATTAGACGCTAAATAATTCTAGATTATGATTAGATGAGTAGCTACATCTTCTTAGATTATGATCAGATTAGAGATTAAATAATGCTAAATTATGATTATTTTAGAAGATATATAATCCTAGATTATGACTAGACTAAAAGCTACATTAGCCTAGATTTTGACGAGATAAGAAGTTACATAATCTTAAATTATAATTGGATTAGAAGCTACATAATCCTAGATTATGTTTAGATTAGAATCTACTTTAAATTAGATTATGACTGGATTAGTAGCTACGTAATTATATATTATGATTAGATTAGAAGCTACATAACCCTAGATTATGATTAGATTAGAAGCTACATAATCCTAGATTATGATTAGATCAGAATCTTCATAACACTAGATTATGATTGGATAAGAAGCTACATAATCCTAGATTATGATTAATTATAATTTTCATAGCCGTAGATCATGATTAGATTAGAAGCTACGTAAACCTAGAATGGGTGTTAAACCCTATTAATCCCTTGCTATTTAGAAAGCAAATGATAGATCCTAACTTTTGTAGATTATCTCTTCATGAGTGTTGCCAGTGTACATTCATAATTGATCATCAATGTCAGGTTTCCGTGTGGAAATCATTCTGCAGAAGTCATTTTGAAAAATGAAACCCGTAACATAGGATATATTTTCCATTTTGTCATTCATTTAGCGAGAGTTGTATATAATATCTTTTAATCTATATTTTATATTTATTATAGAATATAAAGGATAAAAAGTAATTATGCCTCTCTAACAAGAATTGATTACCCAAGTTAAAAGTATTTACCGTTATATTAACGAAGACATTTTTATGGTCTTAGAAAGACATTGTGCTGTACAAAAAATTTGTTATTTTTATCATTAAATGACATGAGGTGAGTCCGTTCAGAATACATTCAAAACTAGTTTTTACTGTATTATGACAGCTGTCATCTTAGGTGTTCATTTAAAAATGTTATCAAATTTGGCCCATTTTGAAAATGACTTCTAAAAATATAAACGAAAAAAGTAATAAGTAACATTGTCGACATATTAAGCTAAGAGAAAATATCACTCAAACGCAAAAAAAGTAATTTGATGTAGATATGACACCCTTGTATTGATGTGCGTGTAGCATAGCGGTCATCGGCGCTGAAAATGGGATCGATGAGATGAGTTCAAATTCCGGCCAAAATTACGCAGAAATACTCTTCAACTCGTCTCCTCCCAGCTATGGGCTAAATAGCAGGCTAAACTCGCTTGGGTTGCAGCCAGTCCAAGACAAAGAAAACGCTGAATTTCAAAATATTAGAGAAGGCAAAGGAAAACAACACCGCTACCTCATCTTAAAACACATTGCAATTCACGGATAAATAAAAGAATAAAATAAAAGGGGAAAGACGATTTTAAGGGTAAGACGCTTCAACACATTTCAAGTGTAAGGCGGGATTCGTCAATGCAAGGGAGATAATACGAACATCAATATTGTACCCTTCCAAGAGTTAGGCCAAGCAGTGTGTTGGTGAAGTCTGACTACGCGAACGAGTATAACAACAATAATAACTGGAAAAAGCATATATGAAATATCATCATATTTTTTCTGTATGTGTCTCGCACATATACAAAACTACCATTCGCCCGTGCATTGAATACTGCCGCCTCATCTGGTCTGGTACTCCTGCTATTCATCTCGTGGTCCTTGACAAAATCCAAGTTACTTACATATTCCGTCTGTGATATTCTGATCAGCCTACTGTAGAACTACATCTGGGTTGTCCAAAGTCTCTCTTTCATTCATTATGATTACATTAGAAGCTACATAATCTTAGATTATGATTACATTGGAAGCTACATAATCCTAGATTATGATTAGATAAAAAGCTACATAATCCTAGATTATGATTAGATAAGAATCTACATAATCCTAGATTATGATTAGATAAGAATCTACATAATCCTAGATTATGATTAGATAAAAATCTACATAATCCTAGATTATTATTAAATAAAAAGCTACATAATCGTAGATTATGATTAGATAAGAATCTACATAACCCTACATTATGATTAGATAAAAAGCTACATAATCCTAGATTATGATTAAATAAAAAGCTACATAATCCTAGATTATGATTAGATAAAAATCTACATAATCCTAGATTATGATTAGATAAAAAGCTACATAATCCTAGATTATGATTAGATAAGAATCTACATAATCCTAGATTATGATTAGATAAGAATCTACATAATCCTAGATTATGATCAGATAAGAATCTACATAATCCTAGATTATGATTAGATAAGAATCTACATAATCCTAGATTATGATTAGATAAAAAGCTACATAATCCTAGATTATGATTAAATAAAAAGCTACATAATCCTAGATTATGATTAGATAAGAATCTACATAATCCTAGATTATGATTAAATAAAAAGCTACATAATCCTAGATTATGATTAGATAAAAATCTACATAATCCTAGATTATTATTAAATAAAAAGCTACATAACCCTACATTATAATTAGATTTAAAAAATCCAAAGAAGGGTCTGCTATGTAATCAATTCTGACTTGGCATCTTGTCTTCAGTCACTTTCTCACAACGTGATGTGGCTTCCCTCTGGCTTTTCTACAAATAAATCTTTTCATATCAACTTCTCTGTCGAGCTTTTTTCCCTGGTACCCGGCTACATGACATTAAGCGTGATACTAGATTGGCATCAAGGTCCCACCTGTTTACTGTTGAAATAGCTAAGTGCAACAGCCACTTCCACTCCAAATGTTTCTTTTCTCGCACTTCCCGCCTGTGGAACTCCTTTCCATTTACTTTGTTCCCTGCTAATTACATTCTTTAAAAATTTAAATGCTTCATCAATCACCATATTCTGTCTTCTTGAACCTCGTTCATAATTTTTCCTTTCCTCAATTCTCCTTATATTCAGTCTTTTCTCACATTTTCACTCCTTGTGACACCCTGAGTACTAGTGATATTACCGCTCTGCTTTAGGGTGAAATTATTAAAAAAAAAAAAAGATGTGTAAACTAGTTATAAATAATTTTCAAATAAAAACCTGTTGAACTTAAGACACTGGAAAATGTCTTTAGAAGCAAAGAAAAGAGTGTTCAATTGTTATTTGTGCTTCTACAAAAGGATGATGTGAATAAGAAGGATTTGAAGAACGAGACACTTCTGAGTAAAAGAGAATCAAAATCTTGCTTCAACTTAAAACCAGTAACAAAGTTTTCATTTCTGGAACACAAAGAAAGAAATGAATTTTACGCCCAAAATCTTTTTTGGTTGATTTCTTTTCTACAGCATATCATATCTTTGCATGTTGTTTAAAAGTAGGAAATTTGTTTACATTGTAAGAATTTATCTTTTTTTAAATAATAAACATTTAATGATACAAGACTTACTAATTAACAAGCTCTGGGGTGTGGAGAAGAGGTGGATGCATACCTTTCTCAATGGTGTACGCTCGTAAATGAATATAACAAACCCAATTGAAACTCGGCTCTCCGATTATCAATTCTGAGCCATTTTCCATTACACCACACGCACATCCAAACTTACAGTACATAGTAATCCCAAGCAGTCAACCATCTAGGTACTGATCAGGTTTGACGTTGCTTAACTTCAGTGATCGTACGGGAACTGGTGTTTCAACGTGATGTGGCCTTACAATGAAAGTATATACTGAAGACAAGAAGTGCAGAGGAAAATTTGTAAATGGATGACCAAACAGCGCCAAACGTTCATTGTTGCGAGGGATAGTTCAGCGCCGGAGCAATTTAACATTCTTGAAATATTTTTATCACGCACTGAACATAATTGCATCACTTTGGTGATTTTAGAAGCTTTGAAATTTCATATTTATCTAAACGAGAATTCCCTACTTGACCGGTTCCGATTCTCTACTTAAACGTAATAAAAATATTTCCCTTCAGAGGGCACTTCGACGTGGTGTAACGGGGATTTCCTAAGCGTAACTTAGATGTGGCTCAAGGCCGAAAGTATGGGGCACCCATTGAGAATCGATCTTACTATACTGTCGTAACTGATCTAGCTAGACAAGCTTGCTAAACATTACACCGCGTCGAAGTGCCCAAAGATGATTTTCTAAGCGTAGATATAAGGAAAAGGGTACTACGCCAAAAGTGTGGAACACCCGGTGAGAATCGAACATACTACTCAGTCGTAATTGATCTAACGAGACAAGTTTGCAATCTATTTCACCACGTTGAAATGCCCAAAATGATTTACTTCGACATGCTGTAACGGGGATTTCGTAAGCGTAGCTTAGATGTGGCACAATGACGAATGCATGGGGCACCCATTGAGGATCGAAATCACTATTCAATCTTAATTGATCTGGTGAGACAAGATTGCTAAACATTACAGAACGTCGAAGTGCCTTGTGCCACATCTAAGCTACGCTTAGATATGCACCATATATTAAGTGTGTATGACACATTTGTACGTCACCTATAGTCTACTACATAGAGATGGGTTAATTTACCCTTCCTGTATTATGCACTCTTATGATGGCTTACGATGCTAGAGTAACTTGTCACTTATTCTCTTTTCCCTGGTTCAACTTTATTTTTTATAGTGAGATAGCACCGAAGACAAATATAGAGGAGAGTTAGTGGTGAAATAGAAAGGGCCTTTTGTCACTTGTTCTCCATTCTTAGTTAAGAGTAAGCTTCTCCGATGGCAGCGCCGCCCATCTTTATTGGTCGTTTGAACGCTTATGCTGCTGATGATGAGGACCCTCGAGAAATCTCAATATATGTATGCCGCCCAAAAATACAATTCTTCGAGGCAAAAATCAATTTGGGCTGGAAATATCTACCGAAACAATTCTCCTTAAATATAAAAAAAAACTTCTTTGTCTTGAAAAGACTTTTATGTATCAAATCAATGCTGCGAGTTAGAGTAACTTAAAAAAAGAATTTCTATAGGCATCTTAGTACTATAAAACTGACGCCTAATCTCGTGTATGTACAAAGTGTTTTTAGCAAGAATTGGTTGTTAGCAAAAGGCGAATTACAAATCGGGAATACCAAAATCAAACAAACGCGGCGGAAATATCAGGGAAGTATTTTAACAGAGTACGGAAAGTGAGACACTGATATCCGAAGGCGTATTGAGATAGTCAAGGAAACGTCCCAAAAGCTAAGCTGAGTACTAAGAAATAGAAAAAACTACGCTAGAAACAAGAAAAAGAACACTAAACTCCTATTTGATATCTGTCTTTCAGTATGGCAGTGAATACTGGAGATGAAGAAGAGACTTAAAGCAAAAGAAATGTGGTCCTACAGAAGGATGCTGAGGATAGCATGGACCGTACATATGATTAAAGACGAAGTTTTATAGAAAAGGAAACAAAAAGGAAATTTATAATTAACATCAGGAAGATACAGTTGAGGTTTCTGGGGTACATAATGAGATAGGACGGCTTGGAAAATCTGGTACTCACATGACAGATAGAGGAAAAGTGGGACAGTGGAAAACAATGCATAACATACTTAGTGGGTTTTGGTAAATGGATGCCGGAACAGAGTTTACGAGAAATAACAGAAAGACAAAATTTATTAAGAGATAAAAGGGACAGAAAGTTGTGGATACCCAGGATTACCTACGTCTTGAGATGACACGGAAAGACACAATCAGTGACCTAAATATACTATAATTCTTACTAACCATTCTCATTACAGTCACAATAATACCACAAGACGCCATTCGGACAGTTTGCACTGGTTACTCCTTTAATGAATGCCAAATGGTTTCTTTTTTTCTTTTTTTTTTAAATCGAGTTCACCCCAAGCAAGGCAGTAAAGCCCCTAAGATACAAGGGGAAGAATTTCAAAACAGTAGCATCATTGTGGAGCGAGACAACAGAAGAGCGATCAGGCAGAGTGTAGAAAGCGATTGATATTTATATTTTTGAATATCAATGTTTTCTGGAAAGCATGGAGTCGGAAGAGTGTTCTACAATCGAGAAGTGTGAGAAAAGAAACTGTTAGCATAGAACTTACGGTTACACCTCACCAATTTAACTGTAAATTGATGAAACCTTGTTGCTAATCTAATAACGCTGTTAAATCCATAAAGTTTAGGTATCACAGAAGAGAATTCATCCGAACAATTAACATGAAAGTATTTATAGAAAAGGCACAGAGAATTTCACAGTGATGGGAAAGTAACTAAAACCGAGATGCTAGACCAGGATCAATAACCCAAAACTATCACTGATCCAGATATAACAGTTTGGTCTGTTAAGTTTAGCATTTCAAACAATTTCTGTATGCCAGTTTACCTACTTTACATTTTCCATATTTTTTCTTTTTTTTTAATCGAGCTCACCCCAAGCAAGGCAGTATAGCCACTAAGACGCAAGGGGTTACTGGGTGTAGAAGAATTAGAAAACAGAAACACTTCTAAAAAGCAACGAGCAAAAGAAAAATAATAAGGAGGACATAGCAATTGACATTGCACTTAAATTGTTAAAGATTAAAGTTGAATAAAAGTATGGAGCCGGAAGAGAATTCTACAAGCGAGAAGTGCGAGAAAAGAAACTGTTATCATAAAATTTACGGTGACATCTAGCCAACTCAATTTTAAATAGGGGAAACTAGTACTGCGCTTATATTTCATTTTGTAAATTGACGCATTAATTTTTTAAGTAAAAAACGTATTGTTCATAGATGGAAAAGCTTAATACAATTCAGTATTTTAAAAAGAATTTTATGTGTTTGTATCTACAAACGTGCCGATTTTTTATATATAGATTTCCATACACGACATTATCAGGAAATAAGAACGGTAACTATTGTAAATTTAATATCAACTTGGCATGTCGATTGTTTCTACTCGGTGGGAGGCAAGTCTTCTGACACCTGATCAAAAGTGTTCAGACTGATCACTTCATGGGAAAATCTGACATTGATGTAAATCCAGCTGGTTTCCTTGAAAGTTTTCTGACCGAGAATAAGTGTAGTTTTGGGCCAGAGACAATCTATGCAGTGGAGACAGTTCCTCACCTACCCCAAAGAATCTCGAGGCCGTTTTATCTGCAAGGAAGGCGATGGTTTTGTTTTTTTTTTAACATGCAAAAGGTATTGTGTTTGTTGAGTATCTTTAAAAGGGCCCCGCCATCAATGGAAAGAACTGTGCCAAGTTGCTGATGCAGTTACGAAAACTGGCGAAAGGTGTTCTTGTTTCAAGAGGACAATACTTCAGCGGACGTCATTGGTTTAATAGTTGCTAGGTGTGCCTTTGGCTTTGAACTGGTTGATCACCCTCCCCATTCTCCTGATTTTCGTTATTTAAAAATTGAAAACGAAAAAATGAATAATAATAAATAACAATAATAAATATAAATAAACAAAAATAAGAAAGACAGATTAAAAGCAAAGCAATAAATAAGTAAATAAACTCACTTCGTAGTCAAACTACGACCGCACGCATAAACACAAATAAACGAAATAATAACAACCAACAATAAAATAATAATAAAAAGTCAACAAACAACATAATAAATAGTTAAAAAAACAAAAAAAAAACAACTGCGCCTGGATCCATAATTATTTTCCCCCAATATCACCTAGAATAATTCGAAACATAACATATCAATACTTACCACATAAAATTCCAGCTTATATACCGTTATTTCCTACCAAAACCGTTGGAACAAGACAATAGTGATTTACCAAGCGTAGCCCAGACGTGGCACGTGGCCGAAATTATGGGGCACCCAGTGAGGATCGAACTCACTACTCAGTCATAATTGTGCTCGCATGACAAGCTTGCTTAACCATTACACCACCTCAAGGTGCCCGGGACAGGACAATAGACTACACACACTGCATCATTGGTCTGTATATATAAATAGTCGGACCCCACCCAAAAAAAAACAGCACACATGGCCTGACTATTGTGTATACATATGAAACGGACAGTCACCGCTGGGTGTTGACTCCAAAGTCCACTTTTATAATTACATACGCTCTATCATTGATATTTAGCACTTTAACCCATACCTTATATATATATATATATATATATATATATATATATATATATATATATATATATATAGTGCAACTTCCATTTTATATTTTAATTTCGCGCATGCGCTTGGTCTGTTTTTTATTTTGTCGATTGCAGAGTATAGTAAGGTCAGTTGGGCACCCTCTATAAGAAAAAGACCACCATGATACAATTCACTCCGCCAATCATATAGAAATGGCATGCTGCACTGCTTGGCATTCGCACCAGAAGTTTCAATACGAACATTTCAGAGTTTTGGGATGTCAAGCTGAGGACAGTGTAGAGAATTTGGAAATAGTTGGATGAGTTTTATGGTGATTACGGTAGTACGGCCGCACCGGAATCTCACTCTGATAGTTCTTATACTGAATTTGTTGGTGACTCCCTAAGTTGCAACACGTAGGATTATATCGTATACCCTGAGGAGGTAGCGCAGCCCTGGGTGAAGAGGGTGGTTGCTGAAAGAACCTATGTTTGACAACAGGACTTTGTCCCACGTCACACAAGCAGGGGAACATCCTCATGGCTGTCAGCTAATTTCTGCGACCACATAACCCCTTAGATCAGGCCACCTAACTCCTTAGACTTCAATATCTCTCATTATTACGTGTGGGGCGTAGTTGCGCTTGAAACAACAAAAAGAAAACCTTGTAACACCAAAGATGAACTGAATCAAATGATTATAGAAGCATTCACCAATTTAAACAAGGAGACCGTCCAGAAGAGTTGCAGGAGATTCCGAAGTCGTCTGGTTGAAGGCAATGTCGATTTCATTGTATAATTTTGCGTTATGGAATTTCAAGATATTTTTTGTGTAATTTTGGTAAATATATGTGTTAAAATGAGATATCAGTGTTATTTTAATTTTTGCATAATTCAGACGAAAATTTATCCATCGTAACTTAAACACACAAACACACACTACATATACCTATATATATATATATATATATATATATATATATATATATAGATATATAGATAGATAGATAGATAGATAGATAGATAACTAGACTCGTTTCGAAAAAAACTCGAAATTTTTATTTGCAAATAATCAAACCAATCTCGAGGGAAAAAAAGGTTTTAAAAAAAGAAAGAGCCACAAACATGAACTACTGTCGAACAAATAGCACAGATGCAGGTCTGAAGCCCAAAGAAAAAACCCCGATACGAGTAGACATATGACATACGAGTAGATTATGTGTTTCTCTTTACCTCGTTAGCCATACTTTCCCTGACGATCCGTTTAGGTGAAACCTAGGTAGGTTTGTCTGGCTCACTAGTTGTATCTATCTATCTATCTATCTATCTATATATATATATATATATATATATATATATATATATATATATATATTTGTTAACATATATATATATATTTGTATGCATATATATATATATACATGTATTTGTATATATATATATATATATATATATATATATATATATATATATATATATATATATATATATATATATATATAGTAGGCTTTACTATCCGTCTTAAGCAGTTCGTCCGCTCACATTTATTAAGATATATATAGGGCTGGCGTTTCAGAAAATAATCGATACCTGGTCTTTACTATTTATCGATCTGTTTTACCGGATTTGTCTGTTCTGTGTATAATTAATTTAGGAACACGCAACTTAAAATGTATTTAGATTCTTAAAACACACATAACACCAGACTGACGTGACATCGCAGACATTCAAAATAAGAAAGAACATCACGTAATATTGGCTGCATTTAAAAATTTCAAATAATTAATTTATTTAAAATTGAATAGAAAATAATCAAAGGATTTGTGAAAATGGATTTTAATTCTATGCTGAAACTAAAGTCATTTGAAATCAGGAAACACTATATAATCAAACATGAAATTCTTACTTTGAATTTTAAAACAAATATGGAGTATGACTGGGCAGGATGTTTGCTTGGTTGTATTTGGTAAGACTTATTTCTGTTCTGCAACCCTTTTCTCACAGATGCAATTTTGCAAGCCTATAGCTACTTTCTTTGTAAATGTGTAGATAAGCTTCATTCTTTAATTGTAACCTGAACACAACCTCTTTAAGTCAAAGGTCTATCGTTATCTATTCTCCTCATCCTCATAATTTTCCCTTTGTACCAACTACTTTGCCTCATTCATCATAACTATTTTAGCATTATCCCTCTACCTTAACACCGAAGTTAAGCATCGTCAAACTTGATTAGTACCTAGATAGGTGACCTCTTTGGATTACCAGGTGCTATAAGCTCGGATGTGCAGGTGGTGTAATGGATAATGGTTCAGAATTGTTAATCAGAGAGACGAGTTCCAACTCCCGTTGGGTTCGTTAAATTCATGCGCAAATACGCTTGGTAAAAGGTATGAATCCACCTTTTCACCCCCTAGCTATATGTTAATTAGTAAGATTTGAATTACTAAACAATTGTTATTTCCCACCCCCACAAAAAATTCTTACAATCTGGCAATATTTTCAGACTTTAAATAACTTGAAACTAAAGAATCAAGCTTATCTACACATTTACAATGAAAGTATCTATAGGCTTGATAAGCCGTAGAAAACGTATCAATCGATCAATATTCTATCTTGACTGCCTCTCGGGCGTTATATAAGGTGATCTTTAGTATAAAAAAATTCTATCTGAATTTCTGGAATGGGAAGTTATCATTAGTTACACTATTTACATATGGACTATCGTCCTCCTCTTATCAAAACTTTTCGACCGTTGTACCCTTCTGCCTTCATCAGGTGTATATTGATCTGGGTTACCTACATATATTTCTGAACTGAAACATTTATTTTATCTACGGAGGTAGATTGTTCTCATTCCAATACCCATGTCTAAGGATATCTGGTCTTGTTCCTATTTTTTTTTAGATTTTAGTTCTGTTGCACGCCTGATTCTACTGAGTTACACTTCCTTGCCCAGGGATTGAACTCACAATTACTATATCACCAAATAGTGGATTCAAGCATTGGTTCGTGAATTTGGTAAAATAGTAATTGTGAGTTCAATCCCCGCGCTGGGCAGTGTGTACTTGGACTCAGTGGAAACGGCTGAGCAATAACTGAGCTGTACTAAAGACAAAACTATACGAAATATCCCTAGACATTTAAACGAGAAGAGTCTACCCCCGCCGATTAAATAAATAGTTTAGTCCGGAATTCCTTGTAGGTGAACCAAATCGATACAAACCTGAGGAAGGCCGGAGGGCACAACGGTCGAAAAGTTTTGATAACAACAACAAAGATGATGATAATAGTCTGCATGTAAATAATAAAAATAATATACGGAAATTAATCCGTCAATTTAAGAAAAGATATTTTAAAATATATTTGACACAATTTGTCGATTCTCTTCAGCCAAACATATTTAGAATGTTTGCTGCCTGAACACATGGAAATAATTAGAATGTTCTTTATTTTTCTTCTCTTTTCTTGTATTAAGCAATATTGACTTTATCTCGACAAAAATAAACAGTGTTCGCGGTACGGTAAAAACAAATATTTTAGTATCTCTTTCTCTGGGAATAACTGGTTTACAACTATGAAAAATCAGAATCTTTTAAGGTTATATTCCAGAAAAAAAAAATCAGCCTTGCTCACTCAGTGGAAATTACAAAATATAAAATCAGATATCGATTATAGAATCGTGGTATTGCACCTAATTTAAAAGTTGCGGTTTCACACAATGAAAAAGGACAGAATATTGTTTTCAAATCGTTATCATTTTTTAAAAGATTAAATTTTGGCTCAAAATCATATCGTTGGAATTTCATTCCGGTGATCACGCTCATAAAATTTATAATTTCCTGAAGCTTTACAAATTGTATATGGACAAGACGCATGGATCATGCATACCATTACTTGCTCTCAAATAAGGCCCTCATCTATTAGGTTGGTGCAAAAATAATGTCGTTTTCTCACATAGTAACATATGTGAGAAAACGACATTATTTTTGCACCAACCTAATATTCTAAAGGGAAATTATACTGAATAATTTACTTATATTATGATGTAATATGTTATACACTGCGGTATTTTTAGTGTGATTTTAAATAAACAATGCAATTTTAAAACATTTTGACTTATATTTTATGCGCAGCAGTATTATGGTGTTATATATACTTTTATCATTTTTTTGTTTTATTAATTATTAATGATCTAACATATTCATTGAGTAGTTTTTTTTTTAAATCTTTTACAATTTTTTTACCCAGTTTTTGCTTGTCGAATACTGTAAAGGAAATTAATATTTTACTTGCAGTGATGCATAATTAGAATTCTGGTTCGAATTATTTGGAATTATTTTTGAAATAGTAAAATTTTGAAGTCAGTTGGTAAGCAAAAACCTGGCGAAATTATGTATTTTCTGTACATTTTTTCAGATAATCCTTAAAACTAAATGCTCATCAGTTGATAAAAGCTTTGAATCGCATCTTTTGTATCAATACTTATCACATAAAATTCCAGCTTATATATCGAGTGTACTGTTGAATTTTTAAAAATGGAAATTAATCTGCCTTACTCTACAGCCATTACTTGAAGCAAGTGTACAGAAATTTAACAATATGAGAAGTGTTAAAATAGTGGATGCAAAATGTGACAAAGCAATCAGAAGAAAGGTTGGATAAAGAAAATATGTTTCCCAAAAGCTAAGCAAAGTATTAAGCAACAGGAAAATGTTGTTTGAAAAAAGAAAACAGTACTTAAATGGTATGAAATATCTATCTACCATTAGTGTAGTGAATGCTTGACAAGTTCATTACCGATGAAGTTGAGGCATCAGGAACGATTGATTGATTTGTTTAACGGCATATTAGCACACTGTGGGTCACTTAATCCCGAAATTTCATTTTCTTGGAAGTTTAAGGTAATAAAAATATAATGGGTTATTCTTCTTTTCCAGTTGAATGCATAATAAATGTTACTCAGCTTTTGTACATATACCTGTTTGTGTTGACATTACTAGAGGCAGTGATACGTTTTTTCATGTTGTAATTTTGTTGTAGTTATATTTTAAGATATATAGATTAATGTCTTTCATGTTTGGTGTTTGATTTGGTTTAGCAACCTTTATGTGTTATTTAATGGCGAAATCTGAATTATTTCAGCACAATTTTATGGCTTCAAATAAACATATTTTGAACTCAGTTGTATGTCTTCAGCTACAGATAAAATACATTGTTGGTTATTTGGCTTTAAAATGTATCTTGTGTCCTTTATTATATAAAAATTTATTGCTGGAATTTTTACTATGAAAATGTATTTTTCTACTTTCATAGTCCTTTGTTTGGGGGTTCACTATTTGCCAGATAGCTGGGAGCCTAACCGGTGCTACCATCTCGTGTCTGGGTGGACCTTGGAAGAACAAATAAAAGGTGGTTCAATTTTCCCCAAAACCTCCGATAACCCGATCAGGGGTCTTGCTGCCGGATGTAGTTTATCGTCATACACAGTATCTTCTGGCACGAGAGATATGGTTCTACAGAAAGATGCAGATAATACCATGTTCAGAACATGTAAGCAACGAAGGGGTTTTAAGGAAACTGGGAACAAAAAGACACTTGATCGTACAATTAGAAAGAATAGATTGAGATTTCTAGGACACATAAAGAAGATAGTCGGCATGGAGAATTTTCTATTCACATCGGAACTGGTGAAGGCCAGATAGGCAGAGGAAAACACCAAGTAACACCATTATTGACATTGTATAAATTGATGGCAGAAAAAGAACTGGGAGAGATTGTATGGTGATAAATATTGTTTAGCTTTAAAAAGAATAGAAAGTTGTGGAGAACCATGATCGCCCATGTCAAAATGAGAAACGTGGATTAAAAGTAATGAAGCATGCGATTCTCGAGACTAGATGAATAAAGATGAATCAGAAAGACATGCTTTTGGATTATTAATATTTGGTTATATATTACGTTGGTGTTAAAAAATAATGTCGTTTTCTCACATATGTTATATGTTTTTGCACCAACCTAATATTAAGGATTATGTTTTAAATCGGTTCGCACCAAGCAAGGCGATAAAGCCAATAAGGCTCAACGGATTACTGAGTGCGAAAACATCTATGAAAGAAGATTATTAAGAAAACATGCCAATAAAAGAACAGGAATTAAGTAGAAGGTATATTTCTATTGCTATTACATTTAAATTTTCGAAGCTCAAATTTAACTGAAAAGCAAGAAGCCAGAAGAGAGTTCCACTAGCGAGAGTGCGAGAGAAATAATTATTACCATAGAACTTATATTTCCATGTAGCAATTTCAATTATAATGTTTTTGAACCCATAGACCTCCATGGTCATGGGGGGGACAATATTTATTGCCGCAGTGGTGTTTTCCTAGGAAAGATAATCTGACGGAGCCCAACTCTCTCAAGGCTAGCAAAATTTCTCCTACACCGGTTGCCACCCATTGCTATAGGAACCAGTCTATCCTGATATTTCCCCATAGTTTGGAAGGGAGAAGAGATGAATTCATACCTGTCCCAAAGGTATTAACACGTAAATGAATGTAATGAACACAACCGGAATTCGAACTCAGCTATCCGATTCCACAATTCGAGTTGCTATCTATTACACCACAATATGATCAGACAAAATGCGCTTAAATTCGTAATGTCGACGTACCAAAGAAAAAAGCGAGGTGCCAGATCAGGACAGATAACTTGCAGATTCTTCTTAATATTTTATCAAGTATCCCTAAATACATAAATCACCAGACAAGATGTGGCAGCAAAATATTCAACGTAGGAATGAATGGTACACTTATAATGGTGTAAGATAAATTCTGAAATTTAGGAGGGGAGCTTTATTAATTTCCTAAATTCCGTCTTTACCACTCAACCCCTGTGCTCGATTAAGCCGATACATTTTCCAGCTTTCATCGAATGTGTAATCAGAAAGAAACAAAAAGAAAACTGTTTTTGTCCCTTTTTTAGTAACTATTCTTCCATTAGTTGACTATTTTAAGACATATTTTATACTAGACGAGCAGTTTTGAATTTTGACTTGGTTTTAAGCATATAATGTATTTTAGTCTTTTCTGTGCATCTCATCTCAAAAATAATCAAAATTTATGCTTGTCAGCCGATGGCGGAAGCAGAAGAATGGTCTCCTCCAAGGTAGTGTTCCTGCTCCCGTCCTTTTCAATATCTACACAAATGATCAGCCCATCCACCCAAATACTAGGAACTTCCTCGAGGAAGTTGAAACCTCACTTGCCAGTACTCTGGATGGCCTTAACTTATATTATGTTGCCAACCATCTTCTATCCAACTCTGAAAAGACCCAAATCAGTGCTTTTCACCTACGGAACAAGGAACCTAACCGCTTATTCATGACCAACTGGTATGGAAAATAGTTACAGCACACTCCCTATCTACCTTGGGGCCATTCTTGACCGATCCCTTACATACGAGAATCCCATTGCAAACCCTAAATTCAAGGTCGAATCAAGAGAAAAGATCCTAAAGAAGCTGGCTAAAACCAATTGCCGTGCCTAGGCGGTACAATCTGCACCACAATCCTTTGCTACACCACAGCAGAATATACATTACCAGTGTGGAGCTGGTCATCACACGCAAAGTAAGTCTACTCTGCTTTAAATACCTCTTGCTATCGATCAATGGGTGACTCTAAGCTTAACAGAAGTATCGTGATGAAATCGCTCATAAACGAAAATGACATGTTCATCATTAATTAATCATAGCTAAGGATCGGAAGCTCATAAGTATTGAAATTAAACCATATATATATATATATATATATATATATATATATATATATATTATTTCAGGATCATTTACAAACTTATTTAACCTATCTGTCTTGGAGTAAAAAGGTACCTCACGTTTCACGTACGATTTCATGTTCAAGTCTTTTTTCACGGCTCATTGAACTGCCATACCTGAAACTCCTCTCTCATGTGCCAGCCGTTTTATGAGTTGAGTTGGATCTTTTCTAAGTGATCTCTTTAGATCTAAGTTGAAATGATGATCCCTCTTCCTGTTGTGACTTCCTGGTCCAGTTTTTCTCTCTACTATTCCCTCTTTTAAAAACTCATTCACCGTTCTCTTGATGGTTCATGAATGGCCTTTGAAAATACGAGCCAGAGTATAAATATTGGTACCATTACTAAAGACCTCAATGATCTTTTTTCCTTTCACCATTTCTCATTTAAGGAGACAGCGAGTCTTACACAAAGCAATTCTAACCTCCTATATTTTTAATTGAATAACTCATATGGTTTTTCAGTGATTATTACGACAAATAGTGTTAAGATGGATAACCGTCTCATCTGAAAACCTGAAAAAAAGAAACTCAATTAGCTTAGTGGTTTTTTAGATATCAAACATTTTGTGGGATGGACAATTATGCTGTTACATCCGGTATACAGAACAGATTTCCTTGTCTTTGATTAACAAATCGCGGTACATGAGATGTCAAAATGTTTCCATATCTCTTCCTAGTGGCTATAGACAGCGAATGATCCAATTGTTTATTAATGACTATATTCCCATTTTTACTAATGGAGGCAAATGGGCTTGTCCGTTTTTCTTACGAATGATAAATATGATGAATGCATCGGTCAAAGCAATGTCAATAACGCTCGATTATCAACAAAAAATCTAAAAAAAAGTTTATTCAATTTCTTGAAATTTTCTAGTTTTAAATTTATTATAAACCCAAACGAATTCACAATATCAACCACGAAGAGACTTATTAAATAGAAAACATTTTTTATATCAAGGTGATGATGATTTTAAAAGCACACGTCAGTTACTTACTGTTGTTACACATTCTTTACGTAAGCAAAAACTGGTTAGCGGCCTTCATTGTAATCAGCTTATGATATGGGTTTATCACTCTCCGATTTTTTGAACAGGAGTAGACATTTCTCCTTTCTTGTGTAGGATTGGGTTTCCGGTTCCTTCTAAATTCTATTTCAATTCTAACGTCTCCGCCTGAACTCTGAAATTTTATTTACTATTTCTTTTTTATTTATTTTTCCACAATAGGATTAGATAGGTACGCCCATAGTCCGGTTCATACTCCTCCTTGGTCTTTTGAACAGGAGTAAAAAATTCTCCTTTCTTTCCTGTTTAGGATTGGTTTTCCGGTACCTTCTAAATTCTACTTTAACTCTATACTTCTAACGTCTCCGCCTGAACTCTGAAATTTTGTTTATTATTTCTATTTTTATTTATTTTTCTTCAATACGAGTAGATAGGTTCTATTGTCCGGTTCACACTCCTCCTCGGTCTTCTGAACAGAAGTAAAATTTTCTCTTTTCTTTCCTATTTAAGATTAGGTTTCCGGTCCCTACTAAATTCTACTTCAACTCTATACTTCTAACGTCTCAGCCTAAAATCTACCATGTATTCAAAATTTATACTATTATTGGCTCCTGGTTCCTTCAAAAGTCTTTTTTTCTCTTTCACTTCCAGTAGCCTCTTTCTTTATCGCCTTGTTTGAGGCTGATTGATTAAAAATATTTTAAATATATATTTGTATATCTTATCTTCAGTATTTGTCTATATATCTGAGATGATGTATTATGTACATTATTTACATTATTCCGACTATTGTCCTCACCATTGTCGCCATATTTATCACAAAGTTTCAGCCGTTTTACGCTCCGGCCTTCTTCAGGTGGTTGGAATGTCGAACTGAACCCTTTATTCAGCTCACTGGGGTAGACTGTTCTACTTCCACTTGCCATGTTTATTAGAAAATTCGTAAACTTAAGGAATCAGCACATATGGTAGGCCACAAAAATCTCCTGAGCCGACCAATCATAGAAATGAATACAATATGGGAACCAGTAATAAGGAGTGCCAGAGAAAAGCAACAACAACAACAAAACTTGCAATATGAGCTTTGGTAAAAACATGTAATGAGCACTGGTTAAAAAGGTTGCTGAGACATTAGGTTTATAATACCCAGAAATTTATACCGAGATGTCCTCAAGGACAAATGGCACAGTGGATAAAGACGTTGGACAGGACCCAAAGAGTGTGAGTTCAATACCCGGTTAAGGCAGTGGAGAACTTTCAGAGGGGAAAATTAACAGGAGATAACTGATAACTAACATCCATTAAACATGGCACGTGGAACTACAACAGTCTACCCCAAGGATTCGGTTCGACATTCCAACCACCTGAAGAAGGCCGAAGCGTACAACGGCCGAAACTTTGTAATAAATATGGCGACAAAGATGAGGACAATATTCCGAATAATGTAAATAATGTTCTTATCTTCAGTGTTAAATTTGCTTCCCCACGTTTTTAGGCATGGTTCACAGCTTTTATTATTTTCTGCGTCGAGCTCTGAAGAGAGAGGAACGAAAACAGGCAAGCCCTTTTTACAAATTTATATTTTTTCTCGCACAACTTTTGTTTCATTTTCGAATTGCCATTCACGTTGATTTTATCTTTCTATTTTCCTCTCACCTTAAAAGTTTTTATAGCAATAGTTAAAGTTTATGCCCTTTAAAGTCAACACTGGAAATGTTCTTTTATTTGAACTCGAACATCAGGTAGACTACTTTACATCTTATCTTGAATGATAATCTTTATTGACAATTCCAGCTAAGAAACGACGTACGGGATTTTGTAGGTAACTAGCGAAATTGGTTCAGTCCAACAAATACCAATATAGATGAAAACATACCTTTTACTTTGAAAGTATAAAATATCTGTAACTGAAAGCATAAAATTACGTATTATTTTTAGAATTCTACATTAAATAACCAATAGAGGGTGATATGTCGCTAAACAAATCAGCCAACCAACATTAACTATATATAGTAAAATTACCAAAAATACCTATTTGCATTAAAATTAACAACAGTAACTATTCAGTGTAAAATTACCAACAATACGCATCTATAGTAAAATGTCCAACAATATTTATATCTCTTCATCATCATCATCGTCATCTTGACTTTTGTAATCATAATGCGGAAGCCACACTCTTTTCCACAACGGTCTATCAAAGGCAGCCATCGGCAATTCTGTCACAGTCATACCTGTCTATTGTTTGACATTGTCCAAACATTTTTTGAGTTTGTGCCCTCAACTACGTTCACCTTGCATGAGCGTCTTGCACAGTCTTATGTGCCTTATAATGTGCCCAAACTATGTCATTTTTCTCCGTTTGACAGTGGCGAAAAGAGGGTTCTCGTGTCCCACAAAAATTTCCAACCCTTTTCCGCACAAACTCATTGTTTTTTTTGTTCCCCAGAAGTTTTCTCGTGCATTTATTCTCAAACGCTTGGATCCTTCTCTCTGATTCTGCCAACAGTTTCAACGTTTCACGTCCATATAGGAGAATGTAGATTTGTACAGTCTGTATTTTGTTTGAAAACTGATTTTGCTCCTCCATATTCTTGTGAATTTAGCCATGGCTGTGGCAATACGTGTGTGGATTTCCGAGTTGCAGGTACCATCTTTAAACAAGATTTCTCCTAAGTATTTAAAACTGGACACTTCCTCTAGTGAATTCCAATTCATGATAATGCTAACACAGTTGCTACTGTTTGTGCCAGTAAAGCCTGTGCCAGTATTACCATGAATGGATTTATCTGTAGCTGAAGGCATATAATTGCATTCAAAACATTTGGTTTTCAGCATTAAATAACACATTGTAGTTGATATGCTGTTAAAAAAATTCAACTAACCATCCAAAATAGATAGTCAGATTTTAAAAGTCGTACAAATATACATGAGGTCAACATAGTTCAATTACCAAACCGTCTGCACCAACACTTGTCATTTGTATTCTAAAAATATTTAATAACTTTGCGAAAATATACTAAACATTTACTTTTGGGAATCGATGCCCAACAGAGTTCCAATTCAATGCATCCTATTGTAGTTAAGGGAACTCTTTTGTTATCCCAATGCTTTCATTTCATATGAAAGTATTTCATTCCATTATATACTCGTTGACTTTGCATCTTTTCTGCTATGATCATTCGGTAAAGCATTCATTGAGGAAATAAACTGAAAATAGCTCACTGTCAATAAGCGTGGCTAAGATTTTAACTTGCGTCGGCACATATTCAAGAAATAACTAGAATAGAAATAACTCATTGTCCATAAGGATGTCTAGGTTTAGGCCTATATTGGAACAAGCCAATATTCAGAAAGAACCCGGAATAGAAATTGCTCAATGTAAACAAGGGAGGTTTATGATTTGCAATATTTTTAGACACGGCCACCTTCATATAGCATCCAGGATATAAGTACAACCCGATAAATGTAAATGGGTAGGATTAGACCTATATTGCGACAAGGGCATATTCATATATATATATATATATATATATATATATATATATATATATATATATATATATATGTATGTATGTATGTATGTATTTTTGTGTGCATATATATGTATATATATATTTATGTGTGTGTGTGTGTGTGGACCTTAGTTACATTATCTTGGAGAGATCATATAGCGTGATCAACAGTCTGAACAAGACCAGTATTCTCAAAAGCTCAGCCACGATGACTAGTGACTTCGTGCTCGCACAACCATTGACGGCTCCCAAAGGGTTCTGTCTACCCAATTTCACTCACAAATTCCGGCCAGGCCTGTGGTATGGTTTTCAGGCAACGCATACTGAGATCGCCTACTCCAGATTGATATTATGAAGAAGTTATATATACAGAGGCAATGCGTTAAATGTCGTCTAAATTACGCAAAAATGAAAATACCTCTGACATCTCATTTTTGCAGATATATTTACCAAAATTACCCCAAAATATCTTGAAATAGTAAAAAATAAATGAAATTGTAATCGCCATGGGCTTCAGCCATGGCCTCAAGATGACTTCGGAATCTCCTGCAACTCTTCTGAACGGTCTCCTTAATTAAGTTGAATGCTGCCATAACCCTTGCCTTCAATTCACCTTTGATGTTACCATGAGTTTTGCTGACCTCTCGCTCAACGACCCCCACACATAATAAACAAGGGCGTTTCAGTTTGGGAAGTTAGGTGACCATATATCAGGAGTCATGTGTTCGCAGAAATTGTCTGATTGGGTTCTCACGTTTGTGTGGCATGGTGAAGAATCCTGCTGCAGACATAGGGTTTTCAAGTACCCACCCTCTTGACCCAGGGCATCACTACCTCTTTAAGGTACTTGATGTAGGCCTCCGTGTTTAGTCTGAGGCTATCACCAACAAGTTCTCTTCTTATCAGAACGCTCAGAGTGAGTTTTCCGAGCTGCCATATCCTCGTAATCACCATTAGGCTCATCCAACACTTTACGAATGATTTGTCCTCAGATTGACACCCAAACACACTGAAATGTTCGTACTGAAAAATTCCAGGCGAATGCCAAGCAGTGCAGTATGCCGTTTCTAAATTTCTGGTGGTGAGAATTGCGTCATGGTGCTCTTTTTCTCACAGACGTTGACCACATGACTCTACTATACTGTGCAGTCAATAAAATCAAAAACAAACAATGCGCATGCGCGATATTAAAATATGAAATGGCATCAATTTACACATAGGACACTATATATATATATATATATATATATATATATATATATATATATATATATATATATATATATATATATATACGAAAATATGATTGTCGACTCTGGGTGTTGTATTCAATGTAAAATTTATATTTAAATAAGTTCTATATCTGATTTTACGCACTTTAACCCATAAATATATCATATCATAAAACTATATTTTATTATATATAAAACAATATATATATATATATATATATATATATATATATATATATATATATTGTTTTAAACAAACACTCGTTAGAGTTAATTTTTTTAATTTTTTTTAAGCAAGACGCCATTCGGACAACACTTATTCAAGGACCAACTTTGGCAATATTATTTTATCATAATTGGTATGAATAGATAAGTCATATGGAAGAAGATTTGGAGTATGTCTAAAACATGTTAATTAACGATTAAAATATACGTAAATTCAAAAGTTTTAAATAGTCTTGCGTTAGTGTAAAATCTGAAAGAAATTAATCCTCACGATCCTCCAAATAAATGAAGTGACCGAAGAAAATTCTCCTTCTGCTTACATAAAGAAGATTGTTGTAATTTAAAACTTACAGCTTCCAACATTTTCAAATGTTGTTTGGAACGAGCCTTATGCAAATTTTGTCCGGGTTCCTCTATGACAAAGCAGAGAGTTCAACAGTCATGACCTGGTGATCGTTACACAATTCATTCGGTATCTAGCCACCCACCACGAGAGTTGCATGTGGCACAAGGCCGAGTTTAACGCGGGTTTCTGCTTTGGCAGAGATCAACCCGGACGAAGCTTTGCCGAAGGGCTGGGTTTCGTCCGGGGAGGTAGACAATCCCTGAACCCGTCTAGGCGGGTTCAAAGGGTATATTTTTGGCCGAGCCTACGGGCTCAGGAAACCCACGTTAAACTCGGCCTTGTGCCACATGCAACCCTCGTGGAGGGGTGGCTAGATACCGAATGAATAGTGTAACGAGCACCAGGTCATGACAGATGAACTCTCTGCTTTGGCAGAGGGGAACCCGGACGAAGCTTTTGCGAACGGCTGGGTTTCTTCCGGGGAGGTAGACAGGCCCTGAACCTGTCTAGGCGGGTTCAAAGTGTATATTTTTGGCCGATCCTACGGGTGTGGGAAACCCACGTTAAACTCGGACTTGTGCCACATGCAACCCTAGTCGGGGGTGGCTAGATACCAAATGAATAGTGTAACGAGCACCAGGTCATAAACTGTTGAACTCTCTGCTTTGGCAGAGAGGAACCCTGACGAAGCTTTGCCGAAGAGCAAGCTTTTGTCCGAGGAGGCAGACAGGCCCTGAACCCGTCTAGTCGGGGTCAAAGGGTATATTTTTGGCCGAGCCTACGGGCTCGGAGAAACCCACGTTAAACTCGGGCTTGTGCCACATACAACCCTCGTGGAGGGGTGGCTAGATACCGAATGAATGATGTAACGAGCACCAGGTCGTGGCTGTTGAACTCTCTGCTTTGGCAGAGAGGAACCCGGACGAAGCTTTGCCGAAGGGCAGGGTTTTGTTCGGGGAGGTAGACAGGACCTGAACCCGTCTAGGCGGGTTCAAAGGGTATATTTTTGACCGAGACTACGGGCTTGGGAAATCCACGTTAAACTCGGCCTTGTGCCACATGCAACCCTCGTGGGGCGCAGTTACCGAATGAATGGTGTAACGAACACCAAGTCATGACTGTTGAACTCTGCTTTGGCATAGAGAAACCCGGACAACGCTTTGTCGAAGGGCAAGGTTTCGTCCAGTGAGGTAGACAGTCCCTGAACCCGTCTAGGCAGGTTCAATGGGTATATTTTAGCCGAACCTACAGGCTCGGAGAAACCCACGTTAAACTCGGCCTTGTGCCACATGCAGCACTCGTGGTGGTGTGGGTAGATACCGAATGAATGGTGTAACGAGCACCAGGTCATGACAGATGAACTCTTTGCTTTGGCAGATATCAACCCGGACGAAGCTTTGCCGAAGGGCTGGGTTTCGTCCGGGGAGGTAGACAGGCCCTGAACCCGTCTAGTGGGGTTCAAAGGATATATTTTGGGCCGAGACTACGGGCTTGGGAAATCCACGTTAAACTCGGCCTTGTGCCACATGCAACCCTTGTGGGGGGGGCAGTTACCGAATGAATGGTGTAACGAACACCAAGTCATGACTGTTGAACTCTGCTTTGGCATAGAGAAACCCGGACAACGCTTTGGCGAAGGGCAAGGTTTCGTCCAGTGAGGTAGATAGTCCCTGAACCCGTCTAGGCAGGTTCAATGGGTATATTTTAGCCGAACCTACAGGCTCGTCAGAAACCCACGTTAAACTCGGCCTTGTGCCACATGCAGCACTCGTGGTGGTGTGGGTAGATACCGAATGAATGGTGTAACGAGCACCAGGTCATGACAGATGAACTCTTTGCTTTGGCAGATATCAACCCGGACGAAGCTTTGCCGAAGGGCAGGGTTTCGTCCGGAGAGGTAGACAGGCCCTGAACCCGTCTAGTGGGGTTTAAAGGGTATATTTTGGGCCGAGACTACGGGCTTGGGAAATCCACGTTAAACTCGGCCTTGTGCCATATACAACCCTCGTGGAGTGGTGGCTAGAAACTGAATGAATGGTGTAACGAGCACTAGGTCATGACTGTTGAACTCTCTGCTTTGGCAGAGGGGAACCCGGACGAAGATTTGCCGAAGGGCAGGGATTCATCCGAGGAGTTAGACAGGCCCTGAACCCGTCTAGGCGGGTTCAAAGGGCATATTTTTGGCAGATCCTACGGTCTCGGGAAACACACGTTAAACTCGTCCTTGTGCCACATGCAACCCTTGTGGGTGGGAGGCTAGATACCGAATGAATGTTGTAACGAGCACCAGTTCATGATTGTTGAACTCTCTGCTTTGGCAGAGAGGAACCCGGACGAAGCTTTGCCGAAGGGCAAGCTTTTGTCCGGGGAGGTAGACAGGCCCTGAACCCGTCTAGTCGGGTTCAAAGGGTATATTTTTGGCAGAGCCTACGGGCTCGGAGAAACCCATGTTAAACTCGCACTTGTGCCACATGCAACCCTCCTGGGGGATTGGCTAGATACCGAATGAATGGTGTAACGAGCACCAGGTCGTGGCTGTTGAACTCTCTCCTTTGGTAGAGAGGTACCCGGATGAAGCTTTGCCGAAGGGCAGGGTTTCGTACGGGGAGGTAGACAGGCCCTAAACCCGTCTAGGCGAGTTCAAAGAGTATATTTTTGGCCGAGCCTACGGGCTTAGGAAACCCACGTTAAACTCGGTCTTGTGCCACATGCAACCCACGTGGCAGGGGACTAGATACCGAATGAATGGTGTAACGAGTCCAGACAATATTATTACACTCTAAACCAGACAAACAGTCATTACTAACACCTTCAACTTCTTGTACTATATTTCTGTTGTAATATATCTTTGTTATTCTACTCTTGTTTTCGTGTTGTTCTTCCTTTGTTCTAACCTTGGACCATAACTGTGGAGCGAGGATATTGTACCATAGCACTAACTCGTGTTGTGCTGAGCCTATCAGAAAAATAAGTCTTAAGAGCACATCATTTTTATAAACTGTACATAGCCCATTTAGCCGAGGGCGCTGAGATACCTATGTGTCTAATACGTTTATGCCTTTGTTTACTTATAAGATTACTGGTGTCGTGATTTTAAACAAACAAGACTAAATCAGTAAAATGAATGTCATTTTGTGTGATACGACAAACTGGTTCTGCAGATTAATTAAAATTTGAAAACGATTAATTATATATAAAAGCACTCACTGTAAATATGTATGGCTGCGTTTAGGATTACAAGTTCAAATTCATGAAGTATTCTCAATCGAAACGACTCAATATAAATAAATTATTGATTTGTTGATTCGTTTACTACGACGTATCAACCGTTTGTAGGTTATTTAATGCAAAAAATTTAAGATAATATAACGAAACACCCCGGAATTGGAACTCGGCTTTCCGATTAACCATTCCCAGCCATTATCCATTACACCACCTGCACATTCAATCGTACATCTACTATTCCGAAGCGGTCTTTCATCTAGGTACTGAAGTGATCAACGTTGCTTAACTTCGGCGATCGTGTTCCAAGGTGTTGTGGCCGTAATTCTCACTGTAAATAAAGATGTTTATTATTTAACCTGCATCGGTGCAAGGCCATAATCATGAAGAACCCAGAAAGGGATAAAGTCTTGGCGCAAAACATTATGCGGGAAGAACTATTGAGATCATTTATTGTATGTAAACAACCGAGAAAATAAACCGAGTAGAATGTGGCCGAAGACAAGGATACATCTTCTCCTCAGATGTATGCAACCCTCTACAGTAACGCAATCCAAAGGGAACTGGACATTCTACCAGGTTTTATTATAAGTGGATGTAATTTCAACAATATAAGATACGCACATGACACTTTTGATGGTCGTCTCTGAATTATAAAACCTCCTAGACAGGGTGTAGATGAAAACGAGAAAAAAAGGACTAAGGAAAAAGGACCAACAAGAGAAGAAATCCAAGATACGAGTTACGAATAACTTTTTAACAGAGGATGGAAAATGTGACATCGATATCCGAATATGCATTTTACTAGCTAAGGAGCCATTGCAAAAGCTTAGCAATGTGCTGAAGAACTGGAAAATATCGTTAGAAACAAAGAAAAGATTGCTGTTCCCACATATGGCAGTGAATGTTGGACAATTTCTCCAAAGATAAGAATAAAATCTAGAAGTAGCAGAAATATGTTTCAGCGGACGAAAAGTGGAAAATCCTTTGACGGAGCGAGTAAGTAACCATAGAATCTTAAAGAAAATAGCAAGAGAAAGAAAACAGATGCTCATCATCAGAAAAAGACAACTGAAATTCTTTGGACAAATAATGAAAATGGCTGACATTACAAACCTAACTCTAACGGGGCATAGTGTGGACAAGAGAGATAGGGGGGAAGAGAGTCACGTACCCGATAAGATTCTGTGAATGGATTCCAGGACGGGGAAGATTAAACGAAGAGCAAAAAAAAATGCTAAGAGCCAAAGGAGAGGAACCTTGTTCGCCTATGTCGTAAAGGGATACGGCGCATTGAAGAGCAAGTAGAACCAACTGAGTAATCGTAGATAAGCCGTAGAAACCGAATTAACAATCAATCAATGAATTTAGAAATTCAGTTTTCAATTAATGTTTATAATTTAACTTTAATTTCTGAATATCCTAAAAGAAACAGAAAAATGTTTTGTAAGGGTGAGAAAAGATAATAAGTCAGTGTGAGAAAACTGATAACGTCAAAACTGAAAAGATTATTAAGACAGGTATATAGAAACACTGGGGAAAATAAACAAATTCTTAGTGGTAAGTAACTTAGGAAACATAGATATGATAATAATTGCTATCAAAAAAAAAGAGTGGTGTGGTGTAAATTCTCTTAAGTGGGTGGTTCATAAATTCAAAACAGTCAGCAATGGAAGGAAATTACCAATAAAAAATAAGTTTTAAATTTAACAGCGTTCATAAGAGTTCCATCGAAAAGTTGTCCGATTTTTTTCTCTTTCGATGGTAATTTTCAAAAGATTTTCTGTTATCCAGACGAAAGATGATGTCATGTGCGTACACTGATTCCGAATCAATCTCTATCTATAAAAGGCAGGATGTGTGTGTGTGTGTGTGTGTGTGTGTGTGTGTGTGTGTGTGTGTATGTGTGTGTAACGAATGCACGGCCGCAATTTTCGATGGATTTGCACCAAAATTTACATGCACATCCTTCAAGTTAGCGGAAAGGCCAAGACCGACTTTGCATTTCCCAACTTCCATCGATAGTGGAAATAATCGATTTTTTCATGCTTCTACGGCAGTTTTCATGTAATTTGCAGCCATTCTGTAATGGTTAGAGTGAGAGCCAATAGCTGGCTGCCACGAATAGGCAGGAAGATTCTATTGGCCAGCGTGAGAGCCAACAGCTGACTGACACGAATGTTAACTAACATGCTAGCATGCAGAAAAAATCGATAGCTGCATTCGTCACAAGTGGGAAAAATTTAAATCTACATGGTACTTTACTCAAATTGGCTCATTCGCTTGCTTAAACTAAAACGTTGATTCTGATTCCGCAGAACTGAGTTGGGTGTGAAAAAGTATTTGTTGTTAATATTCTTTTTTCATTCGGCTTTTCCAGTTACGAGTCCTTTTTTAAAGCTGATCGTTTTGTGTTCATTTTGTTTAGTTCTTTTTTCGTAACAGATTTAATGTTTAGTATAGAGCTTATAAAAATTCGCAGTGTGAGATAGGCAAGAAGTAAGGCATGTAGCAACATCAGCACAGCAAAGGGCACTACTTTAAAGGCAAGGAAGGGCAAAAATATTTTAAGTCAAGTGATAGCGATTGCTGTATGAGTCGTACGATTTTTTAATTAAGCAAGGGGCAACACCGGGCCATGCTGCTAGTAAAAAATAAGTTTTAAATTTACCAACGCTCCGTGTTCATAAGAGTTCCATCGAAAAGTTATCCGAATTTTTTTCTTTTTCGATGGTAATTTTCAAAAGATTTTCTGTTACCCATACGAAAGATGGTGTAATGTGTGTACACTAATTCTGAATCAATACTCAATATTACCCTTGTAAGTCAGCTTTTTAGATATACACGTAACATATTTATGTCCGAGGCTAACACATAACCACTATATTGCTAGTTTATAGACAATATTTCATTTCATGGTATATTTGTATTCAAGAACAATTTAGATGGTTAATAACCGAAGAAATATTAATTATTCGTTTATCATTAAAAATATTTCAACCCCTTACTCTGATAAGGGGTTCTAGAAACCAGTTCTACAAATATTGTTCGTCTTTTTAAGTAAATTGGCCTTGATACCTCAATTCAACCCAATTGTACTTCCTGGTAAAAACTTCCATTTTGCTTATCACTTAACGGCATTCAGATCCGAGGTGCGATTACAAGTGAGGTCTTTTTAATAAAAATCCAGCATCTAAATTTTCTTGCGTTATTAGCATATTGTTTGCTAAAACTGTTGCTTGCTTATTTTTGTCATCAATTGGACTAAGTAGTTTTTTTACAATCTTCCAAAGAATTGAAGATCCACACTTTAAAAGTCTTTTGTAGGGATCGATACAAGCGATAATTTAAAGGTGCAAGTTCAGTTGATGAGACTAGGTGTAGTATTTTCTCACGAGTCTACACATAGACATAGTGTCTGACCTTGACCTGATAGAAGATCACGCTCTTTTGATTGGCTATTTCCGGATGATTTAGCACAATTCCTTCTTTTATTCGTTATTATAACCAGTCTTCATTTTTATGTGCTTTGTTCGTTCAAGATGTTGGTGGTCGCGGCTCTCCACAATTTCCTGTCTTTTGTAACTCATAATAAATTTTGTCTTTTTCTTATCTCTCTTAAACATTGTTCAGTCATTCTTTTATTCAAGCTCACTAAGTTATTTGTTGTTTTTCTCTGTCCCTCTTTCCTGCAATCAGAGTATCAAATTTTCCAAGCCCTGTTTTCTCATTATGTGCCCTGGAAATTTAATTATGTCTTCTTGATGGTATAGGTTATTTTTTGTTTCAATTGTCTTTAAAACTTTGATTTTGCAAAAGGAATTCATAATTCAATTCCCTTTTCTTCATATGCAGATAAAATTTTAAACTGGTTAACGGTAGAGCTTTTTATCTTTTGCCAGAACTTTTTGCTTTCCTGATGGGCAAACAACGCATTTTTCACCAACTGGCATCGTTCTTTTATGTTCCTTAGAAATTTCTACCGTCTCTTCTGCTGCTAATTATCGGTTCGTTTTGTTATCCTTGTCTTTAGAAATTCGTCGTTGTTCGGTCATTTTATTGTCAGCATCATTGTGTAGAACCAAATGTCTGTTGCTTTAAGACTCTTCTTCATCAATGAAGAGATTGATCAGCATTCACTGGCATATACGAGGACAGAATTGAAAATGTTGGTGGTGTAGAGAAGTAACCAGGTTGAAAATGTCAATTGTCACCGAAATCTATTTCTTTTATCGGAACGCAGTTTGAGGAAATTCAAAGAAATTATATCTTTTATAACAATCAGTCGTAAAATACATAAATATAAACTTAATGGTGTCAATAAATTCGAATCGAATAGGACATATAGATATATAATAGATATAATAAAGACCAAGATAAATAAAAAGATGTAAATATAAGACAAAGATGTAAATACAAGATAAAGATGTAATTACAAGATAAAGATGTAAATACCAGGATAAATTTAATTATCTTTCAAAACATAACGAGGCAATAGAATCGAAACAAATAAAACAGATAAATATGAAAAGACCAACGTAAATATAAAGATGTAAATTCCAAGATAAATTGCATTATCATTTCAAACATAATGGGGTCGACAGAATCGAACCAAATATGACAGATAGATATGAAAAGATCAAGATAAATATAAAGATGTAATTACAAAATAGAGATGTAAATTCCAAGATAAATTGCATTATCATTTAAAAAATAATGGGGTCGACAGAATCGAACCAAATATGACAGATAGATATGAAAAGATCAAGATAAATATAAAGATGTAATTACAAAATAAAGATGTAAATTCCAAGATAAATTGCATTATCATTTCAAAAATAATGGGGTCGATAGAATCGAACCAAATATGACAGATAGATATGAAAAGATCAAGATAAATATAAAGATGTAATTACAAAATAGAGATGTAAATTCCAAGATAATGATTTTATATGCTAAGATAAATTGCATTAACATTTGAAACATATTGTGGTTGATAAAAACGAACCGAATAAGATAGATAGATAGATATGAAAAGACCAAAATAAATATAAAGATGTAATTACAAAATAAAGATGTAAATACCAAGATAATGAATTAAATGCTAAGATAAATTGTATTAACATTTGAAACATATTGTGGTTGATAGAAACGAACCGAATAAGATAAATAGATAGATATGAAAAGACCAAGATAAATATAAAGGTGTTAATCCAAGATAAAGATGTAAATACCAAGATAAAGGTGTAAATGTCCAGATAAATTGTATAAGCTTGTCAAACATAATAGGTTCCATAGAATAGAACTGAATATGACAGACAGATATGAAAAGACCAGATATAAATATAAAGATGTAAATAGAAGTTTAAGATCTAAATACACGATAAAGTTGTAATTACAAAATGAAGATGTAAATACCAGGATAAATTGTATTATTTTTCATTGCATGATGGGGTCAACAGAATCATAACTAATAAGACAGCTAGATGTAAAAGACCAATATGAATTTAAAAATTTAAATATCAAGATAAATTGTATTCTCTTTTCAAACAGAATGGGGTCTATAGAATCGAACGAATATGATAGATATAAAAAGACAAAAATAAATATAACGCTGTAAATACGAAGATAGAAACGCAAATACAAGGGAAAGACGTAAATACCAAGATAAATTGTATTGTCTTTTCAAACAGAATAGGGTCGATAAAATCGGACTGGATATGAGCGATAGAAATGAAAAGGTGTAAATAGAATATAAAGATGTAAAAACCAATATAATGAATTAAATGCCAAGATAAATTTTATTATCTTTTCAATCATAATGTAGTCTATAGAATCGAACCGAATATGACAGATAGATTTGAAAAACCAAGACAAATAACGGATGCTCCAATTGAATTTAGTTTATGCGTCTAATAATTTTTTTTTTTTTTGCTTTTTATTCAGATTTGACGCACATTTGGGCGATATTATTTTTCGCACATAATTGCCATGATTTAAATAACATAAGCCAAGAGAAATAAATAAATATTCACCAATAACACTGATTTATTTACTGCTGACTTTGATCCGTCTTAATGAAACACCTTTATATATATTCCGTCTTAATGAAACGCCCTTTATAAAGATGTGAATACAAGATAAAGATGTATATAAAAGATAAATTTTATTATATTTACAAACATATGGGGGTCGATTTTATAATCGGATTGAATATGATAGATATGAAATGACCAAGAGAAATATATAGCTGTAAATACAAGATAAAGATTTAAAGATGTTTATACAAGATAAAGAACTAAATATCAAAATAAATTGTATTATCTTTTCAAACATAATAGGATCGATAGAATCGAACCAAATATGATAGATATGAAAATACCAAGATAAATATATACATGATGAGGCGAAGAATAATTATTTACTTAGTCACACTAAGATGCGGCACAAGGACGAAATCACGGAGTTCGCTCGTTATAATATGAGATATTATAAGATTGTTAACCATTACACCACGGCGAATGTCCCTGAAACGCAGAATGATGCACAAAGCAAAACCGTCATACAGGGTGTAACAAAAATACTTTTATAAACATTCGAGGCGGGTTCTTCACACCAAAACAACAGACAAAAGGCTATATAAACATATGTTCACAAATTCTTAGTTTTTGAGTTATTAATTTTAAAGTTTACGTTAGAGGCTGTTAAATCTACAATCCAAGATATAATCCAAAAATACGTTTACAAAGTCTGAGACGGGTTCCTGACATCAGAACAAGTTAAAATGACCGTATAAACACATGTCCAAAAAGTCCATCACTTTACCTCAATAAAGGAACTCTTAATAAATGAGATAAAATGTCCTCTGCTTCCTTCTCCACATGCATGAATCTGTCGGATCATTGACTAGTATCATAAATGTCTGCTACATAAACCAATTGATTTAGGTGGCTACACAGATAAATATCCTCTGCTTCCTTCTACACACGCATGAATCTGTCGGATCATTGACTAGCAGAATCTTTCCAATACTCTCACAGGGTGTCGAATCGTTTCGTAGACCCCAGTGACACGTTGATAAAGAGTCTCTGTATCATAAATGTCTGCTAGGTGGTTACACAGATAAAAATCCAAAGGATTAAGGCTGGGGAAAGGTGAAGTCTATGGAACCGGTCCTCCCCTAACTATCTATCTTACACGGTAGATGTCAGCCAGTGAATCAGGAACAATGGGACTAAAATATGCTGGAGTTCCATCATGCATGAACCAAATGCGTCTTCGTATTAGTAGGGGTATATCTAGTAGCAGTTCTGGAAGTGTGTTCGGAATATAGTTGAAGTAGACAGTTCCTGTAAGACGTGCTGGGAGAACATATGGGCCTTTCAGCCTTTCACCTACAATTCCAGCCAAAAACATTAATCTTAAACGGATGCTGGTGTCTAATCTTTATTGTGCCAAGGGGATTCTGAACCACCAACAGATGTTGGCTGTGCAAATTTGTTATTC
>OZ010609.1:34724240-34944240 GCA_963932145.1 Acanthosepion lycidas | reverse complement strand
TGAAAATTAAAAAAAAAAAAAAGCTAAAGTATGAAGATGCGGAAGCACTACGTCATAAATAAGTGACTTTTTCCTATATGAAGTTAGATAAATACGGCAACAAATCGTTCATTACGTTTCTGTGAATTTACGACGTACATATAAAACTTGTTAGCTATACAGGATGCGATGGATAAATTGTCTAAATTACAACCAAAATGAAAATGACACTGGCATCTCATTTTAACAATTATATTTACTAAAATTACACAAAAATATTTTGAAATACTAAAGAGTAAATGTTATTCAATAAAATTGCCATTGGCTTCAACCACGGTCATCAGAAGACTTCGGAATATCCATCCTTTGTAGCACTGATTAAATTTTGTCTTTTTTCCATCTCTCTTAAACCTTGTTCTGCTATCCATTTACACAAGCCCCTTCTTTTTCTATGTGCCGTGTTCAGGGCGTTGGCGATCATGGCTCTCCACAATCTCCTGTCCTTTGTAGCACTGAGTAAATTTTGTCTTTTTGCTATCTCTTAAACCTGGTTCTGCTATACATTTACAGAAGCTCATTCTTCTTCTTCTTCTTCTTCTTCTTCTACGTGCTGTGTCCCTTCAGGTCTTCGGCGATCATGGCTCTCCACGTTTTCCTGTCCTTTGTAGCACTGAGTAAATGTTGCCTTTTTACTATCCTAAACCCTGTTTTTCATCTATTTACACAAGCTCTTTAGGTAGGTTCTGTTCTGTTTTCCTCTGCTCTGTCTGACGGACATAGTAAACTGTCTTTCTTAGCAGCTGACCTAGTAATGGATTTAATGTAGTCTTTCCACTTCAGGTCAGACGAGAACGTTAGCTCAAGACACAACAAGCCACTTTCCTGGAGGTTAGTATCAGCCATGCAGATGGAAGGCAGTGAAGAGTCTGTCAGATGATTAATGGAGAGAAGTTTAGTTTTGGAGGTATCAAAATTAACAAACCATCTTTTACCTCCATTTAAATTTTAGTACTTGCTTAATTTTAAAATTATAGTCCTTTCTTACTGCTATGCTGCCTTGTCTAGGAGTGTAGTGTTCTTTCTGTTTTTGTTATCAACACTGTAAGCTGTGTATGTCATGTTGTTAAGATTGTACCCATCAAGAATAAATCCTGGTAGAACATTTCATTCTACTAGGTTTGCTTTGCTGTAAAGGATAAATATGCGTGGTGAGAAGACGCATATCCCCAGATATCCCCCCACCACCATTTCTATTTTTTGTACTGACTCAATTCATTTCCTGTCAGTATGTAAGCGGTTTTCACCCAATGTAAGTCCTCGGTTGTTATAATATCTTTCTCAGATAAATCAAGTTTTCCTAACAGTTCAAATAGACCTTTGTGCTCTACCTCTCCCAAACCGTTTACATTTTCAATGCTGTATAAGCATACGTCGTTTTGAATATAAATCTAGGCTCGTTATGGGCTACTAGTCCGAACTTGCCGGACAAGAATAGTAACATAACTTGCAAATCTCGACAATGACGACTAAAAAAATAAATCGCCGTAAGTCGTTCTTTTATTAATATATGTCCAAGATTTCAGAACATGTCATCGTGACCGAGATATTAAATGACCTACAAATAACATGAGACACAAAAAATTCCAGACTGTTACGTAATTTTACATTGCGACATGAAAACAGGACAGTTCCATTACAGACAAAGAAAAGACTTGAATTGACTGAGGGTTTTTTTTTCCAGCAAATGATGAAAGCATCATGGACAGAGCATGTGAGGAATAAAGATATTCAAATAATAAGCATTGACAAAATGAGTTATGTTGTGAAGTTGATATTAGCACTAATCAGCTGCTAAGTCGTACTTCTACCTGGTTAGTCTCAGAGACCACTTATATTGAATCTTCAGTTCTGCTTATGCAAATTATGCATACTAATTTGCTAGTATCACTACAAGTTATTATATGAAAATTATATTTAAAATGTTTGAAAATACAATAGAAGTAGATATATTTGCCTAACGTCCGTTTCACACTCCTTTTGAACAGGAATAGATGTTTATAGCTTGTTTCCTCTTTGATGTTGGGTTTCTGGTTTCTTTTAAAGTCTACTTCAACTCTATAATTCTAACATCGCTGCATGCACTCTGAAATTTTATTTACTATTTTTTTCTCCATTATGGATTTGATAAATCCGCTTATAGTTCGATTCCTACTCCCTGGTCTATTGATAAGGGATAGAGATTTATCGTTTGTTTCCTTTTTAAGATTGGGTTTCCAGTTCCTTCTAAAGTCATCTTATTCTCAGTAGCTCGTTGCATTTTAGTAGCATTATCGCTTTGCTTGGGGTAAATTGATTAAAAAATATTAGTCTTGTAGAATTTGACACTAAAGTAGATTTGAAAAAAAAAGCAAAATATAACAAGATGTCGATTTTGAGTGAAAGAGACGAGGAAAACGTATTATAAATGTGAAAAGACGATCGCAAAGATAGGAACATTGCTGAGAGCAACAAAAGAAAGGAAACCATGAACACATAAGATCATATATGTCCTGAAATGACATTTAAAAAGAGAGCAAAAAATGACTACAGTATACTGTAGAAAAGAAACTTTACGACATTTTATTGAAATATTTTTAGATATTTAGAGTTGTTCAAAGTCTGGCGAATGAAGCCGATGTGACCCGAGTGATCTCGACATAACCCGACCTTTAAACAATAACGACATACAAAGCAAAATTAGAATAGAGAACTGTGAGTAAACAGCAGTCAAATATTATTGTCTACGGTTATTTAATGAACTGAATAGAAAATATAAACCGAAAGTTAGTAAGGAAACTTAGAAGACAAAGAGGAAAAGGCAAGAAGAGATTTAGACGTAGAGCTAATGAGAAAAAAATGAAAGAAAAAGAAGGAAAAGTGAGAAAAGAAAATGAAACAAAGAAGGGAACAAAGGAAATACAACAAAAGAAAGAAACAGAAAAGAAAAAATTGATAAAACAGAGAAAATAAAAAAGAAATAAATATAAGGCAAAAAGAATAAAAAAAGACGGAGAAAAGGGAACATAAAAGAAAGCGATAGAAAAAAGGTAAAAAAGAAGAAAAGAAAAGAAAGAATAGGAGAAAAAAAGAAGGAATGAGAGAAAAGAAAAGAAGAAATCGTTGAAAAGGAAAAGAAGGAAGGAGAGAAAAGAAAAGGAGAAATCGTTGAAAAGGAAAAGAAGGAAGGAGAAAAAAGAAAAGGAGAAATCGTTGAAAAGGAAAAGAAGGAAAGAGAAAAAAGAAAAAAGAAGGAAAGAATGAAAATAAATGAAAGGATCAGAGAAAAGAAAGGAAGAAATCAGAGAAAAGGAAAGAGAGAAAAAAGGAAGAAATCAAAGACAGGAAATAGAAACAGTCAGAGAAAAAGAAAAAAAAAAAGGAAATATTAGGTTGGTGCAAAAATAATGACGTAATAATGTCGTTTTTTGACGTATTTTTAACGTCAAAAAACGACATTCTTGCGTCATTATTTTTGCACCAACCTAATAGAATAAAGATAAAAGAAAATAAAATAAAAATAGAGAAAAGAATTGAAAGAAATCAGAGAAAAGGACACGATGGAAAGAGAGAAAAGAAAAAAGAAGAGTGGAAAGAAATGAAGGATTCAGAAAAGAGAAAGGAAGAAATCAGAGAAAAGAAAGAGAAGGAATCGGAGAAAAGAAATAGAAACAATCAGAGAAAAAGAAAAAGAAATAAAGAGAAAAAAGAAAAAGAAGGAAAAAGAAAAAAGAAAAAGAAGGTAAGAAAAAACAGAAAAAGCGAACGAAAGAAAAACACAAATGAAGAGAGCCAAGTTATTATTAAAGGCATTACAATAAGTAGATATATTTATTAAATATCATTTAGCCTCCAATAAGAAGATATTCCCCCGAGAATATATCGAGATTATTATTTATGAACAGCTTGTTACTTTCGGACTGCTACCATTCAGCTCTTACGTACGGATCGATTAGCGTCTCCTAAAATCAGGCCAGTCAACGAACTACCTGGTAGATAAAAGCAGTAGATTTTGAAGAAGGAAAAAAACAGAGAAAAAGAAATAAGAAAATATTAAAGACAAAAGACACGAAGACTGGAATACAGAGAGAAGTAAAATCGACGATGTTTTTTTTTTTTTTTCGATTTCCTCGCTTGAGTTAGACGGTTTAGTCGAAATCTCTTGCACCAATGCGTCCATAGATTGGATCATTCTGAGAGATCAGTTCTGGAAGTGTCTGAAAGACTTCTCCAAGTAATTATTTGCTTTGAAAGATTTATGATCTTGTTTGGTAGCGGTAATATTTGTAGTGAGAAAGAACTGAATTCCTATGAACAGGCAAACATTTCCAAATTAACTCTTTATTTCACCGGTTCATTATTCAGTGATGTGAAATGCACGCAACATATAAATGAGAGGCAAAACGTGATACAAAAAGGTAAAGTTAGACGGTGCCACTATATTTAGACATCGTAAATATATTCCGATCTACTCTGACATTAGAACAGGTACTCAATTTAAAAGCTGGGGTTTCACAGGATCAATAATGACAAAATATTTTTTACAACTCGTTACCGTTTTTTTTTTTTTTTTGAGGAAATGATTTTGAAATAGTAAGTTTAAATTTGAAATTGTAGCATTGAAATATTACTCCGGTGATAAGTGAAAGCCTTATAAAATCTATAATTTAATGAATCTTTACAAATTGTATATGGACAAGATGCATGTCACAAGCACATTATTACTAAATCACTGCGCCATCAAATGAAACCTTCACTGACTTCAAAAGGAAATTAAACTGAACAATTTAGCTAAATTATGATGTAATATGATATACAATGCTATAGTTTTAGGGAGATTTTCAATAAAAATAATACAAACATTTTGACTTACACTTTATGCCTAGCAGTATTATAGTGTTATATACACTTTTATCTATTTTTTTTTTATGAATTATTATCTGGCAAATTTTATTCATTGATTAGATTTTTTGGAATTATTTATAACCATTTTACACAATTTTTACTTATCGAATACAATAAAAAAAGCATATTTTGCTTGTGGAGATTCAATATTGGAATTCTGTTTTGAATATATTTCCCATTCAATGTATCTAATACATAAGATATCAACTTTATTAAGATTTATTCTTGAAATAGTAAAATTTTGAAGTCAGTTTGTAAGCAAAAACGCGCGGAAATTATGCGTTGCTGCACTTTATTTTCAAGCGATATTTAACACTAAATCCTTAAAAATGGGTACAAGCTATGAATTTAATGTTTGATTTCAGTACGTATTGCATCAAACTCCATCTTACAGATTGAATGCAATCTTGATTTTTTTAAAGAAAAGTGAAAAATCAATCTACTCTACTCTAACATCTGGTGAGTCTGTGTGAAAAAATACCTAAATTGCACGCGTTAAGGCGACGGAGTTCATGATAACGGGTACCAGATAGCTGTGAAATTCAGTTTATGAAATTTTGAGAATATTTGGTATTCCTTGATCTCATTTGTCACGTGTATACCGAGAATACATAATGGAATGTCTTATTAACGTGGGAAATGCAATAGGTGATCACGAGTGCTTTTAACAATCGTCAGAAGAAATATCTATTGCCGTAAAAGATATGTGGCTTTGAATCAAATCACATCCAGATTCAAAGCAGGTAGTACGGGACGCATATCCAGTATTTCAGTTAAACTTTCTTTAGCTTCCACAGAATTGGAACAACGTTGTTTCATATCTTCATCAACGACCTTCTTGATGTCATCAGTTCTCAACTACTTACGCCTATGATACAACTGTTTACACAAATCTTAATAGTGTTTCCGATAGGCTTGACAAAGCAAAAATCTCATCAGAAAATGATATCCGATCAGTTGTTAATTGGGGCAAGAAATGGCTTGTAAGTTTTAACACCTCCAAAACAAAAGTGCTATCCTTTAATCATCATAGAGAACCATTTTTCCTTCCATCAGCATTATTCTTGGTCTCTAGTTTTCATGAAGTTGAGTGATTATATTGAATAAATTGCTCAGTCTTATATTACCGTACATTGAATATTGCTGCCATGTTTGGTTTAGTGCTCCTGCTATATACATCAAGGACCTTGTGCCCCATACATTCCTCGTGTGGGATCGTTAAATATTGCTATATACATCAAGATTCTCAACAAAATCGAAAGAAGGGTCTGTAATGTTATCGGTCCTGAACTGGCATCTCGATTTCAGTAACTTTCCAACTGCTGTGACCTAGCCTCTGTCTATCTTTGCCATAGATATTGTCATGGCTGTTGTTCTAATGCCCTTTTCTACTTGGTAAGATTTCTTCATGAATTTGAGCGTACTACTAGTTTGGAAAATAGGTTTCATCGTTTTACTATTGAAATAGCAAGATGTAACCGCAAATTCTATTCTAATAGTTTCTTCCGTCGTATTTCTCGCCTGTGCAAATCTCTTCCAGATTCTACCTACAATCTTCAAAAATTTAAATTCAACGTCAGTCGCCGTTTACCTGACGATCCGCTTAGGTGAAACCTTGGTAGGTTTGTCTGGCTCTCAAGGTTCAACTAGGTCTGCTCTACTTACAGTATTGAGCACTTTAAAAAAGCCCCGATACGAGTAATTTTGATTACTCGTATCGGGGCTTTTTTTCTTTGGGCCTTGGACTTCGGTTAACATACTTGTTCCTGGTTCTTTCTTATTTTTATACCATTTTTCCCTTTGGTATTGGCTTGTTTATTTCCAAATCAGGACACCGAAGGTTTTCCAACAGAGTAGAGTTTCTTATACTTATAAGATTTCTATTAATATATATATATCTGTTATATGTTAGTTATCTGTTTTGGATAAGTCTTGTTTTTATGTCCATCGTCTTTGTCATGTTGAACTGATTATGTTAATTGTATTTTAATGAATATTGTCCTGAAGAAAGTTTATTAAACCGAAACGTCGGACGTTGACATTTCATTCATATTAAAACAACATAATTGCATTTAAGGATTTTTGTTTGTTTTTTCCAAATATTTTTCTTCATTCTGTCGGATTTATATCCATTTATATTTGCTTACATATATATATATATATATATATATATTTAAAAATATTTTTTGTGGTACAAAACTTTATTATGGCGTTAAAAACATAAATATTTTTACATTGGGCCATGATGTTATTAAAATAAAATACCAGCCGACCGGTTTCGCCCCCTCTCTTCAGAGCTGTAAACGGGGGAAAATTATGAAAAGGAGAAACGGAAAAAAAAAAAAAAATATATATATATGGGTGACGTGAATGAACGGGAGGGAAGTTGTTACACCTAAAGATGCTAGAGACCCAGTAGAGCAAGCCCAAGCAAACAATCTCTCTGTTTACAAAGAGAAGGTCGCCCAGACTTGATAAACAACGTCTCCAACACCTTCAGATGGAACAACGAGTGCGAAGTGGACACCACAGAAAACCAATTCACACTAAAGTCCACCGCACAACCAGGACTATTTATGAGATGATCCGCTATGGATGACCCGTATGTGTTTCGAACGGTATCACCAATCAAAAAATTTTTATTATAAATTTTCGCAGGCACGTGTTGCTTGATTCTAACATCCAATCGTTGTGTAGTTCTACCTATGTAGTCGGCACCGCAACTACATTTAAATTTGTAAATTACAGAATTAATATGATGAGGAGGTAAAACATCCTTACTCATGGATGGAAGAACAGATCTTGTTTTAAACAAATTTCTAAAAATTTTTTTTTGGCTAAGCAAATTTCATTGAGTTCTAATCAATGCTATTTTGCAGCGAATGTACGTGTTGTGTTTAAAACAAGATCTGTTCTTCCATCCATGAGTAAGGATGTTTTACCTCCTCATCATATTAATTCTGTAATTTACAAATTTAAATGTAGTTGCGGTGCCGACTACATAGGTAGAACTACACAACGATTGGATGTTAGAATCAAGCAACACGTGCCTGCGAAAATTTATAATAAAAATTTTTTGATTGGTGATACCGTTCGAAACACATACGGGTCATCCATAGCGGATCATCTCATAAATAGTCCTGGTTGTGCGGTGGACTTTAGTGTGAATTGGTTTTCTGTGGTGTCCACTTCGCACTCGTTGTTCCATCTGAAGGTGTTGGAGACGTTGTTTATCAAGTCTGGGCGACCTTCTCTTTGTAAACAGAGAGATTGTTTGCTTGGGCTTGCTCTACTGGGTCTCTAGCATCTTTAGGTGTAACAACTTCCCTCCCGTTCATTCACGTCACCCATATATATATATTTTTTTTTTTTTTTTCCGTTTCTCCTTTTCATAATTTTCCCCCGTTTACAGCTCTGAAGAGAGGGGGCGAAACCGGTCGGCTGGTATTTTATTTTAATAACATCATGGCCCAATGTAAAAATATTTATGTTTTTAACGCCATAATATATATATATATATATACACACACAGAAAGATGGAACTACGTATATATTTACATTTATATATATATAAATATATATATATATATATATATATATGTATGTATGTATATGTATATAATTTATAGAAATACGATATCTATCTATCTATCTATCTATCTATTATTATTATTATTATTATTATTGTATAATCAGTTGAAAGTTAGTTCAGGCGTAGCTTAGATGTGAAACTAGACCAAAATCATGGAACAGTCAATGAGGACCGAACTCACTGCTTAGTCGTAATTGATATAAGAAGACAAGCTTCTTAATGAGTACACAACGAAGCGCTCAATCATCTGCTTAGCATAGCTTAGATGTAGTATAAGGCCGAATATATAGTGCACCCAGTGAGGATCCAATTCACTACTCAGTACTTATTGATATGACGTGAAAAGCTTGTTAACCACTACAACACGTCGAAATTCTCATGGCCGAAGGTATGGAGCACATAGTGAGGATCCAGCTCACTGATATGACGAGACAAGTTTCTTAACCAACATTTTTAACAGCAAACCGAGCAATTGATTCAATATAATCTTTCCACTTCATGTCCGCGGAAAATGTTACACCGGGAAATAAAATTTACATTCATTTTAATTTATTTAAATATTATTTTTCGCACTTACACATGCGTTCGAAGCCAATCGAACTAGTCGACAGTCTCGTCATTTGGTAGTTAGTTGGTGTCACTTAAAAGAAGAAATATCTTTTAGTCTTTTTTATGGCTTAAACCATACTCTATCCTGTGTGTTAGGGTGGGGACAAACTGATAAAGAAAGGAAGAACATTTATAGGCAGATCAAGGCACAAACATCCAGACATTGTTTCTTTTACTCTCTTTTAAAATAGATATGCTTAAAAAATTCTGACTAGATGTTTTGACAGTTCTAAAAATGAAAAGTTAGAAAGCAAATAGGCATGTGCTGTAGAGTAAGACTCGGAGTACGTCCTCCTCTTCTCTACTATTGTGACAATGGACTGCTCCTACAAAGGCATTTAAGAAGTAGCCACATTAGAGTAGGATTTGAGGACTAGCCAGTTAACTGGTATTTCTGCGATATTTAAGGATTGTCGGGGTTTTTATTAACACTATATTTAATTAATTGTACATAGAATTTTAATCAGTGTAAAGACTCATTTGGATTTCATATTTTAAAATTTATTTTACTGTCCACCCACCACGGACAAATTGTACATATGGGGACGAGTTAGGACTTCATAGAGATTTTGAGGCTTTATGATGGCTGTAATAAAACTGGTAAGAAGGCGGTGTTTTGTTATAAGGAATATTGTATAGTTTGTTTGGGTCAGTAATTGTGGCTAACTAAATATAAGACAGAGTGATCACCAGCCTTCCTCATTACTCCTTTTGGACTTGTGCCACATTTTCTGTTTTATTTCAGAAATAAATATCATTTGAGGCCGAGTGGATTTATTAAGTTCTTCTAGTCACTGTATGAGTATTTAAACCACTTTTTTGTTTCCTCAACATAGTCTTCTCTTCTTTCGATACTCTAACGACGGATATCCTAATTCTCGACTATTTTGAATCCCTATATATATAAGTATTATTAAGCCATTTCTTATTTGTTTCCACCACATAGACCTCTCACCCATCGATACTATCTCTCTAACTACGGACTTCCTAATTATCCACGAATGGTGTTCTTTTTTTCTGAATAATTTGCAACATATTGTATTAGCTAGTGATTTAAATAAATTAAAATCTCTAGGTCTTAAATACGTTGAATGTGTAGGATGCGGAAAAGCCTCTTCCTATCACAACGATCTTATTTTCGCTTCGATTCATTTGAAGAGTATGTATTATACTGTAGAATAACACCTTTCCTGTTTTATAAAACAATACACATTCAACTTATACTTCGTATAACCCACAATGTTGCTCTCATTATACATCTAAAATTATGTCGTTTCCATGTTCCAGCGGCTCGTAACCTTTAATTTTCCTCTTCTACCAGACGCAAAGTGAAAACTTGGTCGTTTAATTACTGATTTTGGTGTTGGTAAATGTTACTTTATTTTGTGAAAACGACTGTATTTTTATTTATTTATTTGACATCTGCGGTGAAAGGCAAACATAGTTGTCTGACCCTCGAACTACTCGACAATAAAAAAGTCGTCAAACCTCACTTATAGGAAGTATTGGAATTGTATTGAATAAATCTACGCTACAAGTTTAATCGTTAGTCTGTTTTTCTTTACTCCACGCGAAACCCATTTTTCATCACCTGTAAGAGTGCGCTTTAAATATGAAAGGTTAGTATTCCTGTTTAAAAGCGTTCTGCACTTGGTTGAACTTTGTTTTTAATCAAGTTCAACCCAAAGAATGGAGTAAAGCCACCAAGACGCAAGCGCTTACTAGGTGTGAAAGGTTGGTTGGTTCCTCTGAATCTGCTTGTTCAAATTATTTTATTCCTATATACCTTGGGGTCCAGTATAGTATTTCTTTTCTGTCGGTAATGAATCCAGCCTGCCTAGCAATTCCATCAGCCGTGAGCTGTCAAGTATGCTTTATTATTTTTTTTTTTTTATTGCTGTTATAGCTGATAGGAAGTTAAAGAATATAAACATAGCTTTTTTAATATAGTTTCTAAACATAAAATCGATTATATTCCTCGGTATGTTGCACAAATCTATGCATTAGAAATTGAAGTTTCTTTTGTCTGATTTTTCTTCTTTTTTTTTTTACGCATGAGAAAACTAAATACTCCCATTTCCCTACAGCTTTCCCCAATTCGTTTCATATGTACGTGGAAAACAGCAGACGGCACATTAAGTTTGCGCGCCAACGTCAATGACCTCTCTCAAAATGCCTTCATTTAGAATGAAAGATGCTTAACAAATATATTGCAATACGGTAGGTCGATATTGTAACCGTGAGTATTGCACTCAACTTGAAAGTTGGGGTTCCACAAGATATTAGGTAGCTGCAAAAATAATGTCGTTTTCTCACATAGTAAAATATGTGAGAAAATGACATTATTTTTGCACCAACCTAATAAATACGGACACAAATTATTCTTTTTCAAATCCTTACCAGTTTTTGAGGAAATAGGTTTAAATTATTAAGTTTAGGTTGAAAATCGCAGCGTTCCAATTGCATTCCGGCGATCAGTGAAAGCCACATAACACGGCCTTAGAAAATTTATAATTTACTGAAGCTTTACAAATTATATGTGGAAAAATTCATGGCACAAGAACATTATTACTAAAACATTGTACCATCAAATTAGACATCCATTTACTTCAAAGGGATATTATACTGAACAATGTAGCTGTATTTTGATATGTTATCCAGTCCAGCGTGATTTTCAATAAGCAATGAAGATTTTAAATATTTTGTCTTATAATTTCTGCCCAGCAGTATCATGATCTTATATATACTTTTATCTATTTTTTGGTTCTTTTATTTACGATCTGTCCAAATATATAACAAATCTTATTCATTGAATAGACTTTATTGTAATCTTTGACAACTTTTTTTACAGTTTTCCTTATGGAACACAGTAAAAAGAAATATTTTGCTTGTGGTGATTCATAATTAGAATTCTAATTTGAATATTTTGTGCATCCAATTTATCTAATACAAAAGATATCAACTTTATTTGGATTTATTCTTGAGACAGTAACCTTTTGAATTTTTTGTTTAGCAAACACCTACGAAAATAAGGTATTTCCGTACGCTTTATTCTAGCGATCTTTAAAACTAAATACTCAAAAATTACTAAAATCTATGAATCTAATTTATGGTGTCAGTACTTATCACATAAATCGCCGGCTTTCACACCGAGTCCAATATAGTTTTTATAAAATATTGAAAAATAAATTTGCCCTAATACCACAATTGCTATTTTAGAATCTTTTAAATCACCTCTTACGGGTATGACCCTTCACTATAACCATATATACACCGCGCAGATGTTTTTAAATGTCACTTTATAGTCACACCTATTGCACGGTTCACTTTTCTTACCAGTCTGTTGAACAGGATTAGAGATTTATTCTTTTTTTTTCTGGCTAGAATTTGGCTTCCAGTTCCTTCCAAAGTCTTCTCATTCTCTATCATTCCCAGTAACTTCTTGCGTTTAGTGGCAATATCGCCTTGCTTCAGGTTGAAATGATTAAAAGAACTATACCCTTCAAAAATTCATAGAGTAAGGGTGACTATTAAACTTTGGAATAAACAATAAAAGCCACTATAAATTAGTCAATGCCCAATAGAAGAGATGATAGACAAATTCTAGATGCAGTTTTGTATAATTCAGTCTTGGCTCTGTCTTAATTAATTGATTCATAGTGGTAAATACTTAATTATTTTTTTAACACTATGATTTAAACTTGTAGATGTACAAGTATGAGAGTATTCATTTGGTTTAAAAGCTCGATTTCAACACATATATGAGCTTTGATCAAAAAAGTATGGGGACTGGTGCTATAAAAAGAAAACTGCAACACCCCTTCGAAATAGTTTCCTTATGGGGGCCATACACTTTATCCAGCGTCGTTTCTATTGATGGAAGATTCCTGGAACTTCTTTTTTCGATAGCCAGCATCTGCCTCGTCGAATTCTCTTTAATTTATTCGACGTCTTCAAATTTTTACCTTTCAATTTTTGAAGAGAGAATCGTCGCAAGGATCAATAATCAGGAGAATAAAGAACGGCAGTTAGCGAAAACGTTAAAATGGCCGAGAGAGTTCAAGATCAATCTTTGTCAAGTGGCTTTTATCTTTAAATTAACGACAATGACTAATAGAATTGAATTATTTCATAAATGTGAAATGGCTTTCATAGTTTCTTGTGTCGATAATTTAAAATATTTGATATAACGAAAGTTATCTGTGGGATTGTGAATATGCCAATTAAATTAAACTCGTTATATTTACTTTTTCTAAAAATACTTTGAGGGTAGGTAGTCTACCCAGATTTTAGGCAAAAAAAATAAAATCCGAGTATCATATCCACAAATTACAATAAAAAAATTATAACCAACGCGGAGAAATCATCTTCAATGAAGAAATGAATATAGTACAACCAACTTAATCACCCGCAATAACTCTTCTCCCTCAACTAGTTTTTTGCAAAAGACCAACAACGTATCACAATTTTTGGGAGATTGTATTTCTAACAAAAAGTATATATTGTTGGTTATGCGACAATTTTATCGAGGAAGCTTACATTTCATATGTCGGATTTTAGTTCGATTGCACAACATTTAAAGGAACATTCCTGTCCACGATTTAGAGAAATATTAATCGACAATACAAGTATACTCCACAACGAAAATAATACAAAACAAAAGCTTCAAATTCTGGAAGTTTTTTATATAAAAAAATTACAGCCAACACTATATAAAATTAATTATGAATATAGCAAGAAAGTTTTAAAATATTTATAACAGCAAAGTTTTAAAATATTTAAATTGTAATTCTTGAAAAAACTTAAAATTATAACAGATTGTTTTAAAACACGTAAATTGCAAATCTTAGCAAAGATTTTTATAAGATAAACTAAGTTACTTCTCTTACATTGCGGTACATTTTTAAGTTAACATTACGCGTTCATGCGCTTGCACAAAATTTCATAACTGTCAGTTGCATTAATTCTTTGTCTTAGCAATTCACTCCTGAAGATGATCCTAGATGAGATTTAGAGTACTTTGGAAATAAAACGTATAAGAACAACTACGGCGTCTTCTTCAATCAATTTAATTACAACGTTAAGACAAAAATCTGTGAATATGAGAGGATTAAAATAAAAATAAATAGACATAATATGTTTAAATTATTCAACTTTAAATGCTTGAATGAATATATGCCCCCCTCTCTCTCTCTCTCTCTCTCTATATATATATATATATATATATATATATATATATATATATATATATAGGCACCATATATAAAGTTAATTATATATATATATATATATATATATATATATATATATATATATATATATATAAAGAGAGAGAGAGAGTGAGAGAGAGAGATAGTTATAGTTAATAATGACAGAAGGAAAACTTTTCTTTACCAACATGTTTCGTCCTCTGATGGATTTTATCAATTCAAATGTAAGGATTTTATTTTGCAAAATGTATTTATAAACAGAAGTAAAAGCATCGTTAGGTTTACAATTTTTTACATTTAAGATCGCTCAATAATATTCTTAAAGCTGTTAAAACCAAGGTAAACTATGAAGGATGCTAAGTGATGTAATTTAATGAATGTAAGTAAATATTTTCATTCTATTCGAATTTTTCTTATTTGTTTACATATATACTTATTTACATTTGTATATTAATGTAATTATAATTTATTATTTTAATTTGTTATTTTTATGTATTTATTTTAAATAAAAGATTTTAATTTAAGCGCTTTATTTTAATTTTCTTTAAATCTTTATTTTCATGTATGTTGGCTTGGGAAAATGTATTTGTTTTAGGAAAGAATATATTTGAATATCCGAGGCGAAAGGTAACATTTTGGCAAGATTCAATAGCAGCACATTCAAGAATTTTCCATCTAAGTAAGTTATTTCCTCTTATAACAAGTGTAGCTTTCATTAGATCGAAGTTTTGGTTGTACATATTTGTGCGTATCACTAATTCATTTGGTAAATAAATAAGTTTATTTGTATATCTTAACCTCTATTAGAGGATATATGTGAGGGTAATCGTTCTATAATCTTAAACGATTATACGCATGCTCAGTCTCAAGTACTGAAGTCACGAAAATGTTAATTGAATTATTGCGTGGAGATATCGATTTAATAAGATAGAGTCACGCCTGTCATCGCAGACAGTGGAATCGGAGAGCTAAGTTCAATTTACCGCCTAGTCTGTTACGTTTACTTTGCCACAAGTGTCTCGTCGTTTTACAGTCGAAATGGTTAGATGTAACCTATGCTAGCTGTTTCTTCTCTCGCACTTCTCGCTTGTGAGACTTTCTTCCGGTTATTTGCTTTCTAGTCAACTTTGATCTTCAAAAATCTAAATCTAATATCAATCGCAATCTGTTTTATTGATTTCTATTCTTTTTTATCTATCTATCTATCTATCTATCTATCTATCCTTAATAATGTTTTCTTTTACTCATATTCTCTCATTCTCGGTAACTCAACACGTCTTAGTGGCTTTATTACCGTGCTTGGGTAAAATGATTAAAAAAAGAAAGAAAAACGAATTATCTTGGAAAAGGAAGGCATCGATTCTTCTACCCCTAGCTACGGGATAAAGTTGAATAGTGTTCTCTCGCTTTGGATGACAACTAATCTAAAGAAAGGAAAAATAAATCCCAAATCATGTATGAGGCAACAGGAAAGTACTCCACTATATTTCCTAAGAAACGATGGAAATTCACAAATAATAAATCAAATTAATCTGTGGAAAGCCATGATCACGAATGTCCTGAAGGAAATAGCATTTACAAAATAGATATGCTCCCGCATAGACGGGTAAAGTGAAACGATATTGAAGAATCCTTTATATGAAAGCCTAAACCTATCAGATAAACACGAAACTTTATAGTATTTTAATAAATATTTTATTAATACAACCTAGCTTTCATTGAAGGTAATCCAACTATCAGATTTGTACAGCGCTAAATTAAAGCGAATGAATTTCTTCTTTCCCTTCATCACGGCAGAATTTGCTTACTATGAGGTCGTTCTCTGCTATTCCAACTGCAACAAACTGTAACAAATCCTAGCGAGCTGCTACATGAAAGGAAAGCAACAGACTGTTAATAACATTTTTTTCAATTTAGCTATTCAGATGTTCAGTAATGTTTAGATTAAAAAGTCATATTTGCCACGTGACGCTAAATTCTACTGTTATGAAATAGAGTTTCTTTTATATTTTATAAGTCCAGCTGTAGTTGTTTATCTTGCATATCGATAGTATTTTTCAGCGCCCCCACGTCGTTACCGAATGTGACACAAGGTCAAGGTTTAAAGTGTAACAAACGGCAGTACGTGGAAAAATTACCCAAGACACTTCGGCAATTTCCCTTTTAGGGGGCGCCTCAATCACCGCGCAATAAATCCAGTTCCCTTCTGAAGGAGAAATACTGTCTGGATGAAGGCCCCTGAGGCTTGAATCTTGGATATCGAGGTTTATTTTACAGCGCGCCCTAATCACTACCGAATGTGACACAAGGTCGAAGTTTGAAGTGAGTTTAACGGCAATACCGTGGAAAAATTGACCAAGCCCTTGAGCACTTCCTCTTCAGATGCCCAGCTTTAAATCCAACTGAAAGGATGATCCTTGCATATTGAGGGCTGCCCTATCTTTAATGCTTGGGCATTTATATAGTCTATGTCTTAACTATGCTAATTAGGAAGTCTTTTACATATCACCACATCTGCTTTATTGTTATAAGCCGTCAAACCGCGTTCATTTCAAGTATTAAACTGGCAGGAGCACTTCGACTTTGTGTGATGGTTAACAAACCTGACTCGTTAACTCATACATTACAAATGAGTAGCTAGTCTGATCCTCATTGTTTGGTCCACACTTTCGTCCTTGTGCCACATCTAAGCTACACTCTTAGATAATCACCATTAGACTTTCAACACTAGAATTCCTATACTGACCACTTCAGTACTTTTAATTTTCTTTACGTGAAAACGACTGATGTAGGTGCATGGTGATCGAAAGTACCATTTAATTTCAGCACGTACGTTTACAATTTTCCACCTGAACTAGCGCGACTAATTAGACACCAGGAGAAATCCATCAAAAGACTTAATAGACATTCTGTACCTGTAGTATTAAATTGAAAATCTTTAAATGAGAGAAGAAATGTCAGCTTTAATAGAACATTAAGTGTAGGATTTGATTCGTGGTATAGGCTCGTTTTAAAAGATTCATAAATGTGGCCTTGAACAAGTTTACCAAAATAAAATCACGTCATATAATTGTATTTTATGCACCTGCCTACTAATCCCTGTCAGAATAAAAGGGATATAAAATCAGTGGCAGAGTTCGTTTCATATTCCATCAGTCTTTTTCATTCGATGTTAATAGCTTTGTTTCAACACCCTGTCATTGGCTATTAGTCGGTGATGAGCTGAAGGTTGTCTTCCCTAATCATTGGTGTCAGTTGCCAGGTTTCACTCAACCGAAATCTTAATCATTAATCATTGTTAGATTCGGCGAAAGGGAAGATGTTCTTTCTGGTAGTGGATTTGATGCGGAGATAAAAATGAAATCCCTTCATGTTGTGTTTTCTTTTTACGTTGAAGTCTGTCAGTTCTAGTCAAATTGTCTCCGGTGGATTTTTGTTCAAGCGTTTATCACACACGCAAAAAATAGTTTCTTAGGACTTCTTTCAAACACATACAAAACAACTACTATATTTAAAATTGGTCTTTTAACGACATTTCGATTGTAAGTTCACTGAAAAATATATTTTCACAGAATTTTGAGGCAAGCAATATTTTAAAAGTTCCGGATTTTTTTTTTTTATTTTGGAATATTGCTGAGGGATATAATAAGTATACCTCTTTTAAAATCCAATATTTTCGCGATGTGATGATAAAAAGTCATTCAGAGTAACATCGCTGCTTCATAAATTGATCACTATGGTGAAAATAGATTTATTCTATAAACTGCACTCGACGAACCACGACCCCAGATTCTACTTGAATTCACTTGAATATGTTTTATAAAGGTACCTTATGGATTATAAGGTACCTTATAAAGTACCTTCTGGATGTCGGCAAGATGGGATATTAAGTGAACTTACAAAATTAACTGGCATTGAATATATCCGTTGTTTGAAGACGTATAACAAGCGTTTATTTTGGAAGGAAGTAAGCATTTTGGGATGAGAATTCTCGTCCACGACTAACTTTAAATGAGAAGGTATAAGTATTTCCAGAATCTATACGTTTGTTTCTTTTTTGTTTTTCTTTACGGTATCTCAACCCTTTGAATCTTTTAATGCTGAAATTTACTGCCTTTTTCTTAAGAAATCCTTTTATTTAAACAGTCAATTTGTTTTAAATAGTAAGTCTACTGTTATATTTATTAAATTGTAATTTGCGATCATTTTAATTTCTCTTAGAAATTGAAATATAAAAAGAGGATCAGTATTTTGAATAAGTTCTTTTAAGTTTATTGTTTGAGAGTATTTTAAACAGATTAAATTAAAATTGCTGCAGTTTGTCAGTATGTGTTTTATGGTAAATGTCACTCACACTATAGGTCTTTCTTTTTTTATGATATAAGATTGGTTTATGGTAGTATGTCTAATAAGAAGCCTGGACATAATCACTGCTCTTCTAGTTTGATGTTTTTGATGCCTTTCTCTTTTTGTGGGTTTAATTTTGTATAGTTTATTGTTTGGGCAGGAGTTCCATAGGTTCTACAACTGCTAATATATTTATTGATTGTTGGTTTTAGGTCTGTCTATGGGATTTTGATATTTAAGCGGTTTGATGTCTTTTTTGTGGTAGATGATTTTTTGGTACTGAATTCATTTTGTCATTTCCTGCGATACCAATATATCTTGGTATCCAGCAGAAAAGAATACTTAGCTGTTACGTGACATCTGTCCGTCTTTACGGCAGCAAATATGGGATGATTTCCTTAACGAAGAGACTCGAGGCGTCGGTGAAGTGGTTCTACAGAAGGATGCTAAGGATATCATGGACAGAGCGTGTGAGCAACGACGAGGTCTTAGAGAGGATGCAAACAAGGAGGAGGCTTATTCTTAACATCAGGAAGAGGCAGCTGAAGTTTCTGGGACGCATAATGAAGAAGGCAGGACTGAAGAATCTGATACTCACAGGTCGAATAGAGGGAAAGAGAGACAAGGGAAAACAACGCGTTACATACTTGGTGGGCTTAAATAAGTGGATGACAGAAGGGGTTCTGGGAGGAAGTAAGCAGAGGGAATGAACTTGTTGAGAATTGCAAGAGATAGAGGGAAGTTGAGAGCCATGATCGCTTATGTCCTGAAAGGACATGACACAGAAAAAAAAGAAAGAATCCAGCAGAAGATAATATATGTATTTAACTTATTGATCCTCTTGAATAGTTTAATGATGAGCGGGTTTGAGGTCTTTTATTTTTCAGTGCTGTGATCACGAGCATGGAGTCAGTATTAATAATAAATTGTGTATGTTTATTCGAATTTCTGATACCGAGGAATCAAGTCAATAGTTGTTACCTTGGTACTAAATATGGAAGCTTTGTCTGGGAGTTGTGGTGGATAGTTGCACATGCATCCATATAGATCGGCAGGTGATCTGCGTAGGATTCTCTTCGTCATGTCAACCTATTTACGAAAAACGGTGTGTAAAGTGGGTGAGTGTAGTTTAATATATTTTATTAAGTTATCTGCTTTGTATTTCTATGGCCTACACCCGCTCGATTTCATTTATTGTAACTAAAAATATTAATGATTTTTCATGGCCCTTTACCGAACAACACATTTCATTGAATACTTTTCGTTTAGTATTGTGCCGGTTTGACATCCCAAAATAAGAACTTATTTCACTTTTCACTTAATTTACGTCTCACGTCATTTTGGTATACTTCATACCTCAACATGTAGATAAAGAACTCTTATACTGTTATATACCTGTCAGACTAGCATAGAGTTATAATCGATAAATACTCTTGTGTTTCTGGTGTGGCAGCCAGTATAGAAGAAGGACTACTATGGATTTAAAAGGCTACGGAAATTAATCCATATTGGATATACAGCTGTAATGACAAAAGTACGCAGGTGTAGGCTTTAAGAAAGTGAGAAAGATTTACGTATAGTGTCCAACTGAGAAAGATTTACGTATAGTGTCCTTTTATAATCCCTGTAAACAGAAATAGCTCTCTCAAAAAGGAGAATAATGAAACAAGGGGAGATCACTCTTGATTATTCATAACAACAGTTACCACTTTAATGCATGAGTTAACATATTTTTTTCATGTTAAAAGGATATTGACGCTCATATTATTACGCAGATTATGAGTTACGTTAAGCAGTCGTAAGTAAATCGTATTTATCATACAAGATTAACTGCAAAAGTGCTCCAGATTCCTATAAAAAATCAAAACTAAATAATCTTTAAAAAATAAAATAATAAAACTTACTATTTTTCTATCTGCATATCATGAATTTTCTATCCCTCTCTCTGATACTTGGAGGGTATTTATATATAACCTTTATATATATTCATATATAACCTTTATATATATTTATATATAGCCTTTATATATATTTATAGATAACCTTTATATATATTTATAGATAACCTTTATATATATTTATAGATAACCTTTATATATATATATATTTACATATAACCTTTATATATATTTATATATAGCCTCTATATATATTTATAGATAACCTTTATATATATTTATATATATTCTTTATATATATATTTATATATAGCCTTTCGGCCATCTTTCGAGAAAAATTAAAGTTAGTATTTCGAATGTTAATAACATCAGACGCAAAAAGGAAAATGCAACAACTTCTAAACAAGGTAGTCAATAAAAGCAATAAGTAAGGCCTATCAACTGTAAGAAGACAAAATGTCTGGTCCTTGGCAAAAGAGTCAGCCTATGATGTGAACTACAATTTGAAGACGTCAAAATCATGCAAAGTACAGAGATTTTTTTTTTCAAGAGTTTCACCCCAAGTAAGGCGGCAAGTCACTAGGACGCAAGGGGTTACAGAAAATTTTGGAGTAAGATCAGATGGGAGTGACAGAAGAAAGGATGAGGAGAAGGGTAGTGGATAGATAAAGGCAACAGGAGATACAGAGGCTAGAGAGAGAGAGAGTACCGGGAACCCCTTCCTAAACAAGAAACAAGGCGTAAGCCTCTACTCATGTCCAAGAGAAGTGGGAGGAGTGTTGACCGGGCGGTAGGAAAGCCTACCTACTCCTATTACATATAACACATAGAACAACAACAAAAACAGAGGGAACGATGAGAGGGGGAGGTAGTTTGCAAAGAGTCCTGGCTGACAGTTGGATTTATCCTTTCGCAACATTAAATTTTAACTTAGTATAAGTCCCATTGACTAATCTAAAAAGAAATTGAAGTGACGAGACACTTTCGCATCTAGCCAAAGACATTCAATTTTATTTAACTACCTAGAGTGTGTTATAACATCATCGACTGTCCGTTATATTGGACGAAGACACGACTATTCCCTTGTCTGCACTGGATTATAGTGCCAAACTGTTGTCGCACAACAACAGCTACACTGCCCAATTTGATTGGTATCTGATCCCATGGAAAGCCAAAAGCAGTACAATGTAGGCACTAGCCAAATGTCTCACAGTAGCATCCTAACTGTACTAGGTATCGTCAACCATTGGTTATGCTGGAGAAATCAAAAGCTTCCGAAGGGAGCCGTGTTGACCAGTCTGATGTAGGCAATACTAAGCGACCTTTATCCACCAACCTGCTGACACTGGCTTCAACGTATCCCTGGAATTGGGAACTTTGCGCTGCTAAGACTTGCTCAAGGTCTCATCCCAACATAGATGGGTGGGGATCGGTTTATGTCGACATTGGTGAGCAGCTAACAAGAGGTCGATCTCAACCCAAGGCGCAAGGAAGTGCTATAACAGATGACGGAAAATAAGAAGCAGGAATCCGAAGGCACATTTGAATTGCGGAAATTGCTTTCCAGAAGCTAAACAAACAATTAAGAAACAGGAAAATTTCGTTGGAAACAAAGATGAGACTGCTGAACTGCTATGTAATATCAATTCTTCTTGGGAGTAAAGTGTGGACAATTTTTTTCATAGCTGAAAAGGAGATTTGATATAGAAGAGATATGGTTCTACAGAAGGATGTTGAGAATACCCTAAACGGAAAATTTGACCATCAGAGTAGTTTTAAGTAAAATGGAAACAGAAAAGCTATTTGTACTTAAAATTAGAGAAAGACAGTTGAAATTTCTGGGACATATAGCTATTTACTAAGCCTAGCTTAGATGTGACACAAGGCTAAAAAACATGGAACACCCAATGAAACTTAAACCCATTCCATCATAACTGATCTAACGAGACAAGCTTGATAATCATTATACCACGTCGAAGTGCTGAAAATGATTTCTTAAGCGTTGCTTTAGTTGTGTCACAAGGCCGAAAGTGTGGTGATGATCGGACTCATTATTCAGTTGTACATGATCTACCGAGATAAACTTGCTTACACCACGTCGACATGCCCAAATTAATCCAAAAAGCGTTGAGAATGTAGCATAAGGCCAAACGTACGGATCACCCAATGGGGATCAAACTCATTCAGTTAGTTATGTGGCATGCGTGATACACGCTTAGGCGATCATGTATCTTTTGATACACGACTGACGAAGCAGTTTTTTTCCCAACAGTAGGTTGCCATTTCTTTCTGCGATAGACCAGTTGTAATCCAAAGCTATAGAACCCGGTCTGTCCTGCTATTTATCTATAGCTGTGGGGAGAAGAAGAGGATTCATACCGAAGGGGTATTCATTTCCGAAGGCTATTAGCGTGTGAATGTAATTTATTCAAATGGAATTCGAACTCAGCTCTTCCATTCTCCAATCCGAGCCCCTATCCTTTCCTCCAGCGTGCTTCCTTCGGTGGAGTAATGGATAATTGAGAGCTGAGTTCGAATTCCAGTCGAATCCATTACATTCACTTACGGGCTAATACCCCTGGGAAAGTTTTGAATTCTTTTCTTCTCCCTCGGCTATGGGCAAATAGCAGAGCAGATCGGGTTCTATAGCCTCGGATGGCGACTGGTGTACTGCAGAAAGAAATGTCAGCCTACTGAGCGAAAAAAATCTGCCTCGTCAGTCATGTATCAAAAGATACATGATCACCTAAGCGTGTATAACGCATGGCACATAATTGACTCGAACTCACTAATTAGTCGTAATTGATCTAGCGTGACAAACTTGCTAAACATTACGTAACATCAATGTCCCCAAATTTCTGGGCATATAATGTGGACAGCGAATTTGGAGAAATCTCACATGAGGTTAAGAAACGAACAGAAGGAAACATTGAATGACCTATCTAACAGGCTTGTGGATAGCTGAACATGGAAATATATTAAGGAAACAAACGGTAATTAGAGCTGCATAAGACAGGAAACTATGGAGAGCTGTGATCACCTACGTCTTAAAACAATACAGCACGTATATAAAGAAGATTTCAAATATTAATGATCACGTACACAGAGCCTTCTCTACAAAGATGAGTTCCGAAAGAGATTTTTCTTCCCTACCTTTCTTTCATTTGGCTTCTATACTAGTATGATGCATATATTTGACTATCAAAAGACAGGGTCAAAGTTTGAGATGGGACTGTGTTTACCTGTAGGCGGTTATTGTGTTCAGGTAAGGATTCAGGGTTCGGATTGTTAGTTTTTAATTGTAACATGTTCGCATCATCCAATTGATTTCTATTAATCAATTTAACCAGGCGCTTATTTACTTAGCGCCTCCTGTCGGGCACTACTTGCTCAATCTCCTCTTGTTCCTAATTTGCTGTAAATCTACAAAGCCATCACAATGTCTGAAGTTGCAATCATATTAACCTGTTATGTTTAAAGTCGCGAGCGTTACTTGACTGGCGTGGATAGTCAATGTCTCATAGTTCAATATTTATCTCAGGAAATAAACCCATTACCGTAAAACTGATGCAATATTGGACCAACAATACATTATACTAGAAACCTACGTTTTTATTATTGCCATGTCCCCTTTGGGCATGAATCGAGTTAAATGTCTTTGTTGATGTCTGAACTGAAGAAATGATAGATAGATAGATAGATAGATAGATAGATAGAAAGAAAGAAAGAAAGAAAGAAAGAAAGAAAGAATTTGATTAAAGATCGTACGTTTCTTTTTTATTCTAGTGAAATTTTCTTTACGTACACGGGAACGCATGTCTGGATTTGATGAAAGTAAATATTGTCCAAACTTTTGAAATTCGGCGTATTCGACAATGTTTCTTTTCTTTAGCAAGATCATGGGAATAATGTTATAAATACTGTTCAGGTTCTTCGTTTTCCCAATTTAAATTCGAATTTCCTCGCGTTTGTAAGATCTAACGACGTCACCAACGAGGTGAGGGCTTGCTGCCTTATCTCGTTGATACAATATCATACAATCACCGAATTTAAGCATCGTCTGGCCTGGGCAGTACTAAGATGGGTGACCGCTTGGAAATAAATGGTGGTGCAAGACTAGACGTGTGTGTGGTGCAATCTCTAACGGCTCGGAATTGGCAATGGCAGAGGCGAGTTTCAATTCCAGTCGAGTTCATTTATACAGAGTGTCATTAAAGTTTGGACACAGGCAAAAATGCATATTTTCAAGAAATTAAATATTCAACAACATTTTATTGAATTAGAATATGAACAAATAACATCTTCAATATGATTTTCATCATTTGTGATGCCACGGTTGACGTACTTTGCAAGTATTTATTTATTCATTTTATTTTATTTATTTTGCTTTACGGTATATCAACCTCAATGGGTTATTTAATACTGACAAGATTTTTATTGCTGGTAATAATTTTTTACAAAATATTTCTGGTATTAAATCATATTTTTAGATTTTCACAGTGTTTTGACACCAGTTTAGAAGTTAACTATTTACCCATAACTGGGACCCTAACAGTTGCTGCCACCCAGGGTCAGGGTGGATCTGAGAACACCAACAATTAAGAGATGGTTCCACGATCCTCAAAACCACCTGATCAGAGGCTTTGTTGTTAGACTTAGTTTATCGTCTTACCCAGGACGCGGATGTAGTTTATCGTCTTACCCAGGACGCGGATGTAGTTTATCGTCATTTGAAAGATTTACTTGAACTCGACGAAATAACTCCACATTGACGTTAATTTTTACTACGTTCACTATTGATGCGTTCAAGCAAGTGTGTTGCATCTGTGTTTTTCATTGAGTATAACTTCTCCGTTATCATACCCTAGCAAAAGAAGTCATGTTTAGTCTGTGGAGGTAAAACACATACAGTTAGTGAGATTTCTTAACTATCCAGACTTTAGAAACACCTTTTATTCACTTATGCCTAAGTAGCCTTGGAAAATAACGGGTGAGAAAGGCAAATTGTCGCCATTTTATATTTTCAACTTCGCGCATGTGTGCTGTTTGTTTTTGATTTTGTTGACTGAAAATTACAGCAGCGTCAGTTGGGCACCGTTTGTGAGAAAAAGAGCACCAAAACGCAATTCACTGCGCCAGAAATTTGGTAATGGAATGCTGTACTGCTTGGCATTCGCACCGGGAGCTTCAATACGAAAATTTCCGAGTTTCGGTGTCAATCTGAGAACTGTGCAGAGGATTCGGAAAGAGTTAAATGAGTTTAATGGTGATTACGAAGGTACGATAGATATGAAAATTCACCCTGATTGTTCTGATAAGAAAAGAACTCTCAAATTTGTGGGTGAGGGCCTGAGATTCAATAAGGAGGCCTACATGTAGTGCTGCACTGGTTCAAGAGGGTGGCTGCTGGAAGATTATATATATGCCAACAGGAGTTTGCACCATACCATAAAAACACGAGAATCCAGTCATGAGTGCAGCCCTTTGATTATTATGTGTGGGATGTAATTAAGCTAGAGACCAGTGAAACTCCTTGTAACACCAAAGATGAGCTGAAGGTAAGGATTATGGCAGCTTTCACCAACTTAAACAAGGAGACCATCTAGAAGAGATACAGGAGAATTCGAAGTCATCTGGAGGCCGTGTTTGAAGCCACTGGCAATTTTAATTGAATAAATTTACTCTTTCCTATTTCAAGATATTTTTGTGTACTTTTAGTAAATATATTTGTTATAATGAAATGTCGTTGTTATTTTCATTTTTGTGTAATTTAGACGATAATTTATTCACCGCACACTGTATATAAATCCACCTCTACAATCTCAACTATGAGATAACTAGTTGAACTGGTATCAGGGGATCACTATTATCTCCAAAATATTCCTAGAATTTAATAATATTTTTTTACTTTAAATAACCTGCAAAAGGTTTTGGGCTTCAATCTCTATTCGGAATGACTTCAAAACATGTTCCTTCCTCCTTTTATAGGCAGAAGCACACAAATGGATGCTGGGACTTTTTCCCAACCAATAAAATAGGTTTTCATCTGACTTATTCCCAATCTGTCTTGTCTTGATGTCAGAAACCTTTGTTAGCTTCTCCGAACTTGTTTTGTGTGTCATCGCTAATTCTCAGTTTGTGAACTTATTGCCATATTCCTTTTGTTTTCCTTATTACTGATAATTTGATTTGCATACATCGTTTGCATGCTTTATATTCTTTTTTGACCTGTTCTTTTCTTTTGTTTCTCTTCTTATTGCTTATTGCAAACTTTGTCAATTCTCTTGTTCTGTTCTGTTATCTATTTTGTATTTGATCATGGCTACTCACTCTATAAGATCGATAAGCCGTAAAAAAAAACAATCAATCATTCAAACCAATAGGTCGACATCTAAGAGAAATGTTTCTTTAGGCTAAATTTATCCGTTGGTCACTAAATATCTTTATCCAGAGGAAAGAAGATCTTATTTAGTTTGTGTTTTTTTATTAATTTCCTTTTTCTTTATTATACAAGGGACTCAAAAACCTTCAGCTATTTTGCAGTTAATCTTGTATACACGATTTGCTTATGAGTATTTAATGTCAACGATTGGATTGTCAGTACCTGATAATCTATGTTCATTAATAGGATTATTTTTGCACCTTGAATCGCAAAAATTAAAGTTTAGTTACGGATTAAAGTGGTAGTTGTATATCCATTATAGAATAGATTCCATAAACTTCTGTACGGTTTTAAATCCAACATAATCTTTCTGTTAGACTGTCTGTAACAGAAAGCTAAGTCTACTTTAATATTTAACACGTGGCTAGAGTGATTGGAAAATAGATAGATTTATGCCTTTTTCAAGAGAATTATTACGAAGGTGAACGCTGCAGACAGTATTTGATCTCGGGTTGCCGATTCCACTTTCAGATTTGATAATCGTTACGCTACCCGCACATCGTTACTTGAATTAGTCACTTCAGTTTTCTGATTGCTTGTTTTTTTATGATGTCATTGGCATGCTAAGCTTGTCTAAATCGCTAATGTTTTTTATGTATTAGCATGGAAGATTTTAAAGAAAGAAGACGTCGATTGGTGAGGGGAAAAGTGTTTGAGAAAGAGGTAAAAAAAAAACAACGTAATTCAGACATTTGAAATATGCAATATAAAAATGCAAATGAAGCAGACACATAATCCCGTCTTTTCTATATGTCCAAAGGTAGTTGCTATATAGTTACCAGTCAGTCAGTCGCTCACTTTCTGACCGACTGTACGGTTATACTCTCTTCCTACGGACGGGAGGAACCTGAAGGAGCCTACGCCGAAGGGCGGAGTCTCCTTCGGGGAGGTAGACCGGCCCTGAAACCGTTTATGCGGGTTCAATGGGCTATTTTTTGGCCGAGCCCACGGACTCGGAATGCCCACGTTAAAAAGGTCTTGTGCCACATGACACCCTCGGGGGGGGGGACTGAATATCGTCAGCCAGACAGTCCGTAGTTCACTACCGACTGTTCGGTTATACTCTCAGCCAGCCAGTTAAGTGCCATACGTGATCCACGCTTGGGCAATCATGGCTATCTCGATTAATGACTGATAGGGAAGATTTTCCTGCAATAGCTTACCGTTTCTTTCTACGGTAAAAATGCTTGCCAACTAAGACCACAGCGCCTAGTTCGTTCAGTTATTCAACACATAGCTGGGATAGAAAAAAGGTATTCCTAAATTTCCCAATAGTATTTTCATGTAAGCGAATATAACGAACCCGACTGAAATTCGAACTTTGGTCTCCGATTTCTCATTCCGAGCCAGTATCTGTCACACCACAATGCAGACCTTGTACCGTAAAACAATATTCGTGATCTTAACAAGTACATTAAACCTGTCATTTAACACTATAAATAAAGACTACAATAATTTTAGTGGTAATATTAGCCGTTTCCTTATAAGGAAACATTCGAAAATCATTGACCGAGCAACCAGTGTTACGCGAGCCACGATATTCTTTAATGTCTGATCATCTGTTATGAAAGGGTATTATCTGTTCTCTTAATCTCTAACAGTGATACTAATCGTTACCTTATAAGGAAACATTTGAGATTCATTGACCAAGTAGTCAGTGCTACTGTTGTTTGAAATCTATCAAATCTTTCTCTGGATTTTTCAGAAAAAATAGGTTTCTCGTATCTGTTACCTGCTATCGAACTTTTCAGTACGAATGGGAGTTTCCTTCCTACCCTTTTGTTCGAAGTAGTGTGGAACGTCAACATCTTTATATCATTATTCACTCTTCGAATTACATGTGCTATCCATTTTAGCTGTTGCTCTTGCTTAAAATTCCTCAAGTGATGTTCCTACTGTTATTTGGTACAGTAATTTGCTTGCGATTATGTAGCGCCATTCCACGAGGTTAAAACTAGAGTGGTCTTTGCTGAGACCTACAGCCTTCATTCGCTCGAAGCCATCCTAATCGTTGATCTGACAAAGCGAACGCGTTAATTTATATCTATTTTATAGAAGTATTCATCATCATCATCATCATCATTCTCATAACAGGTTTTGGTCATTGCACAGCTAGACATTTGACCAGCCCTTTACACATGTCTCGATATAGAGTCATTCATGTGTAATATATCTTGGACAAAGTAGCTTATCTCTATCCAGGTTAAAACCCCGCCGATGTTCTCGAACTTAAAAGCTCGCCTCGGTTACTGAAGAATCAATGAATTTTATTTTTTAATCCAACATTTTTGTGATTAAAAATAACATTTTCAATAACAAAAAGATAAATCGAAGAATTCTTGTTTAATTTGCAGTGTAACACCCGCACTCAATTCGCATTAAAAATTTCCAAAATACTTATATTTATGTGTAATTGTACATGCTCCATTCGAATCTGGCTTGATAAATTTGATAAAATCTACCATTTTGGAGTTATCAACAGTGAAATTTGGGATTCAATCGCGTTATCGGCGGCAGCCATTACTCCCGTTGTTTGCATACATTCGCTGTGGTAAGCTAAACGCGGAAGACTACGGAATGCTAAGCTCCGAACTCATCTTGCATGCCTAAATTTGTCTCAATTACTGCGCACGAGAACTATATCCGTAGATACGCTCAGATTGCGCAACGATACCTAAACTGATAGCTATTCTGCAGTAAATATATGCAAACAACGCCCGTAATGGTAGTCCGCGACGCGAATGAATTCGAAATTTCACTGTCGATAACTCCAAAACGGTAGGTTTTATCAAATTTATCAAACCAGATTCGAATGGAGCATATGCACATAAATGTAAGTATTCTGGAAATTTTTAATGCGAACTGAGTGCGGGTGTTACACTGCAAATTAACCGAATTCTTTAGATACAAAAATATATATATAGAAGGTGCTAATGGTATATTGTCGCTATTTTATAATTCTAATTTCGTTTTTGATTTTGTCGACTGTATAGTCACAGTATAGTAGGGTTAGTTGGGTACCATCAGCAAGAAAAAGAACACCATAACGTAATTCATACCGCCACAGATTTGAAAACGTCATGCTGTACTGGTTGCTATTCGCGCCGGAAGCTCCAATACGAAGATTTCAGAGTGTTTGAGCGTCTGAGAACAGTGAAGAGCATTCGAAAAGAGTTGGATGAAACTAATGGTGATTACGAAGACACGGCAGCTCGGAAAACTCTCAAATTTATCGGTGAAGGCCTCAAAGTAACATAGAAGTTAACACCCAGCGGTGAAAGTCTTTTTCATGCTTAAATTCAATCGTCAGAACTGACAATTGCATTTAAGCTTGAAGGCAGACTGTCGGCTTTAGGTGTTCAATGTCCACCGCAATATCGACTTTTATATTTACATATGCTCTATGTCTGATATCAAGAACTTATATATATGCATATTTCTTGAATAATTTGTCACTAAAGAATACGAGGGAAATAAAAATGTTATCGGCCAGACTCATTTACCAAAATCTGACTGAATGAGTAAACATCAGAACCTCTTTTCAAATCCTTTCTTGGTCTTTTCAGCAGTTCTCCTATAAGGTATTTAATGCATTAGCATCAGACTGTACAACTGTTATATCAACTTCCGGTTCATCCATAAATAATTATTGATTTCTTGGCACATTAGACATTGGCATAATTATTAACTTCTCTGATAATCGATAAAAGAATCGGCACGTGAGGCATTATATAAGTTATTGTCAATACGCCAATAAACTCTGTTTGGTATAAACTTTTAATATTATTAACGTATGGTCGAATTTCTTCATGCTTGTTTTTGTTATCATGTTCCGGCCGTTGTGCTTTCCTCCCCCAGGTATCAGTAAATCTGGGGTGGGGACAGATTGTTCTCGTTCTACTGCTCACATCTAGAGAAAATTCGTCTGTTTTTTTTTCTTGTTTTTTTTTATTTTATACATATATATATATATATATATATATATATATATATATATATATATATATACATTGCGTGCCAAATTATTATTGAGATAACTTTTTTACTAATATTTCAAAAACCGTCGAATCAATTCACACAAATTTTTCACACAATGTTGGCAACACTGATCTGCGAAATCACTGAAATTTTTGTACTGATCTGCGCAATGTAAACAAACTGGCGCCATATTTGTTATCAGCACGGTGATTTGAGCGTGCCAAATTATTAGAAAAGTGTAAGAATTTAGTGAAAAGATGGGCCGTAAAAGCAGTTTAAGTGATGCTAAAAAGAAAACTATCACCTCAGAACTCTCAAAAGGTAAATCTACCCTATAAATTTCTAAAATGATAGGGAGGTGTCATCAAATAGTGAAAAAGTTCACCGCCGACCCTACAGAAGTACGCAAAAGGGCAGATAAACGCAAGCCGAGGGTTATTTCACGTCGTCTCATGTCACGACTTAAACGAGAGGCCACGAATAACCCTGGACTTACCAGTCAAGAGCTTTTCAGTCGCATTACTGTGTCTAAAAGTACTCGGTGTCGATATCTGAGGCAAATAGCAACAACAGTCAAACCTGTATCGAAGCCTCCGTTGACGAGAAACCACATTCAAAATTGATTGAAATGGGCTGAGGACAATATGAAGATTGACTTCTCTAAAGTTTTGTTCACAGTCGAAACTTGAGCAACACTTGATGGGCCAGATATATGGTGCAAAGGCTGGGTAATGAACGGGCAGAGTCGCCATCAGCGTTTGAGACGCCAACAAGGCGGTGGAGGCATAATGATCTGGGGTGGTATTATTGGAAAAACATTAGTAGGCCCATGGAGAGTACCAGATGGCGTCAAAATGGATGCTGATGCATACATAGCGTTTATGAAGGAGCATCTTGAACCGTGGATGAAGAGATAAAGTGTTGCTTTCAGAAGGGCCATTGTTTTTATGCAAGATAATGCTCCCTCGCATGCTGCTCACAAGACTACTGAATATTTGAAGCAGTTAGGCTTCGATGGACCTCAAAAATTGAAGTGGCGAGCAAATTCTCCGGATTTGAACCCAGTCGAAAACCTTTGGAGCATCATGAAGCGAAGACTGTGCGCCAATGGACGACAATTCAGGAGCAACGCTGAGTTGTGGGAAGCAATTCTTGACATAACTCGCGGCATTACAGCAGATGAGATCCTACAATTAACAAATTCTATGGATCGTCGACTTCTTTAAGTAATTTCAAAACAGGGAAAGCATATTCCCTATTAATTTGTTTAAAACTGTGCCTTTGTTTGTATCTGTTATTATTTGTTTGATTATCTTATTTATTAGCTTCTTTTGATCATAAACATTCACGTGCAACATTAATAAACGTTTTGTTTGATCAATTCTGGGAATTTTACTAAATCTGTCTAATAATTTGGCACGGTCAAATCACCGTGCTGATAACAAATATGGCGCCAGTTTGTTTACATTGCGCAGAGCAGTACGAACATTTCCGTGATTGCGCAGGTCAGTGTTACCAACATTGTGTGAACATTTTGTGTGAATTAATTGGACGGTTTTTGAGATATTAGAAAAAAAAATTATCTCGATAATAATTTAGCACGCAGTGTATATATATATATATATATATATATATATATATATATATATATATATATATATATATATATATATACGTATATATATATATATATATATATATATATATACATATACATATATCTATATATATATACATACGTGTATATATATATATATATATACGTGTATATATATATATATATATATATATATATACGTGTATATATATATATATATATATATATATATATATATATATACGTGTATATATATATATATATATATATATATATATATATATATATATATATTACTGCACACTTATTGATCGATCTGTTTCCACAATCCATACTACCCTACCAGGAATTGAACACACATTTACTATTCCAGCAGATCGAACGGTTTAAACCATTAGCTTAACGGTTTAAACCCTTACTCTGTTATGCATCTATTGGCTACGCGGGTCAACAAACACCTGAAAAGGCAGGAGAATCCAATGCACGATACGATGTGATAACGGAAAGATGTGGACATGTAATTTAAATAATCGTAATAATAATAATTCCTCAGATACATCCAGAAATGAAATCAGAACCTTTCAGAAAGAATCTTTCACATACGAATTATATTCCTTGGTTCCGCCAGGTGTAAGCTTCATGACTAGGATCTGCCATGTCACTCACATTTTAGTCAACCACCCACATTCCCTTCGTATTCCATCGGTGAGATGAAAGTTCCACTCGAACATCTTCTCCCTGCGAACCACTGCTCTAAGGAACAGATTGGCAAGAGGATATTTTCCCGATCACTATAATCTTAACCTGTTCAAGTCCTATCCGCATAAACTGCCTATACATCGAGTGACCTATTATTCACTGCCATATAACAGAATGGCTAACACATAGCAAGATTCCTTCCGTTCCGTCATCCAGTCACAAAAACTCATCAGGTAAGTGAATCTCTGTTTTCCGCTATCTCTCCTGCCCTCAATATGGTCAATGGGAGTTAGGTTTAAGTCCTCTTTCCTCATGATGTCTCAAAGAGATTTCACTAGTCTCGTCCTGATTCCGAGTGGAAGTGTTCTTTCTGTTGCAATTGTCTTGGTTGATTACTCGCTCCGTCAGGGGAATTCTCATTATCCTTCTGGAGAGCCAAATTTATTTTGCCTCCTCATCCGTTGGAGGAGATTGTCCAGTATTCACTGTCATACAAGAGGATGGGTAACACGTAGTAATCCCACACTCATTTCTTTGTTTCTAACGGATTTTTTTTCCATTTGTCAGCATCTTCCTTAGCTTTCGGAATGCTTCTTTCGCTAGTTGAATGTCTGTTCGGACCTCAGTGTTGCATTTTACATCCACTGTTAAAACACTTCCTCGATTATTTAAACTTCTGAACCTGTTCGATGTCTGTATCCCCAATTCGTAATGATGGTTAGAACTCTTTCGCCGTTTTCTTCTACATTTCTGTCGAGGGAGTCCTGAGGTCTGTTTCTGTTGCATGAGGAGTTTTCCAGCATTCACTGTCATACAAGAGGATGGATATTACATATTAGGTTGGTGCAAAAATAATGTCGTTTTCTCACATATGTTACTATGTGAGAAAACGACATTATTTTTGCACCAACCTAATAGTAATCTAGCAATCTTTTCTTTGTTTCTAATGAACATTTTTCCGTTCCTCAGCACCATGCTTATCTTTCAGAATGCTTCTTTCGTTAGTCAAATCCGAATTTGGATCTTTGTGTCGCATTTTTCATTCTCTATTAAAATTCCTCTCAGATATTTGAACTTCTGCACCTGATGCAAATATATCTAAATTTGCAACTCGTATCTTGGGCTTTTTTTCTCTTGCTTATAATTGTACTTTCTCTCTAGATGGTTAATACACTTTTCTCGCTTTCTTCTACCGCCCTGTCTAGGAGGAATTGTAGTTCTTTTTAATCATTTATTTAAATTACTCTATTTATTCATTTATTTAAATTACTCTATTTTATTAACATATCTCTGGGCAGGGTAAATATTGCATTTTAAAATATGTAAATTAAAACATCTGATTCCCCTCCACAAAATGATAAAAATAATCAATATTTTTCGATTAAGACAAACAAAAGAAAAGTCTAATGAATACTAATCTGAAAAAAGTATTCAAATGAATAATTCCGCTCTATTTTACGAACGGACCAGTTAACCTCAGTCGTACCCAAAAGATAAATATCAAGTTGAACGCAATGCCGGCAAAAATGAAAATAAAATGAAAATAGAATGAAAAGAAATGAAAATAAAATGAAAAGAAATGAAAATAAAATGAAAATAGAATGAAAAGAAATGAAAATAAAATGAAAAGAAATGAAAATGAAAATAGAATGAAAATAGAATGAAAATGAAATGAAAATAAAAATAAAATTAAATAAAAATGAAAAGAAATGAAAAGAAAATGAAAATAGAATGAAAAGAAATGAAAATAAAATGAAAAGAAATGAAAATAAAATGAAAAGAAATGAAAATGAAAATAGAATGAAAATAGAATGAAAATGAAATGAAAATAAAATTAAAATTAAATAAAAATGAAAAGAAATGAAAAGAAAATGAAAATGAAATGCAAATAGAATGAAATGAAGTGAAAATGAAAAGAAATGAAAATTAAATGAAATGAAAATAAAATGCAATGAAAATAAAATGAAAAGAAATGAAAATAAAATAAACGAAAAAAAAACAACTTTTAATTATAATAGAACATTTTGGCTGATATTTTCTTCTGCCATCCTCACGACTATACTTTAAGATTTAGGATTTTTCTTGTTTTTTTTTCATTATTTTCTTTATAATTCTTTTCTCAGCTGAAAAGCTGCTTTCAAAAAAGAAACATAAGAAAAATGTGCTGAATCGCTATCGAATATCAATCTTTCTATATGCTGGATAAGAGTGCTACTGGTACCATGTATTACCTGCCGCATGGCTTTTCTGATGTGTGACGTGGCTATGGAATGAAATAAAAAGAAATATATATATATATATATATATATATATATATATATATATATATATATATATATATATATATATATATGCATTTAATAATTTATGTGGTGCAGGTCAATTTATATTACAATCAATCATTCATACAAAAAGTAAATTAATAAAGGTAATGATATAAAATGGCGAAATCCCTTCGCTAACAAAATTTTAAAGAGGCATTAACTTACTAAGGATCATAACATTCATCCAGTGATTAGTAAGTTAATGCATTTTTAAAATTTTATTAGCGAAGGAATTTCGCCATTTTATATCATTCATATATATTAAGTATATATGTGAAAAAAGACAAAACGAAAGCTTCTTAACCGACGCGTTTCTTCCTCTGATGAACTTTATCAAAATAAGATATAATATATTTAATAACGCTTATATTATTCAGGATTACTGTAAAAGTCACACACACACAGGCATACAGACAAATACGCAGATATTTTCACTTGGTTTTTTTTATAGGTCAAATGTGAAACTAACGTTTAAGTGAAGGCAAATGAAAATCGGATCAACTATAAAGAATATGACCGAGGAAGAATAGTAAAAATTAACTAGTTTTATTTTAAGACTTTAAATGAATTTGTTTTTGAAAGAGTTTTATTTTAAGATTTAAACTGAACTTTTTTTATAAAGATGTTTTATTTTAAGACTGTCTATTAGACAACACAATCAATAATTTCCAATATGATGACACACAAATGTTATATTTGTGTATTATTGTCATAAATCTTGTCTCTACTCAATAAAATTAAATTGCTGAAAATATGATGAAAAGTCTTTTACCTTTTTCAGGCACTGGAGAAAGGAGCTGGTTGTTCGACTCGGATTTCGAAAACTGACGTTCAATACATGCAGACTCTAAGGATAAGGTAAATATAATTTGAAATCTCCAGGGTTTCTCATTTTTATTAAATAAGAATTTTACTCTTCTTCGTGCGAATGTTACAACTTTCAACATTTACATGTTTGCTGTGTGCCTTTAAGCGAAATCCTTCAAGCCGGTTAAGGATCTCACCGTGGTTTTCTTCTGCCCAGAGGTACTCAAGTTCGAATCCTACCAGAGATTGCATCTTTTTCTTTTATAAGAATTTTCGAATATTCCGACCGGTAGATGAAAATTAATGAATATGCTATTTAATAAAAAAAAAAGGAGTGTCTACTGAAAAATGATTATCCATTAAAAACAATGTTTAAAGTGATACAAATCTGTCGGATTGATAAATAAGAAAACCCATTACATTAGACAATATATATATATATATATATATATATATATATATATATATATATATATATATATATATATATTCGTACGTAATTTCATTTAAAAATTTGTAGAATTTTTCAAACTATTGATATAGTAGTTTGTAGTGGGATAGTGAAAAAAAAGAAAATTTATTCTATTCAATGAAAATAAATATTAAGCGCTCTTTTGTGAGTCAGTTTTAACATGTTTCAAATTCTATGTTGTGTTAATAGAACTCGTCTGGATTATACCAACGGATTACTATATATATATATAAATATAAAAGTGAACATAGAAGTCAACACTTAGAGGCGACAGTCTGTTTCATGCTATATGCAATCGTCAGGTCACGTGTGCTGTTATTTTTCTCGGCTATTTATATATATACGGGTTAGTGGTGCATTGTGGGTATTCTGTTATGGCGGTTATTTCACCGGAAGTCGTTTGTTTATCTATTTAGGTCAAATTATATTGCTTGTTTTTATTTTTGTTTCTTATTTTATTATTTATTTATTTATTTATTAACGTAGTAAGAATTTGTTTATATCACTTATTTAACAGTTTTGTTTTGGTTTGGGAATTTAATTAAAGCTATTTGTTCAGTTTTGGGATTGATTGTTGTAGTTCATTCTAAGTATTATTTTGGCGGGAACGGTTTTTAATTGATTATCTTTATTTGGGATTGGTTTGTTTATTTATTTACTTGGATGAATTTAGGTTAATTTATTTTACTTGTATATTTTCTCTTTTCGGTTTTCGATTTTTAAGTAACATAGTATTTTTTTATGTTTTATTTCTATTTTTTTTTTTTTGCTTATTAGTATATTTATTTGTTTTTATTTTATTTTTTCCGTTTTTAATTTTTTAGGTTACGTAGTAAAAATTTATTTTCATGTCTGCATTTTGAGATGAGTTCGGATCTTTTGTTTAATAATTTATTTTGGTCGGGAAAAGTAATGATAGCTATTTTTTCCTCCGAGCAAAGTTTGCAAGTTTTTGATTGGTTATTGTAGGCTGATGATTTTTTCCTTATCTTCCAAGATATTGTTGGTGTGATGTTCGTTTTGTTTTTAATTTCCCAGATATACTTAGAAAGCATTGTACTGTTTGCATATTTACTATTTGTGAAAGATGTTTTGTGTGTATAATTTCTTTGTTTCCAGGGTCCTTCAGTTACTCCTATGTATACTTTTTCTTCATTATCTGTTATCTGGTGATTTTATCGTGGCTTGGTATATTACGTTGTTTTGTAAACAATTTCCGTTTAAGGGACATTCGTTCTTTATTCTGCAGTTGCACGAACAAATTAAACCCACTTAAAAATCGAAAACCGAAAAGAGAAAATATACAAGTAAAATAAATTAACCTAAATTCATCCAAGTAAATAAATAAGCAAACCAATCCCAAATAAAGATAATCAATTAAAAACCGTTCCCGCCAAAATAATACTTAGAATGAACTACAACAATCAATCCCAAAACTGAACAAATAGCTTTAATTAAATTCCCAAACCAAAACAAAACTGTTAAATAAGTGATATAAACAAATTCTTACTACGTTAATAAATAAATAAATAAATAATAAAATAAGAAACAAAAATAAAAACAAGCAATATAATTTGACCTAAATAGATAAACAAACGACTTCCGGTGAAATAACCCCCATAACAGAATACCCACAATGCACCACTAACCCGTATATATATAAATAGCCGAGAAAAATAACAGCACACGTGGCCTGACGATTGCATATAGCATGAAACAGACTGTCGCCTCTAAGTGTTGACTTCTATGTTCACTTTTATATTTACACACGCTCTATCTCTGATATTGAGCACTTTATTCCATAAATATAGCACACCTTAAGACTATATTTCTTTATATATATATATATATATATATATATATATATATATATATAATCAAATATCGCGTGAATTGTTAGCCTCCCCACATGAGATGCATAGTTATCTGCGAGATGATTTCTTGATAATATCGATCTGGGGTACGGTCCCAGCGGGCGGTATCTTTGTGTACTGCCTGTATACCATAGTACAAGTTAACCCAAGCCTTGCGAAGGAAATCAGGTGATTGTACTGCCAATGAAGTCATCGTGACCGAGGTTTACAATATACTCGTCTTATTCAAATTTTGATTGCGCCAGATTATGCACACTCTCTCAAAATCTGTAACCAATGTCTCTTCGGTATAATTACTGTATTAATTACAAGTGTGAGTTTTGAACGATACCTGAAAATGGATTATCTAGCCAACCTATCAGATAGAAATACTAAGAAACCAGTAGAATAACTACTGCAGCAGCAAAGAACCTAAGAAAGAATACAAAAGCAACTTCAATGTATCAAATACAGAAACGATGGCAACATATGACTTGTCATGGCCAATACTCTACCCGTACCAAACAAGCTGATATAGATAAACCCCTTACCCATTACTGTTTACGTAGTGTAGTGTTAAAAGTTCAAACCGAAGGTTTTATTCTTGCTGCATGTGACCAAGACTTACTAACTAGAAATTACCAAACTCACATACTGAAAAACCGTGTTAGCCCAAAATGCAGATTCCGTGATAAATATCAAGAATCAATTAACCATCTTGTATCAAGCTTGTACGGTATTGGCATCCACTGAATTTTAAAACCCTGCATGACAGAGGGGGTTAATATTCTCACTGGAAAATATGCGACTGTCAGCGAAAGCAAACTACAATAAATTGATATAAACAGCACGTACATCCGTTTACATACAAAGGACCTGTAAAATTTTATGGGAATTTACAATACACACAGACAGAACAATCTAAGTTAATCGCCCAGACATCGTGATCAGAGACCACAAAACAGAATATTCCTTCTCATTGACATGAAAGTCCCTGCAGAATGTAATGTATCTTTGAAGATCTTCAAAAACTATAAAAGTGCAAGGAACTTGAAATCGATATCTCAAAAATGTGACACATGAGGACATTAACAATTCCAGTTGTAGTTGGAGCACTCGGATTGTTTGGAAAAGATTCCAATAGACTCATTGAAGGAACCCCTGATAGCCCTAACCTTAAAGAAATACAAAAGATTATACTCACAAGTACAGCTCACACCTTACGAAGGGCTTTATATAAAATGTGTGTAATCATTTTTTGTTGTTTTTTTTTGTTTTTTTTAAAAAAAAAAAAAAAGAAATGCTCAGTGGAAAATGTCATAATGTTATTTCTGACTTTAGGCCTCTGGTTGAGATCCGGAAAGAAATGAGTATACACCTGAAATCAAAAGGAAATATAAAAAATCAATAATATTAACATGATCTGTGATCCAGCATTGACGATATTTCACAGAGAGTGGGGATTGAACTCACATCATACTAAATCAGCAAGACTACCTTCTTCTGCACAATCATTAAGACAAGTTTACGTAGACACATCTTCGTCTTCTTTGTCAATCCACTTGCTTGTGTAATGAATATTAATCACAAAGTTCAATCATTATACACTGAAAATCTCAGATCAAAATTTAGGTTTCAAGCTATAGTTTTATTGATCCATTTTTGTATTTTCTCTACATGTTTTATCACTATACAAGAAAACCTCGTCTAACCACTTCGAATTCTGCTTACGCCTCTTTATGTTCATCTGCCAATAATATACTCTGTAAAGTCATGAACGCACTTCACCCTGTGCTCTGTCTTATCGCTAAATATCTTGAAGACTATTCCTATGGTCGATGAACAAGAGAGTGGGTGAGTGTTCACGTTGACAAATAATTTCTATTACTATATTGCCAACCCGATTGGTGGCAGCAATATTTTAGTAACTCCATTGTCAGTCTTGACAAAGAATTACCAATCATATGGACGGTTGTTTCTCGTGTGGAGAATGAAAGAGAAAAGATACGGTCGTGAAAAAGAGAACGTCATTTATTGATTGGTAGGCATTGAGTTCAACAGAAGAATAATGGCCGAGCCAAGTCATTCGTCAGGGAAAGAATGACTTCGATTTGTAGTCCATTTTTGGAAAACATTTAATTAACGTCGACGCGCAAAAGACCGGACGAGACCCAAGTTTTCTGGTCGTCGTAATTAATTTTCATAATAAGACCGTCCGTTGAGTAGGATTTTAGAAAGTGTATTTTCAAATTGGTTGGCATGATCCCTTACATATATTCATAAATAAGTCATCTCTGTCTTAGTACCTAACATTTTTGTCGGTGAGAAAGTGAGAGATAGTGGGGGTGATGATACAATATTGTTATGGTAATTTACCCACGCACGCATGGACTCTTCCAGCTATAAATAGGAGCAGGTACTGTCTTTGGGGAGAGGAAAGATTCCAGCAGTCAGCTCTGACAGTCGAACCGAACATTCTTGCTGTAACATTCTCGTTTGTGTGTTTCTGTTATTATATTTGTTTAACTGAATTCCCTCTTGTGTCTTTATTTCTGGCCCTAACAAAGCCACAACAAATATGTTTTTGGATTTAGAAACTTACATAGTTGTACGGACGAACAGAGATAATTATGGATTCTTTAAGCAGGCAGAAGTGTACTGAACTGTTACGTAATATGAATCCTCCTACATGGCAATGAATGATGGACAACCCCCTTACAGAGGAATAAGGAATTTGAAGCAATCGAAATGTGGTTCCACAGAAGAGTGTTTATGATACCATGAACAGAACATGTGAGCAATGACGAAGTTTTAGAGAAAATGGAAAGAAAAGTACACTTATTCTTAACATTAGTAAACGACGGTTTAAATTTCTAGGGCACATAATGAGGAAAGAGTGCTTGGAAAATATTATGCTTACAGGATAGATTGAAGGCAAGAGGGACAGAGGCAAACAACGCATAATATACTTAGCTTGAGAAAATGGATGGTGGGTCGCGGTTTAAGAATTATAATAAAAAGACAAAATTTATTAAGAGCTAAAAAGGACAGGAAATTGTGGAGAGTCATGATCGACTACGTGATGAAGGGAAACAGCACATAGAAAAATAAAGTATCTTTCATTAGAAAGTGTGCTGTAAATCATGAAATTGACTCAGAAAAAAAAACAGTATTTCACTTGCAAATATGATGCATCAAAAATCGTCTTAGAACCTGACAATTTTCAGAAAATTGCATAAACCTGAAGAAACCAAAGCCACTGTATTATATGATAGGATAAAAAAAAAACGTTTATCAATCCCACACTTAGAATTTATTAAACCTTCATAAGAGAATGAAATATGGAAAAAAAGAAATTCTATTATTTTAATTTTTGTGTTTTTTTTATTTTTGTTGGTTACCAGGTTTCCCGTGTATTTGACTTTTTAACCAACGTTAGTGTAAGTTATGGTTTACTGAACTCAAAGAGTGATGACGTGTCTATTCGAATCTCCCCACACACAAAAAATAGTGGATTCCAAGCCTAACTGAAAAAAAGGAAACATGTTTTTATGTATATAAATGTATAATAAATCTAGATTGTCTATATGGATTTAGGAAGATAATGTATATTTGTAAGTGTGTGTGTGTGTGTCTGTGTATATCTAGTAGGCCTTATTTATTCCTGTTTGTTGTCCGCATGTTGATTCCGGGACGTATTTACTTAAACACCGGTTGTGGTAGATAGACACCTGAGAAAGGCGGAAGCGCACAATGACCGAAACGTTGTGCAACAAAAAAGATGTGGAAATAGTACGAATACCAGAAATTCATATAGAAATTAGAGAAAATTAATCAGCCCTTAAATTCTTGTGTGTGGCTGGTAATTCGGTGTACACATGAGAGAATGCTGCGAGTTCTCGGACCTCCAAAGATGCCCTCTTTCACATAATTCTGATTTTTCTTCCCTTGATTAGATTTTGCGTAGTAGAGAGAGCCGAGGATTTTTCAGAGTTCCTTATATACCGGCTGTAACAACAAAATTGTCCAAATCGTGTAAAAACAAAATTACCCATTTGTTAGATTAAGATGTGAACCGTTGTATCTTAGAAATGATTAAAGATATCTTACTGGAATTCTCCGAATTTTTTATAACATTATTGGACTCTACTGTGAGCAATAGGAATGTATAGTTACTCCTCAAGCTTAACAGATGAGTCATGATGAAATCGATCATAAACGAAAATGACATGTTCATCATTAATTAAACATAGCTAAGGAACGGAACGTTATGAAGTATTGAAATTGTCCATATATATATATATATATATATATATATATATATATATATATATATGTGTGTGTGTGCGTGTGTGTGTGTGTTGAAACTTGACTAATGCATGGAATAATAATGCAACACAAAATGTACTTAGAACAAAATGTATTGAAACAAGAAAGTGTACACAATGTTTACATATAGTCTTTTGTATATTCCTGGTAAGACCGTTCCTGGAGAATGTGTTGACTGAGTCGCAGTCGGGCAGAGTCTCTAGTTGAATCTCTCGATTCCTCCTCTCTCTTCCCGGTACCAACCATATTTATATAGTCGGTACTCCACTATGCAAATTAGGTGGATCCTACCACAACAATATATATATATATATATATATATATATATATATATATATATATATATATATATATTTCAGGATTATTTTCGAAATTATTCAAGTTGATCTACGCCCTCTGTGACCTTTAAATCATCTGTCCTGGAGTAACAAGTTGCCTCACAGGCTTCACGTACGATTTCATTTTCAAGTCCTTTTGCACTGCTCTTTGGACTTTCATAGCTGAAAGTCCTTTCTCACGTGCCAGAATTGAGTTAGATCTTTTCTAATTGATCTCTTTAGTTCTAAGTTGAAATGATGATTCCTCTTTCTGTTGCGAACTCCTGTCCCATTCTTTCTTTCTACTGTTCTCTCTTTTTTAAACCTAACCACCTTTCTCTTGATGATTCTTCAATGGACTTTGAAGATGGAAGCCTGAATATGAATGTAATTCATTACCTTCAGTAATGGTACTTGGTACCATTACTGAAGGCCTGTGACCATGGCTCATTTGTGAAGACAGTAGGACTGACACAAAACGATTTTAACCTGTTCTCTTTATAGTTGAATAAGTCAAAGGGTTTTTCAGTTATTTTATGACCAATGGTGGCAAGATTTCTAAACGATGTATATAAAAACACGGAGAAAAATGAATTTAATTAATTTTGTATTTTTTTGAGATTGTAAACATTTTGTAGGATGGACATTTATTATTTTACACGATCTGGACAATTTTGATGATACACACGGTGTATATATATATATATGTAAGCAAATATATGGATATAGATCCGACAGTATGAAGAAAAATATACGGAAAAAATAAAAAAAAAACCTTATATGCAATTATGCTGTTTTAATGTTAACATAATGTCAACGTCGGATATAATTAATATAATTAACATTATCTGTGTCGTGTTGAATTGATAATGTTAATTATATTTTATGAATATGTCCTGAAGATGGTTTATTAGACCGAAACGTCCGACGTTGACATTATATTAACATTAAAACAGCATAATTGCATATAAGGATTTTGTTTGTTTTTTCCGTATATTTTTCTTCATATATATATATATATATATATATATATATATATATATATATAGAGAGAGAGAGAGAGATATAGATAGATAGATAGATAGATAGATAGATAGATAGATAGATAGATAGATAGATAAATGTGAGCTCCCATATTATACACTGTTTGGTGGAGTTAGAATAGATGATCAAGTCTGGTCTTAGTGATGTTTCCGCTATATGTCTGGGGAATTTTAGTTGTGTCTTCAGGTCTGTATCCAAATGCCAATTATTTGCTGATGATAACAAGTTTGTTTTGGGGATCGTTTGTTTTTTTTCCTTCGTTCCCTCTTTAACGAAGGGAATTAATATGAACTTCTTATTCGGGGTGTATTTAGAAGTTCTCACTGCTTCACTGACTTCATGTGCTATTGCCTTTAGGACTTGGTCGTGGCGCCAGCGGTATCTACCGTCACTCAAGGCTTTAGCGCAGCTACTTAGGATATGTTGCAGTGAAGCGCGTTTCCCACATAATTGGCAATTTGGGGTATCCCTTTTGCCCCATAAATATAAATTGGATGGGCTAGGTAGCACATCGTATACCGATTTTATTAGGAAACTTATTTCACCAAAGTTTGACCGCCAGTAGTCTGACCAGCTGATCTTTTCCTGTTCGACACCCTGCCATTTTGTCCATGCTCCCTGTGAACTAAGTCCCACCATCTTGCAGTATCTCGTTTCTTCAATCCCTGCTCGCACTTCTTCTTGGATTAATTGCCGTTTTTCTTTCCATTTGGCTCTGTTTATTTGGGGACAAGGAAAATAACCGAGACCCGCTCTACCTTTAGCGATAGTGCCAAGAATTGCTTTATGCCGTAATCTCTCCTCTGCCATCTCCAACTCCTTTTCTGCACTCCATTTTCTCCCCGTTCGAGATTGAATACATGCTGCTACCACTTTTGGGTCTGTTGATTCTTTATATTGCAGCTGTTCTCTTACTCTTGTGACTTTAAACTCCTCAACAAGACTATTGAAAGGGAGTTGAAGAGCATTATTCCTGCCGTAGAGTGCTGCTGTGCTCAGACACTTCGGAACTCCCAACCATCTTCTCAGGCGCCTAGTTATTAGTTTCTCCAGTGATTCTACACTGGTCATTGGGAATTCGTACATCAAAAGTGGTCATAATATTCTGGGTAAAACGGCATGCTGGAATAACCAGGCTTTAAATCGACCTGGTAAGCCTGATTTATCAATCTTATTGAGCCACTGTGTAAGGTCTTTAGTTGTCTGCTCATTAGCCAGTGTCTCTTAGACTGCCGTCAAAAAACTTACCCAGGTTTTTCGTTTAGGGTTGGGATAGTTACACCGGATATTTTGAAATGATATTTCTCCGTTATTTTTCCTTTTTTTTTTTTTTATTTTTTTAATGACTAATGATCGGGACTTAGCTGGCTTAAAATTCATTCGGGCCCATGTAATGTTTTTCTCTAAGCCCTTCAAGAGCCATCTTCCTCCTGTTACGGATGTACATGTTACGGTTAGATCGTCCATATATGCTCTAATGGGGGGTTGGCGAATTCCTGATTTAGAGAGGGGGCCTCTACACTCTACTTCAGATGCTTTCACCAGCATATTCATAGCCAGCGAGAACAGTACTGCGGACAGCGTGCACCCCGTGATAATGCCTTTCTCCAGGGTGTGCCATTCCGATACTATTCTTGCCGATACTCGAAGCTGAAAATTATTATAGTAGTCTGAAATTAGACCACTAATTGAAGAGGGAACGTGATGCCTTTTTAGAGCTTCTTCCACGAGCTTATGAGGCATGGAACCATACGCATTGGCGAGGTCCAACCATAGTACTGTCAGATCGCTTTTCCTTTCTCTCGCAATTCTTATCAGTGCCTGTGTGTTCCAGGCACCCTGGCATTCCTGGGATACCACCTTTCTGGACAGATTTATCGATGTAATTGTTCGCCAATACATATTTAGTAATACGTCTTGATAATACACCAAAAAAGATCTTACCTTCAGTGTTCAAGAGGGATATTACTCTAAATTGGTCCAGTGTTGTGAACTTCTCTTCCTTGAGAATCCATACCCCTTCGGCGCGTCTCCATTGATCGACTACCTTGCCTTTCCTCCAAATGATCCTTATTAATTTCCATAATTTCCGGAGAATCCCTCCACATCTTTTATAGACTCTGTACGGCACTCCACTCGGCCCTGGTGCTGAAGCAGATTTTGATGCTCTCACCACTTCTTGGATTTCTTTCCAAGTGGGCATGCTTAAATCAAATGGACTTACTGGCGGTTTATGTATTATGAGACTATCGTTTTTATAAAGGTCTTGTTCCTTTAATGGATCTTTCATGGATTCCCCGAGAAAAGTATTAATTTCTTCTGCAGATGCCTCTAGTTGTCCGTTCCGATTCTCTCCTAATAACTTCTTAGCAAAACCGAATGGGTTAGACAAGAAGCTTGCTCGCTTTCTAGCTCTTTCCTTTCCCTTTCTTCTGTGCCACTCGGCTCGTCGTGTATTCTTCAGCTTCTCCCTCAGTATTGCACGAAGTTCCTCCAGAGGCTGGCGATCCTCACTGTTCACTTTCCTGTAAGCTTTTTTAAGGGATCTTAGCTCCTTTCTGAGCTCTTTAATTTTCTTTTCTCATCGGTTAGTGGTGGTGTTTGGCTTTGCTATCTGTTTAGATTCGACATAGCCAAATCTTTCGGATCCCATGCTGGTTATTATTGTGGTCATATATTTTAACTGATTTTGGGCACTTCCTTGGCTGACCAGTTGTAATAGTTCGCAGATGTCGTTATCAAAATTCTGCCAGGCCTCCTTGTTGTCAGCAGGCGGCCATTTGATTCTTCTCCTCGACTCCATGCCTAGCAAGATGAAACCTGAACTTGGAGGGATTGGACTCTGTGGTGCGACTCCTGGTCTTTCCTCTCCTTCGTTTTACCAGGTCTTGTACCTGTACGTTGCTCAAGCCTCCCCCTCTCCAGGCATTTCATCCGGCCTTGGTGGATTCTTAGGCCTCGTTGATTTTTGCACAACTTTCCACAAATGCATTCTTCCGAGTGTGGTTGGGCGTCTCCGTTCGTTATCAAAGAATCAGTCCTGATAGAGATCTCTTCCACCCCCCTCTCGGGGGTATATTAAACTTTGAGTACTCGTAGCAAATTGTAAGGTTGCTCCTAAAGAAGCTTGCATTTGGGGTAGCTAACCCTGCCTGCCCCTTTTACTCGTCTTTCCGAGATGTCAACTGTCTCTCCAGTTGTCACCAGTTCTCTTCCCCGGTCGCCAACTGGTCTGTACCCAGTCGTCACTGTTAAAAACAGAAATAGATATCACAAGATACATTTGAATGCTTGAAGGTGGTCCTCAGTGATGAATATAAGGATTTTTGTTTGTTTTTTCCGTATATTTTTCTTCATAGATATATATATATATATATATATATAGAGAGAGAGAGAGATAGATAGATAGATAGATAGATAGATAGATAGATAGATAGATAGATAGATATTTATACATATATATATATATATATATATATATATATATATATATATATATATATATATATATGGATAGAGAAAGAGAGAGAGGAAGAAAGAAAAAGAGAAAAAATAGTAATGACAACCATTATGTTTCGATAAAAAAAGGATCGATCAGTGTGTTCGTGGAGGATAACGTATTTAAGGCAAACATGAAAAATGGAAACCAGTGTATGAATGTTGTTACCATTACCTAAGACCTGAGTGATCTTTTTCCTCTCACCATTGCTTAGTTGGGAAGACAGTGGGGCTGACATAAAAGGATTTTAATTTATTCTCTTTCTAGCTGAATAACTCAAAGGGCTTTTCAGTGATTCTTATGAAAAATTATATCAAGATGGCTAAAAGTCTTACCTGAAAACCTGACAAAAAACTCAATTATTCTAGTGGACATGAGATATTAAACATTTTGTGAAATGAACAATTATGCTGTAACAAGATGTGGACAATTCTGTTGTTACACCCGGTATATATATATATATATATATATATATATATATATATATATATATATATATAACGGTCTGTCTTGTGAGATGAGATAACTGTTAGATTGGCTGACATTTTAGATCTTGCTCTCGCTTCTTGAAGATGATTCAGACAAGCAGACTGAAAACTGCGGAGTCCACTAAAACACGTTCATCTCCATTCTACCCGCTCCAAGGCTAAGTGCTCAAAGGTGTTATGTGGTATATTGACAGCTGACAAGTTGCTTTTCAACTTGTCTTTGTATCTTAGACATGAGCGTCCTATATTCCTGTAGCTCTGATCTAAATGGCTGTACATTAGGATCTTGGGTATCCTGTCATCAGATATTCTCACGACATGACTAGTCCACCGTAACTGAGACTGTATGAGAAAAGTCTCGATTCCTCCAATATTACACCTGTTAAACAGGTCTACGTTAGATGTCCTATCTTGAAGTTTAACTCCACAGATTGCACGCAGACAGCTTTTATAGAAAACATCCACCTGGCGTATATGGTACCTGTATGGAGTCCCCAACTCTGAGCCGTACAAAAGGATGTAAGTACAACAGCTCTGTAAACCCGAATTTTCGTATCCAGTCGAACACCCCGCTTATTCCACAATCGATGGCGAAGTGTGCTGAAAGCATTGGTAGCCTTAGCAATCCGATGCATGATTTCATCATCTAAAGTTCCACTGTAGTTGACTTTGCTACCAAGATAAGTGAAAGACTTTACATAGTTCAGGACTTTGTCATCTACTTTCAATGGACTCTCTGTAAATTTGTATATATATATATTTTTTATTTTTTACATCGTGATTTTAATGAACGACATATTTACCATTTTGCATTGTATTTTCCCATTTTTATAATTCTGTTATTCCATTCTATTATCCAAGGACAACTGAACCACCAGATCGTTTTCACTCCCCCCGGCAATTTTGTTTTCATTAAGATAATTCTGTAAAGACAGAAGCATATTATAATCTGACGTTCTGAGGAGGTAAATAAATTGGATCAATGAAAACTTCCTACGCAGACTGTAACAATATTTGTCTACTCAAAAAAGAAATCATGTGTTAGACTGAGGGGATAGTATGACCTATTTCTTAATCAGCTACGAATGCATTTCGACGAATGTTCACTTTAACTAGTAAATTTGGAACAGTAATTAGTCCATTTGAATTCTCCAAGATAGATAGATATCTATCTTGGAGAATTTAAATAGATATTGTTTTAACGCATCTAGATAGATGCGTAAAAACAATATCAGAACACAGTATTAGATAGATAGATAGATATATAGATAGATAGATAGATAGATAGATAGATAGATAGATAGATATGAACAGACTTGGATACATAGCTAAATAGATATGAACAGCCTTAGATAGATAGATAGATAGATAGATAGATAGATAGATAGATAGATAGATAGATAGATACGAATAAACAATATCGCAACAGTGTTACACAGATAGATAGATAGATAGATAGATAGATAGATACGAATAAACAATATCGCAACAGTGTTACACAGATAGATAGATAGATAGATAGATAGATAGATAGATACATACATACATACATACATATATACATACATACATACATGCATACACACATACATCTGACCAGCCTGTGATAGATAAATACATATTTTTATACATACATACATATGAACAGCCTGAGATACATACATACATACATACATACATATGAATAGCCTGAGATAGATAGATAGATAGATAGATAGATAAATAACCTGTTTTAATTCCTTTTTGTTCCAGATCTCTTACATATTTTCACAACTACCTCAAAATTAACACAAACTTTTTGTTTCAAAATTATCGCTCGATTTCATACAGGCAGAATGATTATACGAAATTAAAGTTTGGCATATTCTTTAATGAATAGTCCAACTGTATTACTTCTGCCTTAATGGTTGTCTTAATCGAAATTGCCTACAAATACATTAACCTTAATATAATAAGAGATAACGTTTACGTTTGCAGCAATGGTTCGTTTAGTCATGTCGAAATCGGTTGTCACACATCCAGATCAAATTTATAGAGACTGTCCGAAATTCATTATATCGTTGTTCAATTACTTGCCACCGTCATTAGTCACTGCGAGTAGATTCTGCTTAACGATTTTTAATGAATGGTTGATAGAACAAGGCAAAGAGAATAGTAAAAGAGCAATAAAAACAAAATCTTGTAGAGAGCCATGTGCGTTTTTACGCTAAAAGCACATGGCATAAACCAAAAAGAAAATTATTACAGTCTATTAAAGACATCAAGGAAAAGAATTCAATTTAGATACAGGGATGCTCAGTTATTTTACAACATTTTCATGAATTTAGTCAAAAAGACATGTTATAATAGAACTTCATATGAGAACTAGCGGGGACACTCGGCGTCGCTCGGAAGACCTCTGAATAACAGTTTATTATTGACAATTTGATTTTTTTTTTCATCCATCTTATGGAAAATAATTTTTTATTTAATTTTTAAAAAATGAACTTCAGTTTTTTGATCCATTGCAAAATAACTAAATTTATGAAAATGACATACTACAAATACGAGGTGGGTGTGGGGGTTTTGTGGTGTTCAGTATCCCTATATTTCTATTCAAAAATACACTTTAATTTAAATAAAATAGTGTTAACTTCGTAAATTAGACACGTCTAATGTTGACCGTAACTCATGTCTGTTCCTGCTAATTTTTATTTAATTAAAGTTTTTTCTTTTATTTTCAAATACAGATATAACTTGAAATTTAAACATAACCGATTTTCAAAACTAAATTCTCAATGTCTCTTGCTTCTACTCTCTTTCAAAATAGCTAGTAATTAAATCCATTTACGGAGAAATGTTTGCTTCTTTAATATTATGTTTAAAAGTAAAAATTCCCTTAAAAATTCTTAAAAAAGTATAAATTCCCCTCCAAAATAAATAAGTAAATATTTTTTAAAGAACTAAGGCTCGCTATAGTTTTTCCTTTAAAAATGATTAAATTAAATATATTTAAATATATCTTAATTTAAGTTTATTTCATTTAGATGTTTTTAAATTAATTTTCGAGAAAATAAGGCTTGCTATTTTTTTTTTTTTTGCTTTAATAAAACTTATCTGAAAATTATTTACTTTTTACAAACCAAAAAGACAATGGTGTTTATTTTTTAAAGACTGAATAAAAAATTATTTTCCATAAGATGGCCAAAAGATATTAATAAGTTAATAACAAACACACACACATCCAGACAACTGCCATACTGAGTCTATATATATATTTATTTTGTCGTAATTAGTGTAGTTTTTTTAGTTTTAGCCGGACATACACACACACTGGAATATTTAAATAAATAAATATTAAACTTTTTGTCAAATACTTGTATTTAAATTCTTTTTTAAAAATTCACTTTGTTTTCATTTTTTTCAAGTTACGCTATTTACTATAGATGTGAAAATAAATTCAATAGAATAGAATTTTTAAACATACATATATGTATAGTGTTTCGAAAGTATCAGCTGAATTAAAATGTAAAAACGAGCGTTACTAATAGTCGGAAATAAGAAATATTACCGTTCGTTTTCCTTTTTAAATCTGAGAATTTCGAATGCATGCTAATGTATTTTAATTTTAAAATATCTTCGTAAATACAAATCATACGATGATAATTGTTTTACAAAAAAATGGCTTGGGGGATAATGAGTCTGTATATATATTTGTTTTGTCGTAAGCTATTGTAGTTTTTTAGCTTTCGCCGGACATACACGCACACATACAGCCAAATGCCCTTTATATATGTAGAGATAAATTGACATGAATAATCTTGAGACCCTTCGTGATGCATCTTCTCAATGAATCTGGCGTTATCATCGATGGCTGCTTGAATATGAGATTTGAAATGTTGATCTTTATCCATTAGGTTGTCACACATGAAATGACGCATTTTATAGGAAATGAATAAAACGTTTCTGAAATGTTACATAAATAATTATTTAGTTGAAATAGCCACTAAGTTGATGAAAAACTGTTCTCCAATGTACGTCTTAATTCTTTAAAATAATTCACATCTTTTGATGTAATAAACAGTTGAAATGTTTCGATTACCTCTCTCTTACTGGAGAATTTTGAATGCGTATGAAAATCACAAAATGCTCATATAAGTGATAATCAGTAGGAGAGATATCAGGTGAATATGGAGGATGAGGAAAATTTTCATAATTCAGGCTATTCAGCTTTTGGACATTTGATTAAGAAGCGTGTGGCCGTGTGTTGTCGTGCAGCAAAATTGGGCCACATCTATTCCCAAATCTAGGATGTTTCTTTTTCAATTTTTGTGCATACACTCAATTTCTCCGCAATTCGAGGTTGCTATTATTGTTTCCCCTTGAGGCAAGAATGAATGATAAATAACCCCTTTGAAAGGCCACCATACCGTAACCATTAACTTTATAGGAAGTACTGGAGGTTTGGGTATTGTTTTAGTGACTCACTTGCATACCTGTAAGATTACACGACATTATTTCATTGTAATCATTTCCATTGGGTTTATGAGTCACACTATATTGAAAGAAGAATTATCTGGAAAGAAAAACAGTCAAGAATAGTCAAGAGTTTTTTTTATATATCTTAATATATAAAAAAATCTTGACCTATTCCTGACTCATTTTCTTATTATTTCTTTAGACGACGGGCTCAGCAACCACCCGCAAAACGAGTCATTTCCTCTGGCAACTTCATAGTTTAAATAATAAAGTGAAATTATGAGTAATAATAATATACTGAAAGAAAAATTATCCGGAAAGAAAAGAGCCAGGAATAAATTTTCTAATAGATTTTTTTTATATACTAAGGAGGTTACTTCATTAGACGACCAGATCAACAACCAAACAAAAAATGCCATATTTCATCTGTGACAACCTAATATTTTGGACATTGTGCTAGTTATGGTGTTCTTCAGAGAGGTTATAGGGCCTTGATTGACGCCCCTCTCGATTATAGCACATACATTGTAGTCTAAAAAAATCTTGAAAGCTCGGTGGAAATATGTTTGGGGTAATGTGATCGGAGAGATTATAACACATCCATTCTTGGATTGTCTCCGCCTTATGAGAGGGAGAATAGTCATTTTGTTAGATATACATTCTTCCTTTGCTCATGCTCTGTAATGACGAACAAACATTTCCAACAGCTCCTTATAGTCAACAGCATTGATTCTTAAGCCTTAAGGAAAGAAATGACAAGGCATAACACCTCCATCTTTTTTCAAGACTTCCAGAACCATTACAGTTACCGAAAACATTGTATGCTTGACATTTGCAATGTCCTTATGGTATCTGCATAACCAACTGTCATTCTTTCGTTTCGCTCTTTGATCCTGATCGAAGTTTTCTAATCAATGAACAACCAAAGCATTCCAGGCTCATGACGTTTCAACTTACTCAACAAGCGCCTTGCAATGATCTGATAATTATCGTTTATCTTTATAGACAAGAATGGATATGATGTGAGGGAATAAACTAACACCCCCATGAGTAGCGTAACTATAGGTGGTAACCACCTATAAGTATCCGTGAGGACAGCGGACGGGGGCGTCGAGCTGGGATCTTTCCCAGCTGCGCTAATCGAACTCTCTGTCTTCGGGCAGAGAGGAACCCGGACGAGGCTATGCCGAAGGGCAGAGTTTCGTCTGGGAAGGTATACATACCCTATCCCGTTTATGCGGGGTCTACGGGTATTTTTTGGCCGAGCCTACGGGCTCGGGAACCCCACTTTAAATTCGCCCTTGTGTCACATGTGGCTGCGTTTGGCAGTTACTAAATAGCGTCAAACTGGGATCTTTCCCAGTTTTACTGTTCGAACTCTCTGCCTTCTGGCAGAGAGGAACCCGGAAGAGGCAATGCCGAAGGGCAGAGTCTCGTCCGGGGAGGTAGACAAACCCGATCCTGTTTATGCGGGCTCTACAGGGATTTGGGGGCCGAGCCTACGGGCTCGGGAACCCCACATTAAATTCGGCCTTGTGCCACATGTGACGGCGTGGGTTAGTTGCTAAATAGCGTCGAGCTGGGATCTACGAGACTAGCGGCCTTCCGATAGCAGCACGCACACAATTGTACTGACTTCCGACGACCGTGCGCGTAACTGTTACTTCCTTGCTTGGTGTACTTGTTTCTACAATAAACCTATTACTATTTATCCACCGTGTTTGTCCATTCTATATTCCTATTAGCATGGAATATATTAGGTTGGTGCAAAAATAATGACGTAATAATGTCGTTTTTTGACGTTAAAAATACGTCAAAAAACGACATTATTACGTCATTATTTTTGCACCAACCTAATAACAGAATATGACGAAGGTCCTGACGCACAATTCTTCCAATAGAGGCCCTTCAAATCGTCAGCTCCTTAGCAATAGCATTAATTAAAGTTCTGGAGAACTTATCGATAATTTTATGCATCATTCATACAAATTTGGGTTTTATCTTGATGTTAGGACACTTAGCAAGCAGGTGTTTTATGTTTGTCTACTGTTATAGAATCCCTGTCAGAGCCTTCCAGGTCTTTGTGAACTCTTGACAACAAATGACCGTGCAACTTTCAGGAAGCGGCAATCTCTAAATCACTATGCTCTGCTTTTAAGGCAGGGTTTACAGAATGCCTTATTTGCTGAGTGAGCTTGATATTTTTTATGTTGACACAAAGTCTATGATGCCAGCTTTCACACAGCAAGTGTTGCCCATTTTGCAAGGAGATAATTAAAAATATCCACCCAGTGACTACGGTGAAATGAATCCCAATCAACGAAGAAAGATGTTCTGTTAATAGAGGGTTCTTGCCTGATGGGAGGGCGGAAAGAAATATCTATAAACCCTGCAGCGGGGAAAGATATGCCAAAAGGACAGAATACGATATGATTCCGGGGTGGGTGGAGAGAGGTAAGGAAAATATCAAGTAGAGAAGCGTATCCGTCAGAGTTACTATGGAGACGCGTGAGGAAGACTATTATTTGAGTGAGAAACTCAGTACCTGAGTTCAAAATCTGGAAAACAGAGAGATCAGTGGTGTTAGTGATGAAGCCCTTTGAGATGAGGGACATTGATGTCACCAAACACCAAGATATTTGCAGATGAGGGCCTTATCTATACTCTCAGAAATTCTATCTCGCAATCAATAATAGGAGAAAGGGGAGTGATAAGAAAGAGGAGATAACTGACTGACTTTAACAATAAATATCAGGAGCACATGTTTGTTGGTCTGTTTAGCGGCATATCAACACCTTATGGGTCATTTAATGCAGATATTTAATTTCCTTGGGAGTATTATTAATTTCTTTTGCAAAAATGCTTTACCTGTATATTTTTTACAAAAATTGCATCGCTGGTAAAAAATTTTTTTTATTTATTATTTTTTTTTTTACAATAATTTATTGCTGGTAAGTTTTTATTGATGAAAATGTATTTTTGGTATTTTTATTATAAAAATGTTTATACTTTCATAAGGTTTTGACCCCAGTCTGTAGTTAATTATTTGCTGGGATCCTAACAGGTGCTACTACCCCGGGTATGGGTGTACCTGGGAACAACAGCAATTAAGAGGTGGCTTCACGCTCCTCAAAATGCTCCGATCAGAGGTTTTGCTGCTGGATGTAGTTTATCGTCATACCCAAGACAGTTCCTTTGCCAGTGAGAGATGCTCATGAACATACACACCAAGGCCCTGCATGTAGACACTAGAGTCCTATTGAAAGAGAGAAAGATAGTCAGGAACAGAGAATTCAGTAGATGAGATTGAAGGCTTTAGATTCATTTTACAGGGATCTAGGATGTATGGGGAAAGTTTCAAGAGAAATTACTATGCACTGCAGAAATTGCTATAAATGTCACGAAGAAAGCTGGTTTAGTCTAATTTTGTTTATTTGTTTCGGTCACTATATGTTTTTAAAGGTGGAAAATGACAAGGATAAGAGTCGTTTAAAGCAGCATGTGCTGACGGGAAATTGGTGCAGACTGCAGCATCGTGTGGTATCAGGGATTCCCACCGGAAGTGCTTACAGGAATGCGCCGCATTGTACTGCAAGAACCCTGATATTATGCGACTGTTTCTCAGATCAACCTCTCTTGACGTTACCTAAGAGTTCAGGCAGGTTACTACCAGTTGGTCGTTGCTACAATTGTTTGAGTAGACATCCCTTTTTTAAGTAGTGTACTTGCTGTGTGTCAAAAGATCGAAACTTTTTACTAAAGAAAATGTGTTTTCCCAAAAGGAATTCAAAGTGTATCGGTGTTTATTTTATTTTTTACACGAGATAAATCACGTTCAATTAAAGTACGACTTAACCAATTCAGCTATGAAAATCAAACAAGAAAAGTTCAATTCGCATATTTAAGAAATACACATCGGATGTATATTTCCTGTCAAGAGGCATAGTTTTTTTTTTTTTGCTTCACAATCCTTAGACCAAATGGCATTAATTTCACTGTTCGAAAAAGCAATGTCTGCCCAGCAATAACTTTTATAGCAATAAGAAATAATGTCGAATGAAAAGTTCATTAATTGCTTACAAACGAAGTAATTTATCCAACCATAATTACGCACCTACTCTTACTCTTGTGAAATCTTCAAAACACAACCAGCCTTACCTCTTTTTTAGGAAATGCACTCTTCCCATCTGATAAGCAAAATTCTACTTTCATACAATATAACAAGTATTCATTGGTCATTCACCTCCAATCTGGCTTGCTGATTAGTCAGTTCCGACCAATCAAACCGCCTGCACGCGACCAATCTGTCTTCCCGCTCATGTGCTGGGAGCTACTTGACCAGTATAAAACCAAAAACACGTGTGAACTTTTTAGAGAGAGAAAGGATTAGTTATTTTCATTCATCTCTCTCACACGTCTCAAGATGTAACCTTCGCCAACTTCCGTCTTAGTCATTGCTGACAAGACGTTTTTAAGACAATTACCAACATTCATGAACTCTGAAATCACTCCTGAACATTTATCAACTTTAGAACTCACAATTCCAACTTTATTCTTCTGAATTACAAGTTCAATATTACAGCAAAAGGTAAATTACTTCTTAAGAACTTTCTGTTTAAAAGACACTTAATATTAACAACTTTAATATCCACATTAACGAACGATTATAAGAAATACATTCTGAAACCTAAAACATCATACACATTTGCCAACATAACATATACCAAATATTCTGCTTGTATATTGTTTTGAATGTTTTATTAGTTTCTAATTAAATATGTCTTGTTCGTAATATGAACTCTGGTACAAATATTTCCAAATCAAAGGGACACGACTCTGTCCTACCTTTTCTTTGCATGTTGTACATCAACCTAAATAAATCTAATTGTTACGTTTTGAAACAATTCAGTTGAATTTTGTATTTTATTTTGATGTTAGTGGAAATAGTTAATTGGCACGCAATTTATTCTCAACAAATATTACCACATAATTAACCCATCCACTACACTCTCTTTCTCTCTCTCTTTCTCCTCGTGTATATATATATATATATATATATATATATATATATATATTAAGAAATATAGCTTTAAGGTGTACTATATTAGATAAAGTGCTCAATATCAGAGACAGAGCGTATATAAATATAAAACTTCAGCGTTCACTTATATATATATATATATATATATATATATATATATATATATATATATATATATATATAAGTGAACGCTGAAGTTCATATATATATATATATATATAAGTGAACACACACACACACACATATATATATATATATATATATATATATATGTGTGTGTGTGTGTGTGTGTCTTTCGGTCTTTCCTTTTCTTTCTCTTTCCGGTGCTCAAACATTACAAGGCGATAATGATAATGGTTCCTTTCACTGGGAGTTTGATATGTGCTCTGGAGTGGCTATATTCCTGACAGGCACTGCTTCCCACACACTTGACACGGGTTAGGAGCTGCGTTGAATCGCTTCCTATATCACGGTGTTGTTTCGCTGTCTTCTGCTTTATTCGCAACATATCTCGTAATGGTTTTACACTGTGTAAGGTGTAGGGACAATATATCACCTGATGCTAGGTTAATGACAGCGTCCTGGTGTATCTTTTCAGGAGAGATTTTCATTTTTAGGGATGGATGGATAAATATAAAATTACGATATATAGATAATAAACGTGAAATGATAGATAGATAGATAGATATTCTGTTATTTAACAAACAGATCGACAAACATATACTCTGCTATTTAATAGATAGATAGATAGATATCACAAGACAGTAGATAGATATGAATAGATAGATAGATATTACAATAATTTGAGAGATGGATGGATTCATGAATGCAAGAAATATTTTACCTAGACAAGATTGTTTAGAGACACAGTAATCCGGTGCATATATTTTATAATGATATATATATATTAGGTTGGTGCAAAAATAATGACGTAATAATGTCGTTTTTGACGTATTTTTAACGTCAAAAAACAACATTATTACGTCATTATTTTTGCACCAACCTAATATGTATGTGTGTGTTTGTATGTGTGTGTTTGCGTGTGTGTGTGCGCGCGCGTGTTTTCAAAGAAGAAATTACTCTGTATTTTATTGTATACTTACATACATTTCCAGTTTTGTTTTTGTTTTTAAAGTAAATTTTGGTCTGACCATGGATGTGTCAATTCTGCCGCTTCAAAATCACATTGTGCGTTGGATTCTGATTTTTCTTTCCATGTCTTGAAATTTCCGTCGGCGTTCTTGCTGACGTCATTGCCCAAAACGTCACGCTGATGACGTCGATTATAATAGTATGTCTTTGCTTTCTTCACTGTATCTTGCAATATATACGATGCGTGGTAAAAAAAAAAAGACTAGAGAATAATTTTATTTATCTTTTACTTAGCTTTTTCAATGTTAATTATCTTATTATTTCCACTTATGATTTTAACAATTTTTTTAAATACTTTCAAATAAAATATGAAGCCTGTCTTATTTCAACTTGTAACAGTTAGATATGTGTCCGTATTTCTGAGATAAGGTATTATTATACTCTATTTACATTATTCGGACTATTGTCCTCATCTCTGTTGCCATATTCATACACAGATGTCCTTAAGGACTCATGGCACAATGGATAAAGGCTTTGGTTAAATCCAGTGACACGACCCAAAGAGTTTTGAGTTCAATACCCGGTTAAAGCAGTGGAGAACTTGGAGGGGGGAATTAACAGGAGATAACTGATAACTGACATCCATTAGACACGGCACGTGGAACTAAAATAGTACACCAGCAAGCGAAATAAAGGGTTCAGTTCGAAATTCCAACCACCTGAAGAAGGCCGGAGCGTACAACGGCCGAAACGTTGAGATAAATATGGCAACAAAGATGAGGACAATAGTCCGAATAATGTAAATAGTGTTGTAACAGTTAGCTGACTGGTGCAATGACGTCAGACATGAAAGTGTACGTAAAGCAGATATGTGTTTCATTTAATTCCTCCACTGATGAATGTTTATGGAAACCAAAAATGGATGTGAACACAGGCTGTGCATAATGCGATTTCAGTTGTTGATGTCCAGGACAGCTGTCAGCACACGAAATGAACAACGTCTCAATAATGCATGGCTGATGGTGGTGAGATGTCAGAAAAATGGCTTTTTCGTCTGTGAAAATTTATCCCCGTTCAACGATGTTCTAGTGCTTTTTATAGCTGTTGTAATCTATGTGAAAATGCACACGAGGTAGTATTTTCGGAGCAATCGTCGTATTTGTGAGCAGGGCAAAGGTGATATGCTGTTGATGCATACCACGGTTGACACACGTCATATCACTCAAAGCTGCTGGTGTCCAGAAGTGTCCATTCTGTCCAGGCCTATTGAAATGTGCGGAGAGATGCGCTGACATTATCATCCGGGTGAATTATAGCTGAACGCTAACGATTATTTAAGGACAAACTAGAATTAATGCGAAGAAACTGACAGTTATTGCTCAGGCTTGGTGAGCAGAAGTAGGTTTCGAGAAGAGCTGGATAATAATGAAAAGTATAACAGTTTCTAATAAAGCTGAAATATAAAGATAAAACACTGAGAGTATTTACTACAAAAGCAATACCTTTGAGTTCTTCTTTTGCTGACCATCGTTTTTCCTGCTCCATTTTTTTTGGGGGGGGGGGACGTATTGACATTCTTAGACGATTAGTTACACTAAGTCTGCATAAAATAGGCCCCGCAGTCCGCATAGGGTCCAGGAGACAACCCAGTGAAAAGCTAAGGAAAGTATTTAAAAAATGGGAAAATTTCGCCAAAAACGAAAAACGGCTTATCAAACCTTTGAAGATTATTTAAAGCTAGAAAATATTTTTTAGATTATAATAATATTTTAAAGTCTCACTAATTAATCGAATTAGCTGATTGGGGGAGATGTAGATTCATATCTTTCCCAACTGGAACTTGATTCTCCGATTTCCAAATCCGAGCGATTATTTATTACACAACAAGCGTATCTAAACTTACAACACCTGGTATTCCAAAGCGTTCACCCATGTAGGTACTGAACAGGCTCGACGTTTTAGCTTCGTTGATCATAGGGGAAGCGGTATTTAAAGTGTCTATAGAAACTTAGAAACGACGAATATTTAACTGTTATGTAATATCGGCTCTCTATTATGGGATTTTCTATTTTTTTCTCGTCTCTATTTTCTCTCTTCTCTTTAATAATTAATCATCTTTCTTTTCTCACACATTCTCTTTTCTTTTAACATCTTTTCATTAATACTTTTCTTTTTCTTTTCATTCCACTTTTTTAAATCCATTATTTTTTTTTTTACATCGTCTTACGATATTTTACGATGTTTTACGATATTTCGCTCCTGACTTAAAAAAACATCCAATGAAAATTAATCATTTTTTTTTAAAATTTTGTTAGAAGTATAACAAATGTAAATATCTAGGAAATGTTTTAACAGAAGACGGAAAATATGCGACACCGACATCCGAAGGTGCATTGTGATAGCGAGAGATAACTTCCAATTTACAAACAGTAAAAAAAAAAAATTTAGAAAGCCAAAGGATGTGTCTTCTCGGCGGACTTATCAAACCTTTACCGTGAAGTAATCCTGCGAGAATTAAAAGTCCTGTTGGGATTCATTATTGCTGACCACAATCTTAACAATATTCGATATACAGATAACACAGTGTTAATAGCAGAGACTACTGTAATTACTACCGAAAGTAGAAAAGGAAAGCGAGATGAAAGGACTAAACATCAATTGTGAGAAGATCCAATCTATGGTTGTCAGTAAAAGAAACAGCCCAACATGTAAATTACAAACTAGAGATAGCAAAATTAAACAAGCCCCAAAATTTAATTATCTAGGAGGTGTTTAACAGATAATATGTGGCACCAAATTCCGAAGGCGTATTGTGAATACAAAAGATGCTTTCCAAAAACTGAGCAGAATATCAAGAAACGGGTTATTTTCATTAGAAACTAAGAAAACAGTACCGAATTGTTATTTAATATCGGCCCTCCTATATAGCAGTGAATGAAAGACCATCTCTGCACAGATGAAGAAGCGACAAGGTGATAGAAATGTGGTTCTACAGAAGGATGCTGAGAATACTATAGACTGAACATGTGAGCAACGACGAAGTGCTAGAGAAAAAGGAAACAGAAAGGACATTTATAATTAACATTCGAAAGAGACAGTTGAAATTTCTAAGACACATCATGAGGAAAGAGGACTTGGAAACTTTGACACTCACAGTTTAAGAGAAGGCAAGGGAGAAAACAGCGTATAATCAATCTAAAGAGCTTTTGTAAACGGACGGCAGAACTGGGTTTAGGAGAGATAGTAAAAAGACATTATTTACTAAGAGTTACAAAGGACAGGGTATTGGGGAGAGCCATGATCACCAACGTCCTGAAGGGGCAAGGCACATAAAAGACGAAGATTTTGTTTGCATTCATCAGAATGAATTCGCTGACTGAATGCGTACGAGGAAGTTCGTTTTCTGGAAGCCGGACTTCATTCAACCAATATTTCTCCGTAGAAACAGAAGAAAGAATTCTCATTCTCTCTCTTTCTCTCTCTCTTTCTCTCACACACACACACATACACACACACGCATACACACAAATACGCACATATATTTCCCTTGGTTTTGTGTATATAAATCAAATGTGAAACTAACGTTTAAGTAAATGCAAATCAAAATCTTTCTCTTTTTCCCACCTCTCTCTCTCTTTCTTTCTCTCCCGCGCTCTCTTCCTCTCTCTCTCTCTCTCTCTCTTTGTTTACATCTCGCACATACTCAGTCAGTTACAAATTTACTCTGGCGGCCCGAGGTCATTTTTTTTTTTACGATTAATGGGAACCTTCTACTTTTAATTTCACAGGCTTGCATTAAACTAATTCTAAAAGTGGACAATGGGGGGGGGGAAAGAGAGCAGTAGCGGGTCAGTTAGAAAAAATAGCGTAATCTCGAAGACTGTTGTTAGTACTATTATGAAGTGTGCTTTCCTTCGTATTTTATCGGTCTAGCGCCAGTAGTTTGTCTCACATAAAGGGAGCTTGAATTTTCCAATGCGCTCACGTCCCTACTGAATGTAATACACGGTCAGTTTAAAGTGAGTTTAACGGTAAAAACGCAGAAAAATTCTCAAGCATCCTCGGAATATCCCATTTTGAGAACGCCTCAGATGCCGGGAAATAAGCCAGTTTCTTTCAGAAGGAGAGGTAATGTCTAGGGGTGAGGGGAGTGGGGCTTGAGCGAATATTATTGGAACAATTATTGATTGGGAATTTATATAACCTATGACTTAGCTATACTAATTAGGCAATCATTTACGTATCACTACATGTCGCTAAAACGCAGTGTTTTTTGTTTTTTTTGTTTTGTTTTGTTTTTTTGTTTTGTTTTTTTTTTTGTTTTGTTTTGTTTTTTTTTTGGGGGGGGTTGTCCCGCTTACTTTGGTCGCTTCAACTGATCCTTAATTCCTTTAAAGGGTTTCTTTCATATCCACTCTATATATCCCGAGGTATCATTAGAGATCTCCACCTCTTTCACCTTGACTCATATTCAGAAGTCTTCTTCATCCATCGAATCTTCTGAAGTTTCAGAATATGCATTCTATCTTTATCATCCAGACGATAAGGTGTATTTCGTTTTTTTTCTTCTTTTTTTTTTCTAAATCCTTATTTGAAATATCAGCAGATATTTCTTTATTACTTTTGTTCTTCTACTCCTCCTACTCCTCCTCCTCCTCCGCGTATTCGTCTCGTAATTTTAATCTATCAGGTCATCCTATAAGTTCTGTCTGAATTTTAACTTTTTATTAAAATGAATGAAATTTAAAGAGTATTTTATAATGTCTAATAGAGCAGAAAATTATTTTTATGTTTAGATGCATTTAAACTGATCAAATTTTATTTCAGAGAACAATAAAATTAAATTTTGTTTGATTTAAACCCTGCTAACATGGAAGTATCCAAAAATCATTTGAGGCACAGAATGCTTTATGAGTTCAAGAAAGGAAACTCAGCAGCCGAAGCGGCTAGAAATATTCACTCATTTTATGGATAGGAATGTGTGAATGAAAGAACTTGCAGAAGATGGTTTGCAAAATTCAGAGGTGGAGATTTCACCCTTGAAGATGAAGATCGAACTGGAAGTCCAGTTGAGTTTGATGAAAAGCTTCTTGAAGCAGCTCTTGAAGAAAATCCTGCTTTATCAGTTGAGGAATGGGCTGTGGTTCTCAGTTCAAACAATACAACTGTTCATCGTCATCTTCAACAACTTGGAAAAGTTCCTAAACTTGGAAAATGCGTGCCTCATGAATTGTCTGAAAACAACCTCAAATCCCGAGTTGACATATGCTCTTCTCTCCATTCTCGTTGTTTCACCTTTTTTTGGATAGACATGTGACTGGCAACGAAAAATGGATCTTTTATCGAAATGTTAAGCGTCGTAGACAGTGGCTTGGTAAAGCGAAAGGACCCCAGCCACAGCCGAGAAAGGAACTTCATGGGCAAAAGGTTCTTCTTTCAATCTGGTGCGATCGACAAGCAATAATCCACTTTGAATTCTTACCACCTAATGCAACAATTAATGCTCAAATATACTGTCAGCAATTAGAGCGTTTGAACCAAACTTTGAGGAAAAGAAGACCTGCTCTAGTGAATCGAAAAGGGGTGATGTTTCATCAGGACAATGCGCAATCCCACACAGCAAGAATCACGTCACAAAAGATCGAAGAACTTGGTTGGAAGAAAATTCCTAATCCACCTTATTCTCCCGATCTTGCTCCTTCAGACTACCATTTGTTTCGTAGCTTACAGTATAATTTGGAAGAAACAGCTTTTGTAACAAAGGAAGAGGTTAAAACTGACATTTGTGAGTTCTTCGAATCAAAGCCAAAACATTTTACAGTAATGGAAATAGTAAGCTTGTTAATAGATGGAAGGAAGTCATAGATAATCAGGTAAAATACATTGTTGATTGAATCTGTAATTAAATGTAACATTTGGTCACTTGTTTTCTTTATTCAAAATTCGGACGAACTTATGGGATGACCTGATACATGGGAAAGTATGCTCCCTCCATTTCTTATTACACCTATTTTGTTTCCTTTTTGCATTGCGAAATTTGCCTTTTCGGGAACCGATTCCTTATTATTTTTATAGCATATCATTTCTTTATTTAAAGGAACTCTGATTTGCTTCCCATTGGGTCAAATATGCTCTCTAACCTTCCAGCGTGTAAAATAGTGCGATAACTTAAAGCCAGCCTTGGTGGGTAGATTTGCCACATTCCTTCCGCTATCCCATTCAATTGGAGGGGGTGATATTGAGGTGTCTTGTAAGATGTACATCCTATTTATGTTAGACACGAGTTAAGTCCTTCGTCCCAAAATCCCGAAGCGTTGTCAGATATAATGATTTTTAGTGCTCCATTTCTAGAGAATATGACTCATTTACAGTGGCACTTCTTTTTTCAGCTGCGTGGATTACCTCAGTTCAGCCTGATAATGAGTCAACTGATAGTCCAATATTAAAATATGCATAATTCATGGGAACGCAGTTCAATGCTTCTAACACTTTTGACCACGTGTGTAGTTTACTTTTCATTAAGCGCCTTATTTCTTTACATCCTTTAACATAATTCCTCCACATCTCGTGAATATCTCAGCGCCCATGTCTTTTGACTTTGAACACTTTTATAACGATTTTTCATTTAGTGGCTGTGGGTTATCGCTAAGTTGCAATCGCTCAATTCTCAACTGTTTATTTGTCTTTCATTTCATTGTATGGTCTTTCTGCCATGGAACAATTACTCTATACATCCTTTTTTATTCTTGATGTTATGTCTCTTAGTTCTGGGTCCTGCATAGTTTCAACAGCCATTCTATTCAAGAACAACACATCAGTCTCTACCCAATATAAATAGGCATCCTCAAAATCTTCTTTATATTCTCTTTTGGATGTTTGTAAAACTGAAACCTCGATAATGCGTGGAAATGAATTTCCCTTGACATATTCTTTATCAAAGTTAATGGCCATTAATCTTATCGCCCACCACAATATTCTCGATGTCGTGATTTGGGGTATTTTTTTTTCCTCAGATTAAATATTGATTCTAATTCCCTCAATATAAATTTTTATTTAAAATTTATTTTTATTACATTTTTGCGGTATAAGGCCGAGGGGTGGGGGTTCTGAGAAAAGGCTTGTCTCACTGTTTATCCTAACATTAGCTTATCTTATTCACGATCCATTCACTCTAAAAAATATCAGCATTCATCACAATTACCCATCATTCATCACTCAATGCAAGATATACCACAATACTACATATACACAAGGATCCGACTGAAACTCCCATGACATAAAAATTTCGCAAAAATTAAAGATGTTTCTTTTTTTTTTCTTTTTCAATTTTCTTATAAAAATAAATAAAAATTTATCATGAAATGACCGTGAAGGATATGGAACTCAATAGGAAATTTATTTCCAATCAAAAATTGCCGAGCTTTAGTAGGCGTCATGTTCACTAGAGCCTCCTTTTCGACGTCTGAATAATTAAATTCAGAATTTCTCAACCTTCTGGATATATCATTATTGCGTTCTTGTGATAGCATTCCAGATTTTGAATGTTCACTGTCATCTGTAGTCAGCGTAATTTCCTTTCTGGGATCAAACATTTTCACCATTAGTTTCTTTGAAAAAGTTAACTTTAACTTATCAATAGCTTTTTGTTGTCCTTCGGTCCACATGAGTCCAGATTTTTTTTTTTTTTCTCAATTTGGCAAATGGTTCCGATAGATCTGTATAGTACGGTATTGTAGTACATATTGTCTATAAAAGTTCACTAATCCTAAGAAGCGTTTTGACAGAGGACGGAAAGTGCAACACTGAGATCCGTAGACGTATTTGGATGGCCAAGGACGCATTCCAAAACTGAGCAGCTATTGCGAGACAGGAGGATTTTCTTTGGTAACAAAGAAAAGAATATTGAGCTGTTACGTGACATCTGTCCTTCTTTACGACAGTGTATGTTGGACGATTTCCACAAAGATGAAGAAGAGACTCGAAGTGACAGACCTTGTTCTACAGAAGGATGTTAAGGATATCTTGGACCAAGCGTGTGAGCAACGATGAGGTCTTAGAGAGGTTGCACACAAGGAGAAGGTTTATACTTAACATCAAAAAGAGACAGGCAAAATTTCTGGGATACATAATGTGAAAGGAAAGCCTGGAGAATCTGATACGCATGGATCGAATAGAGGGAAAGAGAGATAAGGGAAAACAACGCATGACATACCCTAGCGGGATTAAGCAAGTGGTTGACGGAACGTGGTCTGGGAGAGGTGGCAGAGGGAAGGAAATTGAGAGCTGAAAAGGATAGAGGGCGGTGGAGAGCCATGATCTCCTACGTCCTATAAGAACTTGGCACATAAAAAAGAAAGGATCCTAAAAAGTACTCAAGCTCTTTATTTTTTTATTTTGGGGTACCGATACTTTTGTATTTTTTTTTTTTTATTGGTGCTTGATCCAATAACATTCTTTTTAAAATAGAAATTTCCATATTTTGTCACCATTGTGTACGAAATTCAGTTTTTGATTTATTATCATTCCTGCATTTTTAATCTACACAAGTCGATGTCTATAAATGCAACCCCACTCTTCTGCATTGCCAGGTAGTTATTTTAAACCATAGGTAAAATCTACGGTAATGCATGAAAGATGTCTGAAAATATTAGGTTGGTGCAAAAATAATGACGCAATAATATCGTTTTTTGACGTATTTTTAACGTAAAAAAAACGACATTATTACGTCATTATTTTTGCACCAACCTAATATAACTGCATTCTACTGTATTAACAGGTAATTTCATTTAAAATTTGAAGGAAATATCGTGCTTTTTTTTTATCATATTTAACTCTGTGAGAAGTTTTTAATCATGGTGTACTTTCAAAAGTGTTATTAAAACGGGCAAATGATAATAATATCCATTCTGTGACGGATGACTTGTTCGTCTTCTCACTTGGGAACAAGCCTGTCAACCCTCTCTGTTAAAGAACTAGTATGACGAAACGAAACTTTTGTATTTTTACGTTTTGTTTACTATATGAAGCAAAATAGCGTGGCCAGAGAGAGAAAGAGATAGATAGAGAGGTTTCGTGGCTGATGTGATCAAAGTTCCACGTCTCTCATATTCGGTAAAACGAACAAGCTCGTGATAGAGCTAAGACATGACACATCACGAATCCGGTAACCAACTCTGAACATGACATCAGGTGCTAATGTTGAGCTGTCCAAGGAACCAGTAAAGAATTCATAGAGCCATCACGCAAAGTCTTTTCCTCTCGACTTCTTTTTTTTTTTCTTTTTTTTTTTTTTCTATTTTGGAGTGCTTTGTTCTACCGGATGGTGCAACCAAAACTGTTAGAAGCTGTCACACGATTTGAAATAAGAAAACTTTGTCCCTTGTTCAACGCAGACGATTTGAAACTATGGAACCTTATTTGTTCGACTTACTTTCCTCGCTCAATTCTTCTTTATGTGCAATGTCCCACAACTTCATGTCCCTTGTAGCGCTTAATAAACTTTGTCTTTTTATTATTTCTCCCAAGCCCTGTTCCGCCATCACTTTAAGCTAAGTATGTCCACTGTTTTCGCGGAAAAACAGCATAGCGTAAATGAAAAATGCCACAAACTTAAAGAAAATAAAGTATTATCGTCAAAATGCTTATGTTATTATTAAGATAAAAGAAAAAAGTATTTTTTAATTATTTTTTGATATTTTTTTTTTATTTTCTAACACGTTCGAAATTTTGGTTAAAATCTTCTTTTGTTTACGTCATCGCGGTGACGTTAAAATAACAGTTTTTTTTTGCGCTTTTTTCCCGTTGAAAACACATTGATTTGGAAATTCTTGTAAAAATCAAATAATTGTCCGATCTTAATGAAATTTTCAGGACTTATTTACAAGTGAATGAAATTATTTTTGCAATATTTTGTTTTTAGAAAATTTTGGTAAAAAATATTTTTTTTTAAATATGTTACCCCCCACTTATTTAATTTCATGAAATTTCGCCCAAAACCTTTTTGGCTCCTCAATTTTTTTTTTTGTTAAAAGAAGGAGTCTTTGGAGATGGTAAATAACCTACTTCTTTTTTTCAAATTTGAGCTATTTAACTGAAAATCTTGTCTGAATTGAAAAATAATGAATCCAATAAAACTATGATATTACTTAATTAGAAAAGCTTTTAATTGATTTTGTAAATAAGTAATATTAAGGACATTATTGTCTGAAGAAATAATTTTTTTCTGGTGAATAATTAATTTTTACAAGAATTTTTTCGTTTTTTAAGAAATTTTAATTATAATAATTTATAATAGTTTAACATCGTGTAAAGCTCTGTATTAGGAGGGCTCCTCGATATTATGTAGTAATTAAGTAGAAAAAAATTGACGAATCCAAAATTGCTAAGTTTAATAAATTTAGTTGAGCTACTTTTTTTTAAAATAATTTTTTATGTTGTATTTTTTTACTTAATACATTCCTTATTTCCATGTATGATATACTGAAATTGTCAGTATTATTACAAGGTCACGTGATTTAAGGGTTTTGTCCCTTTACGTGGCCTTTTCATATTTTCCGTTCAACTTTAAAAGTGTAAATTTTAAATTTTAAAGTAATTTTTCATTTACTATTTCACTAAATAATTTTATTTTATGTATTGTATTTCCATTAGTGTGGGTCATACTCAAATAGAATATTTTTTTTAAAACTCAAACTTTTAAAAATTATGTCATTTATGGTAATCCGTAGTAGCTGTCATCGCTTCGTCAGTCAACAATCCATCAATAGTTGGGTCAGATTAACAGGATCGATCGTTAATAATTGGTTGTATATTATTTTTTTATGCTATAAGTAAGAAAAATTTCTTTCAAATCAGATTACTTTAACTTTAAATTTTTTAATTTTACTAAAATAACGTGTCAGAATTTTTTTTAAATATTTTCAAAATCGATAAATTTGTGTTTGTTTACAAATTTCTTAAAATTAAGAAAACGGCCGTTTTTAAGAAAATTAAAAAAATTGAAATTAAATTTGACAATCAAATGTATATAGTTTCTATCTGAAATACACCAGAATTGTTTAATTAATAGAAATTGTAAATTTAATTATTAAACTAAAATTAAATTATTAAGCTAAAATGAAATCTTCAAGAATGTTTTTTCGTTGTAAAAAATTCATTTTAAACTTGAATATAGAAAATTTATGCCGAAATAGTGGAGGTACCTACTTTAAGCTCATTAAATATATTACGCGTTTTCTTCCTCCCTCTCTCTCTCTCTCTCTCTCTCTCTCTCCCCCTCTATCTGTTCCGTGAGTATCAGATTTTCCAAACAATCCTTCCATATTATATGCCATACAAACCACAACTGTCACTTCCTGGTGTTTAATATTTGTTTCCTTTTTATTATCATTTTCTCCGAAATTTCGTCTTTACTCACATATTCGGTCCACACTATCCTTAGCATCCTTCTGTAGAAACACATTTCTATTACTTCAAGTCTACTCTTAATCTTTGAGGAGATCGTCCAGCACTCAATGTCAAACAGGAGGACAGATATCACATAGCCGTTTAGTACTCGTTTCCTGGTTTCTAGCGAAATTTTCCTATTTCTCAGTACACTGCTTAGCTTTTAGAATGCTTCCTTGGATATCCATTCGGATCTCAGTTCCGTTAGTGCGTTCGAGCGCCCGTCCATTACACCCTCTAAAAAACACCATACATTGACCGATCGAAAGCAAATTTGGGGGAGAAGTGTAAACAAGTTAGGGGGTATAATGTACAGTTGATTTTACTAGAACAATAAATTTTCAATCATTTTGGGGGGGAAATTAAAAGTTTTATTATTTAACATACAAAATACAACACTATGTTTAAAACAATTTAATGATTAAAATAACAAATACTTATTTAATAAAAATGCAATATTGTTTTTCGATTATCTTTTCTTTAAGTTTTTATATTTCACTGATTGGTTTGCGAAATTAAACAAAATGTAGAGTTTGTAAATCTCGACAAAAATGTTAGCGATAACTTCAACAAGACTAAATTCTGTGAGGAGCTCAATATGTGCCAGCACGTTGAAATCTAGTTATTCTTAATTAAGCTCATTTATATACGAATGTGCGTATTGTGCAACGTTTAGCAGCACAAAAATAGAAATCGGTATACCGTGTTCCAATTCCGATCGAGTTCGTTGCGTTCACTTTCAGAGAAATACCCGATGGTATGACTTCATTTCTTTGGCTTTCCTTTTGAGATACTTTTCTTGCTGCTTACTTCATCGACAATTTGACATAATTAAGAGGCATGAGATAATAAATAATCTTAATTATAGATACTTATTGAATTATAAAGATTCACATCCAGACCTAGTTTCAAAATATTTGAATATCTATTGTAAAAAAAGAATTCTAATAAAATTCCCCATTTTGCATTCATGTAAAATGTAATCGTACATAATTTAAAATCTTTCGTATCACTGAAAAGTACACAGAGAACTAATTGTGTATACGAGACAACTGCAAAATACAAATGTAAATGGAGAGATCTAGGGTTGAAAGGTTTATTCACCCATTTGTATTTTCCTCGTTATAGGCATTACTATATCCACAGTGGCGATTCTACAGGGGACAGAAGTGGTGAATGCCCCCCACACCAATTTTGGTCGGCTCCTCGGTTGGACCCCCACTTTTCTAAGTTTTATAGACGAAAAAAAATCAGATCAGACAAAGTATTAACTCTTTGATTTTGTTTTGAAGTTAACCTCTCTTGTGGTCCAACAGCTTGAGAGTCGAAAAGAGTGCAAGAATAGATTAGAACTCCACTACTATGAATGAAAAGTTATTCCGTTTAATTTAGTGAAGTAACATACTTATACTAAAACTCATTTTTAAGTTGTGTATACGATAGTGGTGTAGTATGAAAATAAAGATATTGCTTGAATTGCCCCACCTCCTCCCTCCGCAGAAAAATCTCAGCTCCCAAGTGCCCCCCACACACTTTCAGAGTTCCAGAATCGCCACTGTATATCCATGATATAACAACGCCGTAGAACGCGGACGGAATTGAATGGCTAAAAAGAAAAGAAAAATGACAAATATGCTTTTTTCGCAGAAAGATTTTTATCTTAAGACATACGCAAAGCTATATATACATATATACACATGCCCCACGCGGAGAATAATATATTTACATAGTAAAGCAGAGTGTAAGTAGAAACAAGAAAGGGAGGTTCTTATATAGAATATGGAGATACTCCTGTTCCTGGAGAAGACATTTTTGGGACTCCAGATTCAAACGAGTCGGATTCAACTATGTCCCAGGATATATTCGACAAGCGGGAAACAGCGATTCTTGAGGACAGTGAGCTGGAGTTTGATTCTATATCTGGGAAAAATATATTCCCAAAGGGAAACAGCACCATGGATTTGTAAGCTGAAGGTGAGGCAAATTTAGCCTGTACTCGGGCCACAGGAGACATCGGTCTAAAGAAAGCAACCTTTCGGTTCGGCTGCTGTAAAATGAACTGAATGTGACTGCCGATTTCGTCACTACATGGTGGCGTCACTAAGCGGCTGTCACTTAACTCGTGTGACATATCTGCACTTTACGGCTATTCATAATTCTTTTGGCCTTTTTACTCGAAACAAAATCTCCTTAGGACAGGTACAATGAAAAGAAATACGAGAAAACCAGTAAATACAAAATCAAATACCCGCTCAACCTTTCTTTCTACAATATTCATGGTAAATTTCTGTCGTGTATAATCTTTTAGACGGGCTCCAGATAACTTTGCGCTTTGTGAGACTAATTTTAATTCTTCTAATGTTACAAATGAATCCTCTGCTTCAAACTATTATACTCTTTTCCGATAAAATTCTAATTGTGAACAGCATTGATGTTTATAAACGGGAAAATGTGCGAATGAGAGTAGAAATGTCCCTTGAGTTTACGGATGATTCTTTTACGTGCTTTCGACTTTTGTTATTGTACTCTGTTTGTTATCTCTTTTTCCTCTCTCTCTCTTCTCAAGACTGCAATATATTAGACAAAATGTATAATAGTATAGAATTCGCTCTCTTTCTACATTCATCTGCGAACATTTTTTGTGTTTGGTGATTTTAATGCTCATCATGACTTAAGTGGCTTAAGCATTTTAACATTTCAGATATTTCGATATCTAAACATTTAATTTTTCCGTTGCTCAATCTGGATTTCCCTAGTCGTTACCTACTAGTAAATCTGAATAATATGCTTCATTACTTGACTTGTTCCTTACCTCTTCTCCTAGTTCTTATCGAACTTCACAACTCTGTCCTCTTGGCAATTTGGACCATACTGTAGTGTCTACTGACATCTCTTTTCACTCGTACACAGGAAACTCCTATTTACAAAACTTCTCTCCATTACCACTATACTGAGTGGAATGCTTATCTTGACTTTTTTCATGGCGCCCCTTGGACTGATATTCATAACTTTCGTGTTTAAAAAATGTGCCATAGAGGCTTATTCTTGGGATGAAGCCGACATTGACGCTTTTGAACCTTTTCGAAAATATCAGGTAAAACCACAATCTTCTCCATGATACACACCGGCCCGTTCAGACCGCTATAGTCCACGGAAATCACTTTCTGAGGCTATGACAGCGTGACAGTTCCGATTACAACAGATGCTTATTTGGGTATGCACATAATTATTGTAAACGTTTCGTAAAGTGGCTATTTTTTTTCTGATAGAATGAGACATTGTATAGCCTCTAATAACTTAAGCTCTCGTTACTAATTATGGCTCCGTAATAGTTCAGTAAATATGAATAAGTTCTCCATCCCTCCTTTCTTCAGTCAGTTTGATGTGTTAACATCTTTTGGTAAAGCAAAATGTTTGGCTCGTAAATTCTCTACTAATTCTACCCTCGACTCAACTAGGGTATCTTTGACAGATTCACATTTAGGACTGAGTCCCTGTTCAGTTATATGCCTATACCTTGCTCCGTTGCTTCTATTATAATCTCTACACTGGATCCCAACAAAGCCTGTGGACCTGCTGACATCGCTACAAGCGTCCTTAAGAAAAGTACTCCTGAACTAGTTCCTATTCTCTCTAAACTCTACAATAAATGACAGGCTACTTTTTGTTTTCCTGTCTGTTGGAAATCCTCTTGAGTAGTTCTAGTCTAAGAACTCAAGTGAACCGTCTGATCCTTCTAACCTATTAGCGTTTTACCTTTATTTTTTTGACAAAGTACTAGAGGTTCTAATCAACTCTGTCTTTCTTATCAAATTGCAAAATGAACATTGTTCTGAACGGCCACTCTTCTTCATCTTTATGCAGCACTAAAGCATGTCTCTTTGGACCTCCGCTGTTCATAATTTTCATTAAAATTATGATAGCTTCATTTCTCAATTCGGTATCTATACTGATGATACAACTATTCACTCTTGTCTTTAATAAATATGATCGATAACGTCAAATGGCAGCTCATATCAAAAACGATCTACATCCTGCAGTTAATTAAATTAAGGAATGGCTGTTTAATTGTAACTTCTCTCTCTCTCTCTCAATCATTTGAGAGATACTTTTTGCCTGCCATCAGCATGGCCGATGCTAACCTCTAGGATCTGTTTTACTTCAAAATGGAATTATACCGAACAATTTAGTTTTATTTTTATGTTTTATATTATACCCTGCAATATGTTTTAGTGTGATTTTCAATAAACAATGCAAATACAAAACATTTTTTTCTTATAATTTGTGCCCAGCAGTATTATGGTGTTATATACGTTTTTATCTATTTTTTGGTTTTATTAATTATGATCTATAAAATGATTTATCAAACAAGAGACATGCACAACAATCTATTTTCTTTATTTCAGGGTACTTACATACGGCTTCTTAAATGGAGATAGGTTCGGCTATCGTCCGGTTTACACTCGTCACTTTTTTTTTACAGGGGTAGAGGTTTATCCTTTTGTTTTCTGTTTGTAGAATAGTAAAAAACGAATAACAGGTCGAATTCATAAAATATTTTATATATATATATATATTTCTGTGATGGGGTATTATGTACACTATTTACATTATTCGGTCTATTGTCCTCATCTATGTTGCCATATTTATTACAACGTTTTGGCCGTTGTACGTTCTGACCTTCTTCAAGGACACATGGCACAGTGGATAAAGGCGTTAGTTAGATCCAGTGACAGGACCCAAAGAGTGTGAGTTCAATACCCGGTTAAGGCAGTGGAGAATTTGAGAGGGAAATTAACAGGAGATAACTGATAACTGACAGCCATTAAACATGTCACGTAGAACTAGAACAGTGAGCGAAATAAAGCATTCAGTTCGACATTCCAGCCACCTGAAGAAGGCCAGAGCGTACAACGGCCGAAACGTTGTGATAAATATGGCGACAAAGATGAGGGCCATAGTCTGAATAATGTAAATAGTGCACATAATACCTCATCTCAGAAATAAAGTCAGATACTAGAACAAGTCTTTATTAGTAACGGATTTAATGATGTTTAGTCACCCTGGCATTTAGCAAAACTTTGTTCAAAGATGATTTACCAGAAATCAAGATGATCATTGACCAAAGATATCATTTCATCTGCAGCTGTTTACAATGGCGCGTCTACGTGGATCTGATGAGAGCGAAAAAGAAAGGAAAAGAAAGAACTATTTAATTCATTCATCTCTCATTAATAACCAAGGGTGTTCGTTCTACCGATTTCGTCTGCGTTACTTCAAAACAAATCACGTGGCGTCAGCGTTTTCCTTGGCAACGTTGCCTCGGACATGTTTCCGTTGATGTAAAGCCGATACGCAGGTAAGAAAATATGGTCACTGCAGATTTTATAAAGTCACGATTATATGTATCAGTATGTTGATATTCTGAGGATTTTAAGATATTTTTATTAACCGATTTTAAGATATTTTTAACAACCGTTTCCCTTAGCGGAAGTCGTTAGCGAGTATTGGGATTTTCTTCAACATTTCCTTCTCTGTGAAATGAGTCCTATGTTGTATGTCTGAAGCCACTGCATATGGTACGGTAGGGTGGATGCAGGGGAATGGAGAGCACGTGCTTATCTTTGGTCCCTTTTCCTCTTTTCTATTTGTTTTCTGGTGTTTTCGAAAGATGTTCTTTTTCCGTAGACTGTTCTTTTCCAATTGGTTCTTTCTACAACTTCCATCTCCCAAATGACCGAATTGATTTCTGTCCCGATAGTAGTTGGAGCAGGACTTTGCTCTTTACCACGTCAATGGTGAGTCCGTAGCGAATGTACGCTCTGAAGAAGTTGTCTGCTGATTTCTGCAGGTCTTCGAGTTCATGGGCCAGGGTACACTTGTCACCGGCGTAGTGGAGCTCCGTGACTGGAAGCGAGATATATTATCCGTTATAGTCTGCCATAAATATCAACGTTCGTAATAATAATATTTAAAAAAAAGAAAATGATCGCCGATGCTACATGAAATTTGCTTGCTTTATTTTATGCGCCGTTTCTTTTTAGAGTGTTGGCTCCCCACAACCTCCACTTTTTTGGTGCACTTGTTCTCCAATCAAATTACAGATTAATTAATTTACTCGCGTGTTACACCTGCTTCTTCTGCCTTCAATATGTACTTTTATTTCACAGGTGAATCAAGAAATAATAACAAAAAGATATCAATATATTTAAAAAAAGAAAATATTTAATATTAACTTTATTTTTCTGACGATATGAGCCACTGGTGGATAAGAAGCAACCATATTTTGAAGACATTTTTTTTTAATAAAGATTTGTAAGAATATGTAGGTCATTAATTGACCTATGTCCTTTGTGCATACATGAGAAACTATATATTACTAAGTTTATAAAAAATAAAAATTTACTGAATCAAAGAAAGAAATAGCTATTCTTTGCAGACATTGTCAAATATTATCCTTAGATAATATTTAAAAATAAAATAAAATAATTAAAAAAAAGGGAGCTGGTAATATACATACTTATATTTGATATATAATAATAATTTTTAAATAATTTAAGTAATTCTATTACATTTATTTGTTTTAAAAAGAAATAAAGTCTATTAGTAATTAAGAATAAAAAAAATATTTTAAAATTGTAGTTCAATATAACGTATTCTAACCCAAATACCACTTTTAGAAAGAATCTTTAGGTATACAAGTACGAATTTAGCGGAAAAAATGCCGAAAAACTTTTTGTCGTTGATAAAAAAAAAATTTAAAAAAGCAAGCGTTGAACGGATGTCATAATTTGTTGAAAAATGCACCCCTACCATCATTAGACTTAACCTCTTTTTCGAACGTAACTCATAATTCATACTATAATAGTTAATAAAAATGAACACGCTACCGCCCCTGTCTAATTGATTGGATTTCTCTGTATGCTTGAAAACAAAAAAATATGAATTGTATGTGCGTTTAAAACTCAGTAATTTTTTTTTTTTAAAAAAAGTTATTCCAAAATTCGCTTGAAGATGAAACAGAACTAATGCTTTTAATTTAATTATATAATTAAATTTGAAGTTTTTAGCTTCGGTTTTTGAAACATTGTAATTCCTGTGTAGCGAAAGAATCATATTTTTAAATTAGTTAATTATATATATATATATATATATATATATATATATATATATATATATATAAGTGATAGAAGATTTTATAAATTCAACCTGTTATTCTTTTTTGCCATTCTACAAACAGGAAACAAAAGAATAAACCTATATCCCTGTAAAAAAAACAAGTGAGTAGTGTAAACTGAACGATAGACGAATCTATCTGCATTTAAGAAGCCGTATGTACCCTGAAATAAAGAAAATAGATTTTTGTGCCTGTCTCTTGCTAAATCACGTTGCGTTATTAGGAATAAGCGTGTCTTTTTTTTTTTTTTTTTAAATTTCAGCCATTCTAAGATATTTTCTGGCTGATACATCCTCCGATATGGGTGCTTTTATCGAGTTATCATCTGGAGACAGATTGTCAACCAAGTCTAACGACCTATCTGCTAGCACAACTATCGAGTACTTAGGAAGAGTTTTGTCTACCTAATTTCACTCACAGTATTTGGTTTCCAGGCCATTCACAACAATACCGCAAGCTGTCGTCGTCTACCCAAGACGATTATATCATAGCACATCTTTGATTGACTAACTGACAATATGTCCGCTTCTATCGGGGAAACTGAAAATAATATTAAGCTAACACACGGGGGCGGTCATCCACTCACGCAGTATCTCTTCTTCAAGATGAGGCTGGGGTCATTACTCGGCGCCTCAGACGTCACCAACAAAGGAACTACCGAGGGGGCTTGAACAATTTTTCAACGGTATTCACTTTAAACTAACCTTGTGTCACATTCGGTAGGAACGTAGGCGCACTGAAACTACACCATTAGCGCAAGTGTCTATCTGTTAACGCACAACATAAAGAAATTTATACCTCTATATATTACTTGTAGATTGTCTTGTAAATGGAATTTTTCAATCCGAAAAAGAGGCTCAGAAAAAAAACAGTTTGGGAACCACTGATTTAGTTCTTACTTTCTTTCTTATTTTTCATCGTTTACTTTTTCCATTAACCATTTACATTCATCTTCAATTCTTTGTTTCGTTATACTCTGTCCCTTTTTTTATTTCTATATGCATTTCATTTTCTTTTTCTTTCTTTTTTCTTTCTTCTTTTCTTTTACTTTTTTAAATTTTTGCTTTCGGCCACATTACGTTCCCGCCTGATCACCGAAATGAAAAAATGTTGAGCCTGGTCAGTACCGAGATGGGTCTCGGCTTGGGACTACCAGATGCTGTAAGCTTCGATATGCCGGTGGTGTAAGGAATAATGGCTCAGAATTGCTAATTGGAAAGCGGAGTTCCAATTCCCGTTGGGTTCGTTATATTCACTTACGCTCAAATAACATTGGGAAATCTATGAATCTACCTATCCACCCCCAAATATGTGTTAATTAGTAAGACATATTACTTAATCATTATTATCCAAAAAAATTCTTACAATTTAAAGATATTTTCTAGCTTTAAATAATCGGTAATGGGTTGATAAGGCGTAGAAAACGAATCAATCTTTCATCATTTTTATCTTTATTTGATTTTTCCGTTCTTTTCTTTCTTTCTTTATTTATTTACTTCTTTTCTTTTCATTTTTCTTTCCTACTTTTTTTTTTCTTCTTTCTTTCTTTCTTTTTCGTTCTTTCTTTTTTTCTTTCTTTCTTTTTCTTTCATATTTCTTTCTGTATTTCGTCCTTACCTTTTTGTTTTCTTTGCATCTTTTCTTTTTTTCTTTCCTACTTTCTTTTTTTCCTTCGTTCGTCTTTTCTATTTTTCTTTCATTTTTTTCTTCTGTGCGTTCTTTTTTCTATGTTTCTTTTTTCTTTCCGACATTCTTTTTTCTGCTTTTCCTTGTTTTATTGTTTCTTTTTTTCGATCATTTTATTCTTTCTTTCTTTATTTTTTTCATTTCTTTCTTTTTTTATTTATTTCCAAATTCTTTCAGCAATTTTCTTCTGCCAATATTTTCCAACAACTATACAAGCATTTTTGTTTCGTAAGAGTTTTAAGAAAATAAAGAATGAAAAAACTTTCATTCCTTATTTTCTTATATATGCCTATGTTTTTTTTTTTCTTAAAAAAAAAGAGAATGAACTTTGTTCAATTCACCTGGGAAACTATATTTAAAACAATTAAAACTTATTTACAATCAAACAGTTTATTGAGGGTTCAAGAGATCAATATTTACATTAAATTACATTATTTCTCCATTTTCTTTTGCTTTTTTCTGTCTTTTTGTTACACAGAAAATTTTATTAAATTAATTTACTTATTGACGCAAAAAGTAGGGAAAGTTTTCCCGGGATTTCAAATGAAAGTTAATTTTGAAACTGCAATAAACGATTTATTTCTATTTAATTTTATTTTAACAACTGGAAAATATTTTCAAATTCAGATACGCTGAAATTGGAAGAGATTATTATTATTTATTTTTATTTTTTATTACAATGATACTTTTTTTTTAATATGAATGATATGAGCGTATGTCCAGATAGAGACATTTTTTTATTGGCTGGCTTCAAGGCTGTCACTTTCTGGGCTTGGAAGGTAGTTTAGCAAAACCTTAACTCACAAATTCTTTTCTCCCTATTATAGTATGCCATACTAGGAAAGAGCAAAATATATTCTGATGCGACAAAATATGTCTAACTTCTATTGTAATCTAGGGAAGGTTACTGAATAGAACTGACGGTTGCATCTAATTAGTTTAAAAGTAAACTAGTTGCTAATCTAGTAGCACGCTAGACGTTACCCTAAGGAGAATAGAACTGGTCAGAACTACTACGATGAAAATATTAGTGGAAAAGACAGGGGAAGACACGTCGAGTTGGTAGAAAATTACTGAAATCGAGACATCACGTCAGGATCAATTGCATTACAGATCCTTCTTTGAATTTTGTCATGAATCTCGAGATGAGTCGATATGGTAGAAATAATCATTGTATAGAGTGGTAGCACCTGTATGGGCCCCAGCTATGGACAAATAGTGACCCCCTCCCACGAAAAACAAAATCTCAGTAGATTTTATAATAAAATTAGCAACAATACATTTTTATAGTAAATATACCAAAATACATATCATCATCATCATTATCGTCGTCATCGTCATCGTCGTCATCATCGTCATTGTCGTCATCATCGTCATCGTCGTCATCATCGTCATCATCATCATCGTCATCGTCGTCATCATCGTCATCATCATCATCATCATCGTCATCGTCGTCATCATCGTCATCATACCTCTTGTCTTTTGTAATTGGAGCGGGGAGATCCGAATGCAGAAGCCATATTGAATCTCCTCTACAAAGGTCTGTCAACGGACCCATCAGCAAATTCTGGTATAGTCAGTCCGCTATTTAACAATTTTGCGTTGGCGTACTCTTCTACGTCTATCGTCAACGGTACCTTGCATGATGGTCTTGTGCAGGCTGTCGTGCCTTGTCACCTGTCCAAACCACGCCATTTTTCCTCGATTGATAGTGACGATAGGGGTTCCTGGTGGCCCAGAAAATGTTCAACCGTTTTCCTTACAAAATCATTTGTTTTATGTTCCCAATAGAAGATGGTAAGGAATTTTCTCATGCATTTGTTCTCAAATGCTTGGATCTTCACTCTGTTTCTGCCAAAAGTTTCACATCCATATAGAAGAGTGGAGACTACCAGCGATTTTTATAGGTTGTACTTTGTTTGAAAGCTGATTTTGCACCTCCATATTCTTGCCTATTTGGCCATCGCTGCCATATCTGCGGCAATCCGTGTGCAGATTTTCGAGTTGCAGGTACCATCTTTAGACAAGAATGCTCCTAAGTATTTCAAACTGGCCACTTCCTCCAGTAAATACCCGTTCATGGTAATGTTGACACAGGTGTTTCTGTCTGTGCTATTCACCATTAGTTTGGATTTCTCGGAGCTGACCTTTCAAAAAGAGCATATACATACACGTAGTAACATTTCCAGAAATAGATTTTTATAAAATTTACCAAAGATACATTTTTAACAAAACTAACAAGAATACCTTCCATATCTGTCTATATTACTGAGATGAGGTATTGAAACTATTTACACTATATAGATCGTTCGGACTGTTACTTTATTGCCATATTCCCCAAATGCATATGGTCCAGTGGATAAAAACGTTAGTTGAAATAATCCATAAAGTGGCTTGACCCAAAGAGTTCTGAGTTCAATAACTGGCTACAGTAGAGGGAACAAAAACTTCGAGAGTTGAGTTACCAAAGGGAATTAACTGATACAGAGCTATCAAAAAAATGGTATGGCACGTGGCTTTAGAACAATCTACTGTCCTGAACTAAATAAAAGGTTCGGTTTGAAATTTCAACGTATATTACCTGAAGAAGGTCTGAACCTACAACGGCCAAAACGTCGTGAATATGGAAATAAGGATGAGAACAAGAGTCCTAACGATGTAAATAATACATCTCATAAAAAGATGTAATAAAACGATGTAAATAATACATGTTATCATCTATAAACTGTATATCTAAAAAAAAACATATGGTTACACTGAAAATATAAAATTATGTACAAAAAATGAAGTTGAAAACATAAAATTGCGTAAAACAATATTTAGATTTCGGCATTAAATAAACCATAGAAGTTAATATGCCTCTAAATAAAATCATCCAACCAAACAACAATCCGATTTTTTTTTAATAAATTTAATTTAATACAAAGAGAGCCTCTCTTGGTTGAGGCTTAAAGTTGAAATAGTCATAATGAAATAAGTGTTTAATATCAATGGAATAGTTGTGTAGGAAGGTTCAAATTGTAGTGGTCGGGGAAGCATTCTCGCGGGAGTTTGTTTCATAAAGTAATAGTTCTTTGTAAGAAGCTGAGTGGAATTTGCTCCTTACCAGAAGAAAGGAAATAGGAATGATTTAACGTTGTGAGCGGGTCCTAGTTGTGAAAATCTGAACTGGTGAAAATAAAGAATGTATTAGGTTGGTGCGAAAATAATGTCGTTTTCTCACCTATGTTACTAGGTGAGGAAACGACATTATTTTTGCACCAACCTAATAGCTCGTTTGAACATTTCCCTTAGTAATAGCGCTAAATTAGGGAGAGGCTTGCAACAATCCGTGCGTAGGATATTTGAAAACCACAAAAGACTTGTCATCGATTTTGAACTCTATCAAGGCTGGTCAGTAAGGACTGGGGAGCTCCAGCCCATATATTTGTAAACTGATCTGATTATTGTAAAATTAGATCATATCAAGAGGATTTAGGTTTTTTTCCTGGGGCGATATAAGGTAACGACTATTATTTCGGTATCTTGAACGATGATAAGAATATACGAGTCCTTTTTATGTCTAGTACGAGGTTTTACTACGATCGATTTTCAAGGCAAGGAGACTAAATGATAGTATCTGCTCTTCCTGAATTAGGGTCTGTTCCGTGATGATAAAATGGCCTTGGACTATGACACTTACAACCATAATTTCTCATTTACTACATTGTCTAGGGATTATTCCAATTTTCATTCTATTTCTGCCATCAACACAATGATATCTGTAAATATTATATTGTTAAGATTATGTTCGCCAATAACAATTTAAATAAATTGTAGGCTTTCATAAGATTGCTTCGCTGTGGAATTGAATACATCCGGTGGAAAGATGCATCTTTGTCTTACTGCCTCCATTTTGTTTTTCCATTCTTGACGGAAATATTCCAATCTTTTTTCTACTCGTTATCTTTTCGGATCTTCTTTACAAATGCAACCACAAGAAAATATATATCACTTATTTGGAACATTTTTATAAAATTGTTGTAACTTAATCATTTGAAACTTTTAAAACACATTTTAAAACCACTAAGAACGGTCCTGAGGCTTAATTTCAAGTTTCTTCATATTCATAGAATTTTTTTTATTATACTTAGTTTCAAATAAATAAGGGAAGACTACTCCATAATTAACCAATCGCCAACTACAGGAATCCCTCGATTAGTGCGGCTAATGTGTAACTAGAAAAAAGTCAATGTTTAATTACAATGGTTAAACTGAATAATGTTTTACCGCACTAATAGATTATTATGTATGCACTAATAGAACTAATCGAAAACACATTAATCGAATTCGCATTAATCGAGGGATGCCTGTAGATTTAAAATTTAAAGTTGGCTCTACTTGTACACCAACTAATCCCTAATTAGAAGGAGTCTAGTGTTAAATGAATGTTGAACATGCATACTTACAATTTAAAAAAATGTCTTTTCTGATAAAGTGTAGAAATCTTTTTAATGGAATTGGGAAGAAAAAACAGTTGAAAAAGTTAATAAGTTTTTCATAAAATCATAACCATCTTGAAATCATTATTTTTGCAAAAAAACTAATTTTTTAACGAACTAACCATTGCATTATATCATGGATAATTTTATTTTACGCAACGATTCGTAATTATTTACATTTTTTTCCCTTTCAAATTTGATATGCTTTATTCGGTTAATCTGCTATATACGCAAGCAAACATAAAAAAAAAGTCAGATGATCCTTATTGGCGTGAACATGAAAGAAAACTCCACTCTGTTATCATTACATTGCAAAGTGAAGAGTAAATTGTATTGTTCTTTAACTTACAGCCTTTTAACTGTATTGTGCTAATAACACTTTCGCTCCCTTGTGCCGTTTTTGCTGTTACGCTATATAAATGTTGAATGTAAGTTAAATAAATCATCGGAGAAATGTAAACAATATAATTAACTTAATTCTTCATCCTCAAAATTCAGACACAAGCCATGATAGTTCATTAAAACATTTGCACGACATGATCATTATATAGCAGATGATGCACCACATTTAAATTCAAGACATTGTACATATGAATACAGAAAATGTAAGTTTATTTGCACAATTGATTTACTAAAATATGACCAATTTCTAATAATCAATATTTTAATAATCAATATTCCACAATACAAGTACACAATCAAATTTTCCCATGCCCTTGGCTCCAAAATCGCATTGTCCTGGGTATGACGGTAAACTACACCGGACAGCAAAGCCTCTAGTCAGGAGGTTTTGAGGAGCGTGGAATCACCGCTTAATTGCTGTTGTTCACAGGTTCACCCTGAAACGGGGTTGTAGCGCCTGTTAAGATCCAAGCTATGGGAAAATAATCAACCCGAAAAACTGGGGTCAAAATACTATGAAAGTATAAGCATGCATCTTTATATTAAAAATACCAGCAATACATTTTTGAAAAAAATATAAACCACAATAGATTTTTACTTTCGACAAAAACTCTCTTTACAAAAATACATCAATGAAACCTGATTTACAAACTGATTTCTTACAAAGAATATATATTCCATTCATATAAACCTATCCTAAAAATCCTGTCGGCATTAAATAACCCATTGAGGTTGATATGCCGTAAAACATAATAAACCAAACAAAAATCGTACTTGTTTATCGATTTTCACATATCAAAACCTGTCATGTAATAATAACTTGACATTTAATCCACTATTTATCAATTTCTTCTACATTGAAAACATAAGCTTTCTTAGAAATATTTCATTTATGCTACTTCATGAAAACTGATAGGTTATCAAACCTGCGCCATGTCAGATTTTATGATGCAAATCAATATTTTCGACTAAAGATTAAACAAACGATGTGGGTATCATTTTCAGGATATACTCAAATTTATATGATAAATATATAGAACGTTTGCTTTCTGACCATGAGATCCAGGTTCGAATCGTACCATGGTTGATTTGCCAGGAAGAACACTTCTTTCCAGCAAAAGCGATCCCAGCGTGCGGCATCTCTGAAAAGTGCATAAAAAAAAACATACCACGAGATGGCCCAAGCCTTGTGGGGAAATTGGGTAGACAGAACTATTTGGGAACCTTCGATAATTGTTCTAGCACGGAGTCAAAAGACATCGTGACCGAGGCTTGGGCTTACTGATCTTTTTTTCAGACAGTTGATCACGCGATATAATGCACTGACACCTAATCTAATACACTCACTCACACCCACTGTAATACACTCACTCACACTGTAACTAAGGTCCGCTCAGCATAGTTACAGGATAAACACAAATGTATCTTGCTAGACGTCTGCAACAAGCCGCCCTAGTAGACAGATATTCAGATGCAAGCGTCCAGCCACCACACCACATATGATAAATATACAGTGTCAAATTGAACGACAGAATGGTTTTATTGATGAAATTTAATTAATATCAAAAATAATATCAAATTAAAATCTATATGCTGTATTAAAAAACCTACGAAATATAAGCTAAACAATTTGGAATTTAAATAAAAGAATATATAAACACAAAATGGATCTTTTCTTAAACATACCATGCGATCACCGAAGTTAAGCAACGGCGAGGCTTGTCAGTACCTAGATGGGTGACCGCTTGGAAACAACAGTTGCTGTAAGCTTGGATGTACGGGAGTTGTAATGGCTTACGGCCATCTCACGGTGAAACACCGTTTCCCGTACGATCATCGAAGTTAAGCAACGTCGAGCCTTGTCAGTACCTAGATGGGTGACCGCTTGGGAACAACAGTTGCACTAAGCTTGGATGCACGGGAGGTGTAATGGCTTATGGCCATATCACGGTGAAACACCGTTTCCCGTACGATCATCGAAGTTAAGCAACGTCGAGCCTTGTCAGTACCTAGATAGCTGACCACTTGGGAATAACAGTTGCTGCAACCTTGGATGTGTGGCGGTGTATTAGGCAATGCCTGTGAATTGTTAATCGGAGAACCGAGTTCCAGTTACCGTTAGATACGTTATATTCAGTTACTCGCAATTAGCCTTGCTAAAGGTATGAATCCACCCAGCAGCTGTAGGTTAATTAGTAAGGCATGTATGACTAAACAGTTATTATTTCCAAAAAAATATTACAATCTAGAATTATTTTCTGGCTTTAAATAATCAGCAAATGGTTGATAAGCTATAGAAAATGAATGAATAAAAAAAAAAAAATTCTGAGCGCTGTTGACATTCTCAGTCATCATCTTTTCTCTTTTAACAACTCCGACTGTAAGATGTAGTCTCCCTTAGGAAAAAACAGTGCCCCCCCCCACTTCAATCTCAATTACTTTTCTCTCGGACTACACAAACTTCATACACACAAACACATTCTCCAGTTTAAACGTTTTCTTCTTTTATTGCCATTGTATACTTTTGCTAATACATACATTGTCGTTTGTTTTATATACTATTTTGTATTATATTACTCGGACTCACATTCGAGTCCGCAATAATTTTTACGGGAAAATATACCAGGAGACACGTATTTTCTACATAAACTCAGCAAACACTCTGCAACATTACTAAGAACTACACATTTTAATTGTAACTCTTTTCCCATATGTATTTGTTGTAAATTATATATATTTTGCTATGAAAATTAAATGATAGCATTGTAGTTGTGGGTGTCTTTATCCCCCCTGCACACACACACACATACACACACACTTTGTCTCCTGGCAATCAATATTTTAGACCCAGATAGCCACTGTCGATGACATTTCTCATTTGATTATAAAATTAATTATCTAGATTTAAGGTTAGTTTTCAAGGGAGATAACTGTAAATATTTTATCTATGAGTTAATTCCCTTGTTTATTTTCTTTTTTTCGTCATTTATACGACAATTTATCTATCGCATCCTGTATACCTATCTGCGTTATCCGCAAGTAACTTACATGTCCTTGTGCTATTTAATATACATGTTATTACGCACATATACGTACGCGCACATTTTGACTGAGTTTGAAAAAAAGGAGCAGTGGAATAAATGTGTGTCATATATGTACACTTCTGAACGTTTCCAGTGTGGATATGTGGTAGGATAATTATTTTATGGGGATTTTTTGGAAATAAAACTAACTCATGGGTTTAAAATAAATAATGTATTTTTATTTATTTTCATTAGAGTGTTTGTATGCTTTGGTAAAAAGTTCGAAAATAAGGAGGATATTGATAGCAGTCTAGAGGATTTTTGGTCGTTTTGAAGTGAGACCATGATAGGTGTAGTAGTAATGTCAGAAATTAGATCGGTGTTGCTCTACCTGTGTTCTTTTCGGCTCTGAAAAAGAGCAGAGATGTTATTAGCCGATGACGTCTTAACTGCTTCTTCAAGTCCTCTCCTGGTGTGCTTCTGGATTTTTATCCTATTGAATAGACTCGAGATTTGGCGCAGCCATCAAAAAGTATCTTTGTGTTGATATTTTTATTTGGCCAAATTATTTGATTTCACTGCGTTCCTTTCATTTTCATTATTTTTTTATAACGGAAGTTATGCCTGGATTCCCGCTGTTTTTTTTTTTTGTGGGGGGGGGATTGTCACAAGACTCGGCTCCTGCAAACTTCCGATGTTTTCGGCCGGGATCAGTCTTTTCTTCTTCCTTTTTTTGGAGAGAAAGTGATAAGATTTTTAAAGGAAAGCACAAATGCATTATTTTAATTTGAATTCTTTTTATTTTTTGTTTATATATTTGATTATTATGTTTTAATTTATTGGGACTCACTACAAATGCATTCCCCTCCTATTCAACGTAATAATAAAGTTGGAAACAAGAAAAAAGAAAACTTAATTTTAAAGCATTAAATAAATCAGGAAATTATGAGATTTTATTGAACATTTCGGAAATTATTTGGAAATGAATAACAGAAATATTTTATAATTTTCTGTTTTATTTTTATTTTTTATTTTTTTTCTGTCTGAATTTCTGAGATAAGTTGTTAACATTATAAACAATGCTTATATTCGGACTATTGTTCTCATCATTGTTGCTGCTCAAAGGTTCATTTCAGAATTCCCTGTAGTTTATTAGGAAGGTTACTGAATAGAATAATCACACGAAGGTTAGTAATGAACGATAATACTTAGTACAAGAACAACACATATAAGATTCGTCAGCGGTGTGTAGAAAAAGTAGTCAACTGCTAGAAGTGAATCTCCAACTGCAGACCATAAAGTATTTACTACTGTATTTATGTGAATGGAGACATAACCATTATCGCCTGTAGGTATGCTACAACAAGTGCCCAGATTGCTATACGCTGGAGGAAGGCCGGAGGGTACAACGGTCGAAACGTTGTGCTAAAAACAACAAAGATGACGAAAAGTGTCCGAATATAAATTAATAATAAATAAATTAATAATAATATAACGATTTTGACGATAAAACATTGTTTTTTAGTAAATTTGGGTCATTTTTTTTTTATCATGGTATGCTAATTTTTAGCAAATCAGTGCAAGAAATTTCTGGTTCAAGCTGACAGGACTGCTACAGGTCTTCGGCAGCAAGGGTTCTTCGAGCTGGCCTTGAAGGTAGCGGCCGTTGAAATGGAAAATTGGGAAAAGATTCCAAATAGGGCTTGTTCAGCGATTTTATGAGTTCTGGAACTTCGAGTTGTACCCTGCTGATTACTTCCATTGCTACACTGCTGAATCAAGCCCCATAATAGCCAACAAGCGAGATAATTATTATAAATGATTTATTTTCATGGCACATTTATTACTGTATATTCTATATTGTTTATGTTTATTGTTTAGAATTTTAATGACAAAAATATTACATACTATTGAGTTGTTAGATTGTTTATTTACAAGATGGATTTTGGGGGAAAGATGTATGACAAAGTGGAAAAAGTTTCGTGTGATGCGTTTCGTCCTTTAAGACTTCGTCGGATTAAATTTATGTTTACGATGATACGAATACGCATGCGCACAAACGAGGGACGCTGAGAATTTTAAATCAATTTTTCTATATATTTGGGGTATAAAATCTAACCGATTTCATTTCGATTCTTTTTCTTTTTGTTTATGTTTCCGCCATTTTTGATATTAAATATCCCACATTTTGATAATAAAAGATTTGCTATGAACAGTGAAACGTTGTAAAAACCTCGGCACAAATTTACTGTGGATGCTCTAGAGATTAAAGCACTTTCTAATCATTTTAGTATTAGATGAATTTTATATTTACAAGATTATAAAAAATATATGAACGAACTATATACAATGTAATATTTATCATTTACATTTTATAAAGAAATAAACATGAAAACAAATTGTTTTATTCATCTATATATATAAAAGGCAGGATGTGTGTGTGTGTGTGTGTGTGTAACGAATGCACGGACGCAATTTTTGACTGATTTGCACCAAAATTTACATGCACATGCTCCAAGTTAGCGGGAAGGCCAAGAACGACCTTGCATTTCCCAACACCCATCGATAGTGAAAATAATGTTTTCATGCTTCTACGGCAGTTTTCATGTATTTTGCGGTCATTTTCTACTGGCCAAAGTGAGAGCCTATAGCTGGCTGCCACGAATAGGCAGGAAGATTCTATTGGCCAGCATGAGAGCTAACAGCTGACTGACACGAATGTTAACTAACATGCTAGCATGCAAAAAAAATCGATAGCTGCATTCGTCACAAGTGGGAAAAATTTAAATCTGCATAGCACTTTACTTCAATTGGCTCATTCGCTTGCTTAAACTCAATGTTGATTCTGATTCTGCAGAACTGTGTTGGGTGTGAAAAAGTATTTGTTGTTAACATTCGTTTTTTTCAGTTACGAGTCCTTTTTTTTAAAGCTGATCGTTTTGTGTTCATTTTGTTTAGTTCTTTTTTCGTAACAGATTTAATGTTTAGTATAGAGCTTAGAAAAAATTTGCAGTGTGAGATAGGCAAGAAGTAAGGCATGTAGCAACATCAGCACGGCAAAGGGCACTCCTTTAAAGGCAAGGAAGGGCAAAAATATTTTGAGTCAAGTGATAGCGATTGCTGTAGGAGTCGTACGATTTTTTAATCAAGCACGGCAACGCCGGGCCATGCTGCTAATAAATATATAAAAATGTCTGTGTACAAGAAACTTTAAATAAACACATAATGGCGAGTAACTGCTATTATAAATTTTGAGAAAAAAAAATGCATTTTCCAGATATTTCCTCTCTTCCTCTGAATAAGATATTCTTTTATTTCTAGATTTTAGACGAGACCACAAACGCATATTTTGAGCGTGTATCTCCCTAGTCATTGAGAGGATGAGGTTTACCTTTTGTATAATTACACATATGTTTAGGTAATTTCTTCTGTTCTATAGTTCACAGACATTTTCTTTACATTTTCGTTATAAAATGGGAAATAATAAATATCGAATTTTATTTATTTCACATATTTTCATAATCTTGTGAATATAAAATTAATTCTGCAAATAAACAATATAAAAACTAACTAGCATGTAACATTTTTCTTATTAGTAAGTCTAAAATTAGGTTTTACAAAACAATAGATATTACCGAGGTAGTCACGAGAGTATGCAGTAATGCCGGTGCCAAAATGGTCCTTTTGACACAACGTTATTTGTGTTTCGTTTTTTCTTGAGTCAGAAGAAAAGAGCAGAAACAAAAAAGAATGATAATATTATTAATAATAATGACGTAATAATGTCGTTTTTTGACGTTAAAAATAGGTCAAAAAACGACATTATTACGTCATTATTTTTGCACCAACCTAATATATATATATATAGATAGATTTAATCCGAAAAATATTCGGATTTATAGTAACAATTTTGTTCGAAATCTGTAAAGTTGTCTCCCTTGTGAAAAAAAAATCTAGGGGAAATAATAAACATTTTAAGCAGACAGTTTTCTCCCTTAGATAAAAATCTCAATTTGAAATGAGCTTGAACTAAATTAAAAATCAGTTAAAAATTAGACACAATCACAAATCAATATGAAAAACCATGCGATTGATTTTGTTAATTTATTCATAATCAGAACACAATGATCGAGTGTAGTATGTAGGGTATATGTTTCAGATAATATGTAAATAAATGGAATGTAAAGCTAAAATATTTCTTTCCAAAATGATCGATGTCAACATCCAGTTGTCGAGAGATTATTTCAGGGGTTACTCGTGGTTCTATTGGAATGTTACTTAGAACCATATAAATATACGTTCGTCCAATGCTTTGGCAGACTTCCAGTAAATAGCGGTGAAATTGCAACGCTGTAGATTTTAGCGTAAATATACATCTGCATAAGAAGCTAATTTCCGTTTGTTTGTTTGTTTGTTTCGGTTTTATGGCATATCAACCACTGTGGGTTATTTAATGCCAAATCCAGCTTATATGAATTTTAAATGCCTATTTTGTATAGAATAAAAAACGTATAGCTGGCAACATTATTGTTTCAAAAAAAATGTATAGCTGGCAACATTATTGTTTCAATAAAAACGTATAGCTGGCAATATTATTGTTTCAATAAAAACGTATAGCTGGCAACATTATTCCTTTTCTACAAAAAAAAACTTAGAGCTGGCAACATTATTTTTCTGAAAACATTATCTGAGACCTTGCTGTTGGATGCAGTTTATCGCCATACCCAGGACGCGGATGTAGTTTACCGTCATACCCAGGACGCGGGTGTAGTTTACCGTCATACCCAGGACGTGCTAATTTCCGTGACCAAAAATTAGACATTACAACCAAGACATATTTCATCGTCCTAAAACAAAATAAAAACTCACACAATTGTACATTTCAGATACAGACTTTTAGGCACCAACAGCATCTATACACTTCTTTGTCATTGTTTGTTAGTAAGAAAGTAAGACTTATTCACGGATTGCATCCAAGTCTCGCCTGATTTGCCTTTCTCTTTTTTTTCGAATTTACTTTCTACAGCTATTAGGATTAATGAGAGCGGAAGACAATAACATTATTTGTTATTTTCAGGCCATGTATTTTTGTTTGAATATATTAGGTTGGTGCAAAAATAATGACGTAATAATGTCGTTTTTTGACGTATTTTTAACGTCAAAAAACGACATTATTACGTCATTATTTTTGCACCAACCTAATAGTTTCGGGAGTTAGCTTTAAAGGTTTTACTCTAGAAAAGAAAAATAAACCCAACAACGGCTAAAATATGTTTATTTTGCAAATTCCATTAAAAAAAAATAATAATATTGATTAGAATCGTATTTTCTTTGAAAGTGACTTGTTACCGACATTTTTTATTTAAAAAAATAAAAACTAACAATAATTTACATTCGTAGATATGACGACCACCATTACGGATTCGCACGAGGGGTCAAGAAAAAAATTTTATTTTAATTTTAAATTCAGGATTTTGATTATCAGCTGAAAAAATTTGAACTCTGTTCATTTGAACTCTTCTCTCTATATTAACTTGAGAAAGTCAAGGTAAGAAGTTCATTTGAATTTGTAAAAAATACTGTTTAGCACTTTAACTAAGTTTAAACTGATAGGGCAATTTTAAAAACAATTGCTCTAATTGCCATTAACGCATTGCTCTTCAACTGAATTGAGCTCTCCGGGCCACTGGCGTATTTTGTATAGAAAACAGTAAAATGTCGCTTCCTCTCTACCGTGCGACGAGAGCCTAGGGGTAGGATCTCTGCCAAATCGGTCGGGTTTCGATCCCGGCTTGAAGCAATCGGACGTCTAGCCACACTGAAGAGCTGTGATACAGCGAAACAGTGTATCTGTCTGTGGATGACAATACATATGTTCCCGGGAAATCCGTTTGGGCGCTCTTGAGAAAAGAGTAATTTTAAAATGAGAGGCTCCTGTTGCTATTAACGTATTGCTCTTCAACTGAATTGAGCTCTCCGGGCCAAATAGAAAAAGTTAAAATTTCCCTTTTTTTCTAGGATCTCTCACTGATGCCAAATCGTTCGAGTTTCGACCCCGGCTTGAAGCAATCGGACGCCATCTACAGAAAAACAGTTTTATCTGTGAATGACAATATATATATATATATATATATATATATATATATATATATATATATATATATATATGTGTTACTTGAACTTTATTTTTAGTGGATATTCTTATTTGAGTAGTTGCTCCGTTTATTTTTTAACTGTATATTTATTTATTTTTGGCCACCGGTCTGAATATTTGCGAAATCCTATTAGAGGGGAAAAATCTCTGGCAAGGTAGATATCTTCGTTCCCCTGGGTGAAATTGTCATTCGATCTGAGGCCCTTTGACAACTTGGCTACAGAGTGCGTCGATAACAGAACAAAGCCGCGACTTAAATGTGAGTCTCTACTGAAACAATGTTTAAATAATAAAAATTGTCGGATTAATAAATAAAAAATCCACCCTTTCCTTACAAATTACTTTGTTTACATTAGGATACGAAACTGAGCAGATATGTCTGTTTCAAGAGACAGAGAAAAATCTGCGTTTAAAGGTACTATTCAGCTTTACTTGGTCATCGACGCAATCAAATCTAATAACGGCTTCCAGTAGAGGAACGTAGGTTCGAATTCTTCCTGAGAACAGAATTTTCTAAGAAGATTTCTCGAATATTCAGGCCGGTAGACAAAAATAAATGAATATACTGTGCTCGATGTAATTTTAAAGGTATTATTAAGTATATATTAATAAGTATGCATATTATCCCTCACCGGTAGCATGACTCGGCGATTCTGGGTAGACATTGACCGTTACATTGGTGCAGTCCATATATTATACGGGGTGAGGAGTCTACTTCTTTTTTTTTTTTTTTAATATATATATTGCATTTAAAATAGACGTGGTTCGTATTTTATATTTAAAATAAACGGGGATTAATGGCATTTATTCAAAAAGTATATATTACAATAGACGGGCCTAAAACTGTATAAACAAAAATAAAAAAAAATATTAATTTTTATTTAAAGCTGGGAATTATATTTTTATATTAAACATAAACGGTGTGTGTTTTTAAATTTTGTTACATATATATATATATATTTTTAAATTTTAAATTTTTAAATTTTATGTTTTTAAATTTTGTTACATATATATATATATATTTTTAAATTTTAAATTTTTAAAATTTATATGTTTTTAAATATATATATATATATATATATATATATATATATATATATATTTTAAATTTATATGTTTTTAAATTTTGTTACATATATATATATATATTTTTAAATTTTAAATTTTTAAATTTTATATGTTTTTAAATTTTGTTACATATATATATATATATTTCTAAATTTTAAATTTTTAAATTTTATATGTTTTTAAATTTTGTTACATATATATATATATATTTTTAAATTTTAAATTTTTAAATTTTATATGTTTTTAAATTTTGTTACATATATATATATATTTTTAAATTTTAATTTTTTAAATTTTGTTACATATATATATATATATTTTTAAATTTTAAATTTTTAAATTTTATATGTTTTTAAATTTTGTTACATATATATATATATATTTTTAAATTTTAAATTTTTAAATTTTATATGTTTTTAAATTTTGTTATATATATATATATATATATATATCTGTCTCTTTGTGTGTGTGTGTATTGTTCATCAACCAAATTCTGAAAGGGAGTATTAATAATATTCTCTCGAAAATTCAAAACTTGACTTCATATTTTCGCATACAAATGAAAGGTAGCCTCTGCGCTACTTATGTGAGCTAGCAAAGATTAAAAAAAAACACTTTCAGATAAGACACAATGATAAATAAAGAAAGAAAGAAAGATTTTCATATTTGAAAACTTTTAACATTAAATATTTAAATGTTATGAAATAAAACCATAGATTAAAAAAATAAACACAAATATGAGCATTTCAATGTTTCTATCCAAATATTTGTGCAGCTTTTTTAGTGTGGAACCTGCGTCTGGTATTTTTTTCGCGATTTCTTCAATGTTTGGCAGGATGTGCGATAAGCAGACCCTCATTTCTTCTTCAGTTTAGTGTAGTCCTTCTTGCTTCTTGTTTTTGAAGTTATTTAAGGTTCAGAATCTTAATTCGCAAGAAGTAGAAAATTGCAATAAAACCTTTTCAGCTAATGTGGGATAAAAAGTTTAATACGTATTCATTTCGTCATATAACAACACTATACCATTGCCACTTCCACACACACACACACATCGTGTAACAACATAATTGCCTATCTCAAAAAATGATTAATATCTAAAAAAAACCGAAACTAATTGAGTTTCTTTTTTTCCAGGTTTTCAGATAAGTCGTTTAGCCACCTTGACGCAATTTGTCATAAGAATCACTGAAAAACACTTTAAGTTATTCAGCTAGAAAGAGATCAGGTTAAAATCGTTTTGTGTCAGCCCCACTGTCTTTCCAAATGAGCAATGGTGAGAGGAAAAATCATTTAGGCCTTCAGTAATGGTGCCAACATTCATACTCTAGTTTTCATCTTCAAAGTCCATTCAAGAACCACCCATAGAACGCTGAATAAGTTTTAAAAGGGAAGCAGAAGAGGAAAACTGGATCAGGAGGTCACAACTGGAAGAGGGATCATTATTTCAATTTAGATCTAAAGAGATCAATTAGAAAAGATCCAACTCAATCTAGCACGTGAGAGACTAGTTTATGACTTTGACAGTCCAAAGAGTAATGAAAAAGAAATGAGAATGAAATTGTACGTAAACTGTGTGAGGAATCTTGTAACTCTAGGACCGAAAGTTAGAAGGTTAGAGATGGCGAAGATCATCTTGAATAGGTTGGAAAATGATCCTGGGATAATATATATATTGGAACTTAATTTCAATTATTCATGAGCTTCCGATCCTTAGCTATGATTAATTAATGATGAACATATCATTTTCGTTTATGATTCTTCTGTTAAGCTTAGGGAGTAATTATACATTCTTATTGCTCAAAGTAGAGTCCAATAGTATTATAAAAACCTCGGAGAATTCCAGTAAGATATCTTTAATCATTTCTAAGTTACAACGGTTCACATCTTAATCTAACAATTGGACAATTTTCCTGTTACACGATTTGACAATTTCGCTATTACACTCGGTGTATTATGCTGTGACAATATTTCGCGGCGCATTTAAGAGATAATCACTAGTTTGAAGTAGGAAAACTGAATGCAAAACCAGTCTAAAGAGGGATGGGTTCCGCCAGACAAACTTACCCTAGACTATCCCCTGCTCCTACGGTTTCTGTACATGTAGTGTTCCTATAGTAATGTGAAGATTGATTTTTATATTTCCAATTCGTAACTCGTGCTTTGGCTTTTTCTCTAACTGTTGACCATACTTTCTGTCTTCTTACAATTGATGGTTAGTCCTTTCTTCTCTCTTTCTTCTACCACTCTGTCTAGGAGATCTTGATGTTTATATCTCCAATTTGTAACTCACATCTTGGACTTTTTCTCTTGCTGATGACCATACTTTCTGTCTTCTTGTAGTTTTATTGATAGTCCTTTTATCACGCTGTCTAGGAGGTCCTGTAATTTCCTTCTCGAGTTGGTCATTAGGGCAGTGTCATATGCGTATCTTATATTCTGACGATTCGCTCACCGATAATAAAACATGTAGGGTCTCCCGTTCCCTTAGGATAGCGTCACTAAGAGGTTTGCTTAAAATATATTTGCTTGCCTTCAGAGTACGAAAATAATGTAATAATAATAAGCTTCAAATTATCCCAAATTGAAATGGGCATCTATCTATATATAAAATTCTGTGACTTCCTCCACCTGTCCGTCCATCGGTCACACCCTTTAAAATAACCATACATTGAACGATCAAAATCAAATTTTGGGGAGAAATGCAAACAGATAAGCGGGTACAAAATACAGTTGGTTTTACTAGAGTGCATAGCTTAGTACAATAAATTTTCATTAATTTTTTGAAAAAAATAAAAGTTGTATTGTTTAAAATACAAAATGCTCCCATTATTATTGTTATAACTTAGAAAAGGTTACTGAATTAGGGATAACCAAAACGGATACTGGAATTGAAAATGGTAATCTTTATAACATCAACAAAATACAATACTCACCAGCGCCGTGAAGTAGGTAAACCACTGCTAGTGGTGGACTACTTAGCATATTACCCCCACTTACAACAATGTGCAACGTATTTATGAGGATAGGGACATACCCATTAGTGTTCATAGATACGGTATATAACAATTATAGAAAAAAAATTAATGATTAAAATATTATTTATTTAATAGAGATGTAACTTTTTTTTTTTTTTTTTTTTTCATATCTTTGCTTTAAGATTTTATATATATACAAGAATTCACTTTCTGGTTTGCCCTGTGTTTGCGAGAACCATACTTAAATCACGACGCCTGACGCTTCAAGAAGTTGAAATTTGGCTTCAGAAAGAAATATTCACGCATGGCCAGTTGTATCTTGCATGCTCAAGAGTAAGAAATCCTAAGAATTTATTCTTCGGTGAAGTAGGGTTTTTGTCAAATTATTATTCATACAATGATCAAAACTTTTATATGGATGTCATATATTCTACAAATGTCTTGTCAGATCTAGAATTTCATATGAATGCCATGTTCTTCAAATGCTTCTTCAGATCAAGATTTTCATATGGATATCATAGAAATTACTAAATTGTGCCCATAAAAGATTTCTTAACTGTCGTCCAATAATTTTTTTTTTCTAAAAGAATAAAACGTGTGTTTCAGTGAGATCTTACGCAACGTTTTGACCTGAGGACTTGTCGATTTTAACTAAGAGACTATTTTTCTTCTTCCACTGGGTTTTTCCTTTACTCACTTTCGGTTTGTTTGAGATTATATTCGGCTTTGAATTTAAATTCATTGCAATATCTCTTTTTATTTACCTGTTTGTGCTGTTTCTCTGCTTTTCTTGGCAGAGCACTGTAAGAGCACTAGAAAAACATTCCACTTTTCACAGCATGTAACCAACTGATTCTCACTCTTTATTCCTCTATAATTTTAAAAATACCACCGTGTCTTCTAAGATTCTCTAACCATGGGGTTAGCAATCACTATTTGGTCAGGCACGTTTTTCTACTTATCGAACAGTTGACCACCACCAAACAAATAGCAAGAGATTTTCACCATTTTTTCTTATTTTTATTTATTTATTTATTTATTTTTTGCAAGTGGATCCTTTTTACCATATTTTACAAATTCCGTAATTCGCAAACATTCATTTGTTGACCATATATAATTTTCATCATATATCGAAATAGTAATAGACTTACTAAGATGGATGAAAGCTTTCGGTCAGGAATATTTGTAAAATATTCATTTTTTTTATTTCTTTTGTTATTACCAGAAATAGCAGATGCTATAAAACCAAAGATGTTAAACTGAAAACTGGCAGATCAAGACATTCATATGAATGCCATATGTTCTGCAAATGCCTTGTAAGATCTAGTTATTCATATGGATGCCATATATTGTACAAATGCTTGTCAGATCTAGATATTTATACGGATGTCATAGGTTCTCCAAATGTCTTTTCTGATCTAGACATTTATATGGATGCCATATGTTCTAAAATCTCTTGTCAGATCTAGACATTTATATGGATACCATATGTTCTACAAATGCGATGTCAGATCTAGACATTTATATGGATGTCATATGTTCTACAAATGCCTTCTCAGATCTAGACATTTATATGGATGCCATATGTTCTAAAAATGACTTGTCAGATCTAGACATTTATATGGATACCATAAGTTCTACAAATGCCATGTCAGATTTAGACATTTATATGGATGTCATATGTTCTACAAATGTCTTTTCTGTTCTAGACATTTATATGGATGTCATATGTCTTACAATGCATTGTCAGATCTAGGCAATCATATGGATGACATATGTTCTACAAATGCCTTGTCAAATCTAGACATTCATATTGATGCCATATGTTCTACAAATGTCTTGTCAGATCTAGAGATTCTTATGGATGTCATATGTTCAACAAATTCCTTGTCAGCTCTAGAAATTCATATGGATGTCATATGTTCTACAAATGACTTGTCAGATCTCGACAACCATAAGGATGCAATATTTGCTACAAATGCCTTGTCAGATCTACACATTTATATGGATGCCATATGTCCTACAAATTCTTTGTCAGATGTAGACATTTATATGGATGCGGGACGTTCTACAAATGCCTTGTCAGAGCTAGAAATTCGTATGGATGTCATATGTTCTACAAATGCCTTGTCTAATCTAGACATTTTGATGTATACCATATGTTCTACAAATGCCTGGGCAGATCTACACATTTATATGGATGCCATATGTTCTACAAATGTCTTGTCAGAACTAGAGATCCATATGGATGCCATATGTTTTACAAATGCCTTGTCACATCTAGACAATCATATAGATGCCATATGTTCTACAAATGACTTGACAGATCTAAAGATATATATGGATATCATATGTTCTACAAATGGCTTGTCAGATCGAGACAGTTATATGGATGGCATATGTTCTACAAATGGCTTGTCAGATCGAGACATTTGTATGGATGCCATATGTTCTACAAATACCTTGTCTGAGCTAGACATTCATATGGATGTCATATGTTCTACAAATGCTTTGTCAGATCTAGACAATCATATAGGTGCCATATGTTCTACAAATGCCTTGTCAGATGTAGACAATCATATGGATGCGATATGTTCTAGAAATCCCTTTTCAGATCTATAAATTTATATGGATGTCATATGTTCTACAAATGCCTTGTCAGATCTTGACATTCGTATGGATGTCATATGTTCTACAAATGCCTAGTCAGATGTAGACATTTATATGGATGCCATATGTTCTATAAACACATTGTCAGATCTAGACATTCATATGTTTGCCATATGTTCTACAATTGGCTTTTCAGATATAGAAATTCATATTGATGTCATATGTTTTACAAATGCCTTGTCAGATCTAGATATTTATATGGATACCATATGTTCTACAAATGTCTTGTCAGAACTAGAGATCCATATGGATGCCATATGTTTTACAAATGCCTTGTCACATCTAGACATTTATATGGATGCCATATGTTCTACAAATGCCTTTTCAGATCTAGACAATCATATAGATGCCATATGTTCTACAAATGACTTGACAGATCTAAAGATATATATGGATATCATATGTTCTACAAATGGCTTGTCAGATCGAGACAGTTATATGGATGGCATATGTTCTACAAATGGCTTGTCAGATCGAGACATTTGTATGGATGCTATATGTTCTACAAATACCTTGTCTGAGCTAGACATTCATATGGATGTCATATGTTCTACAAATGCTTTGTCAGATCTAGACAATCATATAGATGCCATATGTTCTACAAATGCCTTGTCAGATGTAGACAATCATATGGATGCGATATGTTCTAGAAATCCCTTTTCAGATCTATAAATTTATATGGATGCCATATGTTCTACAAATGCCTTGTCAGATCTTGACATTCGTATGGATGTTATATGTTCTACAAATGCCTAGTCAGATGTAGACATTTATATGGATGCCATATGTTCTATAAACACATTGTCAGATCTAGACATTCATATGTTTGCCATATGTTCTACAATTGGCTTTTCAGATATAGAAATTCATATTGATGTCATATGTTTTACAAATGCCTTGTCAGATCTAGATATTTATATGGATACCATATGTTCTACAAATGCCTTCGTCTGATCTAGACATTTATATCGGAGCCATATGTTCTTCAAATGCCTTGTCAGATCTACACATTTATATGGATGCCATATGTTCTACAAATGCCGTGTCAGATCTCGACAACCATAAGGATGCCATATTTGTTACAAATGCCTTGTCAGATCTACACATTTATATGGATGCCATATGTTCTACATATGCTTTGTCAGATTTAAACATTTATATGCATGCGGTACGTTCTACAAATGCCTTGTCAGATCTAGACATTCATATGGATGTCTTATGTTCTACAAATGTCTTTTCTGATCTAGACATTTTTATGTATGACATATGTTCTACAAATCCCTGTGCAGATCTAGACATTCATATGGATGTCATATGTTCTACAAATTCCTTGTCAGATCTAGAAATTCATATGGATGTCATATTGTCACAAATAAACAATCATATGGATGCCGTACGTTCTACATATGTCTTGACAGATCTAGACAATCATATGGATTCCATATATTCTACAAATGCCTTGTCAGATCTAGAGATTCATATGGCTGTCATATGTTCTACAAATGCCTTGTTAGATCTAGACATTTATTTGGATTCCATAGTTTCTACAAATGCCTTGTCAGATCTAGACAATCATATGGATGCCATATGTTCTACAAATTGCCTTGTCAGATTTAGTTTTTCATATGGATACCATATGTTCAACAAATGCCTTGTTTTGAAATATCTAAACTTTAATCAGTCTGCGACCGATCCCTGAGATCAATTACTAAAATGCTTCCATCTTGTCTTCTGCCATATTATCTATTTCCACTCTTTTCTCATTTTTCTTTCGATGATATCTAATTGTACTTTGTCTTATATTTAGTTTTATCTCATCTATTTCAGTATTTGAGAGTTTTTTTAAATTTCGTATGATGTCCCTCTGGATATTGGCAAGCGTATTTGGATTGAGATAATGTCTTATTTTAATTTCTACCATATTTCTCCATATTTGCTATGTCTGATCGGTGACGTTCTTTTGTGAGTTTTCGAGTGCAGTCAAAAAAGTTACCATAACTTGTTTATATTCTTCACGATTCAATTTCGCCTGCTTTCCTTTTATAAATTGATTTGGTATTAAGTCATCAGGTTCAATGTTGGAGTTAATCCAGTTTTGGTGACCAGGTGCTTTATTTTTGTGGAAGTTTGTTCCAGTGACAGATTTTTCAACCCTAGACTGGTTCCTCTCTGATGGACGCGGCCTTTGTTGACCCGGGGGTGGCAACCGATCCGGTATGATTTTTTGTTTGTAAACATTGAGATATCTTTTTGCGTTTTATCCTGAACCACCAAGGGGTAATTTTGTTCAAGATACCACCTCTAGGACAGCTGTCAACCAAAAGTTAAGAACTCGTCCTGCCCATGAGACACGGCTATACCCCGCCAGATATCAAACCAATATTTCTAATCACGGTGGCTGGGTATTTATGAATTTATTATTATTATTAGTATTATTATTATTAGTAGTAGTAGTAGTATTGTTGTTGTTATTATCATCATTGTTATTACTATTATTATTTCTGTCGTTGTTATTATTATTAGTATCATTATAGAATTAATGTTTTAGTTGAATATAAAATCGAGAAATAAGAAAAAATTAAAAAATGTATAAATTAAATAAATCAAATAAGAAAATAAGCGGTCAAATAAGCATAAAAAGACGTTAGAAAAAATTATTATTATTATTATTATTATTATTATCATCATCATTATATTTCGATTTCTGCTATGGTCGCAATAACTACCAAGTCTACCAAGTAAGGCAGGTGGTGGTGTGTTTTTGTGGCTACTTTTCATGATTTATTTTTCTAACTCCCATAACATCACATGCGTCACATGGATAAGTTCTCAGTGTGTGGGCTGTAGTTAACAAGAAATTTGTTGTATTTCTCTTAAGTTAGGATTTCCAGCTATTGATCAACGTGTTGTGTTTTCTTTTTTTATCATTCCAAGTACACTTACTATGACTGGTACTATTCTTGTTTTCAATTTTCCCATTTTTTTCTATTTCGATTTCCAGGTTTTTCTACTTCGATAATTTTTTATTATTATTATTATTCAGTTAATGTTTATTTCACCAGACATATAGACTCCATTAATATGATTGAGGTGAAGTTTTGTTTTCCATGTTGACTTACTTTGTTTGATGAACTTGATAACGACGAATAATACCTTGTATATATTTAAAGACTTTAAGATCAAAGAATGGGGTACACTATCGAATTCCTTACAGTAACCTCTACCCAGGCAATATTGAAATTTTCTTTGTATTGAATCAGTTTTCCAAGATCATGCTTTTAATAAACTACTGGCATCTGTAAAACCCACGTTTGTACCCATTTTGTTCAAAAGGTAGTATTTCTTTCATTTCTGTCGTATGCACATTTCCTTCCGGGTCCCAACCAGAGACATAAGTTTAGAAATGGCTTCAAGACATTTTCCACTGAGGATTTAAAAAATAAATAAAAACTAAGATAACAACACATTATTATTATTATTATTTTCTTTGATTTCTGGCGTTTACACATTTCTTTCCGGGTCCCACCCAGGGACCTAAGGTTAGAAATGGCATCATGACCCTTTTCACTGACAAAAAAAAAAAAAAAAAAAAATTACATAGATAGAGCCCTTCGTAAAGTGTGGGCTGTACTTGTCAGAACAATTTTTTGTATCTCCTTGAGGCATGGGCTTCCAGGAATCCCTGCAATTAGTCTACTGCAATCTTTTCCAACCAGTCCTAGGGCTCCAACTACAACAGGGATTGTTGATGTTCCCATATGCCACATTTTCGAGACCTCTATTTCAAGGTCCTTGTATTTTGACAGCTTTTTGAATATCTTCAAAGATACATTGCAGTCAGCAGGGACTGCCATATCAATAAGGAGGCACCGTTTTTGTTTGTGGTCTTTAATAACAATATCTGGTCGGTTGGCCTTGATTGTTCTGTCAGTGTGAATTGTGTAGTCCCATAGAATTGTAACAGGTCCTATCTCCGTAACTGGGTCTGGGTGGTGTTGGTACCAGTTTCTTTCAGTTTCCTTCCCGTAGAAGTTGCAGATTTTCCAGTGCAGATATTGGCCCACTCTGTCATGTCGGGTTTTGTATTCAGTGGGTGCCAACATCGTGCAACCTGATACAAGATGATCAATCGTTTCTGGATATTTATCACAGAATCTGCATTTTGGGCTGACACAATATTTTAGTATATGTGCTTGATAATTCCTAGTTAGCAAGCATTGGTCCTGCGCAGCAAGGATAAAACCTTCAGTTTCCGCTTTCAACCCTGCACTGCGTAGCCACTGATGGGTACGGGTTTTGTCTACATCAGCTTGGTTGATACGGGCAGAATATTGGCCATGAAGCGGTTTATCTTGCCATCGCTTCTGTATCTGGTCGGTTGCATTCGTCTTTGCTGTCTTTTTCAAGTATTTTGCAGTTTCAGCCGGTGTATTGTGCTGTAGTTGCATCTCTACGCCCATTTGAAGCTCCAGTTTGAATTTGTTGGCTTCTTTCATTACGGAGTAAAGACGCTTACTACTTTCATGTTCCTTGACGCATACCATCATCCAGTCTTCTGTAGTTTCCAAGTATTTTTGGAGGCCAATTGTTGTAGTTTTGTAGGACAGTTCTAGTTGAACTAATCCTCTGCCTCCTTCGGATCTGGGCACATACAGACGATCAACATCAGCTTTGGGATGATGCATGCGATAGCAAGTGAGAAGCTTTCTCGTTTTGGCGTCCATTCGCTTAATTTCAGCTATGGTCCAGTTAAGGACATTAAAGCTGTAATGCACCACTGGGGCAGCCAATATGTTTATAGCTGATATTCTATTTTTTGAGTTTAGTTCAGTATTTAGTATCAGACGTACACGCCTGTAGTACTCTTTTCTTATTTTTTCTTTCATTTGGGGGTGTTGTATGCCATCTCCTTCGCTAATTCCTAGGTACTTATAAGCTTCTTCATGCTCCAATTCCCTAATCTTTGTGACAAAATCTAGATCTATTGAGGGTGTTTCTGTAATTCTACCTTTCTTGAATGTTACTTTTGCACATTTATCTAATCCGAAGTCCATACCTATGTCGTCACTAAAGTATTTTACAATATTGAGGAGGCCTTTCAACTCATTGTCGTCTTTGGCAAAGAGTTTGAGATCATCCATGTATAGTAGGTGATTGAAAATTTTCTTATTTATTTTGTAACCATAGCTACTGTTGTTCAGTTCATGTGTAAGAGGGGTTAAGGATAGACAAAACAGAAGGGGTGACAGAGAGTCTCCTTGAAAAATTCCACGTCGGATATTCAGACGGTTGGATATAGCAGTGCCCCCGGTGTGCCTAAGGTATAGTTTTGTGTTCCACATCCCCATGCTGTGCTTAAGAAAGTTTAATACCACAGGGGAGACTTTGTACATTTCCAAAGCCTTAAGGATCCAAAAATGTGGAACACTATCAAAGGCTTTACGATAATCAATCCACGCTGCACTGAGATTTCTGCGTCGTCTCCTGCAATTTTCCAAGATCATTTTATTTATCAGAAGTTGATCTTTGCAGCCATATGAACCTCTACTGCATCCCTTCTGTTCCAGCGGGAGAATGCTGTTTGTTTCGAAGAAGGAGTAAGTACGGTTCGTCAGTACAGACGTGATCAACTTATACGTTGTGGAAAGACATGTTATCGGTCTATAATTTTTCGGGTCGTCTGTTTCAGTTGTTTTTGGTATGAGGTATGTAATACCTTCAGTAACCCATTCCGGGATTTTATTGGGATTATTTACAAGCGTTGATAATGTTTTTGCAAGTAATTTACAAGCGTTGATAATGTTTTTGCAAGTATGTCATGGGTAGATGAGAGATGATACAGCCAGAAATTGGGCACCTTGTCATTTCCTGGGGATTTCCATTTTTGGGATTTCGTTAGTGCTTGCCTAACATCATCTGTGGATATATTTACCCATTCTTGCAGAGGTGTATCCAGCAGTCGTTCTTCTTCACGCCGTATCCATTCTGAATTTGGGTTACATTCCTTTGGGTTGCTCCAAATATTTTCCCAAAATGTCTGTACATTATCAATCGATGGTGGCGTTTCGACATGTATAGGCGTTTTTCCAATTTCCCTGTAACATTTCTTAAGATCTGTTCGGAATATTTTATTTTGGCGATAGAATCTACAACGTTTCTCGTATCGCCTTGTTCTCTGTGCTTTTAGCTGAAGTTTCTGTTTCAGCATTTCCTTGATCGATGGAATATCAGTTAGGGATTTAATGCTATATTTCCGTTTGATCTTTTTGGATTTACGTGTGGAAATATTAGGGTTTCTGGTGAGCTCATCTAATATAGACAGCTCACATCTGATTTGTTTTATTTCTCGTATCAGTTTGGTTTTCCAAGCTGGTTCTCTGTGTCTGTTAATTCTATTTATTGTCTTGACACCAAGCTTCCGAGTCGCTGCTAGAGCTGTTGCGTATATGACGTTGTTAACTTCTGTTATGTTTCCCGGTGGTTTATCTGTTAACAGTGTTTCCAGTGCAGCATTGTATATTTTCACGATGTGCTTGTTGGGATTTGTCATATGGATTTTCGGGAGCTGGTCTCTCTCTGACAATTGTATGAAAGTTACTCTGCTGAGTACTTGGATGACGTCATTTTTCGCTTCGGTGATTTCAGCTTCGTGGTTTTCAAGGAATTCTAAATTAATGTACCTGGAGTCATCTTCAGTGACAATTTCTGGAGAACTAGAGGTTGTGTCTAAGGCAGAATCTTCGGTTTCATTTCCTGGGAGATGATTTCGTATTTCATTCGCTTTAGCGTCCACCTCATCCTCTGTCGCATTCTTTATTTCAACATTCGTCTCAACAGGGTTTGAGTGATGGGTCATAGTATTTTGCCTTATATCTAATTTTATCTTATCTATTTCTGCCTTTGAGAGTCTGTTGTTTCGCATGATATCTCTGCGGACATTGGCAAGCATGTTTGGATTGAGGTTAGGTCTTATATCATTTCCAACCATATTTCTCCATATTTGGTATGTTTGATTGGTGGTGTTCTTTGCTGGGTTTTCGAGTGCAGTGAAGAAGGATGTCATAACTTGTCGATACTCTTCGCGGCTCCATTTCGTTCGTTTCATTTTTACTAGTCGATTTGGCATTGAGACACTTGGTCCAAGGTTGGCGATAATCCGGGTTTGGTGACCTAGTGTCTCTTCGTGTGTGGAAGAGTTTGTTCCAGTGACAGACTTTTCGACCTCAGACTGGTTCCACTCTGAGGGACGCGGCCCTTGTTGTCCCGGTTGACGGCCGATCCGGTATGAGATATTTTTCGTATTCATTGAAATTGGTAGAGATGCGTTTTAACCTTGACCGCCAAGGGGTAATTTTGTTCAGATTACCAGCTTTAGGACGAGACTTCAAGAAGGTCCAAGAGCAAGACCAGATTTGAGATAGTGGGTTTATTAATATATCGAAGTTAAAAGTTCATAACAGTGTATGGTATTCAGTTGGGTAGATAATACTAAGTTTTAACTTAGTATAAGTCCGAGAGACACCTCCAAGTGGGATAATTAGATTTCAGTATATAGGCATAAAAAAAAAAAAAAAAAAAAAAAAAAAAATGGACACGGGTGTCCGCTTAAGGTCTGGGGTGTGGATTAAAACTTGAAATACAAGTTAAAAAAGAGAAAAAAAAAAAAAAAAAGAAATTATTAGAGGAGAGAAAAGGGGACTGAAAAGCAAGGAATTAACTTGAGACATTAGGATTTACAATCATATCAAACTAAAGGAAAAGTATCATTCAAAGATGCTACATTTACCATTTCTTACAACTTCGGAGCATGGCACAAGTGACTCTCCACAAATGTTCAATTTTCCGTCGCCAACGACAGATACTTATCAAATTTTATGGGGTAGGCTGGACTTATACTACAGTTTGGTAGGGGGAATATCGAAGAATTCATTAAACAGAGGGGTAGGAGCAAGGGAATAAAAGTTATACTTTTCCGGTCATCTCTCAACCTACTTGCCGCTGAAAGATATGTTTTAGAATATTCACTCAAAGAGATGATAGACAAAGGGCAGAGCATTGTAGGAAAATTACACCTGTAGCCATGAAAAAAAAAAAAAAAAAAAAAACAGAAAACACAGATATAATACAGTATGATCCCTGCCAGTGTGGACATATCTACATGTACATTCAATGTATATATATATATATATATATATATATATATATATATATAATATAGAGAGAGAGAGAGAGAGATTAGCAAACATGTACATATACACGCACCGACAGAGATATGGGATGACTAGGGTAAAAAAAAAAAAAAAAAAAAAATGGACACGGGTGTCCGCTTAAGGTCTGGGGTGTGGATTAAAACTTGAAATACAAGTTAAAAAAGAGAAAAAAAAAAAAAAAAGAAAAAATTATTATTATTATTATTATTATTATTATTATTATTATTATTGTTATTATTATTATTATTTCCTTTGATTTTGGTGATATACATATTTCTTCCGGATCCCAACCAGAGAGCTAAGGTCAGAAATGGATTCATTGCATTTTCCACTGACCTTTAAAAAAAAGAATACAACCAAAAAAAAAACCCTAAGATCGCGCACATTTTACACAGATAAAACACTTCGTAATGTGAGATCCGTAATTGTGATCATTATTATTAACAAACAAAAATCTTCCAATATTTTTCCACAGTTAAGAGCGCAATATAGGAAAAGAAAACAGTGTTTGACAATGTTTAACAACATTTCAACAGAATGTCTCTCTTCTTCAAGTTATAATTAAAAAAAATTCAAGTGTAAAAATACAAAATATAAATTATAAATTATAAGTCTTTATAAAAAAAATGTTGCTTGCTTTGTAATGAAGAAACGGCTGCTTTGGTAATGAACTCGCCAAAACGAATGAAACCCCACCAGTTATTATTAGCATTATTATTCAGCTTGTTATCATTATCATTTGTGTATGTTATGTTTCCTGCTTTGTATCCTGTAGAGCCGGGTCAAAACTATGGTCTTTAGCCCCTATAGGAGAATTGTCATTTAATTGATAGCACTTTTCTCAGTATATGGGATGTTCTTAGTTGGGCGATCCTGAACCACCAAGGGGTAATTTTGTTCAAGATACCACCTCTAGGGCGGCTGTATATTGATGCTACCTGGGAAATTGTTAGTAAAATTGTCCATTCCTTTTCTCTCAAAACCCCGAGTTCCGATTACTATTTTTACAGTCTCCATTCCCAAAACCCTGTTACTCTCGATCTCTTGTATTTGGGCACTTTCTCGATAATTTTCCTAGAGGTGTTTCTCTCAGTACTTCTATGTCAATAAGCATATACTTCTTGAATTTCTTGTCTTTTATGATAATATCAAGTCTGTTGGCTGTGCCCCTGTCAGTTTGAATTGGCATATCCCAGTGGATAGTTAAATCGTTATTTTGGGTAACTATGTCTGGTTAATGCTCATACCATCTCTCAGTGGTTTTACTCTTGTGCTTCTTGCATATTTTCCAATGCACATGTGTCTCTACCTTGTTATGTATGTGGGTATATTCATTTGTTGCTAGTTCCGGACATCCAGAGATGATAAGATCGACAGTTTCACCATATATTTTGCAAATCCTGCATTTCAGGTTAGTTCTATCCTTGATTATGTGACAATGATAGAATCTGTTTGCGTGGCTTTGGTTCTGAGCTGCACTAATAATGACTTCCGTCTTAGCTTTCAACCAGATTCTCCTCAGCCAATTTTTTTTTTTTTTTTTTTTTTGTTGGTCCACATCTGCTTCTTTCATTCTTTTTATGGATTTGCTATGCAATGCTTTGTTCTCCCAGATATTTTATTTTATTTTATTTGTAATTACATTAGGCCAAGTTGTTTTGCTTTCTGTTTTACTCGTTTGGCGTAGATGATATTCGCTTTGTTGTTTTTTTAGTAGGTCTTCAGGAATATTAAGTTGTTTCTTGAAGAATGCGGCAGTTTTATTGATGGGGTAGATTTGGTGTTATACTATTTGTAGTACAGGGTCATTGGCTTTGTGAGATATGCTTCCAATCCGATTGTCGTATTATTTTACAGCTTGTTCAAGTTCGATTAGACCTCTGCCTCCTGAAGCCCTATTTTAGGATGGTGCATCCTCATTGGGGCAAACATCTTTCTGGTTTTGGCATCCAATCTTTTAATGTCATTCAACTTCCATTCAATAATGTTGAAGCTGTATGTTACAACGGGTAGAGATAACGTGTTGTTAGCCTCCATTTTATTGGCTCCATTAAGTTCACTTTCTAGTATCAAAAGCACTCTTTATTATTATTATTATTATTATTATTATTATTATTATTATTATTATTATATACACATTTGATTAAATCTTACTAACACAGATCTTTTTACTTACCTTACTTCTGCATGTGTTTGTGATGTGGGTGAAATAGAGAGTGTGTGTCTATGTAATCCTATGTTTTATTGCACAGAAGAGCATGTTCATCTTCTTTTAGTTTTCATCCTGTATTAATTTCTTTAAAATTTTGAAGAACAAATTCTTTCTTTTTTTTTTTTTCTTTTTTTTTTTTGTGTCTTTGTTTTGAATTTTGGTTTGATTTCCTTTGTTGGGCTTTTTTGATGAGGAGTTACGTTTATATTTTTTTATGTTAAAAACAACAAAAAGAACAAAAAAAAATCTCCGAAAATGTGTTCTGTATCAGTTGAGACGATCTAAAGCTCAGGAATCTGTCTTTTCCTGTTTGGCTGTCATTTAGCCGAAAGGACACATTCCAAAAAAAAAAAAAAAAAAAAAAATGACATCTTCCTAAACGACCCTTTCGATTCGCTGGTCCTCCTCCTGCACTGGATAACCTCAGGTTTGTTGAGCGTGGGGATTGATCAAGGGAACGAGCCAGGATTTTGTTGCACTTGTGAATGGAGCAGGTCTTTGTCGGGTGCTTAAGGGGTGGAAGCAGAAAGTAGAGTTTAAAGAAAGCAGGTGATGGCGGTGAGATGTTTTATATAAATGTGTTTCAATTGGACTTCGAAGCTATTTTGTCCGTACATGCAAGGTGTGAGCTCGCCTGTCGAGATACAAGTGTTCACCCCGACTGTATTCCGACATATTTAGGAGAGGGGCAAAGAGTAAAACGAGTGGGCAGATATATATTAAGTACGAACGTGTTTGTAAGCGCTTTCAAATTTGTTGTAGGATGTGTACATGTGCGATTATAGAATGCGCGTATGTGTATGAAAAAAAACAATAAGCAAGAGTGATTAGAACTGAGGGAAAGAGAAAGGAAAGGAAAGGATAGGAAGGAAGGAAGGGTAAAAAGGAAGGAAGGAAGGGTAAAAAGGAAGGAAGGAAGGTAAAAAGGAAGGAAGGAAGGATGAAGGAAGGAAGGAAAGTAAAGGATGAAGCATATGGAAGTAAAAACAATGGTAAGAAGAGAAAAAGAAACAGGGATGAGAACAGAGAGAAAAGCGAAACAGAACGAAGAGAAGAGAAGAGAGGAGGTAGTATAAACAGAACGAAAGAATAGATAGATAGATAGATAGATAGATTTTAATATAATTATAGACTGAAAGAAAGTTGAAAATAGACTAAAATAGATATGATTAGCAGCATGGTCCGGCGTTGCCCGTGTTTGATTAAAAAATCGTACGACTCATACAGCAATCGCTATCAATTGACTTAAAATATTTTTGCCCTTACTTGCCTTTAAAGGAGTGCCCTTTGCCGTACTGATGTTGCTACATGCCTTACTTCTTGCCTATCTCACACTGCGAAGTCTTTCTAAGCTCTATACTAAACATTAAATCTGTTACGAAAAAAGAACTAAACAAAATGAACACAAAATGAACACAAAACGATCAGCTTTAAAAAAGGACTCGTAACTGGAAAAACCGAATGAAAAAAGAATGTTAACAACAAATACTATTTCACACCCAACAGAGTTCAGCGGAATCAGAATCAACGTTGAGTTTAAGCAAGCGAATAAGCCAATTGGAGTAAAGTGCCATGCAAATTTAAATTTTTCCCACTTCTGACGAATGCAGCTATCGATTTTTTTTGCATGCTAGTTAACATTCGTGTCAGTCAGCTGTTGGCTCTCACGCTGGCCAGTAGAATCTTCCTGCCTATTCGTGGCGGCCAGCTATAGGCTCTCACTCTGGCCAGTAGAAAATGGCCACAAACAACATGAAAACTGCCGTAGAAGCATGAAAAAATCGATTATTTCTACTATCGATGGGAGTTGGGAAATGCAAAGTCGGTCTTGGCCTTCTCGCTAACTTGAAGCATGTGCATATAAATTTGGGCGCAAATCCGTCGAAAAATTGCAACCGTGCATTTGTTACACACACACACACACATACACACACACACACACATCCTGCCTTTTATAGATAGAGATCAAGTTGGGATAGATATGATTGAGGCTGATAAGCATATATACAAAATGAATAGATAGATAGATAGATAGATAGATAGATAGATAATGAAGAGACTGAGATAGATAGATAGATAATGAAGAGACTGAGATAGATAGATAGATAGATAGATAATGAAGAGACTCAGATAGATAGATAGATAGATAGATAGATAATGAAGAGACTCAGATAGATAGATAGGTAGATAGATAGATAGATAATGAAGAGACTCAGATAGATAGATAGATAGATAATGAAGAGACTCAGATAGATAGATAGATAGATAATGAAGAGACTCAGATAGATAGATAGATAGATAGATAATGAAGAGACTCAGATAGATAGATAGATAGATAATGAAGAGACTCAGATAGATAGATAGATAGATAGATAGATAGATAGATAGATAGATAGATAGATATTAATTGACATTGCATTTAAATGTTTGAAGACAAAGTTGACTGGGAAGCAAGAAGCCGGGAGAGATATCCAGAAACGAAACGTGCAAGAAAAGAAACTGTTAGCATAGAACTTGCAGTTGCATTTAAAAATTTTAACTTTAAAATGATGTGACTTTGCCGCCAATCTAGTACTGCGCTTAAATCCCTTAGATGAAATATCATGAGAATAATTACCATAAAAATATTTGCAGAAAAGGTACACGAAAGCTACGTAGCTCTGGTGGGAAAGTGACTGAAGCCGAGATGCCAGGTCTAGGTCAATCAATAGCAGAAGCATCCGAGCAGATGTGATAGTAATATTCAAATAAAGAGCGAATGGTAAACTTATAAATATGTAAGATAGAGTCTGACGAGAAAAGTTACTAGCACAATGAGACATCTTTTCTAGGTGCACATCTAGCAATTGATTCAATATAATCTTTCTACTTCAGGTCAGAGGAAAGAAGTATTTTAATTTTAATTTTTCATCCCGCTCTCACCCTTTCACTGTCGAAACAATTAAATGTAGCTGTCTCTTCTACTCCAATAGCTTCATGTCTCGCACCTCTCGCCTGTTGAACTCCCTTCCCTATTCCAGTTTCCCTAAGATCTATAATCTCCAACTATTCAAATGTGATGTCAATCGACATCTCCAGTTGCCTTGATCTATCCACTATCCTTCTCCTCATCCTTTCCTCTATCACTCCTATCTGATCTTGCTCCAAATCTTCTGTAACCCCTTGCGTCCTAGTGGCTTCCCGCCTTCATTGGGGTGAAACGCTTAAAAAAAAAATTGTCCCATCAGGGTGTAGGGATCATGGTTCCTCGCAGATTAATATTCTTTAATTTCTGCCAATTGCCAGGATTTCTTGAAAAATATGTCTTTTTCACAGTTTTGAATTGCAGTTAGTGCTTCTCTTGACAGACCTGAAAATAGAGGGTCTTTTTGGCTATGTTGTTTAACCGGTCATTGCCTATTGTTACCCCAGTGTAACATTTTATGCGTGAGTTTGTGTGTGTGTTTTATACAAGACGAGTACAGGGGTTTCTCAACAGACGACAGAATTCCGTTCCTATGATGCGTTGTAACGCGATTTTCCGTGTAAGCTGAAACGTACCCGTAATTTTCCGTGAATAAGCACTTATATCACTCACCTATGCTAACCGAATAGTAAAGTAATAATCTTGGACATAACAACACAATTCCATAACATAGGTTAACATAATTAGAAATAAAAAACGAACATGGATGATAACATAAATATAATAAATATAATGAAATGAAAATAATAAATATAATAAAATGAAATTGTTTGAAGCTGCTTGTATATTTATTACAAGTGATGCCATTGGCTCTCGGTAGATGAGATGACGAAGCGTCAGAGCTTGTCGCTCTTGCAATACACGAAAGCAGCAGCAAATCTAGATAAGAAAGAAATACAAATGTTTGTTTCTCATTTTTATCGGGAATCCACCAACTTATATTTTAACAAGCCAACCAATTTATACTTACAAGCCAAATCAATATTTATGTACATATTTAATTTTTTAAGCAACAATCGAACGACTCAAGCCGAATAACCAACCAATATTTGTCCCAGTGTCTCTCATTTTAAAGCATTTAACAAAGTCTACTTTCACTTCCCTGATGATGGCTTTCCTTTTCTTCGAAGCACCACCATCAGAAGAATTTACACTATACTTGGGGACCATACTGAAGGACAGTAGGTTTCCACAAGCACAACACAGACAAAAGAGGGTGAATGCACAACAATCCAACATATTTTACAATCAGAAAGTGACCCACGCCGCCTGATGAAAGACGCAAAAGGCACGTCAAAACAATATTAATGGAGATTGCGTCGTAACCACGAATCGTCGTATGTTCAAACTGTCGTAACCCGAGGACTTATTGTATTAATTTTGATCATTTTATTTTTATCAATAACATACACAGGAAAGAATAAAATGCTAAAATACAATGTATGACTTACCAATTCATACTGATTTTTGTCAAATCTTTCAACTATGACCGGGCACTAAAATGTTAATCTATAACTGAGGGCAGGAGAGATGAATACATGCGTTTCCCAAGAAATTTACAGAAGAGCGGATCTGTGTACTCGATTCGTTTTCTACGGTTTATTAACCCTTTGCATGTTATTTAAAGCCAGGAAATATTTTTAGATTGCAAGATTTGTTTTAATTTTTTTTTTTTTTTTTTTTTTTTGTGCACGAGCGTAAGGGAATATAATGAACTCCATTGAAAATGAAACTCGGCTCCCCGATTAAAAATTCCGGGCTATTATACACTACACCACCCTTACATCCAAGCTTATGGCACCCGGTATTCACAAGTGGTCACCCATCAAGGTACTGCCCAGATGTTGCTTAACTTCGGCGTTTGTATGGGAACCGGTATTCCAACTTGATGCGGCTGCAAGCTCATGTTTTTTTGTTTTTGTTTTTTGAGGGTTTTTTTTCTTAATTTTTGTTTTTGTTTTGGAGATCTGGTATTTCCAAGTGGTCACCCATCAAGGTACTGACCAGGTACGACGTTACTTATCATCAGTAACGGGAACCGGTATTCCAGCATGATATGGCCGTAACCTCATTTTTTTTTTTTTTTTTTTTTTTAGATAATAATGATTTTCTGACAAAAGTCGTACTAATTAACCAATAGCTGTGAGGGGGAGGATAGGCAATTTCCAACATTTCCCATGAGAATTTGCGCCTAAGTGAATATAACGAATCTAACAGGAATTGAAACTCGGTTCTCCGATTTCTAATTCTGATTCGTTATCTATTACACCAGCCGCACACCCCAAGCTTACAGCACTTGGTATTCGCAAGCGGTTACCTATCTAGTTACTGACAAGGCTCGACGTTGCTTAACTTCAGTGATCGTAAGGGAAACGGTGTTTCACCGTGATATGGCCGTAAACCCATTATACCTTCCGTACATCCAAGATTACAGAAACTGTTATTCGCAAGCGGTTACCCATCTAGGTACTGACAAGGCTCGATCTGGCTGTAAACCTCGACAGTCCAATGTTACCATCGTTGTTTATTTAAGGTCCGGATAATCGAAGTCCGTAAATTCAAGGCATGCATAATCGATGAAATACTGCAGTAAATATAAACACACTGGGTCGGACTTGAACCAATTCTACCGCTTCCATTTTCTTGTCGATAACCGTTACGCTACCACTTAACATTACCTAAACATAAGCAAATAGATGTCTTTTTATATATCTATTAATTCATGCTAACTTTGGTACAAGGCTAAATTTTTGGAGCACTCAGTGGAGATAGGTTTTCCTTTCAGTATAACATCTATCCGGCTGATCTAAGCACAGAAGTTTTTGATTACTCAATTTTGAATCAACATCGCAGATCAGTCGAAGGCTTAGCCCGTTTACATAGATGGATTTTGTAAGTATTTCAGTGTACAATATTCTAAAAGTGGGTTGTTACAAGTAAGAGAAAGTCTTCTTAAAAGTCAGCATTTCAAAATCGACATCTTTTTCAGATATGCACTGTGGTCAAATGCGTAACAACTTTCGCGGTCAAAAATATCCATCAAAATAGACATTAATAGACAGCATTTTTTAAAACATAAACAGATGTGAACAGACTAAGATAGATAGATAGATAGATAGATAGATAGATAGATAGATAGATAGAGTTAAACATAATGAAATAGAGAATTGAACAGAATGAGATATATTCGAACAGAATGATATAAATAGATAGATTTGAACAGATTCAGATAGATAGATAGATAGATAGATAGATAGACTGAAAAACAAACTTGAAAATAGAACAGACCAAGATAAATAGATATGACTAAGGATGAGATAGATATGAAAATATTGAGGCAGTCATACATACCTACGTAGATTGAGACAAAGACAGACAGACAAAAGACAGATTTCTAGCTAGCTAGCTAGCTAGATAGATAGATAGATAGATAGATAGACAGGTAGATAGATTTGACAAAATGAGATCGACAGAATTCATCAAAATAAAATAGGAAGAGAGATTTGAACAAAATGCGATAGATAGATAGATAGATAGATAGAAAGAACGAGCTTGAAAATAGAACAGACTATGATAAATAACTAAGGCTGAGATAGATACATAGATATGAAAACATTGAGGCAGTCATACATACAGTCAGATAGATAGATAAGAACAGACATGTCGAGACAGAAATTTATATCTGTACTCATGTCTAAAATAGATATTTCAGAGACTGATGTGACAAGAGGATTACAAAGCGCATACCCAGATGAAAGAGTAATCTCCCTTGATTGGCATTCTCACTTACTCACCTTTCACAGCCCTTGGGCATAATAGTTATATTAAGTATGGGTTAAGACCAAGTATGTAAGCCAATACTCACATTTCCTCTTAAGTCGCCCGCAGTTTCCCGCTTCGCATCACGGAAAATTGTGATTTTGAAGAATAACATAGATGGTCACTGCCATTAAAAATTCCATTCCATCAGAAGACATCGAGTTGACATATTTAAAATATTGTACGACGGTCTAAATCGTTAAATGAATTTGAATTACACAAAACCATAGATAGTTGCTGAAAAACGGATGAAACACCATTTGCAAATTTACTTTGGATCAATATCTCATTGCGCTTATTCTCCATTATACTTATATATATATATATATATATATATATATGAAGAAATATAGTTTTAATGTAAGCTAAATTTATGGGATAAAGTGCTCGATATCAGAGATAGAGTGTATGTAAATATGAAATTGAACATTGAAGTCAACACTCAGAAGCGACAAGATGTTTCATGCTAGACAAGTGGCCTGACGATTGCGTCTAGCATGAAACAGCCTCTGAATGTTGACTTCAATGTTCCCTTTCGCATTTACTTATATATATATATATATATATCGTCTGCTTATCTACCACGGCGGCTAGCTAAACCCTATTGCATGCTTAACACCCAACTGGCTTCTGTGGTTTAAACTGGAAATATGCGTTTGTAGTTATGCATTCTTTCGCCAGACCTTAATTCTGACAACCAGTGCATAATCTGGCGTGGTAAAGCTTTTAAACGTGGCCAGTCAACAAAAACTTGTCTTCGTGGTAGCACAGGCATCGACGGACTGTGTGATTTGTTCCGTCCATCCAATTTCACTCAAATGTGGAATTGTTTTCAGGTAATTTACATATGGAGACCCGTGCATCTCCGGGCCAACTTTATCAAGAAATCCCCACCCTGACACATCAACGCGTGTTTCATAGTCAGAAAAAGAACGTTCTAACCACACCGAAACACACATGCACACACACACATACATATATATATATATACATATATATATATATATATATATATTAGACACGATCGTCAGGCCGCTTGTCTAGCATGAAACAGCCTGTCGCCTCTGAGTGTTGACTTTAATGTTCAATTTCATATTTACATACGCTCTATTTCTGATATTGTCACTTTATCCCATAAATTTAGCACATCTTAAAACTATATATATATATATATATATATATATATATATATATATATATATATATATATACACACACACACAGGGTGCGAGAGGAAAATTTTTCACGGAGTATGTTTTTGATTTTGTCGACTGCACATTATAGTAGGGTCAGTTGGATACCGTCGGTGAGAAAAAAAATGAACCATGACGCAGTTATCACCGCCAGACTCAACACATCAAGTGGAAGACCCTATGTCCGGCAACATGACTCTGCCCCATACCACACAAGCAGGACAACCCAGCTATGGCTGTCAAACAATTTCTGCGAGCAGAGCACCCCTTACCTAAGTCTCCAGACTGCAACGCCCCTTGATTATTATTTATGTAGTGCAGTTGAGCGAGAGACTAACAAAACTCCTTGTAACACCAAAGATGAACTGAAGGCAAGGATTAAAGCAACATTCACCAAATTAAAAAAGGAGACCGTCCAGAAGAGTTGCGGGAGATTCTGATGGCATCTTCAAGGCTGTGGTTGAAGCCAATGACAATTATATTAAATTGTATTTTGTATTTCAAGATATTTTTCTGTAATTTTGTTAAATATATCTGTTAAAATGTGATGTCAGTTTTATTTTCATTTTTGCGTTATTTAGATGACAATTTATCCATCACACCCTGTGCGCGCGCGCGTACACACACACACACACACACACACACACACACACATATATATATATATATATATAGAGAGAGAGAGAGAGAGAGAGAGCCATGGACAAGAGAGAGAGAAATATACAGACAAGTTGAAATAGATATTGACTCTTTGATATATATATATATATATATATATATATATATATATATATATATATATTAGATAGATAGATAGATGTCGGTATATATACAGAGAAGGTGGTGGACCTAGAAATGACAGATGGTAACGATCTGAAAGACACAGTTGTTTAAAAGATAGATGGTTATTTTGCTTTCTGGCTAACGTCTAAATCATGTAAATAAATAAGTACTTATCTCGAATCTTGAATGGCTACCGAGTGAACATGATTGTGGCCTCAGGGGTTTCACCTGACCTACCCGAGTTTGATTTAATAAGGGTGGCTAAGATTAACCTGTAACTGGCAAGGAGTTTGAATGGGCGTTTTGACCGGTTGTTTTCAGATACTAATAGATGGTTTACTGACTGTTACTTTACATTTAATGTCCGTAAAATACGCCATGCCTGGTGACCTAAAACCTTCGCCTGATCAGAGCTTATTTAACGTTGAATAAGGAGTGCTGACTTTATTTTTCTCGTTCGCAATTACACGAACAATAAAGAGACAAGATAAATGCTAATCTGCCGTCGTAAAAACTCGTAAATATCGACTCAAGTACTTTACGCGATAGAATTGTCATGCACGACTTAAAGCATTTGTTTAGATTCCCATACTTTTTTTAAAGATATGTAAGTTCCAAGTACGACACAAGGATTTATTTAAACTGCTAGGGAAACTCGATCTATTCGGAAAAAATATGGTAGACTAAACCGCCTGGATATGTGTAAAAATTAAGTGAGTAGCTAGAAAAAATTGAGCGGGCGTGAGACAAAATTGCGTTTCCTCATCAGATTTATTCAATCTCTGCTACAGTGTTTGTCAACCTTTTTAAGTAACGACACACCTACGAACGAAAATAGTGAGTACACTTAGGGAAATTTTCAAACGGTATATACATTAAAAGATTAGGAAATAAAACAATAAATTAAAAAAAAAATACATACACAAATATGAAATTACTTTAATTTTTCTATCCAAATATTTGTGCAGATTATTTAGTGTGAACTCTGTGCCTGGTGCTTTTTCGCGATTTCCTCAATGCTTGATCGAATGTTTGATAAGCAGGCCCTCAATTCTTCTTCAGTTGAGCGTAATCTCGCTTCTTATTTTTGATGTTATTTAACCTTGAGAAGACTAATTCACATAAATAAGTAGAAAATTGCAATAAAACTGATAAAGCTTTTTTAAGCTCATATTTATTTTGTATTGAAATCCAAAATGTATCAAGAATAAAGAAAATAATTATTTGAAAAAAATTGTATACTTATTCATTCATCCAAATACTAACTCTGTATTATTAATTATTACACAGACACATATATGTATGAATGCCTTGACAATATTTCGATTTACACTTAAGAGGATCACACGGCACACAAGAGAAAATCACTGCTCTACAGCAATGTTTCGTAACGTCTTTTTTTTTTTTTTTTTTTACTTCAGGGCGCATTTGTAGAATAAGTAAAACTTTGTGTCAGACTTTAAATTTTAATAAATAACAATTAGAAATTACATATTAAATTAGAACATTTAAATCTGCTTGTGTGAAAGCTGTGCTTGATGTGCTTTCAAAAATAAGAAAATTGCCTTTAATGGTTGTAATTGTTGGTTTAGTATTCCCAAATTAGCATTCATTTAAAGGGATTTATGAAAAAGACTGCTATTTATTTAGAGAGTGGTAAGCCAAAGGGGAGAGGATTATCCACAAGATTAAGGAATTTAGCATCCAGTTTAATATATCAAAAGAGAAAGACTTGATATAGACATGGAAGCGACGTGCTTGGTGTCTTTAGCTTTTTAAAAATATAGATTTTCTTTAAATATAAAAATAATATATAAATTACACTTTGAAGGCGTATCAGTGTGCCCATACGCTGCTCTGCGGCGACGCCATCCTAAGGGATTTAGAAGCTCCCTACCAGGATTTATTATAGGCGGGCATAATCAACTATATAAGATACGCGGATGACGCTGTGTTTATGACCGACTCAGAAAGGAGTCTACAGGAATTCCTAGACAGGATGGTAGAAGAAAGAGAGAAAATAAGTAATGACCATCACCTGCAAGAAGACAGAAAGTATGGTCATCAGCAAGAGAAAAAGTGCAAAGATCCGAGTTACGAATGGAAGACATCAACATCAAGCAGGTGCAGAAGTTCAAATATCTTCGAATATATATATATATATATATATATATATATATATATATATATATATATATATATATATATATATATATAAGAATTTCATTGAAAAATACATCCCTACCCACTACCAAAACGTAACTAATAACGTATACATCAAATTACAGACATAATGAACACCCAGACACCCCTTGTTTAGTTGAAGTAGATTTATCTGTAACCTCGGAAACGTGAATTATGATTTTAGCTGTGTCTTTAAAACCCAGTAATTTTAAAAAGTTACTCTAAAATTCGCTTGAGGATGAAATGGAACTAATGTCTTTAACTTAATTACAAAATTAAATTCGTAGCTTTTAGCTTCCATTTTTGAAACATGGTTAGAACTGTGTAGCGAAAAAACATATTTTAAATCAATCAATTTATAATATATATATATATATATATATATATATATATATATATATATATATATGTGTGTGTGTGTACATGTGCAATGTTTATACTATTTATATATCATATATGCGCGTTACTTATTGAAAAGCGCTCAATATCAGTGATAGAGCTAAATGATGTGACTTTGTGTCTCTGGGTTTCACGCTGATTGCGATCGTCAGACAAACTGTTTAATTTTATAATTTGGATGTATTTATGGTTTCGTATATTTTTATGGTATTGGGCGGATATATAAGAAAGCACTCAATATCAGTGATCCTCTCACTATCATAAAAAAACACTCATATACGCAACCATAAATATTTTTTTTATTTATATATGATTTAAGATAGGTGTAAGATAAATTGTGGCCAGGAAAAAATATCTAGCACTTTTGTGACGTACAGTGACCGTTAATAATTATGTATAACTCAAGACTTCAATGTTAAAAAAGTATTTAATTACAAACGCAAATAAATAGTTAACAAGAAAGAAGTAACAGTCAAACAAAAATAACCATTTCAGTGAATACCTTGTCTGGTAAATCCTAAATCCAAACCATCAACGCACAATAATTCAAACTAATTCGACTGAATAATTCCACCCAATAGTCGCTAAATAATCACCCGTCAGTATCCTGACACTGATATTTATACACCTGGTGAAAAAAATATATTCATAAGTCCAGAGTGTCACGATCGAACCTCAGTATCAGTACTTAGTCATTTTCTTCCTATATGACAAGCACGAAACAGTGAACAAACATTTATTACAGCAGACCGAACAATTGATTTAATATAATCGTTCCACTTCCTGCCAGAGGAAAACATTAGCCCGACAAAGTGCAATGAGTCATACTCCTGGAGGTTAGCATTAGCCATGTGGATGAAAGGAAAAAAAAGGTTCTCTAAGACGATTACAAGAACGCAGTTTCATTTTGGAGGGATTAAGATTAACAAACACCAGTTAATAATGATCGAATACTCTACAGGAGTGACTAATCTAAACGACCCCCCGACAAATCCGGTCCTATATAGCTCTACTATATTTTTACGCTGGTTTTGAAATAGTACTAACAGCTGATTAGTTTATAATACTAATATTTGCAACCAACATTTCAAGTTGTCGACAGCAATGTAAATTTCTTATTTCCATATCAGCGGAAGTTTGTTCTGCGTATAACGATAAACTTCATCCGGCAGCAAGACCCCTTATCGAGAGATTTAAGGATGTGAGGAGTGTTAATTGCTTTTGTTCTCAGCGCCAACCTGACCCGGTGTAGTAGCCCGTGTTAGTGTCCCAGCTAGGGCTAAATAGTGAACACCCAAACAAAAAATAAAACACTAGGAAAGAATAAAAATACAATTGTATAGTAAAAATACTAGCAATATATTTTCAGAAAAAGATTACCAACAATACATATTTGCAATAAAATTATCAGAATACATTTTTATAAAAGAAATTACCAACAATACATTTTACAAAAAATTACCAACAATATATTTTTATAACAAAATGAACAACAATACATTTTTAAAGCAAAATGACCAGCAATACATTTTATAGTAAAATTACCAACAGTACATCATTATAACGAAATGATGAAAATATATTTTAATAGATAATCAATACATTTTTTATTAAAACTGAAGATATGGCATACATCATCGGAAAATTAAAAATAATAATTTGCTATGATTAATCTTTTAGGAGAAACAAATTTTCACTTCTCATTTGATTTTGTACGAATTTTTGTTACAAAGATGCAGCTAAGTAATTATAATTTAATCATGAAATAATGTCATTCTCTTGATTTAATTATAAAGTTTGAATTTTCATATTTAGATTTCGGGATTGTATAACCGCTGAACAAAACAATATCAAATAAGCGGAATAATTGATTGTAAAAATTAAAACAAAAAATCGGTTTTAATTATACATTTCTAAAAAAAAATAAAAGAAAAAGAAATAATAGTAAGTATTATAGCTTTATTCAAATCCAGTATTAATTTTAAGGCTTATCAATTTATATTATGGGAAAACGATATATCAATTTTTTATATATCAGAACAATTGTACGAAAATCTAGGAGAAAAATGGAAAGCATTTTTTGTGTGACGCGTTTCGTACTTATGAGTCATTGATGTCTACGTTGATATGCTTACGTATGAGCCTGAAAGGTTTTCAATTTTTACTACTATTACTATTGTTTGTTTAGTGGCATATCAACACCTTATGGGTCAATTAATGCCGACATTTAATCTTCTTTTTAATTAGAAATTTTCACAAAAAGATATATTGCCGTTATTTTCTTTTTCAAATGTATTACTGGAAATTTTTTACTCTGAAAATGTATTGCTGGTATTATTGTTATAAAAATGTATTTTTACACTTTCATAGTGTTTTGACCCCAGTTTGCCCATAGTTGGGACCCTAACAGGTGCTACCACCACGGATCAGGGTGGGCCTGGAACAACGGTAATTAAGAGGTGGTTACACGCTTCCCAAAACATCCTGATCAGAGGCCTTGCTACCGGATTTAGTTTATCGTCATAGCCAGGATATGTTTTAATTTTAAATTTAGTTTTAATCATTTAAATGTATTTTTTAATATATGTCTTAGTATATCGTCTAGCAGATTTATTTTTTTTTTATTTTTGTTTATGTTTTTGCTATTAAATATTCCACATAGTGATAATAAAAAAGAAATGCAAAAATGGTGAAATCAAGAGGGAACCTGGACGTAAATGAATTGAGTGTATTGTTTTTAACGCAAAAGGGATCTTTTACAAAACAACAGATTTAGTGCATTAATTACTCACCGTAATACATGTGTCTATAATTTCCATTTAAAGATCCTACTTTAATTAAAGGGGAAAGCAATTTATTAATACGAAAATATATAAAAAATATAATCGCTAGATCATCCACAGTAAATTTACGATTTATATAGGTACCAAATAATGCAATGGATATGAATGTACGTGAGAGATTCATAGAAGATTGAAGTTCATATACAGTAACTTCGACCTTACTAACCGGACGCTCCTCTGTGGCCGATTTGGCTAAAGTCACAACAAGCTAAATGACGGTTCCGCATAGGATACTGGTTCGAATCCTGTCGGAAGCCGAATATTTTCTGGGAACATTTCTCGGATATTCAGGCTGGTAAATGTCGTTTATTATATACAGAGCAATTATTTAACTATAAAATGTCTTTTAAAAAAAATAAATAAATAAATATATATATATATATATATACAAACAAGTTTTTTTCTTTTAAGTCCACCGTCAAGGCCTGCTGTCTATTCAACTGTTTATTATATCTTTCCGATTACCGAATTTGTTGCCGACCACCATCGGGATTGAAGTTCAATGAAGTTAAGCAACATTGAGCCTGATCAGTACCTTGATGGGTGACCGCTTGGGAATACTGGGTGCTGTAATGACTTGGAATTGTTCCAATTCCTATTGCTTTCGTTATATTCACTTGCGCACAAATACACTTTGGGAAAGATACGATTCGACCGCATCTCTCCACCAGCTACGGATTAATTAGTTAGACTTGGTATCATTAAACCATTATTTTCTCCCGCCCCCAAATTCTTAGAATCTAAAAAATATTTTCTAGCCTTAAATAACCTGCAATGAGTTGACAAGCCAATCAATCATATTGATGGATATATAAAAGAAGAAAGAGTATAAGTGCTCAAAGGATATATATATATATATATATATATTTATATGGGTGTTTTTGGAAGGTATTCAATGAGCTTTAACCAGGAGAAGTCTTCATTTTTAAGTAGTTTTTTTAATGTTGCTTGTAAACTTTTGTGTTTCTTTTATAGCTATGTTTTCATTTACTTTTTCATAGATGTTATTATCATTAATGAGCTCCCTTCTCTTCTGTTGGTAAATGTGTTTATCCATAATTACAATTCCCCCGCCCTTAGAAGTAGATATATGTATATTTATAAATATTGTCTCTCTACTGGTTAATTCGGAGAAATTTTCATATATATATATATATATATATATATATATATATATATATATATTAGGTTGGTGCAAAAATAATGACGTAATAATGTCATTTTTTGACGTATTTTTTAACGTCAAAAAACGATAGAACCTAATATATGTGTGTGTGTGTGTGTGGTATTTCTTTCTAGAGAGTTATAATAATTATTTCAAATCTTTCTTTTATATTTTCTTTCATTTTAAAAACAAAAAAAAACTATTTTCCTTTCGCGTGTGATTTAGTGTCTTTTACGTTCTTCATTTTTCTTTTTCTTTCCATTTCCTTCGTATCTTCTTGTACTCCATTTTCTTTTACCTCTTCCTTCGTCTTTCTTTCTCTTACGTTTATTCTCGTCGTTTTTTCTGATCTCTCTCCGATCCGCCTCCTTCGTTCCTTTTTAAACTGCCAACAATAAACACAGCCGTCTTGATGGCCTCCTCTCTATTTTTTAATTACAATCTTACACCCGATCCGAGCCAATTGCTATAATTAATGGTCTCAATGCGCATGCGCGTCTTTTTGTTTTTTCCCGCATATCGTACCGGAATAACACCTCGACCGTTGACCACAACACTTGATTTGCGCGCTAAAGCTGACGCCGGGGTCAACCTGCTGTTGTCAAGCTCTCTGCCCTTAACCATTGAGATTCATAAATATGGCCGATGGAAATTCTTCCCGAACAAAATCAAAAAAATACGAGAGGTTCCTTTTCATTTCTTTTGAAGAAAAAAAAAGTGCAAAATGCACTTTTTTTTCTTTCTCCATTGTTTAGCCATTCATTTTTACCTCCTATTTTTCATCATCCTTGTTGTTGTTGTTGTTGTTCTTCTTCTTCTTCTTCTTCTTCTTCTTCTTCTCACCGATGTCCTTCTTTTTATCGTTCCCTAGTCATATATTTTTCCCTTAAATAAATCCATTCTTCTGGTTATTTTTGAACACGAATTTTCGTTTTCGTTTCTTTCCTTTACTTTTCATTATTTCTAATTCTTTGGTTTCCATTTATTATTTCTCCCTTCCCTTATTTCTCCCTTTCTTTCTTTCTTTCTTTCTTTCTTTCTCTTTTTACACGCTGTGTTTCCTTATTTCTTTCTTTTATTTTCTTTCTTTGTTTTTTTCTTTCTTGCTTGCTCACTAAGACATTTAGCTTCCTTTCTTTCTTTCTTTCTTTCTTTCTTTCTTTCTTTCTTTCTTCTCACTTTGCATTTTTCTTTGTTTCTTTCTTTCTTTATTTATTTTATGCTTTCTTTCTTTCTTACTTCTCTTGTTGCTTTCTTTCTTTCTTTGTTTCCCTTTTTCTTTCTTTCTTTTTCTTTTTTAATCATTCTTTCTTTCTTTCCCTCCAGTATTTTTCGCATGCTATTTGTTTCTAAATGTCTCTCCTTAAACTTTTTCCTTCTTTCTTTCTTTCTTTCTTTCTTTCTTTCTTTCTTTCAAGATGTTTGTCCTTAATCCTTTCTTTCTTTTTGTTTCTGCCCTTCTTTCTTTCCTTCTTTCTTTCTATGTTGCTCACTAACTCATTATACTTTTTTCTTTCTTTGTTACTCACTAAGCCATTTTGTTTTGTTCATTCTTTTTTTTTCTTTCTTTCTTGCTCTCTACCCAATTTTGCCTTTTTCTTTCTTTTTTTCTTTCAATATCTCACGCTGTGACTCCTTAAACTTTTCTTTTCTTTTTTGTTTCCTTCTTTCTTTTATTCTTTTTTTTTTTCAGTTTTTCTTTCTTTATTCCCTTCCCGTATATTTCTTTCTAAATCTCATTAAGTCTCTCTTTCTTTCTTTCTTTCTTTCTCCATATCATTCTGTCTCCTCTGATTCCCGTGTTTGATTAACCTTTCTTTATTTCCCGCTTATTTTTTTCTTTTTACATGTCATTCTTTCTCACCTTAACCTTTTTACGATTTTCTTACTAGATCTCTCGCTGTATCACCTTAAACGTTTCTTTTTCTTTTTCTTTCTTTCTTTCTTTATCTCAACCGTGTCTCCTTAAAACTTCTTTCTTTTTCTTTCTTTCTTTCTTTCTTTATTTCTTTTTCTTTCTTTCTTTCTTTCTTTTTTATATCTCAACTGTGTCTCCTTAAAACTTTTTTCTTTTTCTTTCTTTCTTTCTTTCTATATCTCAACTGTGTCTCCTTAAAATTTCTTTTTTTTCTTTCTTTCTTTCTTTCTTTCTATATATCAAGCTGTGTCGCCTTAAACCTTTCTATCTTTTTCATTCATTCTTTCTTTCTTCATATCATTCTGACTCTCCCTTCTTTGCGCATCTAAATCCCATGTTTGATTATCCTTTCTTTCTTTCCCCTTGTTTTTCTTTCTACATCTCATTCTTCCTCTCCTCAACCTTTTACTATTTTCACCTTGAGCCTTTCTTTTTCTTTCTTTCTTTTTCTTTGTTTTATTTTTCTTTCTTTCTATATCACACGCTTTGTCCCCTTCAACGTTTCTCTTTCTTTCTTTCTGTCACTTTCTCTTTCTCTCTTTCTTTTTACTTTCTTCTTTCTTTATCTTTCTTTGCCTTATTTTTTCATTTTCCCTTTTTATTTCTTTCTGCATCTCATTATGTTTTATTTCGTTGTATCTCTTTAAACCCTCATTTCTTTATCTTTCTTGGCTTTTTCTTTCCTTTTTCTATATTTCACGCTGTGTCTCATTAAATCTTTCTTTTTTTTCATTCCTTTCTTTCTTTCTATATTTTACATTGTGTCTCCTTAAATTTTATTCTTTCTTTCAATCTTTATTTCTTTCCCTTATGCGCTGTCTCCTTAAACCTATCTTTCTTTCTCTCTCTTTCTTTCTTTCTTTCTTTTTTTCAATATCTTTCACAGTTTTTCCTTTAATTTTGCTTTATATCTTTATTTCCTTCTTTCTTCCTTTCTTTTTGTCTTTCTTTGTTTCTTTTTTCTTTGCTTCTTTTCTTAATTTCTTTCTTTCTACATCTCATTATACCTCCCTTTAAAATTGCTTTTTTCCCAATTTCCATTTCAATTCTCGTCTATATCTTCCTTATTCTCAAATCTTTACCTCTTCCATAGACTTCTCCTTCCTTTATTTCCTGTCTTGCATTTACATCTCCATCTTTCCTTATAGTCTTTTTCTTTTTTTTCCTTCATCTCTTCTTCGTTTTCTCCACTTCCTCTTGTCTATTTGCACCCACTCACTCACTTTGCCATCTCTTCTGTCTTTCTTTCATTTTAATTATCACACATATTTCTCTTTGATTTATAAACAAAATATTTTTAAAGAAAGAGAGAAAACACTTTTTAATAGAAATTAATCGTAAAAACGTAATTTCTCAAGAAAATCTGTTACAAATATATTTTGATTTACCTACCAACCACTTCCGTTTACTGAAACGGTGTTGGAAATGCTGATCAGTCTATACGTAATGATTACACGGCAGAAGTTGACGAGCCAATGAATGGACATATCTCGCAATAATTTTATTCTCGATACTTTTCCAATGGTAGATGATCTGACCAATATTTAATAAATATATCTATTTATTGCAATGCATTTAATATTAAGTTTACTCTTTTCTTTTGTCTTTTTTTTTCTTCCTCTTTTTTTCTTCTTATTTTTTCTTCATTAGGTTCTTTTTCTTTTCTCTATTTTTATTCCGCCATTTTCTTTTCATCCGTTTCTTTATTATTCTCTTCTGTTTTGCCTTCTTTTTCTTTTCTCTCTTTACTTTTTTGTTTTCTCTAATTGCGTGCTATTCCTTCTCGATGTTCCTTCCTTTTACTTCACTCTTTTTCTTTCATTTTTTCTCTCTACTTCTTTTTTATCTTTTATCTGTTTTCTCCTTTTCTGTTTCATTCTTTTTTCTTCATCACTTTTTTCTTTCCTCCTTTTATCTTTCTTTTCGCTGTTTAATTGTTTTTTTTTACCTTTCTTTTTATTACCCTGTTTCTTTTCTTTATTCCCTTCTTTTTTATTTTGTCTCATTTTTGTCTTTCTTTTTTCTTTTTCTTTTCGTTGCTTATTTCTTTTCTCTCGTTCCTGCTTTTGCTTTTCTCTTCATTTTTTCTAATTCTTTTTTTTTTCTCATTTTTGAATCTATTTTTTTCCCATTCTCTCAACGTCTAAATCTCTTCTTGTCTTTTCCACTTTGTCTTCTAACTTTCCTCCCTAACTTTCGGTTAATATTTTCTATACAGTTCATTAAATCACCACGGACAATATTATTTGACTTCTGTTTACTCACAGTTCTCTATTCTAATTTAGCTTTGTACGTCGTTGTTTGCTATCGGACGGGTTATGTCGGGATCGCTCGGGTCACATCGGCTTCTGTCGGGATTCGACGATGTTATCCGCCAGCCGCGGTCATGTCTAAGCACTGAAGCGTGATGGGAAATTTTCAGGTTTGAAAATTCCTTGACATTTCGCGTTCGGTCTTGCCTGCTGTGAGTTTTCCGAAGCGCAATATGAACTGGGATCAGATGAGACGGAGAAAGAATTACGACGCGAAATCGAAACACGAGAAAAGGATAGGGAAAAATTCGATAAGGGGAATTCAGTGGGAAGATTGTGAAAATGAAAGAGAAAAGACAGAATAAAAGGTGTTAATGTACTAAGATGAAGGGAATACGAATGAGAAAATGGAACGGAAAGATTAGGTCAAAGAAAGAAAGAAAGAAAGAAGAGAAAACTCAATAAAATAGAGGCGAAAAGAAAAATGAAATGAAAAAAACAATGATAATGAAAACATTACGGCATGAAAGAAAGAAAAAACGTATGAATGAAACAATGAATGAAAGAAAGGGAAAGAAAAAATCGCGAAAAGGGAGTAGAGAAAAAAGAATAGAAAAAAGGTAATATTAAAGAAAATCATTTAGAAAGAAAGAAAGAAAGAAAGAAAGAAAGAAAGAACGAAAAGAAAGAACGAAAAGAAAGAAAGAAAGAGAAAATTCACTAAAAGAGAGGTGAGGAGAGAAAAGAATAGAAAAATGACAATAATAACGAAAACATTACGGCATAAAAGAAAGAAAGAAAGAAAGAAAGAAAGAATGAATAAATGAATGAAATAATCCACAAAGAAAGTATGAAAGTAAGTGTCTCTTTGAAATTGATAAATAGAAATAAAGCAAGTGAAAATTGTCTGAAAGAAAAACAAGAAAAATGATAAAGAGTGAAATGAAATTACAGAAGAAAGAAAGAAAGAAAGAAAGAAAGAAAGAAAGAAAGAAAGCGTAGAGAGAACATTACAGCATTAGAGAAAGAAAGAAGGCAAAAGAAAAGAGGGGAAAAGCTAACAGAAATGTGGAAAGAAAGAAAAGGAGAAAGCCCAGAGATAAAGGTAAAGGAGAAAGAGAAAAAAATAAAGGAAAAAGAAAAAAGAAAAAAAAGTAATTATCGTCACATCTATGTCGTGTTGGCTGGCTGTGATTGGTATGGATCAAAGTTCGAGACAAATACTCGGAAGAACTGAGCTTCTGTTAAATCTTTTCCATCTAGCTATGAAAGCTAAACTTAAAGAAAAATTGGTTTGCTGTGGGGATCCTCTCACAAACTTATAGGGAGTTTGTACTTTACTGCGACGTTGACATATCCTGGAAGGTTATTAGGATAATCAAGAACATATACTGGCAACAAACCACCTGTATACGGAGAGAAAATGAATTCAGCAGATATACAAAAGTAGAAAGAAGTGTAAGACAAGAATGTGTCTTCTTATCGGATTTATTCAACCTATACAGCGAGGTAATTCTGAGAGACTTCGAAGTCCTACCAGGATTCATTATTGGCGGCCACAATGTTAAGATATGCAGATGACACAGTGTTGATAGCAGACACAGAAAGGAAACTACAGAAGCTTCTACTGAAGTTAGCGAAGAAACGTGAGAAGAAAGGACCAAGAATAAAAAAAAAAAAAAGACAGAATGCATGATTGTTAGCCAAAAGGATGAATCCAAAATAAATATTACTAGCAGCATGGCCCGGCGTTGCCCGTGCTTGATTCAAAAATCGTACGACTCCTATAGCAATTGCTATCACTTGACTTAAAATATTCTTGTCCTTCCTTGGCTTTAAAGGAGTGCTCTTTGCTGTGCTGATGTTGCTACATGCCTTACTTCTTGCCTATCTCACACTGCGAATTTTTCCTAAGCTTTATACTAAACATTAAATCTGTTACGAAAAAAGAACTAAACAAAATGAACACAAAACGATCAGCTTTAAAAAAGGACTCGTAACTGGAAAAACCGAATGAAAAAAGAATGTTAACAACAAATACTTTTTCACACCCAACACCGTTCTGCGGAATAAAAATCAACGTTGAGTTTAAGCAAGCGAATTAGCCAATTGAAGCAAAGTGCCAGGTAGATTTAAATTTTTCCCACTTCTGACGAATGCAGCTATCGATTTTTATTGCATGCTAGTTAACATTTGTGTCAGTCAGCTGTTGGCTCTCACGCTGGCCAATAGAATATTCCTGCCTATTCGTAGCAACCAGCTATAGGCTCTCACTCTGGCCAGTAGAAAATGGCCGCAAACTACATGAAAACTGCCGTAGAAACATGAAAAAATCGATTATTTCTACTATCATTTGGATTTGGGAAATGCAATGTCTGTCTTGGCCTTTCCGCTAACTTGGAGCATGTGCATGTAAATTTTGGTGCAAATCCGTCGAAAATTGCGGCCGTGCATTCGTTACACACACACACACACACGCACACACACATCCTGCCTTTTATAGATAGAGATTAATCGGAAATACCAAAATTAAACAAGAGCAAAAATGTAAATATCTGGAAAGTGTTCTAACAGAGGACGGAATTTAGGACACTGAGATCCGAAGACGCATTGGGATGGTTAAAGATGCATTCCAAAGGCTAAGCAGAGTATTAAGAGACGGGAAATTTTCATTAGAAACAAAGAAAAGAGTACTGAACTGTTACATGATACCTGTCTTCCTGTATGGCAGCGAATGCTAGACAATCTCCTGAAAGATGAAGAAGAAACTTGAAGCAACAGAAATGTGGCTCTACAGAAAGATGCTGAGGACAGAACATTGAACAACGACGAGATTTTGAAGAAACTGCAGACAGAAAGGAAACTTATACTTAACACCAGGAAGAGGCAGTTGACTTTCTGCGGTACGAAATGAAGAAACAAGGCGTGGCAAACCTGATACTCAGAGCACATATTGAGGGAAAAATGGAGAGAGGAAAGCAGTGCATAACATACTTGATGAGCTTGAATAAATATATTGTAGAACAGGATTTGGGAGAATAAAAAGAAAAACTTATTAAGAGCTACAAAAGAGATGTGGAGGGCCATGATCGCCTAGGTCCTAAAGGGACGCGGTAAAGAAGAAGAAGAACTTTACTGGGTTTTTTTAAAGTTATGTGACCTTTGTTCTTTTCGTTGCCAGTTATGCAAAAAACTGTAACGAACTGTTCTTGGTGCGTATTGGAAACTATTTATTTGTTGTGAATCTATTTACATCCGATTAATATTGGAATAAAAACCTTGTTACTTAAGCAGTAAAATATTTCATATACAAAAATTCTTTTTGACTTCTCAAATCAAGCACTTCAGACATCACTCATCTCTCGATGCACAGCAAGATAGAAATGACAGGAGGTTAAAATACAATAGCACTAAGTGTAATCATTATTCAACTATCTAACAAATTAATGCATTTTCTTTTCTTGTATTTTACACCGTCATATAACAATTAATAATCTAATATTTAAGATACTACCAAATTAGATAAGAAAACGAAGTAATGGCCGAATGAAGACATATATAGACATTTATCTTATCATTTAAGCATTAACATATTTGTGTGTGTGTGTGTGCAAAAATGAATTACAAGAAAACAAGAGACGACTCTAGAATTAACAAGAACAGTGAATGTCTGAAAAACCGGAATTCATAATAGCTACAACTGAAAGAAAAGCGAAAAAAAAAAAGAGAAAAAGTAAAAAGAAACAATAAGTAATTGTAAAATGAAAACATCGAAGAGAAAAATAAATAACGACAACATTTTACACGTACGCGCATACACGAAGACGGGCGCGCGCACACACACACACGCGAGCGCGCGCGCACACACATGCACCACGAAAAAAGTCAACCCTGCGCCACTGAAAAGTTCATATATAAAAAAAACAAATCAAGAAGTATAAACACTCAATTGTAGATAGCTCCTGACGAATGGACGGTTTGATTCCTGGATGGTCCGTCTACAAAATTTTGGTATCGGCATGCATCCATTTCAATGTTTCAGTCAGACGAAAAGCACGAGTGAGGGTGCAGGGGAGGGCGGGATTTATTTGTCTTAAAGGGAAGAAGTTCTATAAAATTAAACCCGAATATTAACCTTAAGACATGAGGTTATATGAAAGATGAATAAAAAGGGGTCTAAAATAAAATTAAAATATATAGGTAAAAGGATGTAAGGGGTTAATGGAAAGACAATTGGGGAGATATTAAAGCAGGGGAAGTTTGTAAATTATAATTAATATAGTGTAATGAGGTTATAGTGGGGGGGTAATGAATATAGAAATTAGAATTAATTGTACTTTCGACATTTGAAGAGTTAGAGGTGGGTGAATATTATGGAAATATGGTAGCTAATTATGTAAAACCTATATATATATATATATATATATATATATATATATATATATAAAATGGACTCCAGCCAGTGGAAAACTGGCTAGGGTATCAGCTTGTCTGATGGCAAGTGGATCCCTGATATAGTGGCGCTCTATATCAAATAAAAATGCAATAAAAAATAAACACAGAGAACTGTTTTAGTAACAAAAATGAATAAGAAGTTTTTAACTCATCTGCACATTCCCAGTTACTCAAGTTCAATGTGAGAGGACATTTTAAAAGCTAAAGAATATAAAGTCGAAGTTAAGAAATTCGATGTCTGAGAAGAATTTGGAATCACACTTATTGCTATCTATTGAAAAAGGCATTGTTAGATGAATTGGATGCAGAAACAATTATTGGCAGATCCACACAATCATCAAGGGAATACAAACGATTGCTCTTATTGAACTACATGCATGGCTATATTGCACTTTTAAGCTACATGATAATATATAAAGTGGGCAAAAAAAATCTATTTACAAATATCAACTAATTTCTTAAAATTAAAAAGGATAAAAATCTAATTATGACATCATGTATTTACATTTAGTATCTACAGCCAGTAAAATATACAGTATATGTACACTGGCTACTAAGGAATATTCTATTACACAGGCGGCATGTGGCGGGTCTCTCACTGTTCTATCGCTACTGGCATGGAAAGTACTCGGACGAAGTACATCACTTGGTTACGCCAGGTCCAACCTTCACGGCAAGGACCCGCCATGCCACATACATTGTAGCAAACCACCCTATTCCCTCCGTATTCCATCGGTGAGAAGTAGGTTCCATTCAAACAGCTTCTTACCGTGGGCCACTTCCCTATGGAACAGACTGCTAAGAAGATGTTTCCCCGATCACTACAATCCTAATCTGTTCAAGTCAATCTGCACACTACCCATTACTATCAGTTCAATGTGAGAGGACATTTTAAAAGCTAAAGAATATAAGAAATTCGATGTCAGAAGAATTTGGAATCGCACATATTGCTATCTATTGAAAAAGGCATTTTTAGATGAATTGGATGCAGAAACAATCGGCAAACCCGCACAATCATCAAGTGAATACAAACGATTGCTCTTAATATATTGAACTACATGCAGGGCTCTATTGCACTTTTAAGTTATCTGCTGCTGTGTAAAGTGGGCAGAAATCTATTTAAAAATATCAACTAATTTCCTAAAATTAAAAAGTATAAAAACAAACATTTAATTATAACATCATGTATTTACATTTAGTACCAACTGCCAGTAAAATATACAGTATATGTACACTTACTACTAAAGAATATACTTACCTGGCACTTGTGCTCCGGCCTTGTTTCTGGTGGTATCACGGCTACGACGAGCTTGGACCGGCTCTGGCCTGGACCAGCTATGACAAGCCAAGACTAGCTTAGTTAGACCAGCTTGGACAAGCTATGACCAGCTATGATTAGCTTAGACCAGCTTGGACAAGCTATGACCAGCTTAGACCAGCGGCCCGAGTGAAAACACTCGGGTTCCCACGTTAAAAACTAACCTTGTGTCACAACCTGACTCAGTGGGTGGGGGGTCAAGTAAATACCGACGACTATGGAATATTCTATTTCACAGGCGGGATGTGGCGAGTCTCTCACTGTTCTAGCGCTACTGGCACGGAAAGTACTCGGACGAAGTACATCACTTGGTTACGCCAGGTCCAACCTTCACGGCAAGGACCCGCCATGCCACATACATTGTAGCAAACCACTCCCGCTCCGTATTCCATCAGTGAGAAGTAGGTTCCATTCAAACAGCTTCTTACCGTGGGCCACTTCCCTGTGGAACAGACTGCTAAGAAGATGTTTCCCCGATCACCACAATCTTAATCTGTTCAAGTCAAGAGTTAACCAATATCTTCCCCTCCTATCCGTATAAACTACCCCTTACTTCGAGTGGTCCCGGTCGTTGTACCTTACTGTAAACAAAAAAAAAACAAAACATTTTTCCTGCAAAATGTCATTCTTTTTTTTTTTATATACCGTATATACTTGTGTATAAGCCGACCCCCTGTATATTGCAATCTATGAATCTTAAACCCCTCCAGAAAAAAATCTACCTGTGTACAGTGCAAGCGGTCACTGAAAATGAATGGTTTTTAACCTCATCAAAAAATTACGTTTGTTTAAAGAATGACAATAAAACTCGCACTATACACGATTATATATGGTATATTTTTTTGAAAATAGTATTTATTCGTTATGAAGATTAAATGATAGCATTATAGTTACGAGTGACCCGCTTTGTATCCTGGCAACCAATATTTTTATTAAATCCATTGAGAAAAAAATTCTGAAGAAGTCTATTCTAGGTACGAAACGCGTTTTTTTTTTAATTTTGTCTTTCAGTTACTCACAATGAAATATAAAAAACAAAACAAAATGAGAAATAAATTTATGCATGTTTTTTCTTGCACTAGCGAAACGCGCTTAGAATTCCTTAATCAATTTTCACAGCGTCATCAGTTCTTTTACATTTGTTTCAATAATTTCATATTTAATGTCCCACATATCTTTCCCCAACGGATTCAGACACATATCCTCAAAGGCTCACCCGACAGAAGTCACCTACCTTGGCATTTGAAGAAAACAAATAGAAACTAAAATTACTAGTCACATGTTAATTGTGTTAAAATTCTCTTCGGCATTCGGGTGAAACGTTCGGGCTAACAGAACGTTTGCCGACGAACAACTGCTCACTAATCTTTAACCTCAAAATCTGACATGACGCGCCTATTTCCACAACTCGAAGAAAATAAAAGTGTGTCCATACATATTTCAATGTCCAATATTTTTCGACTCAAATATTAAAACAACGGCCATATTAAAAAAATATAAATAAATAAAAAAAATAAATAAAATAAAACGTTAAAAATAGCTATATACTTCTGCTAAAATTATTTGAAATATCAACAGGAATCAGTTTACTTTTCAGCCCACCTCTCCCAACCAAAAAATCCAAAAGAATATTCAAAAATGTTATGCATCTACGTATTGTTGATTTTGGCGTTCCAAACAATTTTTTCATAGTAAAATCTGTATTATATATAGAGAGAAAATCAGTAGTAACTCTCTCTCTACCTCTCCATGTCTCACTGTCGCTTTCTGTCACATTCTCGATATATATATATATATATATATATATATATATAATGTAATATATATATACATATATGTAAGCAAATATATGGATATAGATCAGACAATATGAAGTATAATGTAATATATATATATACATATATATATATATATATATAATGTAATATATACACATATATATATATAATGTAATATATATATATATATATATATATATTACATTATATATATATATATATTACATTATATATATATATGTGTATATATTACATTATATATATATATATATATATGTATATATATATATTACATTATACTTCATATTGTCTGATCTATATCCATATATTTGCTTACATATATGTATATATATATTACATTATATATATATATATATATATATATATATATATATATATATATATATATATGTGTGTGTGTGTGTATAATGTAAATCTACTCGGTGGATGAAAATGCATGGGTAGCAGAATTTTCAAACAAATTGATAAAAAAAAATGCAAAAAAAAAAAAAAAACCTCCGAACAGGGCGAAAGAAATCGTCCAGTACCTTAAATGTCTGGTACAAAGAAACAAAAAACCAGCGAGTAATAGGTTAAAACGGTGAGTGCTCAATACGGTAAGTAGACCAGAAGTAAAATAAATAAATCCTAATGACCCAGTAATAGCTATCTAGGTTTCACCACATGGGTTCATCAGAGTGAACATGGAATCATCAGTTCAACCTGATGATCCCATGTTGTGAACCCTAGCTCATTAGGATTTATCTATTATATATATATATATATATATATATATATATATATATATATATATATATATATATATAGTAAATCACTGATACACTCTGAAGAATGGACGAGCAAGTCCGCCAACGAAACTCTTGAATCGGGGTTACTGAGGTTAGCATCAATCTGCTAATATATATATATATATATATATATATATATATATATATATATATATATATGAATTGGATATAAAGTGCTGCTGGTGTTATTGAAACTGTGATCGATAGAGCTATGAAGTATATATATATTAAAAATATACATATTACCCCACACTGTTTGCACTACTCGGAGTTTCATTCCAAACACAGTCTTCAGTTACTGAGTGTGTAATGACGGTTTCTTATTTAGAATTTGAAAATATATCACTTTATCGATATGCTGACGTAGTTAAGCCTTATTTATGTTGGGATATAGTTTTTTGCAAAAACTATTTTTAAAATTAATTATATTTCTTATGACATTAAGTCTAGCAAGAAAAATAAACGGCATTACCATATGACCATAAAATATAAGTATTTATTTTGAATTATTAATTTTATTTTCTTTAATACCAAAGTGTTGTGTTATCAACTATCAATTATTATTTATTTATATAACAAAAGGGTGCTAACTCAAACTAATTTAATATAAAATTATTAATATTACCAAAGAAAAATATAATAAATAAATATAAATAATTATAATAAATATAATTACTAATAAAAACTATTAAAAATCTATAAATATATATATAAATAGAAAAATAGACAATTAATAATAAAAATATATGCAATAAAAATATACATAATAAAAGATATATATAAAAAGACAAAAGTAATAACCCATAATACGTAATAAATATTAAATAAATAAATAAGTTAATAACCAAAAAGATAGGTACATGACTAAATAAATACTAAACAAATGCCCTCCACTAAAAAGTAAACCGCGATAGTATAGAAAGATTAATGTGGGTATACGTGCTTAAGTAGATATTTATTCTTATGCCTACATGCAACCATTAGTTCCTTCCTCTTATTTAGTAAGACTAGGTTCTTTAAATGTTGTAAGATAATTATTTTTTTTTCAACTAACCACGGGTTGTATTCATTCCCCTTGCCATTAAACGGTTTAGCCCTTGCCATTATACTGCATTAATTGAAGGAGAGTCCTTCTTTTATATATATATATATATATATACATATATATATATATATATATATATTAGGTTGGTGCAAAAATAATGGCGTAATAATGTCGTTTTTTGACGTATTTTTTAACGTTTTTTGACGTATTTATATATATATATATATATATATATATAATATAGCAGGACAGACTGGGTTCTATAGCCTTGGATGGCAACTGGTCTAGGAGAAGGACAACTCTGAATTCAAAACCTGCGGAGGGTCGTTTGGGAACCTTGTGGCATTCGGTGCACCAGGTCTCTGTATTCGCCCCTCCAAAAAGTGTGGATGGTCCTGCACGAGGCCTTCACCACTATAATCAAATCTCCTGTGCCGATGTCGGGCTGTCGGTTTCCTGGAAACTGATCTGCTTGACCCTCATACGTTGAATCTCGACGGGAGAGTCGATCATATATATATATCTATATCACGATCACGGTGCTTCATTCTACTCTCTTCACAACCCTTTACCTTAATGAAACATGTCAAACGCCACTTCTTTCGGTTTGATACCTAGTTTTCCCAGGTTTTCAGATCAAATTTGAGACGTTTCAAGTTGTCTTTCAATTCGTCTTTGCAGCGTAAGAGTGGACGTCCAATTGAACGCTTGGGGTTTGGTAGTTGTTCATACAGTACCTTTTTTGGAAGCCTATGCTCATTCATTCTCACAACATGACCAACCTACCTCAGTACACACACACACACACACACACACACACACATATATATATATATATATATATATATATATATATATATATATATGGGGGATAACAACATTTGGGGTTAAAGATATATGACAAATTGGAAAATGTTTTTGTGCGACGCGTTTCGTCCTTTAAGGCTTAATCAGACTAAATTTGTTTACGTTGATGCGCACAAACGTGAGACGTTGGGAATATAAAATTGAACAGTTTTATTTAATACGTGTTTTGTGTATAAAATTTAACCGATTTCATTTAGATTCTTTTCTTTTTGTTTATTTTCCCATCACCTTTGATATTAAATATCCCATATTGTGATAAGAGGAGATCTGCCAAGAATGTTGAAATATTGGAAGAACCTGCACTCAAATTTACTTTGGATGATCTATCGATTAAAACATTTTCTAAATGTTTTCGTCTCAGTAAATTGTTTTCTCTTTTAATTAGAGTAGCATTTGTTAAAATAAAAATCGTGTTCAGTTTCGTTAAGGTGAGCAACTAATTTATTTAACGTGTTATTTTATAACAGATTCCCTTTATGTACTGACAGCGATCCCCATAAAATTGCCAAAGCCGAAATAAAAATTTTAACCACTATCCTTGGAACAATTAATCCATCCCATATAAGAATTCAGACAACCAAGTTAAAAAACTAAGGGAAACAAATACAGTGTGTAGCAAAAGTGTTTAACACAACGTTTTTTTTTTTTGTTTTTTTTACTATAAATTTCACAGAAATTTGTTCAATTTGAATGTTACTTCAATTATTTTAATGAATATTAACTAAATATAAAGGGAAATAGTTTTTATGTACTTTTATTGGCAATTTTCGAATTTGACTTTGTGCAGAAGTATTTAACACGACTTGTTCATATTTAGTAGCAGATCTTCTGTTCTGCTTTACAGTCTCTAAACATTTTCTGTAGTTTTTAACTAGCTTCTTGCATGAGGATTTTGGTAGTTTCCCCCCATTCTTCACGGACTTTCTTCAGTTGCTTGTTGATTATGGATCTGTTGCGTGTACTCTCAACTTCAACTTTTTCCATAGATTTTCTATTGGATTGAGATCCGGTGACTGACTAGGCCATTCCAGAACATCAATTCCATTTTCACTGAACCAGTTTTGATTTGTTTTAGCCATATGCTTTGGATCGTTATCATGTTGGAATGCAAAACATCGGTCAAGCCCCAAACCTGTTGTACTTTTTAATAGATGGGTTGATAAGATTCGCTTGTATTTTCCTGCATTAATTCTTCCATTTTTCCTGCTCCGTTATACAAAGAACAACCCCAAATCATTACGCTTCCACTAAAATATTTAACTGTTGGGATGGTGTTTACTGGGTTGTATTCAGTTTCTTCTTTCCTCTATACTTGGATTCACATGTTTCTCTCGAAAAGCTCGATTTTCCTTTCATCTGATCAAGTAACTTTCTTCCAGAATTTATCTGATTGAAGTTCATAATTTTTAACAAATTTCAAATGGTCTTACACATGTTTACGTTTTAATAATGGAATATTTCTTGGTGAATACAGGCCTGCCACGATCCAGTGATCTCTTAATTGCATCATTACTTACTTCAATTGCAGCATTTTTCATATATTTCTGAATTTCTCTTCGACTCAGAATGGTTGTTTCTTCATATTCCAGGCTATATATCATTCAGTAGACTCGTTTAATTTGCATGGACGAGCACTCCTTTGAATATTTTCCGTAGTATCATATTTTTTCCACTTTCAAACAGCGGCATTCATTATATACACAAGCAAATTTAAAACTTGAGCAATATTTCGACATCCCTTACCATCTTTGTGCAGCTTTCTAATCTTCTGTCGTATATCATTTGACAATTCCTTTGTTTTAACCATTTTTATAAGTTTAGATAGCAAGACAGTCTGTAGTATGTCAGATCTGTTATTAGTATTTGCCGATTGAGTGACGTGCTTGGTTAATACATATATACATGGATATAAAAATACATAAAACAATGTTTTTCAATTTTCCTGTATGTTTAGTTAGACAATCTTCATTAAAATATTACACATTATACTATATACGTAGAAAAGTTAAACAGATGTTGGGTTTTAAATAATTTTTTATTCGCAAAATAATCCCGAGTTAGGTTGATTCGTGTCCGTAAAAAAGGTAAAATCTATTCTGTCGAGTACTACAGGAGTTTAGGGAACTGTTGTGCTTGCAACAGAAATCGATACTAAATCCGTCCCACGACAAAAAACCGACGTCTAGAAATCGATTTCTAACACTGCTATGTATCGATATATCACCTAACTGGGGGTTACTAGTATCCCATAAGACCCTACTTTATATGTAGAAATTTTTAAGAAGTATATTTGTTAAATTTTATGTAAAAAATGTACATAGACAATGTAGTCCCACCCTGAACTCTAAAAAAAAACAAAAAAAAAACGGAAAAAGCATTTTAAATAGTTTAAATACACTCTTTGAACATAAATTTCGGATGTATCTGAAAGATAATGCCCTAAAGAAATCTGAATTAAAAGAAAAATTAATTTCCGTATATAAATAAACTTTTAGTCATTTTTAAAATATTGGAACGTTTTTAAGGCCACCATTGTATACGGTGAATGAAAACAATAATTTTTAATATCTCTTTAAAATCCAATATTTTTCATAAATTTAAGTGTTTTGAAGTATATTAGTAAGTTTATGACACTGGATTTTTTAAAAAAGTAAGGCTTACCTTTTTTTTTAACAGAATATAAATGACGTTTTTTTTTTTTTTTGCAAATGCTAGCCTGTGAGGTCAAAGGACAAAATATAAATACTGTAATTCTACACCCTGTCTGAAAAAGAGAAGGTTAAAGTAAAAATAAACCTTAAAATGTACGGAAGACCTGCAGTGCGATAATCAAGATTTTTTTTATTTATGTTCAAAAATACATTTTCTTCAAACTATAGTTTATAATATAATAATATAATATAAGTGTTTAACATAATAAGTGTTTAACATAATAAGTGTTAACATAATATAATATAATTATAATATAATTTTTATTCTATACATTTTCATTAAACATAGAATAATGAATAAAATTGAAGGCATTAATGTGATAACAAAACAATAACAACATAAATGTAATTGCGTTATATTAACTTTCTTAAAAACTTCATTCAATGCGGACGTTCAAGCTATCTTCTGAGGTGGGCTATTTGAGCCTGGAGCCAATTCTAAAAGGATCTCTGGTCTAACTTAGAAAACATGATAATTTTGAAGAAATAAATTTAAATTCCTCAGTTCACTTCATGGAACTACAAAACCTCACTTTCATTCAGTCTATAAGACCAATTCCAGTCAAAAGAGCGAACTGAAATTAAAACAAAAAATAAATTCACAAATTTTTCTATTACTTTAAACTCGATATAAATTAAAAAAAAATTAAAATCATTTTTTTTTTCAGTTATTTTAAAATCTGAATGTACCCACTTTACTGAACTGTACCCTCCTCATCCGGACATAAATCCCAATGTTGGATGTTCAAGCACCAGCTGTAGGGGAAATTTTCGATCCCGGGATCATCTTGAATTCAAAAAAGTATAATATGTCTATGTAGAGCCTGTGTGTCTTGAGGAAGATGTGTTTCAGACACACGGTCGGATAGATAGAATTTATTATTTTTTTTTTAAGCATTACGCCCCGAGCAAGGTGGGAAGCCACTAGGATGCAGGGGGTTGCAGAAGATTTGGAGCGAGAGCAGATAGGAGTGATAGAGGAAAGGATGAGGAGAAGGATAGTGGATAGATCACGGTAACTGGAAATGTCGATTGACATTACATTTGAATAGTTGGAGATTATAGCTCTCAGGGAAACTGGAATAGGGAAGGGAGTTCCACAGGCGAGAGGTGCGAGATATGAAGCTATTGGAGTAGAAGAGACGGCTACATTTAATAGTTTCGACAGTGAAAGGGTGAGAGCGGGATGCCAGCCTCGTAGGGCGCTTGAATTCATAAAGTCTGGGAACTAGTGAAAGCAGCTCATCGGAGCAATTACCATGAAAGTATGTGTAGAAAAGACATCGAGAGGCGACGGCGCGTCTGTGAGAGAGTGACTGTAGACGAGATGCCAGATCAGGGCCAATTATATTACATATCCGCCTCTGGATCTTGTCAAGAACTCCGAGGTAAACAGAAGGTGCCCCAGACCATATATGGCAGCAATACTCCATGCAAGGGCGAATGGTCGATTTGTATATTTGAAGTATCGATTCCCGGGAGAAAAATTTCCTGGCGCGGCACAGAGAGCCAACTTTCCTCGCGGTGGACGATGCAATTGACTCAATGTATTTGTTCCATCTCGGGTCAGTAGTCAACGTGAGACCGATCAGACGCAGAGAGTTGCTCTCAAGAAGTTGACTATCAGACATTCTAATGGGGAGCAGGGAAGGATCTCTATGGTGATTAATAGAGAGTAGTTTAGTTTTTTAGGCGTTAAAACAACCAGTTCTTGCCCCAATTAACAACCGATTGGAGGTCCATTTCACGACGAGCGGCCAGGTTAGTTTTGTCAGCGATTTACTGGTAATTTTAAAACAGAAACATTTATTCTAAGTAAATTTTAGAAAAATTACAGTCCAAAATTTTGTTTTTATGCAAATGAAAAATAGTTTCGTCGTCATTCTGAATATGTTCTTGGTGGTGAAGGGAACGACTTACGCAGGGTAAATAAGACAAATATTTGTTTTTAAAATAATAAAAAAAAAACTTAAAAGATTTACTTACGTTTAATTACGGAATAAGTATTGGTTTTTCTTGTATACAAGAATTTGCAAATATATGCGGGAAAACAGTGACACGTGGAGGAAAAAAATGAGTGTTTAAAGAAAATTTGTCTTCCTGTTGGTAAAAAATGTCATCAACGACAGTTATGATGTCATCAACACTGCAATTCTAGTTCCAAGCCAAGTATCTTTTTATGTTGGGGAACAGATGATGGATCCAATCGGGAGAATATAAATGGTGATCAGACCGGTTCACAGCTACTTAATAACAAATAAAGAGTAAAAAGTTAACAACACTATAAAATAGCTGCAAATAACCGCATTCGGAACCACAATTATTTATACTCAATGGCCTCTAGAATAATATGAAATATAACAGTTATCCCTCATACAATAACAGTACGGATAATAAAGTAGGCCTTACTACCCATAATGCACCACTGTCAAGTATATATAAGAGTCGATTCAAAACACAACATACATGGTTTGAAGATTGTGTTGAAGCTTGAAATAAATGTGTGTGTGTGTGTGTGTGTGAGCGCGCATGTAAATAAAAACGAAAGGATGGATTTTATCAAAGTAATGATGAGGACGAAATGCGGTGGTAAAGAAAATTTTCGTCATCTTTTTATTTATATTGTCTTTTTAGAGACATTTTATTTACATCTTAATTTTTACGCGTATATATATATATATATATATATATATATATATATATATATATATATATGTTAAGACATTTTGTGTTTATACAATCTTTTTTATAGATACAAATATTTAAGTAAATGCTCTGTTTATAATAAACAGTATTAAACATTTACCGGCCCGAATGTCCGAGAAATTTTCATAGAAATTATTCGTCCTCCGACACTATACGAACCTGTATCCTAAACGGAACCGTCATATAGCCTGACGTGCCATTTATGAAAATTTCTCGGACATTCAGGCCGGTAAATGTTGTTTAATACTGTTTATTATAAACAGAGCATTTAATTAAATATTTGTATCTATAAAAAGAATGTATAAACATAAAATGTCTTAAAATAATTATCGGACTTTGTCCATTTCATAGTGTGTGACGTCATATATATATATATATATATATATATATATATATATATATATATATATAGATAGATAGATAGATAGATAGATAGATAGATAGATAGATAGATAGATAAATAGTCATCCACAAAGAGAGTGTGGTTAGACATCCGATTTTACCCCTATGTCACTGGCGCACGGCAGGGACGTAGGTGAATTTAGACGTATTTATTTTTAGACAGACACACCAGTGACCGGAGAACTTGATTCGTCTTAACGAAGATATATCATTTTTCCTGCCGATGTCCGTTACATTACTTGCATATCTATATGGTTACATATAATAAATCAAACATATTCTACACAGCCGGAACTAAAGCACACATAATTATAAATAAATACAATGCATTAAAAATAAGCTGACATATGTGTGCATATATACAGCTTCAGGTTAATGGTCCTCCATCTCAACCCATGCACACGTAAGATTATCCAAGACCACACTGTCGAAGAGAGCCAATAATGAGTAGACTGATGAAATCAAAACATAGACCGTTGTATACAACGGAAATCTGGTCCCGGGTGTCTCTGCGATGAATAGGTGAAGATGAAGGAGGTGACTGGAAGGGCTGGATCGTGAGCAAAGGGATTTGGGCATGGCTTCTTCTTCTTCTTCTTCTTCTTCTTCTTCCTCTTCTTCTTCTTCTTCTTCCTCTTCTTCTTCTTCTCATTATTATTATTATTATTATTATTATTATTATTATTATTATTATTATTATTATTTCAATGCTTTTTCCTCGTCTTTCAACGCTTCTGCCTTTTCTCGCATGTTGGATCCTTGGAATAATGCTGAAGTCTGGAAGATAAACTGAGGCACAGATTGGAACAACCTGAGATAGATAGATAGATATTAGGTTGCTGCAAAAATAATGACGTTATAATGTCGTTTTTTGACGTTAAAAAATACGCCAAAAACGACATTATTACGTCATTATTTTTGCACCAACCTAATAGATAAATAGATAGACAGATAGACAGACAGACAGACAGATAGATAGATAGATAGATAGATAGATAGATAGATAGATAGATGAACTAGAGATAAGAAACTTAAGAGAACGAGACACAGCAGAGAAAATAAATTGATAAATTAAGAACTAAATCGAATGAAATTTCCCCATGGAATCTTTTGAGATATCGACTGTATTTCTCAAAGTAAGAAGAACGTAAAAATGAAAATGCCTGTGAGCATTCAAAACACATTCTGTTTGATGACGTCGGTGTTTGGCAGTTTAGAATAACAGAATGAATTTAAATAAACGCCCAAACGACCAAACGACGCCATTGTCTATGTGGATAAAGATACATTTCCGATACAATTGATCCCTGCCCCTGCTTTCGACATTTGAGTTCTCTGTCTTTTTTCCCTATTTCTCCTTTTCTTTACACCGTTCATTATTACGGCCTTGTGTCTTTTTTCTCCTCTGCCTTTCTCTATTTTTTACATTACTTTACCTTCTTCCTCACATTTCCTCTGCTTTCTTTCTCTTTATTTTTATTCCTGTCTCTTTATTTCCCTTCTTCTTCTTCTTCTTCTTCTTCTTCTTCTTCTTCTTCTTCTTCTTCTTCTTCTTCTTCTTCTCCTCCTCCTCCTTCTTCTTCTTCTTCTCCTCCTCCTCCTCCTCCTCCTCCTTCTTCTTCTTCTTCTTCTTCTTCTTCTTCTTCTTCTTCTTCTTCTTCTTCTTCTTCATTTTTGTCTTTTATTCTTCAATTCTCCCCATCAAAAAAAAAAAAAAAAAAAATTTCTAACAATTATCAAAAGCCCGACATAGCAGAAAATCTAAAAAATACTTCGTCAGCCTTAACCGATAGCCGGTGCATCTGCCATGTAATGATTATTGGCGCGAAAAGTGGAATCAAATTCCATCCGAATGTGTTGCTCTCACTTTCGCAGTTAAATACTAACTTTGAACGGCAACCAGACTAGGTTGGTTTGATTGATTTTGTTTAGCGGCCTATCAACACCTCTATGGGTTATTTAATGCCGAAATATAAATATATGGAATACAATCTTATGGCTTCAACTACAAATAAAATGTATTGTTGGTGATTCTGCTATAAATAAGTATTGTTGGTCATATTTTTTTATATAAAAATGTGTTGCTAGCAATTTTTATACTCTCATTTTCTTTTGCTTGTGAGTTAACTATTTGCCCATAGCTGGGCCCCTCACAAGTGCTCCCCACCCCCGGGTCAGAGTGTACCTAAGAACAACAGCAATTAAGAGGTGGTTCCATGCTCCTCAAAACCTCCAATCGATCAGAGGTCTTGCTGCCGGATGTAGTTTATCGTTATACCTAGGATTAGCCAGGCTAAGAGAAAGCCATTAGAAGCCATTACGCTATCTTTCCCAATAAGTTTAGACAGTTCGTAGATAATGAAAAAAAAGAATCTATCGAAAACTATAATCGCCTAAAGCGATATGGCGCTAAATAACAATGATACTTTAAAATATGTTCCAATATCTATCGAATTTTAAAACCAAATATATGTCGATTTGCCAATTTTAGCTTAAAACTTGATATTAACCAATACGTAGTTAATAGTTTTGTGTCTCTCTCGCTCTCTTTCTCTGTGTGTTTATTGGTAATCTTCTTTCAGGACGAGAGCGATCATGTCTCTTCATATCTTCCTTTTTCAGCAATTATTGCTTTTTCTATTTCTGAGATTTGTTCTTTCGTGCGTCCTGAGTATGACGATAAACTACGTCCGGTAGCACGAATTCTGTTCGTAGATTTGAGGTGGGTGGAACAACAACCTGTTAATTGCTGTTGTTCCCAGGTTCACCCTCGTAAGGAGCTGGATAAACAGAAAATGAATTCACGAAAAGTCCTTCTGACATTTTCCCCATATTACACAGTGGCCTCATAAGCGAACATTTCGCAAGTGATAGTTGCAGTATCTAGTCTGAAAGCTGGCAGTCATACCAGTTCCTAACACCAGGAAAAGATATACTTCTTTAGATTTAATCAAAACTCGTACATATTTAATCTGTAGAGACGTTTTTCTGCGTCTTTGCTGAGAAAGTCATTGGGATAATGATTTACTAAGCGTAGCTTAGCTCCAGCACAGAGCTGAAAGTATTGGGCACCCAGTGAGGATCGAACTCACTACTCAGTCGTATTTGATCTAGCGAGACAAGCTTATTAACTATTACATCATGTCGAAGTGCCCAAAATCTTTAGGATATTGTTGAAATTAATGTTAATACTGACAGAGAGGTTTAACGAGTTCTTTTTGTTTTTTTTAATTGGCCAAATACCCCAGGGGGATTTTGGTGCCCTACAGCGCAAATCTCACTCAAATTAACCCGGTGTTTGCCCTATTTTGTCTGATTCTTTTGTTTCCGCCTCTCACCCAACTTCGAATAACTCTAAGTAAGAACCCTCAATACAAAACTGTTCTTACTATCTAACGTAAGTTCCCGAATATTAAAACAATTTAAATCAGCCAAATGTAAGGAAAATATTTTCGGGAAAATATTTAAACCGTACTCAGTTCCTTTCATGCGTTCAATTGATGATTACCAAATGTTGGACACCAAAATATCAGTTCTGGACATAGATTTTCTTATATTTATCAAAAAATATATCAGTGTTTCTCAACCTTTTCTTCTTTCTGGCCCATTTCTGTTATAAAAAGTGTCAGACCCACACAAACCCAGATTAAGTGCCTTCCAGGGCCATTTAAAAATATCTATCAGACCCCAACAGAAATTCTATGTAACAGGATATACATTTGGTTTCAGTCAGTTATGTGCCATGCGTGATACAAGATTAGGCGATCGTGTATCTTTCGATATGTGACGAGGCATTTTTTTTCCCTGCGTTATGTTGCCATTTCTTTTTGCGGTAGACCAGTAATCATCCACTCAAGGGTAGAGAATCCGATCTGTCCTGCTGTTCACCCATAGCTGGGCGAAGAGGATTCGTACCCTTTCCCAAGGGTACTAGCACATAAATGAATGTAATGGATTCGACTCGGCTCTCTGATTCCTCAATCCGAGCTGCTATCCATTACTCCGCCGTGCCTCACTTTGTTTACAAATTTATTTACATTTATTTATAAATTTTATTTAGCAAAATGTAATTGAAAATATATATTCTGACGAATGACCGTTTCTACTATTTCTAGGCCAATTTAAAATATTTCTCAAACACAATTTTGGCTCTAAGGAGCCACGATAAGAATCACTAATCTAGATCCCTATTCATATGCTTATGGGGTGCTGAAATACACCACAAAAAGTATAAAATGTCTAAATCGAACATTTAAACTCTTTATTTTTTATTTGGTCTCTTCCCTGCAGACCAGGGTTTTTAGACCTAACCCCCATTTTTTTTTAATTAGAAATGTTAAGTTTTGTCTTAATCTTCCTCTTAAGTACAAACAACATTAATACAGTTCCACAGTTAATCGAGCTGAAAGTCATTCAAAGCCACAAATGCCCGATTGGCTCTATTGTGCGAGCCCAGTGTGTTATAATCCCCTGCCAATCTGATTATTAGCTTTGTTTAGTGCTGGCATGGTTGCCAGTGCCGACTTCCCTTTTTATTACAATAAGCCATAAGTAGCTATATCAAGTAGCCAAATCAATAGTAATTTACAATATCACAACATAGGATGAAACATTAATTTTTGTGAGTGGTTTCTGACATGCCATTTACATACTAAAAAGCAGAGATGCCAAAACTCGCTTAACGTCAGTGCCAGATACGTTCTCAGATTTTTCAAAGGCTCCAAACAGAAACAAAAGATTTTATTGTCTTTAAACCTGGCGAACCTAGAACAAAAGAGATTTTAGAACGAACGTCCTCTTTGGTAAGATTGGTTCGGTTTTGTTTTACGGCATATCAACACCTCAATGGGTTATTTAATGCCGACAAAATTTTTATTTTTGGTAATATTTTTTCCAAAAATCTATTTCTGGTAATAATTTTCCTTCATTGGAAATATTTAAAAAAAAATGTATAGCTGATAATGTTTTTTTTTTCTTTTTTCAAAAATGTATTGTTGGTAATATTTTTTTCCAAAATGTAATACTGGTAATAATTTGTTTACAAAGTATTTCTGGTATTAAAACCTATTTTTACACTTTCATAGTTTTTAAACCCAATTTTTGGGTGTTAACTATTTGCCCATAGCTGGGAACCTAACAGGTGCTACCACGCCGGTTAAGGGTGGACCTGGGAACACCGGCAATTAAGAGGTGGTTCCACGCTCCTCGAAACCTCCTGAGCAAAGGCCTTGCTGTTGAATGTAGTTTATCGTCTTACCCATGACGCGGATGTAGTTTATCGTCACATACCGAGGATCTTTGGTAAGAGGGTCGGATTTTGGAAATGAGCCGGCCGACATTTTTTAGTGCATCTTGTATACATTTTCTGAGATCTAATATAAATATTAAGACATACATATGCACAAAAGTGTTAATTTATCTGTAAAATCTTTTATTAACAGTTGGTAATTTCAACGCCTCCAGAACGAAAAATTCTGTCTATTAATCGTCTGAGAGACCGCTTTTTGCCTTCAATCAACATGGCTGATGCTAACCTCCAAGGAAGTGACTCATAACGACTTCGTTGACTAACGCTCTCTGTTGATATGAAGTGGAAAGATTACATTGAATCAATTGCTAGGTTGCTGCTAGGAAAGTTGGTTAACTGAACAATTTTTCTCGCTAGAATCTAGCTTACATACCTGTCATTCACCCAAGTGACCACATGGTAGTAATAATTCAAGGAATAGAATGGTAATCATAGTATAGCAAACTAGCAAATTCTTGTCGACACGTAGGGAGGTGCAAGCTCTCGCTTTGTTGCTAGTATTATCCAGGGTAACATTACTAGAATCCAGCTATCACAAGACCTAATCACGGCCCCACCAACTACCGGCAGAAGAAGGAAATATGAAGCAGGTTTCAAGTTGAAAGCGGGGAAGTCGTCTTGTACGGAGAATATAGCCCGAAAAATACATTTTAACTTGAAAATTTAAGAGTCGTCTTATACGCCCGGTCGCCTTGTACGCCAGCATATTTGTTATCGGGATCAAATTTACGGTAGCCCTAATATTTATGAATCAAAACGAATCATACTTATGAGTACTCTATAATAACATTTTCTGATACCATGGATATCTTCTGACAAAACAAATTCTTGTCTATATTTCCGAGATGAGTTATTGTAATTATTTACACTATTTACATGAAGGACACATGGCGTTGGTTGAATCCAGTGACTTGATCTAAAGCGTTGTGAGTCAACTACAGAAGACGCGAACAGTAAGTTGAAAGGGAGATAACTGATAATGAGACACCCGGAAGGGGCATGGCACGTAGAACTGGAACAATCTACCCAGGTGGATGAAATAAATTGTTCAGTTCCAAATTCCAAAACACCTGAAGAAGGCCGGAGCGTACAACAGCCAAAACGTCGTGAATATGGCAACGAAGATGAGTACAACAGTCCGAAAAATATAAATAGCATAAATAAATTCTTGTCGCCTGAAGCCTCTGAATGAGACATGAACGTAACTCGTACTAAACAAAACAAAGGTAAAGTAAAAACAATAATAATAATAATAATAGTAAATCATGATACGATTCCAGTCATATCCTTCATAGTGATTTTACAAGCCTAGCCTAGATGTGGCACAAGGCTGAAAATTTGAGGCACCCAGTGAGGATCGAACTCACTACTCAGTCGTAAGAGTCATAGTCCTCAAATATTATGATTTTAAATGTCTTGTTGAATTAAGATGTAAATATTCATTTTAGTACCACATATTAGGTTGTCCCAAAAGTTCGTAAACACTTGCGAAAAATTGAATTTTTATGCAACACAATCCAGCACAATCGAGACAAGCGATGTGTTCAGAAAGGGCAAGAGACACTGTCGGTTCCAAAACAAGATAGATTCGGCAAGAAAGTCATGTTGTGCGTTTGGTGGAACTTTGAAGGAATCGTGCATTTTGAGTTGGTTCCGAATGGTCGTGCCATCAGTGCCGAACTTTACTGTCAGAAACTGGAGCGGGTCTACGAAAAGTTGAAGCAAAAGTACCCGGCTCTGATCAACCGAAAGTGCGATTTGATGCAGCAGGACAATGCCAAGGCACACACCTCCAGGAAGACCAAAGACAAGTTTGAAGAGCTGGACAGCGTTGAGGTTCTGCAACATCCAGCCTACAGTCCTGACTGTGCTCCATCAGATTACGGCCTTTTCCGCTGAATGCAACACTTTCTGAAGGGCCGCCGATTGTGATGAAGTCGAGGAAGCGTGTCAAGAATTCTTTGATTCGAAGCCGGCTGAATTGTACTTTCACCAGATCCGAAAGCTTGCAGATCGATGGCAGAAAGTCTTGGAAAATGATGGTCTTTATTTTGAGGAATAATTTTTGTTGTTTTTGTTATTACTTGGCGAGTAAAATTTCAATTTTTTGCAAGTGTTTACGAACTTTTGGGACAACCTAATATTTGCTCATTAGTTGTCTGACGTTAACGAGTTGGACATGTTCCCTAAGAACTGACGCATCGGACATCCCAGTTCATGATTTCGAGAAGTGGGGATGCATTATGGCCAAGAGTCCATTTTTTAAGTTTAAAGGATGAGTCAACAAATACGCTTTCAGGAGTCAGATCTACATATTTGGAAACACGTTCAACTGGGTTTCGTATGAGTTATTCGATTTGAAAGATTATGTGCTAACATGTCGCCATATTGCGTACATTTGGCTGTGATGCCTGTTCCTGCTATACTCTTATCAAATTGGATGTCATGATGTGATTATTGGGATTTGTACATTATTTCACCTGGCGTCACATTACATGCTGCGCAGCTCTCTAACTCAGCAATAACAAGAACAACAACAATAATAGTAGTAGTTAAGAGAATAGCGCGATTTAAGAAAAGAAGAAATAGTGTTTGACAATGTTAAACAACATTTCAACAGAATATCTGTCTTCTTCAAGTTATATTTTAAAACATTTTTAAGTATAAAATATAAAAATCTACAAAAATGTATAAGTTGCATGTCTTGTAATGAAATAAAAACGGCTTGTCCTGATAATGAACGCGTCAAAACGAAAGAAACGGCGCCAGCGTGAAGGCATGAAACTGAAACGTACTTAACATGATGGTGATCTTGTTTAATTTTCCGTTAGTTGATTAGTTAACAAGGAGAATTAATCAATCAGTTTAGTATACATTTTATGGAACTCTCCTGTCATTCTGTTTATTCCCCCGAGCCGAGAAGTTAATAATAATAATAATAATAATAATACAATATTTTAGTATATGTGTTTGTCATCTAGGAATTATCAAGCACATATACTAAAATATTGTGTTAGTCCAAAATGCAGATTCTGTGATAAATATCCAGAAACGAATGATCATCTTGTATCAGGTTGCACGACATTGGCACCCGCTGAATATAAAACCCGGCATGACAGAGTGGGCCAATATCTGCACTGGAATTATGCAACTTCTACGGGAAGGAAACTGAAAGAAAATGGTATGAACACCACCCAGACCCGGTTACGGAGATAAGACCTGTTACAATTCTATGGGACTACACAATACACACTGATAGAACAATCAAAGCCAACCGCCCAAATATTGTTATTAAAGACCACAAACAAAAAAAATGCCCCCTTATTGATATGGCAGTCACTGCAGACTGTAATGTATCTTTGAAGATATTCAAAAAGCTGTCAAAATACAAGGACCTTGAAATCGAAATCTCAAAAATGTGGCAAATGGGAACATCAACAATCCCTGTAGTAGTTGGAGCCCTAGGACTGGTTGGAAAAGATTCCAGTAGACTAATCGGAGGGATTCCTGGAAGTCCATGCCTCAAAGAGATACAAAATATTGTTCTGACAAGTACAACCCACACAAAGGGCTATCTATGTAATTTTTTTTTCAGTGGAAAGTGTCATGATGCCATTTCTAACGTTAGGTCCCTGGCCGGGAACCAGAAAGAAATGTGTAAACGCCAGAAATCAAAGTAAATAAAATAATAATAATAATAATAATAATAATAATAATAATAATAATAATAATAATAATAATAATAAGCAGGATATACAAAAGATAAGAGAACAAGAGGCAATCTAGCTTGTAGATGTTCAGAATTGGCCAAACAGAATACATTCAAATGCACATCAACGCAGCAGCGTTATACTTTTTTGTTGAGAATTTAGCTTGCAAATTGACAAGTTGTATCTTGGTGCCCCCCCCCCAAAATGTATATCATTCCACGTGATCTCAGTAACTATTTATAATAAAATTTCCTTGCACCCAGCAAAACTAATAATGTTTCGAAATGCTTTCCAAATTACAATACAGTATCTTATTAATTCACAACAAATAATTTTTTTCTTTTTACGTGCCATGTCCATTCAGGACGTAAGCGATCATGGCTCTCCACCTCCATCTATTCCTTGTAGCTCTCAACAAGTTCCTTTCCTCTGCTTCCTGCCCCCAGACCACACTCTGTCATCTACCTGCTTAAGCTCGCCAAGTGTGTCACGCGTTGTTTTCCCTTGTCTCTCTTTCCCTCTTTTCGACCCGTGAGTATCAGATTCTCCAGGTACTCCTCCCTCATTATGTGTCCCAGAAACTTCAGCTGCCTCTTCCTGATGTTAAGTATAAGTCTCCTCAATGTTTGCAACCGCTTTAAGATCTCATCGTTGCTCATGATATCCTCAGCATCCTTTTGTAGAACCACATCTCTGTCGCCTCGAGTCTCTTCTTTCAGGAAATCGTCCAACATTCACTGCCGTAAAGAAGGACAGATGTCATGTAACAGCTCAGTATTCTTTTCTTTGTTGTCAAAGAAATCTTCCTGTCTCGCAATACTCTGCATAGCTTTTGGAATGTGTCCTTGGCCATCCCAATACGTCTACGGATCTCAGTGTCGCTCTTACCGTCCTCTTTCAAGACGCTTCCCAGATATTTAAACTTCCGAGGAACTCTCTGAGTAAACGGTCAGGTAGTGTCTCGATAAACTATCGTGGAGAAGGCAACGGGAAACCACTCCACTATAAATCCCAAGACAAATCTTTGTTAACAACTCAGATTATACGAAACCTTACGGCGTGAACGGGATTAAGTCTATGGGAATTAGTTCCTCACCCGATAAGGACGGACATGCGCAACAGGTGTCACCTAACCGTCATCCAAATGGTGATAAAAAGGATAAAAATAAAAGACGAACAAAAAAAGAAATTAAACAGATATTGACAAATACAATCAAATTAATCCCTGTAGACATTTAAAAAAATATTAAACGCACATACAAGTTTTCTAAATGTAAATGGAGGCAGGGCTATTATTCACAAATATCCAGCTAAAATATTTTTGAAAGTAGCTTTGAAACACACACACACACACACACACACACACACACACACACACACACACACACATATATATATATATATATATATATGTGTGTGTGTGTGTGTGTGTGTATGTGAAAAGTGTGTGTGTGTATATATTAGGTTGGTGCAAAAATAATGTCGTTTTCTCGCATATGCTACTATGTGAGAAAACGACATTATTTTTGCACCAACCTAATAAGTATAAATATATTGAGTTCTATGGATTTTATCCTCCTTAGGTTTACCCATACGGATTACCTAGTTTTTCTCAAACTAACTATCTATCTATCTATCTATCTATATATATATATATATATATATATATATATATATATATATAATTATTTATATATTATATGCGCGGTACTTATTAGAAAGCGATCAATATCAGAGATAGAGCTAACATATTCACGAGACATTCACGAGAAATTTTCGCTACACTTCCGATCTTTGAATTTCAACATACAAATGCGTATATATACATATACATACATATCTTAAATCCAATACTGTCCACGTATGGTTATATCTGTATGAGCCCCGGCGGACGAGCAAGTGTGTATGTGTGTTTGCGTACCTCATCGGGTGTACGGACATGCATCTATGTTTGTGTTACCATGAGTTACATCACGACGACGATCCCCCCTACTCCCATAATAACACCAATACACGCAATCTACAGAAATATATATATATATATATATATATATATATATATAAGGGGCAGAAGCCACAAATAGGAATAACAATTCTTCGTCTGATGAAACCCACGAAACTTGAAAAGCGTGTAGCAAAATATTGCGAAAAAAAAGTATAATATATATATTTTGAAAAATTCTATGAATAAAAAAAAAATACACATTATAACCAAAATCATTTGCGGTTTCTCTTTTCTATTTAACATATATATATATATATATATATATATATATATATATATATATATATATATTGAGAGACAGAAATGCCTGTATATATATATATATTGAGAGACAGAAAGACATTGATGTCAATACAAAGAGGCGACGTTCTGTTTCATGCTAAACGCAATCGTCAGGCCATCAATGGCCTGACGATTGAGTTTAGCATGAAACAGACTATCACCCCTTGTTGTTGACTTCAATGTCCACTTTTAGATTTACATACGCTCTATCTCTGATATTGAGCATTTAAATCCATGAATATAGCATACCATACCTTAAACTATATTTCATCACACACACACACACACACACACACACACACACACACATATATATATATATATATATATATATATATATATATATATATATATATATATAATTTACATGCCTGTGTGTTTACATATAAATACGTACAAATGTATGCTTTTATATAAGTACTCTACAGATAACTATTTGTACGCATTTATTAACATACTCATGCGTTCATGCAAACACACACAATATCAAACTACACAAACACAATCAATACACTAACAACAGACATATAGATGCAAGCCCACATAAACCATTTGGTATCACTTTCGTTAATTTTTGTATTTCCTCGCTTTACTTAACTCCGGACGCCATTACAGGCGATTGAAAAGCGCGCCAAATCAAAACAAAACAAAACAAAGGGATTTTATGATCAAGTCTAGTCAGCCATTTTGTTTTCAAATGGCGAGTAATGTATCGTTCGTTTATTCATTCGAAGGGAAAAGGAACAGTGAATTTGGGGAGGGTAAGTGGGAATCAATGTTTTTGGAAGGGACAGGGGAAATAAAAGAAAGAAAGAAATAATAATTAAGGTAATAATACAAAGAAACATGCAGTAATAAGCAAGCAAGCAAGAAAGAAAGAAAGAAAATTCACCAAAATAAGGGGAGAAGGAACAACATAAGAAAATGACTATAATAAAGAAAACGTTACGGCATGGTAGAAAGAAAGAAAGAAAGAAGGAAAGAAGGAAAGAAGGAAAGAAAGAAAGAAAAGAAAGAAAGAAAGAAAGAAAGAAAGAAAGAAAATTAACTAACTAAAAGAGAGGAAAAGAGAAAAGAATAGGAAAAAAACTAATAAAAACATTATGGCATAAAGAAAAAAGAAAAATGAATGAATGAAAGAAAGAAAGAAAGAAAAGGAATGAAAGAAGGAATGAAAGAAGGAATGAAAGAAGGAAGTAAAGAATAAAATAAGAAAGAAAGAATAATTGATGTAATAATAAAAAGAAACATGCAATAATGTGAAAGAAAGAAATTAAGAAAAAAAGAAAGAAATTAAGAAAGAAAGAAAGAAAGAAAGTAAGAAAAAACAAAGAAAGAGAGAGACACATTATTATGGTCACGATAGAAGAAAGAAAGAAAGAAAGAAAGAACTTAAGAAAGAAAGAAAGAAAGTAAGAAAAAACAAAGAAAGAGAGAGACACATTATTATGGTCACGATAGAAGAAAGAAAGAAAGAAAGAAAGAAAGAAAGAAAGAAAGAAAGAAAGAAATTAAGAAAGAAAGAAAGAAAGAAAGTAAGAAAAAACAAAGAAAGAGAGAGTCACATTATTATGGTCACGATAGAAGAAAGAAAGAAAGAAAGAAAGAAAGAAAGAAAGAAAGAAATTAAGAAAGAAAGAAAGAAAGAAAGTAAGAAAAAACAAAGAAAGAGAGAGACACATTATTATGGTCACGATAGAAGAAAGAAAGAAAGAAAGAAAGAAATTAAGAAAGAAAGAAAGAAAGAAAGTAAGAAAAAACAAAGAAAGAGAGAGACACATTATTATGGTCACGATAGAAGAAAGAAAGAAAGAAAGAAAGAAAGAAATTAAGAAAGAAAGAAAGAAAGAAAGTAAGAAAAAACAAAGAAAGAGAGAGACACATTATTATGGTCACGATAGAAGAAAGAAAGAAAGAAAGAAAGAAAGAAAGAAATTAAGAAAGAAAGAAAGAAAGAAAGTAAGAAAAAACAAAGAAAGAGAGAGACACATTATTATGGTCACGATAGAAGAAAGAAAGAAAGAAAGAAAAAAAGAAAGAAATTAAGAAAGAAAGAAAGAAAGAAAGTAAGAAAAAACAAAGAAAGAGAGAGACACATTATTATGGTCACGATAGAAGAAAGAAAGAAAGAAAGAAAGAAAGAAAGAAAGAAAGAAAGAGATAATGATAGAATATTTAAGAAAACAAAAAAGAAAGACAATAATGTGAAAGAAGAAAACAAAATATGAAAAGTAAATGATTAGTTATTGATAGGTAAAACATTCTTACGGCTTCAAGCAAAAAAGAAAAAGACAGCCGTAAAAAAGACATAAGAATAAAGAAAGAGAAAATAAACATATATAATAGATAGAAAAACCATGAAAAATTGAAATAAATAAAAAGATGAAAAGTAAAATACAATCCATTAAAGAAAGAAAGAAAGAAAGAAAGAAAGAAAGAAAGAGAAAGGTGTAGGGAATTGAGTTTGTAATCAACTGAACTATTATTGGTCCGTAGTGTTTATTTAATCGTCACCTCAATCCATTCAATTTCTCCTCTTTTCTATTACAACGTTTTGATGCCCAACCTCTCCCACCTAATCCATTGCCAGCGTGCAATTGGACCAATTTTGTCTCGTTTTCGCACTAATGGCGCTGATATGTTATGTTTATCCGCACCTAAATGTCGTAGCGAAAGTGGAGGTCGGGAATATCAGAGTTATTGATAGCAAAATATAAAAATAAAAAAAATGGCGCTGTTGGATCCCGGGCGTAAAACGCGCGCCAAGTGTCCAAACTCGGTACGCGACGAAAGATATAATACGCGGCCATTTACAAATCTGTTCAGCCATAAAAGTTTGGGGGAGGGGATTTGTTGTTGTTGCATTTTTGGCGGTAAAACTGGACATTGTATTAGGTAAAAAAAAAATTATTTTTTTTGTGAAGGATTGCTATTTTTCTAACGATTAAAACTGTATTTTTGTAAATCCATTTTTCTTTTAGTATCGTGAGACGACGAAGCCAACACATACTGCATAAATCGCTATCAAAACAAATGGAGTTGAAGATAATAGACTTCGATTGTGGACAGGTCTTCTACAAAGACACTTACCCGCATCCAAAGTAATTTCAACCCTTTATGCGTGACAAGAATTGAAGCATCACTTGCATGTAAAACTCAGGGGTAATGAAAAAAAAAAGATTATGTAATTTTAGAAAAATTAAACCGAATACTCTGCCAGTCTTGCCTTCTAGGGAATTAATTAATTGCTCAATGTCTCACCAAAATATACATCCCCAGGCATGTTCCTGGTAACTCTGACGGACAAGATTCCCTACTTGATTTCTTCCTTACCTCCTGCCTGGAATCATCTCGTGCTCTACAGATCTGTCCTCTTGGCAACTCCGATCAGGTGATAGTGTCTATAGATATCTCTTTCCGCCCTCCTATCAAGAAAGAATACCTTATTAACAGACAATCTCTCTGTTATCAACGCGCTGATTGGGGCTCATTATGCGATGCCACTTGGGTTGATATTTTTAATTAGCCTTTTGAGAAATATGCAACTACGGTCTCTTCCTGAGAGAAAGCCGGCATCGAAGCTTTCGTACTAGCATGGAAATAACAAGTGAAACCACAATCTTCTCTTTGGTTCTTTCCTGCTTGTTCAGCCGCTATAGCCCACAGATATCACTTCTTCTTGGCGAAACCAAAGCGACAAGTCTGATTATAATAGGCGTCTCTCTGTCACAGCTCATAATGTATGTAAGCGTGTCCTCAAAGATGCAAAGTATCTATTCACTAATAGAATGAGACACCGTATAACATCTCATGGATTTGGTTCTAGAGATTACTGCAGATAAAGCAGAGTACTTTGCCCGGAAATACTCTTTAAACTCATCTGAATTATCTCTGTCTAAATTTCAGAGTTTCTACTGAGTGATATGCGCAAAATTCTGTCCATGTTTTCTGCTATCATTAATAACAGACGCACGCAAGTTTTGTGCTCTTGAACTGGCTCTTGTTCTCTCAAAACTTTACAATAAATGTCTCGCTAATTTTTGCTTTTCAACTTGTTGGAAGGCCTCTTGTAAAGATCCTGTCTGGGGAACCATCTGACCCCTAGAATTATCGCCTATTTTTGGCAAAGTATTCAACGCCGAATTGGTCAAGCATTTTACTTCACAGGATAACCTTTCGGATAAACACTATGGGTTCCGTTTCCTCAAGTCTACCGCCAATGTGTTAACAGCCCTTACGACGAATATTTTAGATGAATATTTGGGCTAATCCAATCTTTTCTAAAAATTGTATAATGAAGGTCGTATTGAATGGACATACTTCTATTTCATTTTATATTAACAGATGCCCCTCGTGTTATATCTTTGAATCTACGCAGATTCTGATCTTCATCAATCTTTCCGATGTCATCAGTCAACTAGGGATCTTTGCAGATGGCGCAACTATTTACTCCTGTCTTAATAGCAAGTTCGATTGATCCGGCAAAGTAAAACTAGTAACTGCACTGAAAAGAGACAACAGTAAATTTATAAGCTATTCGTTGCCCCAGTTAAACAAACCGGGGCAACGAATAGCTTGTAAATTTTAAAGCCTCCAAAACAAAGTTGCCTTCATTTAATCACCACAGAGAACCAATTTTGGTTGCCATCGTTATATCTGATTCTAAACTCCAGAAGAGCAACATTTTATGCTTTCTTTGATTCACGATTTCCACTGAAATGAGGTGGAGTGATTATATCGAATCAGTTGTTAGGTCTACTGCTAGGAAATTTGGCTCGCTGTGTTGTGCCAGACAATTCTTCTGAGAATCCATCTTGCACATTTCTAAATGTACCATTCTTCAGTGATCACTGAATATTGCTGCCACACATGGTGCAGCGCTTCTAATCTATATCTCAAGATTCTTGACAGAATCCAAAGAAGAGTCTGTAATGAAATCGAACCTGACCTGGCATCTCAACTTCAGTCACTTTCGCACCGTTGTGTTGTGGCTTCCTTCTATCGTTTCGACAAATATTTTCATGGCAATTGATCTGATGAGCTGTTAAGCTTTTAAGCGTAAATTTTGCTACTTGATAACGGTTGACCCTGTAGAGAAAGATTGTAATAATTGAGGAAGCAAATCTATGAGAGTCAATTCCCCAAAAGTGGTTCTTGGGAAGAAACTAAGTGGAACTTCCTCTTTACTAATAGAACACGAAGAGAATGTAGATAATTCGACCCCCTGTACAAGGAATGTAGTTCGTCTGAACATTTGCCATGGAAATAGCGATAAGCTTACGAAGCATTTCAACTCTCTTATGGCTGGAAAGTGAGTTCTGGGCTGCTCCAGCCCGGATATGGCAGCAGTGCACCATTTTTTGTTCTTATCTGACTTTTGTAAATGTAGAACTAGAGTCAGGTCTTTTCTGGAGCGGTACAAGGGATCAACGATGTTTCCAGCATCGCATCATTGGATCGCATATACGAGTTCCACTTGAAATTTGAGAGGTGGATATGAGTCTATTATTAAAAATACAAGTATATAGTATTATATCAATTATTATATTATATAAATATTATATAACAAAAGTTTTCAAAATATTGAGTCAACATATAGTATTTACTATGATATTGAACTACATGAAATAAAAAAAAAATATACCAATTTGCCTTTCAGTTATATAACTTAGACTAAAGTAAAAGTAGAAACTGTAAATGATAATGTTAATATTAGTCGCTTTCTATTCTAATAAAGAAACATTCAGCACTCAATGATCGAGCAGCCATTACTACTAGAGTTACGCTTTTCTTCAGCCTCTTTTCTTCACCCTCCTGGGATCATAATGTGCTATCTATTCTCATAATTTCTAATGTTAATGCTAATATTAGCTGTTTCCTTAAAAACTCGGCATTCGTTGACCGAGCAGCCAGGATTTTTTTAATACCTTACCTATTAAGTTGGGTCATAGTGTAGTACCTGTTCTTATTTTTAATGGCAATGATAATAACAGCTATTTCCTTCTAAGGAAACATTCGGCATTCATTGACCTAGCAGCCATTACGGCTTAAATTTAGGAAATCTTTCTCTTACAATAATTTTTCAAGAAAATAGTTTTTCTAAGTTCAATATCTGGTATCTATTTTTCTATTATTGATGCAGGTTTCCTTCCTAACGTTGAACTTGAATGTGGAATGAAACATCCTAATTACTTCATCATCTTCTCTTCGAGCTACACATTCTATCCATTTTAGCTATTAATGCTGTTTTCAGTTACGAATGATGTAGTTTCTGTTATTTGGTACAGATCTTTATGGCTTTGTAACGTCAATCCACAAAAAGTGTGGTCTTCACCAAGACACATAAGTTTCACCCACTCAAAGCCATTGTTAACCATTGATCGTAAAAAACGCTTGTCTACAAGTGGCAGTTTGGGTATTTGGGAACGCATTTGGCACAATAATAATAATAATAATAATAATAATAATTTATTTCACCCCTTTTTTCATCAACTGGTACCGAAAATTCGCTGGCATTTCAAAAGTTCTGCTCGACAGATATGAACATATTTTGCAAAAATATCCGCATTGCAAGGAGAATTTCCCGGGGCTCGGCTTTCGTTTCTTTCAAACAAAGTAAAAATACCTGACAAATTTTAGCGGTTACAAACGATCACATTCAAAGCTCCATTGTTGTTTCTGATCTTTGTCTTCCAGAGAAGAGGAAAACCTGTCTGTTATGTATGCAGCAACACGACTGAAGTCAATTCCATTATAAAGAGAAAACATTAAGTTTTCTCCAAAAGATGGTAATTGTACTGATTCTCGTTTAATATACGTCGCCTAATGGACCAATCATGACTTTATTTGCATAGGTTGCACAACTGAAAAATTAAACAAAATATTTAATGGTCACAAATACGATTGTCCGACACAACAATGTGACATCAACAGAAGTCGTGGAACATTTTATCATAAACGACTGTAATTTTGACGAACATATTCTGAAAAAATCATCCCGAGTCCCCCGACTTCTCAGCCCTTGAAAGGCATGAAGATATTGACACACGCAAATTGTTAACAATCCACCCCAAAGGGGAGTGAAAGAAGAGTTCAATATGATTTATACTATACTATTTGACTATTTGCTCTTACTAACTAATCGACTGACAGACAATTTCAAGATGTGTACGCCCTATCTTGTTACTTCCCTTTCAAGTTGCATTCCATTCACACTGGTTACGTTTCATTAGATTTGATGTGTTGATTATCAGAAGAACCGTTTTCTCAAGCAAACGGCGTTTGTACAGACTTGAATGTTTCTGTATTTTTTTTACAAAATGTTTGAACACAACATGAAGACAGCCATACTACTTAAATATTTTTCTCTAAATTTCTGGTATTATGAATTATCATTATTCACACTATTTACACGCGGACTAATATCCTCATCTTTTTTATTGTTGTTTTCACAACGTTTCGGTCGTTGTGCCATCCGACCTTCATCATGTCTATATCGATCCGGGCAACCTAAGGGAAAACGTTTATCTAATCTACGGGGTTAGACTGTTCCCATTCCACAGTTCATGTCTAGGGATATCTTGTCTAGTTCTTATTTTTAGTACTGTTCAATTGACGCTCGCTCTGTTTCCACTGATTGCAAATAAATACTCCCCGGACCAGGGATTGAATTCACAACGATTATGTCACTATGTCACGAACATTTTGTATTGATCATCTGAAAGCCCCGTTTTTGCCTTAAATCATCATGGCTGATGCTAACCTCCACAAGAGTGACTCGTTGCAACTTCTTAGGTTAATTTTCTCTGCTGACATAAAATGAAATGATTATATTGAATCACTTGGTGGGACCGCTACTAGGAAAGTTGGTTCACTGTGTCGGGCTAGATAATTTTTCTCCTCAGAATCTATCTGATATATTTATAAGTATTTATAAGTCTACATTCAGAAGAGTGACTATAAATGCTATCCTGATAATTGTTCTAATAAATTTTTTATGGTACCTAGAAAATCTTTATGGTACCTAGATTTATGAATATATGCGTAGTACTAGATTGGCGACAAAGTCTCATCATTAGATGTAACCTCAAGTTCAATGCTAACAGTTTCTTTTCTTGCAATTCTCGCTTGTAGAACTCTCTTCCGGATTCTTGCTTTCCAGTCAAATTTGATCTTCAAAAATTTATATGTCAATCGTTATCTACTGTCTTCTGGATTCCTCTTCTTTTATTCTTCTCCTTCCTTATTAGTGTTTTTTTTCTCCATATTCTTTCACACTCAGTTACATCTTGTGTCTTAGTGACTTTGCTTGGTGTGAATGGAGTAAAAAATTTGTATGCCTTACTTGATATTAACAATGGCAAACGACGTCGTTTCTCCGTTTCAGAGATTGATGTCTGACAAAAATGGTATAAGCCAAATTAACACAGTTAAAATAATTCTTCTTTAATGTACAGGGTCCTGTCTGGTAATTGACGATAGTGGCATTCCACAATTTCCTTGTCCTGCCCTGAAGTCGTCGTGATGCAATAAGGGACGAGATAGAAGCTGTAACTGAACTGACATGACTACAAGTCAATATGACATGTTTAATAGAAATGGCTGAAAAGTTAGTAATGCCTCGCTATGAAGAAAGGATTGGCGCGATTGCGTTTCGATTAAGGGACGAGCCTCAAGAAACGAAGTGGCTCTTGCAGAGTTTCTCACTGGCGATGGTTCGAGGTATTGCTTTATCCATTATTGTGGCTGGCAGAGAATAGAAAAAAATTTCTAGTTACTTTGTTCGAATTTTTTTTTCAATAAAGAAATGTCTCACTGTTGAAGTAATAAATTATTTTTTGTATTATCTCTGAAGTGAAAAGAATTCATTAATTACCAGAAATAATACGGATGACATAAGTCAGGAATTAATACAATGATTAATGGCAACAATTGTCTATTATATGTGGAATTTAAACTTATTATTCATGATTTTTATGACTGGAAAACACTGCAAATAATTTTTCCGTTAAAAATCGATTTATATATCTTCTATATTGTCGTGTCCATTTAGAGCATTGGAAATCATGGCCCTCCACAATTTCCTGTACATTGTAGGTCTTGGTAAACATTTACACAAGCTCATTTCATTCTTTCTTCTTATTTTATTTTTCAGTAAATATCGTCTTTTTGAAAACTTTTCTAAACACTATTCGACCAAATATTTACAAAAGCTCATTTCATTCTTTCTTCTAATTTTAATTTTTAGTAAATTTCGTATTTTTGCAATCTTTTCTTAAACACTATTCTACCAAACATTTACAAAAGCTCATTTCATTTTTTCGTCTTATTAAATTTTTAGAAAATTTCGTCTTTTTGCAATATTTTCTAAACACTATTCTACTAAACATTTACACAAGCTCATTTCATTCTTTCTTCTTATTTTACTTTTTAGTAAATTTCGTCTTTTTGCAATCGTGTCTAAACACTATTCTACGAAACATTTACACAAGCTCATTTCATTCTGTTTTTTTATTTTACTTTTTAGTAAATTTCGATTTTTGCAATCTTTTCTAAACACTATCCTACCAAACATTTACACAAGCTCATTTCATTATTTCTGCTTATTTTACTTTTTAAAAAATTTCGTCTTTGTGCAATCTTTTCTAAACACTATTCTACCAAACATTTACACAAGCTCATTTCATTCTTTTTCTTATTTTACTTTTTGGTAAATTTCGTCTTTTTGCAAACTTTTCTAAACACTATTCTACCAAACATTTACACAAGCTCATTTCATTCTTTCTTCTTATTTTACTTTTTAAGAAATTTCATCTTTTTGCAATCTTTTCTAAACACTATTCTACCTAACATTTACACAAGCTCATTTTGTGGCACCATTTAACGAGGCAGAAAGGCAAAGGAAAGAAAAGAAGGAAAGGAGAGGCTAAGAACCGAATCGTGAGTGATAAGCAAGAACACACACACAGCTAAGAGACAATGGATAAAAGGATATTTTTGATAAGTAACAAATGGCAAAAGAGTGTCATTACAATGACAGGGAAATTCTGAGTAAAAAGAGAGGGAAAGAAGGAAAGAATCAGATATGTTTTGGCATCGGCTGTGTTATCTAAGGATATGAAAACAGACTATTGGTACGGAAAGACATCTTATTATCAACTACGGACCGGCTGGCCAGAGAAAGAAAGAAAAATTCAAATGAAAATGTTATTTTGTTAAGTGACGAAAAACAGACAACTAAAAAAGGACTTGGACAGATATGAAAAATTAAAAACCACCCACGGAACATCCTTGGCCTGCGATAATAAAATTTTGTTATCAGGAATTTGTACCGAAGGAAATGAATGTGTTTTCTTTCTTTCTTCGAGGCGACAGACGGACTGGAACTTTGGAGATGTTCCTTTTTGAGACCATGTCAAGAAGACCACACATTCTGATAATTAGCGATAAAATACCTGACGTAAACCACGTGTAGAACAAGAGTTATGACCGCCATTGTCATATTGTCCCGTTCGCGGCTGGAGAAATGATAAACCATTAAGGGGAAGAAAAGGGAAATAGAAGAGATAATTTTTTTTTTTTTTTTAAGCAAGATATTTTTTTTTCTTCCTGAAACAAAGCCGCAGATTCGTCCACGCCCGACTAAGACACCATTGGTCGAGTGGTGATCACGTGATGCACGAGGGAGGCTGTTGCCGCCCATCTGGAGGATGAGTAAGAGAGGTTGCCACGAAGATGTGGGGAGGGCAGTTCACGCCCCTCTGAAGTATGATGAGAAGGTGGGAGTGAGGAAAGGTTCCCAAAAATGGAAAAAGGTGGAAATTCCTAATCAGAGAGGTGGATATGTATTTAGAATTATCGAGGAACCCCCCGGCGCCGACAAACTCACCCCGGTTTTGGTCGGCGCCCATATAAACGAAGCCACAACGAGCAGAAAGGAGTCGAGACCCAGCAATTCCCAGAGTCAGTCTCCGGTTGAGGCAAGCCTCGCAGATAGCTGACCAAGATTCACGCACATTTTCAGGGCCCATCTCTTCAAACCAAGAACAATTATTTTGAAGAGCGACTTAGATCCAGATCACCGAAATAAGTTTTTCTTTTGACTTTCGCCCAATGACCCACCGAAACACCAATTTCTTAGAGAGCAGACGACTTGAAGTGTTAAAACTTGCCGAGCGGAAAACGACGTGTCACAATCCATAGAACGGGTCGGGAGATAGATGCAGTCCTATGTATTGAACATCTAGACATAAAGTTTGTTACCTTTTTCTTTGATACTTTGAACTTTTGAGTTTTCATTTTATTGCCTTTTATGCGTATTTTTGTGGTATCACCCCCGTTGGACTCGGTTTGCAGTACGGCCCCGATGACTGATTGATTTCCTCTGCCTAGATCAATTCACAACGTGGGTAGGCAGACTGGGAATCAAAGTAGGACGTCACAGTTGGTGCCGTGGTAGACTGGGATAGAACGACACGGTTAGCGCTGCGACCAGGGGACGACGTCACAATTTCATTCTTTCTTCTTATTTTACTTTTTAAGAAATTTCGTCTCTTTGCAATCTTTTCTAAACGCTATTCTACCAAACATTTACACAAGCTCATTTCATTCTTTCTTCTTATTATACTTTTTAAGAAATTTCGTCTTTTTCAATCTTTTCTAAACACTATTCTACCGAATATTTACACAAGCTCATTTCATTCTTTCTTCTTATTTTACTTTTTAAGAAATTTCGTCATTTTGCAATCTTTCCTAAACACTATTCTACCAAACATTTACACAACCTCAGTTCATTGTTTAATCTTATTTTACTTTTTACTAAAATTCGTCTTTTTGCAAACTTTTCTAAACACTATTCTACCAAAGATTTACATAAGCTCATTTCATTCTTTCTTCTTATTTTAATTTTTAATTAATTTGGCCATTTTGCAATATTTTCTAAACACTATTCTGAGGAACGAGAACAGAATCGTCTGTAAGGTAGGACACTTTGCTTGATTTCCCAACCTCGATTGTTGCTGCGTAGATTGTCTTTCTCTTTAAATATGTCGGACTATGATTCAGATAGAGCAGTGTGGGATGAAGAGGGTGTTAGACAAGGGTTGTCAGCTGACCTGAGAAAGTTGTTGGGTGGACCGAGGGTCCCAGCATTTGACGGCAGTGGGAAAGATTTCAAAAACTGGCTGGCAATCCTGGAGAAGAGCCGAATTATATATGAACTCACAGATCAGGAGACCCTGTATCTGGCATATGATGCCACAAAGGGGAAAGCCTCTGAGTTTATGAAGGAGCTCTTGGAGAGTCAACCCCACTTGCCTTGGGAAAGATTAAAGGGACTATTGACCAAAGAATTCACCGACGAGTGCACGGCTATAGAGGCCATGAGGGACCTCTTAAAGCTGACACAGCTGCGGGACGAAACCCCTGGAGAATTGGGGGCCCGAGCGGGGAAGCTGTCATCATTGGCCTTCCCAGAAGTGGTTAGAGACAATGGGTTCATGCAGGCCCAGTTAGCAGACCTGTATGTGGAGGCCCTAAGTGACGAGCGTGTTCGTCACGACGTGCTGAAAGAGGGGCCGGTGAGACTATCGGCGGCAATAGAGCTGGCCAAGGAGAGCCAGGGCGTATGGGAAAAGGTAAAAAGGTGTGGAAGGAACCAGATACTAAGTCAAGAGGTCGGAAAAAGGGGGAAAGGCGGAAGACCCCCCGCGTGGAATCGGAGGGTCAAGCTAGAAGTAGATCAGCCTGAGGTGTGGGAAAAAGACCCCAATAGCAAGGCATGGTCAACCAGGCATGGATTTTATAAGCCCACGCCGGGTAGATGCGGGATGGTCTGCTGGACCTGTGGGCGTGAGGACCACAGAGCGGCGGAATGTCCGACGAAGTGGGGTTTGCCCCCAGACTTCGAACAGGACAGGTGCACCAGGTGTGGAAAGAGAGGACACCTGGCCAAGTGGTGCGGGCTGAGAAAAGGCGCCCCACCGATATTAACAAAGAAGGCCGAGCCCAAGAGACAAGACCAGGGAAAAGCCAGCGGGCCACCCCGGAATTAAGAGGGAGGGTGGCCCAGTTAAAAAGAAGGGAAATAAAAGCTTGGACCAGTGGTCGGACGAGCCGCTTGGGTAGAGGACAGGTCACCCCGGGAGTAAACGAGAGGTTAGGCCAGTTGAAGAGAAAAAGAGCAAAATGTTGGACATGTGGTCAGGTGGGCCACTTTGCGGCGAACTGTCCGGCAAGAAGGTGCTGTTTTTGTAGGAGACCAGGGCACTTGAAGAGAAGCTGTATCCTTAGGAACAGCCGCGGGAGACTGGGAGAGGTCCAGCCGGGGCCACCCAGGTGCGAAAAGCGCAGAACTCCCCCCCGTAAGAATAATGAAGGTGATTTATTGCTGCCGGCGCCTATGGCTAGGATGACCTAAGGGTGGGGGCCCAGGAAGAGGAAAGCCCAAGTGTTCTCTTCGCTGACGCAAGAGAAGAAGCTATCCTGTAGAGCAGAGATAGGGGGTAAGGCGATGAAAGCTCTGGTAGACACAGGAGCATCTGTGTCATTGCTGAGAGAGGAAGCATACAGGCGGGTGAAACGGAAGAGTAGGTTACGGGAAGCGGACATAGAGGTCACGCAAGCAGATGGAACCCCCCTGAAGATAAAAGGGAAGGTGAGGCTCCCTGTGAGGATTGGGAAATTAAGAAGCACCCAAAATTTTTACGTAACCCCCGACCTGTGTACAATCTTGCAAGAGAAGATTGGGAGAAGATTGGCTCCGGAGCCAGAGGGCCCAGATAGAATTCAACCCCACTGTGCTGATAGTGAATGACGAGAGAACGCCATTGGGAGGCCCACCGGAAGAAGATATAATAATAGTGGTGGAGGAAGATGTAAAGCTACCCCCTAGAACGGCGGTGTCGGGAAAGGGTAGGTTAATGTCAGTGAAGAAAATAGGAAAAGGACCCCTGCAGTTGGTCCCTGTGGAGGGGAAGGGCCTAGAAGAGAATGAGGTAACTCTGTGTGAGACGGTGGTGGAGGCAGCTGAATTAGTGCCCATTATGATGGTGAACCAGGCCCAAAAGACTATAAAGGTTAGGAGAGGGGAAGAGATAGGGAAAGGGCTAACCCTACGGACTCTGAATCGGGTGAGATTCGAAGAGGAACGAAGAAAACTTGTAGAGCAAACAGAAGGAATAGTGGACGAAGATATATTAGCACCGGATCAATTTAGAACCAGGGTGGGAGGTCTGCTGAGGGATAATCGAGATGTGGTAGCCCAGTCAGACAAGGAATTGGGCCAGACCCACACAGTCAAAATGAAAATCGACACCGGAGATCACCCCCCTGTGAAATTAAAACACCTATGACACCTATTCATAAGAGACCCTTGTAGAAGAGGCAGTAGAAGAGATGTTGGAAGCTGGGATGATCGAAAGATCGATCTCCCCTTGGAGCTTCCCAATCGTAATCGTAGGTAAGAAAGATGGCGGGCACCGTTTTTGTGTAGATTTTAGGAAACTGAATTCTATATCGAAGCCGTTGGCGGTGCCATTGCCACTAATAGATGCCATATTGGCATTATTAGGGAAGGCAAAGTACTTCTCTACGTTGGACTTGAGGTCCGGGTATTGGCAGGTAGCCCTTGATGAGGCTGACAAGGAGAAGGCCGCATTTGCGTGTCACCTAGGACTGTTTCAGTTCAGGGTGATGCCATTCGGTTTAGCTAATGCCCCGGGAATCTTCCAACAGCTGATGTCAATAGTGTTAGGAGGATACGAGAGCTTTGCCATGGCATATTTGGACGATATCTTAATATTTTCGGAGACAGTAGAACAACACTTTTTCCATCTAAAAGAAGTGTTGGGAAGGTTAAGAAAACACGGCTTAAAATTGAAATTGTCGAAGTGTCAGTTTCTGAAGGAGGAGACTAGATATTTGGGCTTTGTTATAAACGGAGACGGTATTAAACCCGACATGGATAAGGTGAAAGTCATAAGGGAAATGCCAGAACCTAAGACAGTGAGACATAAGAGGTTTTATAGGAGCTATCGGTTACTACCGACGCTTCGTCCCGGCATTTTCGAGAATTGCCATACCACTAGTAGCCCTGACGAAGAAATACGCTAGGTTCAAGTGGACAGAGGATTGTCAACAGGCATTTGATACGTTAAAAGAACAGTTGACAGCCGTCCCACTGCTGACGTACCCAGACCTCAGCAAGCCCATGGTACTATACACTGATGCCAGTGAGCAGAGTGTAGGAGCAGTTCTTACCCAGCCATGTCCCGATAAAGAAGGACCAGTGCCAGGCATACCAGAGGAAGTACCGATATACTTTCTCTCTCATAAGCTCTCAGAGACACAACAGAGATGGCCAGTAATAGAAAGAGAAGCATATGCTATCATGTATGCTCTCCAAAAACTGGACTACTACTTGAATGGTGCGGTCTTTACTATAAAAACAGACCACAAACCTCTGCAGTACCTATTGCAGGCAGAGTGGACAAATAATAATAAGATTCAACAGTGGGCACTTAAGTTAAGTGGCTACCACTGTAAGATAGAGTATTTGGCAGGGAAGGAAAACACGTGCGCAGATTTACTCTCAAGAATACCGAAACAACTGGAAGAAAGATCTGTAAAAGTAGAGCAGGGAGTAGATGATAAAGCCTATAGAATAGGAGTAATTAACTCTAATAAGCTAAAAGATCGCCCTATGTTAGAATCGGACGAAGAAGGGGACACACAGATAATAACCGATCCCTACTGGACAGAAGGAATTGAGAAGGATCAGGCAGACAGTGAAATAGCTGCCCCGAGAGAAAAGGTGAAGGCAGGAGAGACCACCAAGTATGCCATAATAGAGGAAAGGCTGTATTATCTCTCAGGCAGGGATGAGGAAGTCAAGCCCAAGTTGTATGTGCCCAAAAGTTTAAGACCAGAGGTATTGGAACAGTGCCACGAGAGGTTGGGTCACATGGGAATTGATAGGACATGTGATCTAATAGGAAGAAAGTACTATTGGCCCAAATTGTACGGAGAGGTCACTAACTATGTTCGGAGCTGCGTAGTGTGCCAGTCGCAGAGCAGAAGGCAGGAGATGGCACCATTGGTGGAGACGGACGTGCCGAACTTCCCCTTCGAGAAAGTGAGTATGGATGTATCAGGACCATATGGGGAAACTGCGCAGGGAAACAACTACATAGTGAGTTTTGTCGATTGGCTAACAAATTGGCCTGAGTCATTTGCAGTACCAGACAAGAAGGCTAGAACTGTGGCCGGTTTGATAATAAGTGAAATCTTCCCTAGGTATGGCGCCCCTGTGCAGTTGGTAACAGATAATGGCACGGAGAATATAAACAGCATAATGAGAGAAGTGCTGACAGGTTTGAATATAGAGCATGTAAAAACATCTCCATATCACCCCCAAGGAAATGCTAAAGTGGAAAGGTTTCATAGAACCTTGGGAGATGTATTGGCCAAGCTGGTCAGAGAGAACACTGGAAACTGGGACTTGTATTTGACACAGGCTCTGGCGGCCGTGAGGTTTACGATAAACGAAACCTCCAGATTTTCTCCTTACTTTATGTTGTTTGGCAGAGACGTGGTCCTGCCTGTTGATAACCTATTGAAGCCCCGAAGAAAGTATATGGGAAAAGATCATCATCAGCTGTTGCTAGAACAACAACATAAAATATTTGTTCAGGCCAGAAGAAGAATAAAGAGGGCCCAGAAGAAAAGAAATGAGAGAGTGAATGCTGAAAGAAAGGTAGTAGAATTGAAGGTTGGAGACCCTGTCTACTACAAAATCCACCAGAGAGAAGGAAAGCTGGACCAAAGATGGGAACCGTACTACCGGATAGTAGAGCAGACGGGTCCAGTATCATATGTAATATGGGATCAAGTGGCAGGACGAGCAAGGAGGGTCCATGCCAATGATCTAAAGAAGGCTGAAATAGCTAACCTGGAAATGAGCGAGCCGAGGCCTAAGAAGACAAAGACAAGGAGGGTAACTCTGGTTGAGCCGGAAGAAATGGAGACGGAGGAAGATTCCGAAGAAAATGAGGAGATAGATCGACTTGGCCAGATAGACGAAGCGATCCGAGTGACGGGGTTGGAACCCTCGGCAGATATCAGCGGTGTTCAGTCGTCGACTGAATCGTCGCAGAGAAGACACTGCGAGGTCGCCATCGCACCCCCATGCCCAAAGGAAAGGAAGAGAAAGACGAGGAGATCCAATAAAGCAGCCAAGGGCTCTAAAAAGAGGCACCCTGAACAGGACGAAGGGCCCAGCGAGTGGGAGGAAGAGGATCAAATACCCCTTTCCCAGCTCAAGGAAAAGCTAAGGAACAGGAGAGATCTAGACATAGAGTCAGGAGGTATTAAAGACGTCCAGGGCGAGGACTCTAAACAGAAGGAAGAGTCAGGGGAGGAAGAAGAGGACAAAACACCTCCTGGACGGGAATTAAACACAGAGGGAAGGTTAGAGGTTGAGCAGGGACCACCTTGGAAGATGAGATCAAGAAGGGTGAAGAACCCCAAATCTCAGTAGAACAAAGAATGCTGTGCAGAATAGAAACATTCGGTGTCGACAGGTAACTACACTGGCTCATCAAAAAAAAAAACCTGCTGGCTGACTGTGGTGGATGTGGATGGAGGGGATGGAGTCGCGGGCTGCATCTCACGAAGGACGGAAGAAGATTATTGGCATTGCTGACTGGCCATCAGTGGTGTCATGAAGTACGACCTTTGGGAGTGGGCGCCACGCACACCTGTCCGGGCCATTCTGTCTGCTAGGAGTTAGTTAGAGGAGGGAAGAGCTGAACGTAGTAATGAATTGAGCAAGACGGAATGGTTGTGAAGAATAACAACAAGAGAATTTTGTTACCTTACAGGAATGATCAAGATGAAAGGGCTGATGATGATGATGGTGATAGCCACACTGATGGTGACGATGGCGGAAGCTGGGAAGCACAGCCGTAACACCATTTTTAAAAAGACGAGTAAAGTAATAATAACCAGGTCTAAATGGTTGATCACATTCGTGATAGATTTGAAACCATACGAGTCGCTACTAAATAAGTTAAGAAATGGGCTAACGCAGCTGGATGCAGCCCGGTTGAAGGTAGGGCAAGATTATCCCAAGGAAAAAGGGTATCTTAGTTTACTACACTCCCTGGAATCAGAGGCCACTATGATAGAGGCTCAATGGAGGGACATGCAAAATTACCTGAAGGGAATAGAGTTACTGCAGACGCGGGAAAAGAGATCAGTAGTTCCGATTATAGGAAAAGCGTTAAATGTCCTGTTTGGAACAGTGACTGAAGATGACGTTAAATTCATAAGAAGGAAACTGGGAGAAGTGGAAGTAAACCAGAGGACGCTTGCTCAAGTGGCAAGGGAGAGTGTGACAATATTAAATGTGACAAGGTTAGAGGTAGCCAAAAACAGAGCCAGAATCAATTGGTTAATAGATAACCTGGCAGGGTTGAGACAAGAGGTAATTAATGATACAGAAACTGTAATGATAGAATTACAGGAAATGAGTGGATTCATGCAAAGATATTTCCAACTAATGACAATTACGAATAAGGTACGACAAACTAGTCAGTCGTTGACAACCTTGCTGGAACACGTGAGAGCGCAATTAGACATGCTGTCATTGGGACACCTCTCTCCAAGCATAGTAAACCCGAGTCGCCTAAGGGAAGTGCTACTCGGAATACAGGCCGAGTTACCCCACCATTTAAGGCTGCCAGTGGACCCCACCAAAGAATTGTGGAAATATTATAATGCACTGGGATGTGTGACCTTGTTGGAAAATAGACGACTATTGGTTGTGATATCTGTTCCGTTGTTGGATAGAGAGAGTATATTCGAGATATACCAGGTTATAAATTTACCTATTCCCTACCCCAGAAGAGATCAAGGTTTGGGAATGGTAGCAAGGTACAAGGTGGAAACAGAATACATAGCTTTAAATTCAGGGAGAACGAAATTCATATTGCTAACAGCTGAAGAAGCTAGAAAGTGTAGAGATGATGCTCTAGGGACTTGTACCTCGTTAAGCCCTATCTATATAACTGGTAACCACAAGATGTGCATACTAGAATTGTTTGAAGGGAAGAGAGAGGGAATTAAGAGAACTTGCCAAGTAGAGGTATTAGCAAACACGGCATTACCACAAGCTATCAGTGTTTCAGACGGGGTGTGGGCAGTAGCCACACAGAAACCTATCAGCTTCTCTAGGGTGTGTGGGGGAGAGTCCACAAGGACATTAAGAGTAAGGCCACCATTATCCCTGTTAAAGTTACCCATGGGATGTTCGGCATTTGGGATATCTATGTCCTTACCCCCCTATTACCAGGAAGAAGAAAGATATGAAGAGAAAGATTCAATCATAGAAATGATTGGCAGAGGCTTAGTCAATTGTACAGAATTATGGGAGCCAATAGTGAAGGGATTCTCCAATGTTACCTTGAATAAAATGCCAGAACTAATGAAGCCGATAGAAAAGATCGATATGGATCACTTGAGGGACAAGTTAAGTGCGTTGGGAAATGAAGGTATGGCTTGGGAAGGCGATGAGCAGATCGCAATAAGTTGTTCAATAGTGATGGGTACATTCATAGTTATAGCCATCGGGGGTATAGTAGTATGGAAGATTAAGAGTAAGAGGAGATTAACGAACGACGATCCAATGTGCATGCAGCAACTCGAGAGGGAGATGCCGAGCAGTGTTCCTTACTCATACAGAATCGGCGAAGAAATTGCAGGAAGACCAGCGGAGCAGGCTGGCGTGAGACCGCCACGTGCGGCGGAAAAACCTCCCACAGCGGAGAGGAAAACATTGACCAAGAAGAACAAGCCATAGTAACCACATCTGCACCCACAGGCACACGCACACATGACATTACATATAGAATAGAAGAACTTGAAAAAGAACATTACACTTGCATGTAAAACAGAAGAAGAAAAGGAACATTACATTGCATGTAGAACAGAAGAAGATGAAAAAGAACATTACATTGCATGTAGAACAGAAGAACTTGAAAGAGAACATTACGTTGCATGTAGGAAAGTAGTATAGAATTGCATGGGAGAAATGCATGATGCATGTTAAATGGTGTATTTGGGTTTAGGTGTCATTTACGGGTAAATGACAAATCGTTTAGGGGAGGATTGTGGCACCATTTAACGAGGCAGAAAGGGAAAGGAAAGAAAAGAAGGAAAGGAGAGGCTAAGAACCGAATCGTGAGTGATAAGCAAGAACACACACACAGCTAAGAGACAATGGATAAAAGGATATTTTTGATAAGTAACAAATGGCGAAAGAGTGTCATTACAATGACAGGGAAATTCTGAGTAAAAAGAGAGGTAAAGAAGGAAAGAATCAGATATGTTTTGGCATCGGCTGTGTTATCTAAGGATATGAAAACAAACTATTGGTACGGGAAGACATCTTATTATCAACTACAGACCGGCTGGCCAGAGAAAGAAAGAAAAATTCAAATGAAAATGTTATTTCGTTAAGTGACGAAAAACAGACAACTAAAAAAGGTCTTGGACAGATATGAAAAATTAAAAGCCACCCACGGAACATCCTTGGCCTGCGATAATAAAATTTTGTTATCAGGAATTTGTATCGAAGGAAATGAATGTGTTTTCTTTCTTTCTTCGAGGCGACAGACGGACTGGAACTTTGGAGATGTTCCTTTTTGAGACCATGTCAAGAAGACCACATATTCTGATAATTAGCGATAAAATACCTGACGTAAACCACGTGTAGAACAAGAGTTATGACCGCCATTGTCATATTGTCCCGTTCGCGGCTGGAGAAATGATAAACCATTAAGGGGAAGAAAAGGGAAATAGAAGAGATAATTTTTTTTTTTTTTAAGCAAGATATTTTTTTCTTCCTGAAACAAAGCCGCAGATAAGTCCACGCCCAACTAAGACATCATCGGTCGAGTGGTGATCACGTGATGCACGAGGGAGGCTGTTGCCGCCCATCTGGAGGATGAGTAAGAGAGGTTGCCACGAAGATGTGGGGAGGGCAGTTTACGCCCCTCTGAAGTATGATGAGAAGGTGGGAGTAAGGAAAGGTTCCCAAAAATGGAAAAAGGTGGAAATTCCTAACCAGAGAGGTGGATATGTATTTAGAATTATCGAGGAACCCCCCGGCGCCGACAAACTCACCCCGGTTTTGGTCGGCGCCCATATAAACGAAGCCACAACGAGCAGAAAGGAGTCGAGACCCAGCAATTCCCAGAGTCAGTCTCCGGTTGAGGCAAGCCTCGCAGATAGCTGACCAGGATTCACGCACATTTTCCGGACCCATCTCTTCAAACCAAGAACAATTATTTTGAAGAGCGACTTAGATCCAGATCACCGAAATAAGTTTTTCTTTTGACTTTCGCCCAAAGACCCACCGAAACACCAATTTCTTAGAGAGCAGACGACTTGAAGTGTTAAAACTTGCCTAGCGGAAAACGACGTGTCACAATCCATAGAACGGGTCGGGAGATAGATGCAGTCCTATGTATCGAACAACTAGACATAAAGTTTGTTACCTTTTTCTTTGATACTTTGAACTTTTGAGTTTTACTTTTATTGCCTTTTATGCGTATTTTTGTGGTATCACCCCCGTTGGACTCGGTTTGCAGTACGGCCCCGATGACTGATTGATTTCCTTTGCCTAGATCAATTCACAACGTGGGTAGGCAGACTGGGAATCAAAGTAGGACGTCACAGTTGGTGCCGTGGTAGACTGGGATAGAACGACACGGTTAGCGCTGCGACCAGGGGACGACGTCACAATTTCATTCTTTCTTCTTATTTTACTTTTTAAGAAATTTCGTCTCTTTGCAATCTTTTCTAAACACTATTCTACCAAACATTTACACAAGCTCATTTCATTCTTTCTTCTTATTTTACTTTTTAGTAAATTTCGTCCTTTTGCAAACTTTTCTAAACACTATTCTACCAAACATTTACACAAGCTCATTTCATTCTTTCTTCTTATTTTACTTTTTAAGAAATTTCGTCATTTTGCAATCTTTCCTAAACACTATTCTATCAAACATTTACACAAGCTCATTTCATTCTTTCTTCTATTTTTAATTTTTACTAAATTTCGTCTTTTTGCAATCTTTTCTAAAACACTATTCTACCAAACATTTACACAAGCTCATTTCATTCTTTCTTCTTATTTTACTTTTTAGTAAATTTCGACTTTTTGCAATCTTTTCTAAACACTATTCTATAAAATATTTACACAAGCTCTTTTCATTCTTTCTCCTTATTTTACTTTTTAATAAATTTCGTCTTTTTGCAATCTTTTCTAAACACTATTCTACCAAACATTTACATCTGCTCATTTCGTTCTTTCTTCTCATTTTACTTAGTAAATTTCGTTTTTTGCAATCTTTTCTAAACACTCTTCTACCAAACATTTTACAAATTATTTCATTCTTTCTTCTTATTTTACTTTTTAGTAAATTTTGTCTTTTTGCAATCTTTTCTAAACACTATTCTACCAAACATTTACAAAAGCTCATTTCATTCTTTCTTCTTATTTTACTTCTTAATGAATTTCGTCTTTTTGCAATCTCTCCTAATCACTGTTTTTACAACCATTTACGCAAGCTCGTTTGATAAGCAACGCGCTGTTTTCCACCGATGCTCTTGACTTCAATATGTCCTGTGGGTGTACAATTTTTCAAGCCCTCTTTCAACATTTTGCAGCCTAGAAATTTCAATTATCTCTTTCTGATTCTAAGTATAAGTGTTCTTTTGTCTCCATTTTTTATAAGATTTCTTCTTTGATCACATGTTCAGTCCATGATATTGTCATCATCATTTATGCTCTCTGAGGTCCCTTCTTCATCTGGTACACTTTTAATTGTTTCTATCATAATTTACCTGCTTCTGAAGGCTGAGTGAAGCAGTTAAATATGAATTCCAAAAAACTGGTTGAGTTTTTAAATGGTCAAAAAATAACATTACAAACGACAAAAAAGCGTGCATGACTGTTGTGTAAGTATTTTCTCTTGTTATCACCTTTTTCCCGGCTGCCTTGCACTTGAATTTCTTTTTGTTCCTTTCTTTTTCTTTTTCTTTTTTCTTCTTCTTCTATTTGTTTTTTTTTATTCCTCTTAAAACATTTTTCTCATTTCTTATAACATCGTTCTGTTTTTCTTTCCCCTTTCCCCATATCTTTCTCTTACACACTCTCTAGCTCTCTTTCTCAACCTCTCTTTATGTTCTTTTCTTTTTTTTTTTTTTTACTTCTTCCGCTTCTCCAAATCTCAATAAAGTAAGATTAGAAATAATCTGCTTATAATTACTGCGGTAATTACCCAGGATTCCCCTCCACCTGACGATGTGGACATTTATCCGATCCGTTCAATCATCTCCCGAAGAAAAGGAAAACAAACTTCCTATTGCCAATCATTACGCCTTCCTTCGACTATTCTGTCGCCATATTGCTTTTCCGAAACTAATCTCCCCGACCTACTCTCAGTAGTGATTTTCATTTTCATTTTTTTAACGGTATATTATTTTTGTCTCCGCTCCTCTAACTCTTTCCATCACCATACACACACATTATTCTGGCTTTCTCTGTCTTTAGTAATTTATTTTTTCTTTTTCTTGGGTTCGTCGTTCATTTTCTTTCACTTACCTTTTTTGTTTTGGTAGTTTTCTTTTTCTCTTTTATCCCAATTTTCTTTAGCTTTCTTTCCTTCTTTCTTTCTTTCTTTCTTTCTTTTAGTCTTTTCCTTTCTTTCACTTGTTTTATTTCATTTCTTTCTTTCCGCTGCTTTTTACTTTTCTTTCTTTCTTTCATTTTTTCTTTCTTTCTTTCTTTCTTTCTTTCTTTCCTTTGTTTCAATATACACATTACTCTTTCATACTTTCCTCAATTTGCCCGTTTCTCTTTCTTTCTTTCTTTCTTTCTTTCTTTCTTTCTTTCTTTCTTTCTTTCCTTTAATTGTTTCCTTTCTTTTCTTTCTTTCTTTTAGTTGTTTCCTTTCATTTCTTTCTTTCAACTGCTTTTTTCTTTTCTTTCTTTTTTTCTTTCTTTCTTTTGTTTCCTCTCTTTCCTTTCTTTCTTTTACTTCTTTTCTTTTAATTTTTCCTTTATTTTCTTTCTTTCTTTTAATTGTTTTCTTTCTTTTCTTTCTTTCTTTCTTTCTTTCAATTGTTTCCTTTCTTTTCGTTCGTTTGTTCTTTCTTTCTTTCTTTTAATTTTTTTCTTTCTTTCCTTTCTTTTCATTCGGTCTTTTAATTTTTTCCTTTATTTTCTTTCTTTCTGTTTTTAATTGTTTTCCTTCTTTTCTTTCTTTCTTTTAATTATTTTCTTTCTTTCTTTTACATCCTGTCGCTACTTATTCTTTCCGTCCTTTCGCATCATTCAGTATTTTATATCACAGTGATTTCTTTCTTTTTGTGTGTCCGTCAAGTAATTTCTTTTCTTTCATTCTTTCTTTTTTTTTCTTTTTCTTTCAATTGTTGTATCACAGTCTCTTTTTTTTACGTCTTTCATTCTTTCTTTTTAACTTTTTTATTTTTGTTTCTTTTTTCTTTCATTTTCGTTCTTTATTTCCATATTTATTTCTTCCTATTTTATTTCTTTCTTGGTTCTATTTAATTATTTTTTGTTTACTTTCTTTCCTTCACATTCTGCCGCTACCTAATCTTTCCACATTTTTGCATCATTCATTATTTTGTATCACATTTGATTTTCTTCTTTCTCTCCGTCTGTCAACGCTTTTCTTTTTTCTTTCTTACGTTCTTTTGTATAATTCATATTTTTAGTTATTTAATTTATTTATTTATTTATTTATTTCACTCTACATTTCCAACAAAAGACAGGAAGGTGTGGAGAGCTATGATTACTCCCTTCACGAAAAATGATCGAGAGAGTACAGAGAGGAAAAGAAATAAGATCGTTAATGTTCTGAGGCACGATAGAGTAAAGGATTTAGGCTCGGACTGAGAAATTGGAAAGCCGAGTTTGAATTCCAGTTACATTCACCTGCGTGCTAATATTATTGGTATGAATTTAACTCTTCTCCCCGTAACTATGACAGGACAGACGGGATTCTATAGATATGGGTGGCAACCAGTCCAGGAGGAAGAATACTCTGAATTTAAAACTGTGTGAAACCTTACGAAGAGCGTAAATGCAGCTAAGGAAAGGATCATTCACATTAACTCGATGATTTTACGGTCGATTTTGTTTTTTCTGCGATTGTGATAAGGCACTACATCTAAAGTAGTGTTGAAACTTGACTAATGCATGGAATAATAATGCAAACACAAAATGTACTTAGAACAAAATGTATTGAAACAAGAAAGTGTACACAATATTTACATATAGTCTTTTGTATATTCCTGGGAAGACCGTTCCTGGAGAATGTGTTGACTGAGTCGCAGTCGGGCAGAGTCTCTGGTTGAATCTCTTGATTCCTGCATTTATCAATCCACCCACGAGGATCGAATGTGGCACAAGGCCGTTTTAATGTTGGTATCCCCGAGCCCGTAGGCTCGGCCAAAAATATGGCCTTTCTGAACTCGCCTAGACGGGTTCAGGCCCTGTCAACATCCCCGGACGAAACCTTGCCCTTCGGCAAAGCCTCGTCCGGGTTCCCCTCTGCTAATGCAGAGAGTTCGACAGTCGCCGAGAGTCTGTTGATTCCTTCCCTCTCTTCCCGGTACCAACCATATTTATATGGTCGGTACTCCACTATGCAAATTAGGTGGATCCTACCACAACAAGTAGAAATGATATGCTTTCTTGAAACAGAGAAGAAAGGTTTTGTTAACTATTGGACATGGTTGTTCAGAAAAATCATTTTGGAAAAATAAACGAGAAAAAAAATCGAAAACTATTGCGTTTTCAACTAAAGAAACTGTGGTTCAATTCTTAATTCGATCGGCTGGTACAGTTCAATCTTCACTTACCAAACTTCATAAGTTCAAAATCGTTTATGCGATCTTGTGGAAGAATGGCTTCATAGATTTTCTTGCAGTCTCTTTCGCAAAGAAACAACGTTGCAAGCCTACTGCTATTCTATTCACCATCATCATAGAACTCGCTCTCGGCATATCGACGGACGTGCCCTAAGGAGACTCGTTCCAGAGCTCACGGTTCTGTGTAGCTCGGTTTAAGGATCCAAGATACAGTTGTGTATATTTGTATGTGTTGCTTTGCGGGGCAACCGTGCTTTTTTTTTCAGCAACCATCCCTTCAATAAACAATTTTAATAATACTTTTTTTATGTGACTATATAACTTACAGAAAGAGATTGGGGTCATACCATTTGGGTTTGTATCCTTATACGTTTTGTAAGGCGATGTTGGTCAAAGTATGATTCTAGAGAGTTTTTTTTTTACAGCGCGGTTCACCCTTTACAAGTCCCGATGGTCACTCGAGGTATAAGGTTACGTTAGGAGGCTATTTGCGTATATAGGAGTGAAAGATAAACAGGTTAAGATTGTAGTGATCGAAGAAACATCATGTTGGTAGTCGGTTACACAGGACAGAGATCCGTAGGAAGAAGCTGCACTTACTTTTCGCCTATGGAATATGGAGGGAATGTGGGTGGTTTGTGTAAGTGGCATCGTGTGTTCTTGCTATTGACGTTTTCCTTGGCGGAATCAGGATTCCATGATCCCACCAAAGCAAACCTGGTCCGAACACTTTTCATGGAAGTAGTCGTAGAGCAGCGAGAGGCTTGTCACATCCCGCCTGTAGAAAGGGGTCGAATGGTGGAGAATAATTCGTCACCTACAGGGGGTCAAAGAAACTTCTGAACTCTATCTAGACTAGAGAGTGGGGTCTGGGTGGCTCCCGCCTAAAATTACAGTAGAACTCCTTTTTTGGCCTGAAATGACTCTTGTAAAGATCTACCTTACAGGAGGAGTCATGTACTTACTGGAGCGTTACAGAGAGCGACCATTTAACTGCATCCTTAGCAATGGATCGTACGTACGAGTTCCATTTCAGGCAGGGTGTAAGTTTGAGGCCCAATAGCGTTTCAACACACGGTGCTTTCCCAAGAGGACCTCCGTTCACCCTGACTGGTGGGAGTTCGGGGTCAGATCGGTGATGATGGAATGTAACTAGCTTGGTCTGTTCCACTTCCTTAAGTGTGATAGTTCAGTTTACGCAATCCATGCCGTAAAGCAGTGCAAGGAATATATATATATATATATATATATATATATATATATATATATGTGTGTGTGTGTGTGTGTGTGTGTGTGTGTGTGTGTGTGTGTGTGAAAATATTGTAGAAAATAGGAAAGAAACTGGTTTGGTAAATAATCCAAAGTTCCTTAGTAATTTTGTTATTATTTTTAAAAAAATAGTGCTCGATACGAAAGCAGAGCATAAATATAATTATTTATTTAAAAATATGATTCCAACTCGCTACATAAGAGGTCTCATGTTTCAAAACAAGAGCCGAAAACTTCAAAATAATATTTGAATTAACTTGAGTTAAAGTAGGCTCTGTTAAATCAAGTTAATTCAAATATTATTTTGAAGTTTTCGGCTCTTGTTTTGAAACATGAGACCTCTTATGTAGCGAGTTGGAATCATATTTTTAAATAAATAATTATATACATGCATATATATATATATATATATATATATATATATATATATATATATATTGTAGATCTTAGATTTAATTTTCTTGGAAATAAGAAACAATGTCATGGGGGATTTGTTCTTTGAAAACGCTACCCAGTCGAGTTTTATTCTATGTTGAACAAGAACTGGGCCAGCATTCGAAAATGGAAGTTTTTGGCCAAGAGAGACAAATTCATTTGTTTGTTAAATTGGCTTGCCATAGTCTATGTAGAAGAGATCATTATCTTTATTTGGGTCGGTACAAGGGTTTCGTCTCTCACTCCGAAACTATGCGCCTCCACTCTGCTACATCTCAATTTTCATAATACATTTTTTTTATATAAAAAACAAATTGTATTGTAACCTAATTATATACAATAATGGATCATATGCAATATAGGTGAACAATTCAACTAGAAAAATTGAAATTAAATACAATGTTTCTAAATACAAATCAGAAATTTGTCATAACAGATTATTCCATATCTTTCTCTCTCTCTCTATATATATATATATATATCTATCTATATATATATATATATATATATATATATATATATATATATATATATATATATATATATATTAGTGGTAAATATACACATGCATATGCAATCATATATCTAAAATATATAAATATATATACATACATACATACACATACATATATATTTGTATAAAAAATAAATCCAAGAGGATAGAATCCAGGTAGAACTCAATGTTTTTTGAATTTGTAGGTCTGATGAATTGGATCGTATTTACGATTCCAGTGGAATAAATTATGACCATATTGTTTAAGCCTTTTTATTATATATATATATATATATATATATATATATATATATATATATATATATATATATATATAAAGTTCTAACATCTGTCTGTCTGTTTTTTGTTATCAACTCCTCCTAGTGTTTTGGAGATAAACCCCTATAACGATATATATATTTTGAAACTACATTACACTGGGTACTTGGATCAGTATATTTCATTTTGATCAAAAGGGATCCCGCAGGGAAGCACAAACTGCTCACTGAATTTTTCCACTTTAATATATATTAAATCGACATTTGAACAATGGAATGACTCCGAGGGTACACTTCGGTTTGATCAAGGGGATCCCCTGGGTGGGGGGAGGGTGCCCAAATCCTCACTGATGTTTTCCCCTTTGATTTAAATTAAATTTAAATTTGAACAATGGAATGGCTCCTACCCAAAATATATAAGGAGAAAGCTAGAAGATGGAGGTCACATCGGCTAGATCATTTTGATCAAAGAGGTTAACTGGAGGGACAACCCCCCCCCCACACACACACACATTGAATTTTTGTTTCCCTCTGACTTAAATTAAATTTAAATTTGAAGACGGGAATGACTCCTAGGGTGCTTTGATAAGTATATTTTATTTTCATCAAATCCCCTCCGGGCGGGTGGGGGGTACAGCCTACTGAAAATATTCTCCTTTGATTTAAATTAAATTAAAATTTGACCAAAGGAACCGACTCCTATCCAAAATATTGTAGGTGAAAGCCAGAAGATGGAGGCCACATCGTCAAGATCAAAATGAGGCAATATGAACTTCAAGTTGAGTAAGAAATCACCAATTACTAGGTAGTGCCTAACAATATATATTTGTTGCGACAATTCAACTGTCATGTCAATGTTAAAATCTTCTCATCAATTTATTCAATTAATTATTACATCAAATAAATATTAAAGGGGTCAGATCATATCCAAAATATAGGAGAAAGCCAGAAGATAGAAGTAACATTGGCAAGATCATTGAGCAATATTGAAATGCATCATTTTCTCCACAAATTAGAACAATGATTTAAAACCAATCATTATTTTCTTACAAAAAATGTGTGACACCCAGCAAGGTGCGGGTAATTTGGCTAGTCTTAAATAAATCAACAATGTTTTGAGGAAATTTTTAGCATCAACTTGAGATTTTTTCATGCTTAATAATTTTAATTAAACATTATGAATAAAAATAGTGAATTCTATATAGTGTTTTTTCGAGATTTAGTATGTGCAAAAACAAATTCACGGATTTAGCAAAAAAAAAAAAAAAAAAAATTAAACAGAATGGCGTAAAATCCACAAGAAGTTTTCATCCATTAATAGTCAGATGTGCTTAGTTTAAATGGTAGCGTCTATACATGTAGGTATAAAAAACAAATGTTGATAGATTCGCCTGTTGTCTGGTTTACACTCCTCCCCAGTTTTTGAACACGAGTAGAGGTTTGTCCATTGTTTCTTTTTATAGTATTGGGTATTCGATGCCTTCTACAGTCTGCTTCTGCTCTATACTCCTATAGGTCCACATAGTATCCCTCTACTTTCCGTGGATCTTGTGCCTTGTATTGTAGAAAAATAAGAGAACGAAGGTCACAAAGTACTGTGGTATCACAAAAAATTTACTTCAATTACAAACAACAAACTACATGCTTTCAAAGCAATATCCCTCCATCTTTCTTGGATGTCCCTCAGTTCCGTCTTTACGACCCTTTGTTGGTCTCCACGCCTGCAAAAAGAGTCCTCTTGATGATTCCCTTGTTCTTGGGAACAAGAAAGAAGCTACACGGAACAGGTGAATAGGGAGGTTGTTTCAGTGCGGCAAGGTTTTTCTTGGCCAGGTACTGCCGGATGCTCAGGGCGTTGTGAGCAGGTGTTGTGATGAAACTAGAAATACACGTGAAATAAATGCAATGGTTGCAGAAAGCTAAGATTACAGTTATATACTCTCTAGATATCATGTTAGATGATAACACAATCCGCTTAAATCCATTCCCGTCACTTTTCAGAGAGAACTCGTATGTTATGCGTTGTTTTCCTATCTCTCTTTCCTTCAATCTGTCAATTTGAGTATCTAATTTTCCAAGCCCTCTTTCCTCGTTATGTGCCCTAGAAGTTTCAACGCTCTCTTCCTGATGTTAAGTATAAGTGTCCTTTAGTTTCTATTTTCTCTAAAATTTCGTCGTTGCTCACATGCTAGGTCCATGCTATTCTCAGCATTCTTCTGTAGAAAGACATTTCTGTTGCCTCAGGTAGGAGGACCGATATTACGTTCAGTACTCTTTTTCTTTGTTTCTAACCAAATGTGTTTTTACTTAAGCGTTATCTTTTAAGATTTGTTTTAATCGTGTTCACCCAAGCAAGGCAATAAAGCCGCAAAGACACAAGGAGTTACTAGTTTAGAAGAATTAGAGAACAGACACATTACTAAGCAGAGAAAACAAAGGAAGAGTAATCGGGGACAGTAGATAGAGTTTGTCATTTCATTTAACGTTTTGAAGATTAAAGTTGACTGGAAAGCGTGGAGCCGGAAGGGAGTTCCTCAAGCGAGAAGTGCGAAAAAAGAAACTCTAAGCATAAAACTTACGGTTACATCTAGGCAAGTCAACTATAAATTGACGAGACGTTACTGCGCTTGAACTCATAAAATTCTAGGAACAATAGCGAATATACAGTCAACGACGAAATTATTTGTACACTCATCAATTTTGAATACTTTTATCCATTTCGCAGAAATTAAATCTCATATGAAGCCAGGTTTTTTATATGTTAATAAGCATGAAATAAAAAAAAAGGAATATAAAACTTAATTTTCAGAACAACAGGTTAAATACAACAAATTTGAAAGACAAATTATGCAAAATAGGAAAAGAGAAAATTATTCGTACAGTATGAAAATCTGCCATCATAAGGGCATGAGATTCTGAGAAATGGATAAAAATATTCAAAGTTGATGGGTGTATGAATAATTTCGTTGTTGACTGTATCATCTGAACAATTACCATGAAAGTATTTATAGAAAAAGCACAGGGAGGCAACTTTACGGCGACTGGAATGTGATTAAACCGAGACGCCAGGTCATGACCAATAATGTTGCTGATTCTTCTTTGAATTTTATCAAGGAGCTCTAAATATATATCAGAAGCGCGGGATCATATGAGACAGTAATACTCTAAGCATGGACGAATGGTACCCTGATAATAGATTTGTAAGTGATTCTAGAGAGAAAAACTAGCATGACACAGTGAACCAACTTTCATAGCAGCTGACAAATCAGTGGGTTCAATACAGTATTTCCTCTTCATGTCAGTAGAGAATATTAGCCTGCAGGTTAGCATCAGCCATGATGATGGAATGCATAAAAAGGTTTATTAGAGAGCGGTTTAGTTCTGGAGACGTTAAAATTAACAAGCCATCCATTGCCCCAGTTAACAACAGACTGAAAGTCGTTTCTGACATCAGCCGCTAATTGGACTTTATGCAACTGATCAGACTTACTATTAAGATAGGAGTAGATAGTTGTATCATCAGTGTACATACTAATTGAGAGCTGATACCATCGAGATGGTCGTTTATGGGAATTAAAAACAGGTGAAAAAAATAGGACCAAGGATAAAGACCAGGGCGACACCTGCATTAGTACAAAGAATAGTCTGAAAAGTGGTAATGCAGAATAACTTACATTTCATGATTTGATTAGAAAAACTGGATCAATTCAAAAATTTGTCCGAAGACACCGTAACTTTTCAACATGTGAAGAAGACGTGTATGCGAAACCCCGTCGAACGCTTTCAAGATGGCAAAAACAACAGTCAGAGCTTCACCATTCTTGTCTAGAGCTTGATAGACTCTTTCCACAATTATTGTTAATACATCAGTGGTGGACCAAGAGAAACGAAAGCCATACTGCTTGTTTCAAAGAAGGCCCTGCGCTGTGCGATGCATAAATTTCAGCATTGATCGGGACCTCTTTAACAAAATGAGCTGAAAGAAATGATGAAGAGGTTTGTTTTTTTTCAAAGTAAATATAATAATCTCGACTGGTATTCTAGCCTCATATTTCTAGCTACACCGCATTAACAGCATCTTAAAATCGGAGCTAGAGTAAGAAAAAAAAACTTTATTTCAATCTTAAATATTTTCTGACTCCAGATTTAAAATTTGTTTCATTTTCGCCAATCCGATAACGACACAATATGATAACTTCTCAAGGAGTAGCTTCATAAAATTCACAATTAATTCTATGAATAGTGTTAAAATTAAAATTGGCGGTTCGCGTATTTATGGGGAGTGGTTGCGTCTAACGGGTAAAAAGGGGTCTACACCTAATGGCGAGATTACAAAAAGCAACAACAAGCGTGAGAGGAAGAAAAATAAAAATTTCTGCCTCTTTTGTTGCCTGGCACATGCAGAACAATGGACCGTAAGTGAGATTCAAATTTGAATGGTCAGGCATTTTGGTGAAAAAGGGTTAGAATAACATTGTGTCGAGAGAGGGTGAATAATCACTCTAAGAGGGACAGGTCTGCGCCTGAAACATTTCGGGCAGACAAGATGGAAAATAAAAGACCCCGATTAAAAAGGTGCTTTGATATAAAAAATACAAGAACACATATATTTTTTAATAATTTTATTTTTGACAAGAGATTAGTGTTGGGTTCAATAATTCGCTACGGATAACTCTGATTTTTCTCTCGCTTTCTTACCCTCCCTTTCTCCTTCTCTCTCTCCCCATATATATATATATATATATATATATATATATATATATATATATATATATTAGGTTGGTGCAAAAATAATGACGAATAATGTCGTTTTTTGACGTTAAAAAATACGTCAAAAAACGACATTATTACGTCATTATTTTTGCACCAACCTAATATATATATATATATATATATATATATATATATATATATATATATATATATATATATATACATGCCTTTTTTTATTTCATTTAAAAAAACAGAAATTACTTAAATAAATTTTATCCATTAAAACAACGTATAAACAGAAAATATATCAAATAATTATCGGATTTAATCCATTTTATATGTTGTCCATGTTTACGTTAAGCTACGTTTCTTTGTGGCTGAACTGTTAACAGCAAATCAGATGAAATGATGGTTTCCGTTGATGTTACAGGTTCGATTTCTGTCGGAGAAGCAATTATATATTAAATAACTGTCAGACTTAATCCGTGTCATAATATATAAATAACATTTTTATTTAGCCATTACAGTATTTAATGTTATTTTTATATCTATTAAAAAGCTCTTAAAAATATTTAAAATAGACCACACTTATATACATAAGGTGAATATACAAATCATATATACATACATACATATATATATATATATATATATATATATAGATAGATAGATAGATAGATAGTGCCTCATCTATTTGAGAACACATTGAGAGCGCATAATTTTCTCTGACAAGGATTCTCGAGTATTCAGGTCGGTAGACGAAAATAAATATACTGTTTAATCAATAAACAATGCTTCTACTCAATACATGTATCCACTAAAAATAACGTTTGCAATAATATTATATATATTTATGTGTATATATACATATATATATATATATATGTGTGTGTGTGTTTGTGTGAAAACGGTTAAAAATTCAAATTTTGAAATAACTGAAAATTTGATGATTTTAAAAGTTTTTAATTTATATTAAGTAAGTAGCACAAATCTTTGTGAATTTAATTTTTGTTTTCATTTAAATTCAGTTTAAAATGTTTCTAAAACTTTCTTCAAAATGCCATGGAGTCTGAGTTAAAGTGAGAATTTTCCTGAAGTGAGGTTTTGAAGTTTCGCAGAGTTTGTGATATGAAGAACTCAACTCAAATGAAATACCACGAAGTTTTTGATTTGAAGAATTCAATTTTCGGTCTGAATTGAAATTTCGGCCCAAATCAGATTTTTGACCCAAATCGGGCCTATTAGCCTGAATCAGAGTTAATGTGAGATTTTGAAGTTCCGTGGAGGGAACTGAGGAATTCAAAGTCATTTCTTTAACATTATCATTTCTTTTTTCTAAACTGAACCAGATGTTCTTTTAGTATTGGGCCGGAGTCCCAATTAGATATCCGCAGGAGCTAGCTTAAATGTCTACTAGGAGAACGGCTTTTAAACTAGTATATACAGGATGCGATGGGTAAGTTGTTGCTGGGTGTTTATTTTGCCGACTACACAGAATAGTAGGGTCAGTTAGGCACCATCTGTGAGTAAAAGGGCAATTCACTCCACCAGAAATTTGGAAACGGCGTGATGTACGGTTTGGAATTCGCGCCAATGCTTCAATACGAACATTTCAGAGTGCTTGGGTGTCAATATGAGGATAGTGCAGAGAATTCGGAAAGAGTTGGATGAGTCTAATACCGATTACGAAGGTGTTTGGAGTGATCACTAGTGATGGCGGTGTTATGCCTCCATTCATCTTTCCACAGGGCCTAAGACTCAATATAGAGGCCTAATTCAAGTGCCGTGAGGAGGTAGTGCTGCCCTGGGTCAAGAGGGTGGTTACTAGAAGACCTTATATCTGGCAACAGGATACTGAACCATGTCACACAAGCAGGAGAACCCAGTTATGTCAGTCAGACAATTTCTATGACCACATCATCGAGACGCAGTTGAGTTTGAGACCGACAAAACTTCACCAAAGATGAACTGAAGGCAAAGATTATGGCAGCACTCACCAATTCAAACAAAGATACCATCCAGTAGAATTGCAGGAGATTTTTATTGAATAATTTTACACTATAGAATTTCCAGATATTTCTGGGCAATTTTGCTCAAAATGAGATGTCAGTGTTATTTTAATTTTTGCATAATTTCCACGACAATTTATCCATCGCATACTCTGTACACACACACACACACACACACACACACACACACACACACACATATATATATATATATATGATAAAAATATAGTTTTAAAGAATGGCATATTTGGGGTAAACTTTCTCAATATCAAGGGTAGGGCGTATATAAATTAAAAAGTAGACACTAAGTTTAACACCGAACCCCGACAGTCTGTTTCATGATTGAAGGCAATTTTCAGGCCATAGTATGTTCGAATTTTTTTGTGTATAATATCGGTGCAGTGTCTCATCCATCCTAAATTTTACAGAGTTATTGGACTTAGGATCACTCGCTTAGCTGTTTCTTACAAATGTCAAGTTTGAAGTTACTATCTGCATGTATTTTTTTTTTAATTTCCTGAATTTTTTAACTTCTACATTTTTTAAAATTCTTTTGTATGTGAATTTTTCAAAACACGTGCACAAATATTTGAGGTTAATAATTAATTATTTTAAATGAATAATATAACGGATTAATGATTTTATGTACAAATGTTTGTTTAATTAAATAAATATATATCCGTTTGTTCTTTTTGTAACCCACGGAGCAAAAAAATATGCTTTCGTAATTTAAAGTGTTAAGCCGACTAATTTTATAAAACTAGCGCTCGATGTGACCCTGTATCGATATTTTAAACAGGACCCGATTGCAAATCGATAGAAAATCAATATTTTTCGATTCTGACTAATGTCTCAGCCCAAGGAAGGTCTGAAAAGTCTAATTTATAAAAACTATTTCCAAAATGGTTTTTTCTATTTCTTACGAACGGACCAGTGTATTTATATAGCGCTCAAAACTTTAAATTATTCAACGTAGATAAGTCTAGTTAATGAAAGCTTTTTCACTTTTTACGAAGTTTTTTTTTTTATTGTTTCGTGTAATTGATTCATGATTAGTTAATAATTCACAAAAAGAAAAATATAATCTCCAAGACTTGTTCGTTTTAGTTACCGTTTCGGGTTCACCAGTTATCTATGGATAGTTAAAATATTCACTTTAATATTTCGGCTTTTCTCTCTTTTGTAACCAAACAAACTCTTAAACACGCGTGCGCGGCTGTAAAATGACGTCAATCAGTCGGTCGATAATATTTGCACAAAGAGTCGTTACGGAGGAACGAAGAGTGTAATGGCCGCTCAAATTAAACATGGCCTTGTTTGGGTAACCGGAAACAGTGAGTAAAGGCCCCTTAGATCAGGCAAGCTGCCCCATCGTAGCAGAGTGGCATGAATCATGAGTCACATAACGAAAAATTTGCTGGACATACGAAACGGCTCATTTACAAATAACTTCATTTGTGAAACGAGGTGTTTATCGATATTCATGAATATGAAAATCGCTATAATTTTCTCTCCACTCATCGATATTTTCATGGGTCATGTGGATGTTCGAATAAAATAATTTTTTAAAGTTTTAACCAATTGGAGATTTATTTTATTTTATTTTATTTATAATCAATTCTGAATAAGCTGGAGCATTTGACATAGTGTAATGGTTAACAAGCTTTTCTCACTAGATTGATTACGACTTTCTGATGAGTTTGATCCTCAATGAGTGCCCCTTGCGCCACATCTAAGCTACGCTTAGAAAACTACCAGCACTGAATCGGCTGGAAGGTCGTAGTAGTAACAGCAACAGAATAAAGGAATAACAGCAACAGAATAAAGGAATAACAGCAACAGAATAAAGGAATAACAGCAACAGAATAAAGGAATAACAGCAACAGAATAAAGGAATAACAGCAACAGAATAAAGGAATAACAGCAACAGAATAAAGGAGCTATCTGGAATGTTAATTGAATGAAAAAAAAACACTTTTCATCAAATTAGAGGAATGCACTTTCATGAAGATTGCATATCTGAAGAAGTCAGTAGAATGAATTAACTGAAATATTATGTTAAGAAAAGCAAAAGAAAGAATGGCGGAAAAGTAATTACGCTTCTCAAAATTAAAGAAATCCTCTTCCATATGGATTGTACAAGAAAGCTGTAGAATGAATCGGCTGAAACATTGAGGTAACAAAAAAATCCGAAGATACATTGGAATAGAGGAAATAACATTCAAATTTATAAAATTTGTTCACCACTGTAGTAGTTAGGTATTAAACCCACAACTCTTTGGATGAAGTCACTGGATCCAACCAAAGCTTTTAGCTACTGAGCCACGTGCCCTTTGAACATAGTTCCTGCCGTGGTGAACAAAAAACTTGGAGTGGTGAGTTAAAGAGAGATAACTGAGATATCCAGAAGAGGCGTGGCAAGTGGAACTAGAACAATCTACCCCGGTGGACGAAATAAAGGGCTCAGTTCGAAATTTCAATCACTTGAAGAAAGCCAGAGCGTACAACGGTCGAAACGTCTTGAATATGGCAATAAAAATGAGGACAATAATGCAAACCATGTAAATGAACCTTGTTAGGTTATTCCTTTTCATATTTTGCATGTACACCAATTGAGAATCGAACTTGTTACTCAGTTTTAAGGTTCAGTCAGACTAGATTTGCTAACAATTATCTCACACATATTAGTCGTTACTTGATGTCAGGACATGAGGAACTTTGTTGTGTTATTGTCAGTTTTTTTAATGGAGTACCTAGGGAGGATCAACATTACTACTCAGTTGTATGGGTCAACTGACTATTTTTACTGAAATTTAAACCATGTCTATTGTTTGTTATTTGATGTTGCAACATTGTTGGCTATTCATTTTTGAATTTTGTATGATACACACAGTGATGATCGAAGTCACTATTCTGTTATAAGAGTCAACCAGACTAGCTTAGCTAACACTTGCCCCACGCCTATTGTTACTTGATATTACGACATGGGCATTGTTCGGTTATTCATTTTCGAATTTTGCATGAGACACCCAGTGAGGGTCGAACTCATTACGCGTAACAGGGACCGAGAATAACTCCGATATATATATATTAGTATATTTATCTCACGCAGAGTCGCCTGAAAATTACTGTATATACTCTTGTATCATGCGACCATAAGCAAGTGAATGACAGAACGGGGTCTAGGGGAAGGAACTTGTTGAGAGCTGTAAGGGATAGAGGGAGGTGAAGACCCATAATCGCCTACGTCCTGAAAGGACACGGCACATAGAAAGAAAGAAAGAATCATGCGACCTTTGAAGACCTAATTTTGAAGCTAATTTAACGACAGTAAATGCATATATAGTTTGGTCAAAGGTGTAACCAAGGCCAGCGCTATATACGCTAATTTTATATCTCGTCTATGATGCGACTCTTTTAAAATTAACGCCAAAATTAGGTCTTCAAATGTTGCATTATACGCGAGTATATACGGTAATTTACGCTTGGAATACATTGCTATTTTTTTAAGTTAAGGTTGGCGAATTTTAAAGCAGTGCTCTTAAAATATTTCATTACTCGATTTTAAGACAACTGTTATTTATTTTCGAATCTTGTATAGGGCTCCTGGTGTAGGTGAAACTCACTAGTCAATAATAATGATCAATCAGAATTATTCCGAGAATGTTCATTAGATGATTTTACGACGTCAACCCATGACGAGTTCAGTTAGTTATGTACCATGCATGATACACGATTAGGCGATCATGTATCTTTCGATACATGACTGAAAAGGCAGATTTTTTCCGCAGTAGGTTGCCATTTCCTTCTGTGGTAGACCAGCTGTCATCCATGACTACAGAACCCGGTCTTTCCTGATATCTACTCATAGCATAAGAAAAATAGGATTCATACATTTCTGAAGGGTTTTAGCACGTAAATGAATGTAATGAATGTGGAATTCGAACTCGGCTTTCCGATTGATTAATCCGAGCCTCTATCCATTATTCCACCTTGGATGTGAAATATCCTATAGGACACCCAGTTAGAATCAAACCCACTACTCACTAGTAAAGGTGACTCGCCTTCTTAGCCATTACCTCATGCCCATGTACCGGAAACAAGGTCTTCTCAAAATGGTGAGATATATTTTCCTGAGTAAATATCTATATTTCTAAGACGAGGTATTGTAACTATTTACACTACATTATATTGTTCGGACAGTTACCCTAGTCATTATCGTCATATTCATGCCGTTTCGACCGTTATACAGTCCGGCTTTCTTCAGATGATATGCTTTGCAATTTCGAACTGAACCCATTATTACGTCCACTGGTGTAGATTGTTCTACTTCCACGTGTCATGCCTTTTCTGTATATCTCAGTTTCAGTTATTAGCCTCAATAACTGAACTCTCCAAGTTTGTATCCACTTTTGCTGTGGTCAAGTACTGAACTCAAAACACTTTGGGTCAAGGCAATGAATTACTTCCACCAACTCTTTTATCCATTGGGCCATGTGTCATTGGGGAATAAAAACAATCTACCCCCAGTGGACGAAATAATAGTGTTCGGTTCGAAATTCCAATCACCCTAAGAAGGCCGGAAAATGCAACGGCTGAAACGTCAACATTCCGAACAATGTAAATAGTGTAAATAGTTACAATAACTCATCTCAGAAATATAGACAGCTCCTGAAGAAGGCTGGAGCATACAGCGGTTGAAACGTTGTGAATATAACAATAAAAAGGAGGACAACAGTCCGAACAATGTAAATAATTTAAATATTTTTTTTTTCTGTTGTTTTTTTTTTTATTATTTCTTCCCTATCAGCCGACATAACCGGACGAATTTTCTTGTTTAACCTTATTGAATAAACGTTCCGGCTCAAAATTCAGCTAATAGCGACGTGTCTGGCCACGGACTTATTGACTTACCCCTCTATATATATTTCTATGGATACAAAAGAAGCCTCTAATGACTTTGACAGTATCAACTACACGTATTAGGTTGGTGCAAAAATAATGTCGGTTTTTTTGACGATAAAAATACGTCAAAAACCGACATTATTTTTGTGCCAACCTAATATATACGTATGGGTATAGGTTTTCGTCCGTACACGCTTGCATGCGCATCTGCTGGTATCTCGCTATTGAATACAGAAATCTATCCTGATCTTGTCTTTTCTGTTGTCCGCTTACCTTTCTTCTTTCTTTCAGCAGTTTTTTTTTTTTTTTTTTTTTTTTTAAGGTGTAGTTATGCGTCATCGACTGTTGATCGTGGTTTAATTTGTAATTATATAACTCGCCTTAAACAGCGGAAGGCAATTTTTATTTATCTCCCTCTACTCGCCCAACAATCACACGACTCCCTGTCAGCCTCCACACCAAAAATCAAAACCAAACAGGTGCGTCCTGGCCCTGAGATGTCAAAGCACTGGCCTCTCGATGGCGCTGACAACTCATCGGATTGTGTTACCATTGAGTATCGTCACAGAGCTTCAGGTGACAAGAAAAAGAGAAAGGGAGAAAGAAAAAAAAATGATTTTCCTGAGATATTGGGATTGGGAGCCTACTGTAGCATAATGATACGCAAAATCTTCTCGCACATCGACTGGCTAGTGTAATTGTTTCGATTTCGCATGGTGCATAGATAAATGCGATGGTTAACAAGCTCTTCTTGCACACCAATATTTTACTGCTATAGGTTCAAACCTACTGGCATATTCGATAAACTTCAAATGTTTAATAACCGTAAAATTTGCACACTCGTATATATATATATATATATATATATATATATGTGTGTGTGTGTGTGTGTGTGTGTGTGTGTGTGTGTGTGTGTGTGTGTAACAGCCTAATTGTCCATCCCACAAAATGTTTAATATCTAAAAAAAAAACTACACTTAATTAATTTTCTTTTTTCAGGTGTTCATATGAGACGTTTAGCCATTTTAATACCATTTGTCGTAAGAATTAATGAAAAACATTCTGAGTTATTCAGCTAGCAAGAGAATAGGTTAAAATCGTTTTGTGTCAGCTCCACTGTCTTTACAAATGAGCAATGGTGAGGGGAAAAATCATTCAGTAATGTTGCCAAAATCCATACAGTGGCCTCCATCTTTAAAGTCCGTTCAAAAACCATAAAGAGAACCGTGAATAAGTTTTTAAAAAGTCGGAACAGTAGAGAGAAAAACTGAATCAGAAGATGATAACAGGAAGAGACAACTTCATTTCAATTTAGAGCTAAAGAGATCAATTAGAAAAGATCCAACTCAATCCGCAAGACAATTGGCACGTGAGAGAGGAGTTTCAGCTATGACAGTCCAAAGTATAATGGAAAAAAAAACTTGAAAATGAAATCGTACGTGAAACGTGTGAAGCACCTTTTTAATCCAGGACAGAAAGTTAGAAGGTTAGAGAGGGCGAATATCATCTTGAATGATTTGGAAAATGATCCTGGAATAATATATATGTATTTGAACTTTATTTCAACCATTCCTGGGCTTCCGATCCTTAGCCATGATTAATTAATGATGAACATGCCACTTTCGTTTATGATCGAATTCATCACAATTCTTCTGTTAAGCTTGTAGAGAAATTATTCATTCTTAATGCTCGAAGCAGAGTCTAATAGCGTTATAAAAATTCAGAGAATTCCAGTAAGATATCTTTAATCATTTCTAAGATACAACGGTTCAAATCTTAATCTAACAAATGAACAATTTTAAGAGAAAAAAAACTCTCAAATTACCATATTAGTAAAAAAAAACTCACTTTCTTAAATTTTCAAAAAATTCAACCTTAGCGTTGCACGCTCCAAAAGTTTTTATTCGTTAACAAAAACACATTTCTAAAAAAACATATTTCGATTTGCATTTAATCTTTCGTCTTTGATGCTACCTGGGTTTACTAATAACAAAATAATGTCCATGCCTGAGGATGACTGTATGTACATTTGAAAGTACTAACAGATTTAAAAAAAAAAAAAAAAAAAAAAAAAAAAGACCTTATACAACTTGAAAACAAGGATTATAATATTCATCAAATGGTTCGTAGGTTAATACAACTTTAAAATTTTGGTTTGCAAATAGATTTCGCCATTTTATATCATTAACTTAACTAATCTACTTTTTGTATGAATGATTCATTGTAATATATATATATATATATATATATATATATATATATATATATATATATATATATATATATATATATATATATATATATATATATATATATATATATATATATATATATATAGGGGGGCACGTAATGGTTAGCAAACTTGTCTCACTAACACAATTACAAATGAGTAGTGAGATCGATCCTCACTGAGTGCCCCATACATTCGGCCTTGCGCTACATCTAAGCTACGCTTGGAAAATCGCTATATGTGTGTGTGTTTTACAAAAGTATTCTATAAATTTTATCAAGGCTATGTGCACAATAATATTTATTCATTATTATGTCCACTGATAATTTGTGTTAATTTCAGTCATTACAAATACACATATCAAACTTTTTAAAATTGTTTACCGCTTGAACAATATAAGGCGTTTAAAAGTCCTACCAAGATTAATTATTGTCGGCCATAATCTTAACAACATAAGATATGCAGATGACACCAGACATAGAAAGGAAACTATGAAATCATACTGATGGGAGCGAAAGGACAAATATCAATTGCAAGGTTACAGAATGCATGGTTGCCAAAAAAAAAAAAAAAAAAAAAATCCCAACATGAAATTTACAAACTCGAGATGCCAAAATCAAACAAGTACAAGAATTTAAATATCTAGGAAGTGTTTTAACAGAGGACAGAATATGCGATGCAGGGATAGCGAAAGCTACCTTTCAAAAGCTAAGCATAACAAGAAGCAAGAAAAAATGTTTGGTAAGAAATAAAACAGTACTGAACTGTTATGTAATATGGCGGGGAATGCTGAACAATCAGTCCACAGATGAAGAAGAAACTTTAAGCAAAGAAATAGGGATCTACAGAAGGATGCTGAGAATAATATGGACCGAATATGTGAGCAACAACGAGGTTTTAGTAAAGATAGAAATAAAAAATATTTAACATCAAGAAGAGACAGTTGAACAAGGAAAGAGGGCTTGGAAAATTTGATACTCACAGGATAGATTGAAGGCGATAGAGACAGAGGAACGCATAACCTACCTGAGAATCTTGTGTAAATGGATGGCAGGAGAGGGTTTAGGAGAGATTTAAAAAAAAAAAAAGGACAGGAAATTGCGAAGAGCCGTGATCGACAACGTCCTGAAGGGGCACGGCACATAGAAGAAGAAGAAGAAGAAGAAGAAGAAGAAGAAGAAGAAGAAGAAGAAGAAGAAGAAGAATATATGGTAGTATAGAAGTTCTGCCGGGAATGATAAAATGTTGTAAAAGCCTGGGCGCAAACTTACTATGGATGACCTTACGATCAAGGCACGCTCTAAATATTTCCGACTTAGTGAATTGTTTTCTCCTTTGATCTGAGTAGCGTTTTTATGCCAAAACTGTGATTAGTCTCTTGGGCAACTAGTGAATTTGATGTATTGTTTTGGAAAATATTCCTTTTGAGTTCATATAATCTTTCGTTTAGTTTCCTTGAGGTTTCTACTACGTATTATTTGTGACATTTATTACAAACGATTGAGTAAATGCCTCCTTTGTTTTAGATGTAGTAATAAATTTTATGTTGAGTCTGGATAAGTTCTTTTCAAGTGTAGCGATGAAAAAGTTGGTAGGACAATATATTTTTTGTATCATTGTTTGTCAGGAGGGAGTATTTTTTTTTGTTTTTTTTGGGTTTTTTTTTCGAATATTTTGTAAGTCTTTTGTTTCGAATTGAATAATAAGGGTATCGAAGAAGCTTGAAAATGTTTTCCATGTATTTCTCGTCTTCATATAAATATTGAGAACTGCAAGTCCTCAGTGCTCTTAAGAAGAATCCAATGTTCATAGCGAGTTTTCTTTTATTGTTATGATGAGAATAGAAATTTATAAGATCGTTGTTTTCAGTTGATTTCCGGTGGAAATTAAAACTCCCAGACTCCCTCGTTCGTGAGCATGCGTAGTCGCACCAACATAGCAAATTTAGTCCGATGAAGTCCTAAAGGATAAAATGCGTTACATGAAAACTTTTTTTTCCACTTTGTCATGCATTTTACCCCAATATTTTTATTGATATAAAATTTTTTTATATATGTATGTTTTCAAGGAATGCTATTAACATATGCTATATATATGGGTAAAACAGCTCAGTATCAGAAAAATAGTGTATGCAAATATAAAAGTGATTACTGGAGTTAAAACTAAGTGTCAGCAGTCTATCTCACGCTTAAACGCAATCTTTACGCCTGCATCGACTGAATATTGTACTGACGCATTAAAAAAATATATATATATATATATATATATATATATATATATATGAAGAAATGTAGTCTTAAGATATGGTATATTTATGGGATAAAGTGCTCAATATCAGAGATAGATCGTGTGTAAATATAAAAGTGAACATAGAAGTCAAGACTTAAAATTTATGTTGCCTCTGAGTGTTGACTTTTATGTTCACTTTTTATACATATATATATATATATATATATGTGTGTGTGTGTGTGTGTGTGTTTGTGTCTGTGTGTATATATATATACAGTGTAACCCGGATATAAGAGAAACCCAGATATAAGAGAGATTTTATCTAGTCCCAAATTAGAGCCATACTTACCTAAACAAAATGGACCAAACCCTGATATAAGAGAAACCCGGATATAAGAGACTTCTTATCCGGTCCCGACAACTCCCTTATATCCGGGTTACACTGTATATATATTGGGTGTATTTAGGCAGCATTTTTTCATTCATACACGTTTCATTAAATAATACAGACAAGTGTTGTCTATTTCATTTATGTAAATTTTTTCCATAACGTCTGATAAGCTTAATAATATTATCATTAAACGAAGAAAGAAAATCACAATATTGATACATACTTTTTAATCCAATCTAAGCTTTCGGCTTACATAAGCCATTATCAAAGATGACTATTACAGTACAATATATTATGCATTACACGGACAAGAAAGTAATGATAGTCTGTTTCTGTTTACATGATGATTTCCAAGCAACGATAAACACGTGCATACATATATACATATATATATATATATATATATATATATATATATATATATATATATATATATATATATATATATGAAAATGAACTGCTATAACTTCTTGCGATAGTTTTTTCGTTGCTTTTCCGCGATTTTGAAATCCTTCTCCCCCACTGTCTGCTACCCAAATTTAAAAATCTCAATCGGTCCTACTATTTAACCTATATGTGGAAAGTGGATATAGCTTTTCTCATTGATATTTGGAAGTCACCGTAAGTGTTAAGTCGGAATTTAAACTCGATTCGCGGATTCCATTTCTCGCACGAATAATCGTTATACTACTTGCAGTATCGTAGTTGATCAAATTATAACCATCCCCACACCCGCTATTAGCATAAGTTTTTGTCCGAGTCCGTGTGACGACTGCTAAATTTCAAACTAGAAACCTCTTCACATTTAGAACATTAACTTGGTGATATCTCTCGCTTCTTATTACGTATTCTCTAACCCCCAGCACAGACAAAGTTAACCGGGGTAGATATGAATTATATCCCAATGATAATCCGTGTAAAAGGGTTGGTGTTTGGGAAATAGGTATGATTTTGTTGTATATGTGTTCGGATATGCATATCTACGATCACGTGTAAATTTACTTATCTTTATGAGTTGTTTATTATGCTTATATTTATTTCCAAGTAAAAGGTACGTGAAAAGCTTACATATTGAGCAATGCCAACTTTGAATCGAGGACATTTATGTAGCAGAACGTGAAGGGCAAAACGTCTCCATAGATTTATCAAGTTATTTTCACTAAATTATTTTAATTATCTTATTTTTTTTCCCGAGATGCTTTAGAACGATCATGGGTTATATAAAGCACGTCCCTTTCTTTCTTAAGTCATTGGAAGGTCGCGTTGCGTGAAACTCGAGTCACGACTAGAGACATCCTTTCATATGATTTAACGTTGATTTTTTTCACTCGGTCTAGACAATAAGGCCCAAGATCTACTTATGAAAATGAGCTTGCTGCATGTACTTAAAGAGGGGGAAGTAAGGGCAAATTATGAGGATATGTAGGATAAACAACGCTTAACCCTAGATTTGAAGAATAATCGAGCAAGCATGCTCTCCAGATTTTGCTCCACAAAATGTAAATTGAAGCGCCTGTTCCCACTAAAATATCGTTTATAGTAATAAGAAATAATGTCAAATAAAAATCCATTATTATATACGTATACACGATGTCCCGTAATTAAATTCAAGGATTTTGAATGATAAAAATGTCAGATATATTTATTACGTAACTGATACACATACAACATATCTAAGATTTTGCTTTTTTCTGCAGGTATCTGATATCTCTCTTGCTGACGATGGATCCTCATAATGTCGAGAACTACAAAAAGAAATTGCATCCGCAGTGGAGGTATACTTCACCAGCCAAAGATCTATCGTTGCAACCCAAAGGCAGCCATTTTTAAAAGAGACAGACACCATACTGCGTATGTGTTACTAACTTCCCTGAGACATGAAATGAGCACATCTATGTTCTCTTAGTAGTGGTGACCATCTTAGGGATCTGATAATCAAATACATACATATATATATATATATATATATATATATATATATATATATATATATATATATATATATATATATATATATATATATAATATTAGTGATAAATATACACATTCGTCCCACACTCTCATACTTACACTCTCTCTAAATTCTATTTTCTGAGTTGTTCTTTTCCGTTTTCTTTTTGAATTTGTAGGTCTGATGAATTGGAACGTACTTACGATTCCAATGGAATAAATTATGACCATGGAATATTAGTGTTTAAGCCTTTTTATTATATATATATATATATATATATATATATATATATATATATATATATATATGCCACAATTATGACATCGTAATATATGTTAATTTACCCTTTCTTTTTCTTTTCCTTCATCTTTTACCAACTCTATTTTCCATTTCTTTGTCAAAACCACCTTCCCCCTCTACTTTCTTATTCTCTACCCCTCCTTTTTTTTCTTTATCTCGTTTCCTGTGAGGCGACTTATTAAATAAGTCAATGTCTGGTCCAAAGGCCCTTAGTCTTAAATATCTTAATAAAAGTAGATTTAAAATTACTCCTATCTCTCGCTTCCCTCTCTAGTTTCGACCCTGTGTATCATACTTTACCTCCCCAATCTCTCTATATCACATTACATCAACTTAAAACTACCCATCAAAAGTGCGTAAAAACTATATATAAATTTAAAACATTTTTTTACCCTTGGAAATGTGGTCTGATGAACGAGGTAAAAATCATACAACTGTGGAAATAAATTATAATCAATGGACCCTTAAGGCTCTCTGTTTTATATTTAAATTAATATATATATATATATATATATATATATATATATATATATATATATATATATATATATATATATAAAGAATAATGTGTGCTATATTTATGGTATAAAGTGATCAGGGATAGAGCGTGTGTAAATATAAAAGCGAACATTGAAGCCAACACTAAGAGACGACAGTCTGTTTCATGCTAGACGCAATCGTATATATATATATATATATATATATATATATATATATATATATATCCACCCACACACCCACAGGGCTTTTTTCATTTCCTATTTTGTTTTTCCCTTGTGTCAGTGTGGATTCTTTTAATCAAATTAAATTATTTTAATTATCTTATTTTTTTTCCCGAGATGCTTTAGAGCGACTTAAGAAAGAAAGGGACGTGCTTTATATAATAAAGCACGTCCCTTTCTTTCTTAAGTCATTGGAAGGTCGGGTTGCGTGAAACTCTAGTCACAACTAGAGACATCCTTTCATATGATTTAACGTTGATTTTTTTTTTCACTCGGTCTAGACAATCTAGGCTTCGAGTACTTTACATTATTGAGTAGGATTGCTTTCTGAACTTTTTGCTCTTTCTTTTTTTTCTGTATTGTCGTCTATTAGAAACTGTATCTGGATATATGAGAGGACACTGAAGCCTAACCCTAGAGACCACTGTCTGCTTCATGCTAAAAGCTCTCGTCAGACCCGATGATTGCATTTAGCATGAAACAGACTGTCGCTTCAATGACTACTTTTATATTTATTTACATACGCTCTGTCCCTGATATTGAGCACTTTAACCCATAAATATACCATAATTTAAAACTATATTTTATGATATATACATACATATATATATATATATATATATATATATATATATATATATATATATATGTATATTAGTAAATTTAGATGTTGATTTGAGGCGGAAAACGCTCGGACGTGTCGTGTAATATTACTCTGGACAACTATTTTTTTGCGAACCGATGGGCGGACACTGAAAGTCACCGCTAGAGAAGTACATCGAGAAGAAGACAAGAGTGTCGCGCTAATAAAAACAGATGACATGCCAAGTTCCTATTACGGCTACTGCAATTGATAAATATCTCTACACATTGGAATATACATTCACAAACACATTCCTAGGCACAATTTGTATCTTACTTTCTTGGACGCATACTTTATATAAATACAAACCTGTTCGTATAAACCCATACACGAACACATTTCACACACAGAGATTACATACACACACATACACACATATGCTCACACGCGCACGCGCGCACATACACACATTCACACACTTACACACATGCACCCCACAGAGGATAATGAAAAGTAATCAGTTCAAAAATCTTACAAAATGAATTTGTTTTGGAATTCTTGGTCAGGTCAAGAATTTTTCAGCTTTTCCTAAAACAAGTAAATCAATATATATATATATATATATATATATATATATATATATTGGTTTTTATACAATTTCTCATGTATCTAATAATTATTTTTTTCCGATGATAAATTATATAAAAACTGTCCAATTGTTGTTTATCGCCATCTTCAAGATTGAAATATATTAACTGTTAACAAGAAATAAATTTTGTATGTTTTCATTTTCAAAACACGATCAAATATTGTGTCGATGTTCATAGTTGATATTATTAAGTGTTGTTTTTCTTGTGTTTTTTTTTTAATAAGGCTACCATTATTATTTTTTTCGTAACATATTAGTTAACAAGACAAATATGATAGCATAGTCTACATATAAATATATATACATATAAAATGAAATAGATTAATCCGACAATTATTTAATATATTTTGTGTTTATAAATAGTAATTCGGACTTTGCTAACCAGACGCTTTTCTGTAGCTGAATGATACAACACATCAGGTAAAATGACGGTTTCTGTAGAGGAATACAAATTAGATTTCTGCCAAAGAACTCATTTTTTAAACAACCATACACACAAACACACACACAAACCCCCCCCCCATATATATATATATATATATATATATATATATATATATATATATATATAATTGGTGATTATATGATTATTATGATTGGAAATTATATTCTCTGAGTAAACCCAAATTCCTGCTTCATCTTTGAAGGGATTTATTTATTTAAAAATATTTATTTCAAACTAAAATCACACTGTGAGTGTAAAATGATACTGTTATATACCGTATCTATGAACACTAATGGATATGTCCAAATCCTCATAAATACGTTGTATACTATTGTAAGTTGAGGTAATATGCTGTCTAAGTAGTTCACCACTAACAATGGTTTACCTACTTCACGCCGCTGGTGAGTATTGTATTTTATTGATGTTATAAAGATTACCATTTTGATTTCGAATCTCCGTTTTGGTTATTCCTCATTCAGTAACCTTTTCTAGGTTAAGACAGATACAAAAATCAAACAAGTACAACAATCGTGATGTCGTGAGAGACAAGATGATTAACCACTTCAGCATTGATTAATACCTCGAATACTTTGCTGAAATGCTGTAGGAGACTAATGGAGCGATAATAAGAGGGACCAGAACGTTCTCCACAGTTCTTCAAAACAGGAACTACAGAGGTGAACTTCCAGCAAGCTGGAAAGCAGCGAAGTTGTAGAGTTTACTGTGAACTGGAGCCGACTCGGGAGAACATTTCTTTAGGACGACTGCAGGGATACTGTCACCTACACTTGCCTTATAGAAGTCCAATTTAGAAATGATGTCCGAAACCAGTGATGGCGTTATGCGCATATTGCTCAGTAGAGCCTCGGTTCTAGAGGGGAATCAGGTGTGGGTACTCCAGATAAATCGAGTATTGAGTTGGAAGAGAATTTCCGAGCAAAGCATTCCACCTTATCTGCTGTAGACGTGAGAACGGGATTGAGGATCTGTTGCTGTTCAGCACCCTCTTTCAGAGACGCCAATAACCTCTTGAACCAAACTTGCAAGAATCTATACGTTGTTTCATTCTCTCAATAAACAATAACTTCGCTTCATTGAGGACACACTTGCACTCGTTACGAGCAGAAACAAAGAGACGTCTGTTGTACTGAAACGTGTCGCTCTAGTACAGCCAGAATATGTGATTCCTGTGGAATCTAACAGCGGGGCATGCAGGTGAGAACCAAGGCGATGAACAGGGTTTAACTTGGTTATATATATATATATATATATATATATATATATATATATATATATATATATATATATATATATAGAGAGAGAGAGAGAGAGAGAGAGAGATAGATAGATAGATAGATAGATAGATAGATAGATAGATAGATAGATAGATAGATAGATTCTTTAGTGGAACTTGTGGCATGTATTGCACCAGATCTCTGTATTCCTCCCTTTAAAAAGTGTGGTTCGTTCTGCATAAAGCATTCACGACTATAATCAAATCATATGCGGTGTTGTCTAGTGGTGGGTTCCTAGGAACTGAGACACCTTATACATACACATACGCACACACACACACACACACACACACACATATATATATATATATATATATACATATATATATATATATATATATATATATAGATAGATAGATAGATAGATAGATAGATATTTATAAAGGTAAAATACAATAGGAAAACTGTAATATTAGCCAACGTTTTTCGTCCAATATGAACTTGTTCAAGACAAAAACGAATTGAAGTTATTAAAACAAATGAACTATTTATAACAAGAGAAAATGTCCTCCGCAACTCTGAGAAATTTTTCATATATATATATATATATATATATATATATATATATATATACTTTTTCAGAAATAAACCAGTTTGTCTGATGATCGCAAAAGTGCCAAACCCAGGTTTACAAACTAATATTCATACAACTGATGATATATATATATATATATATATATATATATATATATATATATATATATATATATATATATGTGTGTGTGTGTGTGTGTGTGTGTGTGTGTGTGTATGCGCGCGGGGGGGTGAACAACCATTTTCAATCTTTATATTACAGCCCTCACTAAAATCTGGCACATATGTGGAATAATAGCGCTCAAAGATTTGTAGGCAGAAAGCCTGATTTTAGTATTGTTCTTCTAGTGTAATATGACTAGGTAGGGTAATAAAGAAAGTATTATTTCTCTAAAAAGAAGTTCAATTGTCGAAACTAAATATCAAAAGACAAATACTTTGTATACTGGAAGGCGGTTAGAGAGTAGTTCAGTATTTCCGCTCACTTACTTATTGCTTCTTTTATTTGTTTATTTGTTCCGTTTCAATAACTATTCCAACCCGACGGGGCACGACGGGAAATTTGTTCTGTTATTTATTTTGAAGAATGAGTTCTCGTTAGCCTCCAACGTGATCTCGTAAGTACGCGCATTTTTCACTCAATTAATACTCCTGCTGACTATTTCCATTCAAATTAAATACATCTGAACAGACACACAGATTTAATGCTTTCTTGTTGAACCTTTAAACATTCACATACAATATTAATTTAATTTGATCTTCCGAAACAGTTATTGTCTATGCGATAAAGTTGATTATACAAAGAAACTCATTTATATATTTGTAAAGTTTCACACAATGTTAGATAGACAGACAGGAACCTTCTGAGATAGATAGATAGATAGATAGATAAGAACAGACTGATATATATATATATATATATATATATGTGTGTGTGTGTGTGTGTATGTATATATATATATATATATATACATATATATATATATATATATATAATTATTTATTTTAAAAAAAATTTATAACATAAATATGTTATAAAATCACTACAAAAATAGCCATTTTGTTTCAACACCCTCGGTGTCTTATCAAGTGATTCAACGTCATCACTTGATAAGACAACGGGGGTGTTGAAACAAAATGGCTATTTTTGTAGTGATTTTATAACATATTTATGTTATATTTTTTTTTTAAATAAATAATTATATCTGCTCTACTTTGTATTGAGCACTCTTTTAAGAATAGTAATTGTTGGTTATTGGAATTCATTCCATATACACCAATCATATAAATGGATATATATATATATATATATATATATATATATATATATATATATATATATATATATATTATAAAAAAAGGTTATTGATCAGAGTTGAATTATACCTGGGAACAGTGCTATTAAAAAGTGCTCAATACACGTATAAAGACGATAAAATAAAATAAAAATTTAACATGCAGAGCTTTTCAATTTAAAAAAAAAATTAGGAGATCAGATGATCACGCTACCTTGGTTTCAACCTTTTGATATTTTTTGGCGATTCGGGCTAAATAATTTCGCTCGCTTTATTATTTAAAATAATAGAAGGGGAGGAGAAAATCAAGGGCATTGTAATTGTACCGTGGAGGGGGACTATATGAAATGTACATACTTTCTTGGTATGAACTCAAATGGAATATCCAGAATGTGCTAATAAAGCCGGTGTTGATAAAGTTAACACTCATCTGTGGTTACGAGTATCTGGCTTAAAGGCTGAATCGGGAAGCTTTATTCTTTCAGCGCAAGATTAGCGTCTTTTCACTAGAAATTTTCTGCAAATATCATACATTAGAGTGTGGATCCAGAATGCAGGTTCTGTGACAAATATCAGGAAATTATAGACGATTTAATCTCAAGATGTTCTCTACTTGCGCCAAATGAATATAAAAATCGCCACGATAGAGCGTGACAATATTTACACTGGACAATGTGCGAACACTGGAAAAGATGTTAGCAAATACTGTTTTGAACATTAATCAGCACCGGCTACAGAAATAAAATACATCACACTTCTATGGGATTACACCATCTTTACAGACAGGAAGATTGAAGCAAATAGACCAGACATAATTGTCAAAAACCGAAAACAAAACTCTTGCCTACTAATTGATATGGCTTTCCTAGCGGACTGTGACATGTTAATCAAGGAATTTGAAAAACTATCGAAGTATAAAGACCTGGAAATCGAAATAGAAAAAATATGGAAATTGAAAACAAGAATAGTACCAGTCAGAGTAGGTGCGCTTGGAATGATAAAAAAGGAACACAACAACATATTGAAAAAACTCCCTGGAAATCCTAGATTAAGAGAAATACAAAAAAATTGTTTTGATAAGTAGAATCCACACACTAAGAAGAACTTTGTCCATGTAACGCTAGTGATGTTATGGGAGTTAGAATAACAAATCATGAAATGTAGCAATACACACCACTATCATTTTAAAAATTTCTAGGGTAGATTTACCTTTTGAGAGTTCTGAGGTAATAGTTTTCTTTTCAGCATCACTTAAACTGCTTTTACGGCCATCTTTTCACTAAATTCTTATACTTTTCTAATAATTTGGCACGTTCAAATCACCGTGCTGATAACAAATATGGCGCCAGTTTGTTTACATTGCGCAGATCAGTACGAAAATTTCAGTGATTGCGCAGCTCAGTGTTGCCAACATTGTGTGTATTGATTGGACGGTTTTTGAAATATTAGAAAAAATAGTTATCTCGATAATAATTTGGCACGCAGTGTATATGTAAAATAAATGTGATCTTTGATTTCCTCTTTTATTTTCCAAAATTGTTCAGTGAAAATGTCATGAAGCCATTTCTGACCTTAGGTCTCTTGTTGGGACCCGGAAGGAAATGTGTATACAACAGAAATCAAAGGAGATAATAACAACAACAACAATAATAATAATAGTGTTAACAAACAGTGGTATGAACATCACCCAGAACCAGTTACAGAAATAGAAGATATCACAATTCTATGGGATTACACCATCTTTACAGACAGGGAAATTGAAGCAGATAGGCCGGACATGATTGTCAAATACCAAAAAAGAAAAAAAAACTTGCCTACTAATTAATATGGCTTGCCCAGCGAACTGTAACATAGCAAACAAGGAATTTCAAAATCTATCGAAGAATGAAGACCTAGACATCGAAATATTAGGTTGGTGCAAAAATAATAACGTAATAATGTCGTTTTTTGACGTATTTTTAACGTCAAAAAACGACATTATTACGTCATTATTTTTGCACCAACCTAATAAAAAAAAATATGAAAATTGAAAACAAGAATAGTACCAGTCATAGTAGGTGCGCTTGGAATTATAAAAAAAAAAAAGAAAACAGCAACATTGAAAAAATTTCCTGTCTTGATAAGTACAACCTACAAACCAAGAAGAAATTTGTCCATGTAACTCTAGTGATGTTATGTGAGTTAGAGAAACAAATCATGAAGTGTAGCCATAACAACATACCTTACGTCTCCCCGTAGATTTGGTAGTTAGTGTGACCATAGCCGAAATCGAAATATAATGGTGATGATAATAATAATAATAATAATAATAATAATAATAATAATAACAACGTATAAAACAACTTTAATATTTATCAATGGTTTAAAAACTATTTCTTGGCCACATCTGACTGGATATTATGACTAGATATTTCCAATGAGAAATGTCTAGAAATCCATTTATAAAGAGGACAATAACTTTCTAAAGTAAGTCAGTATCATTGTGAAAGGAAGAAAATACTCAACTAACAAATGCAGTTAAGATATTTAAAAAAAAAAAAAAAAACAGAGTATGCTAAGAGAGAAGAGTTAATTAACAATCACCTGGGAAGAAAACCGCACTAATTAACCAAAATACATTCAGAAGTTATGATGTGGATGTACTTAAATGTACAAAATAATCGGTTACTGAAGAGTACATATTAGGTTGATGCAAAAATAATGACGTAATAATGTCGTTTTTTGACGTATTTTTTAACGTCAAAAAACGACATTATTACGTCATTATTTTTGCATCAACCTAATAGTTAAAAGTAGAAACAGAAGTATTTATAATAGCTGCACAAGACCAAACACTATTTACCAGGAATTATCATGCAAAAATAATGAAAAATAAAGGGAATGCAATATGTACATTACGTGAACAACATGTTGAGACTATTGACGACATCGTGTCCGGTTTTCCAGTTTTGACACCGAAAGATTGACGTTTATTGATCGATTGATTTTTTTTACGCCTTGTCAACCCTTTGCATGTCATTTAAATCAGTAATTATTTTTAGATTTTAATATTTTAACGATAGTAATGATTTACTGATACAAATCCTAGGAATTTGTTAAGGTTGGATGGAAAATATGAATCCATATCTTTCCCAAGGGTATTTGCACATATGAGAATATAACGAGGCTGACTGGAATTTGAAATCGTCTCTCCGATTTTCACTTCCGAGCGATTATCCATAACACCACACGCACATCCATGATTACAGCACATGGTATTACCGGGCGGTCACTCATATAGCTAGTGACCAGGCTTGACGTTGCCAAACTTCGGTGATCGTACGAGAACAGGTATTTCAACGTGATATGTCCGTAAACCTGAAAGATCGATCTATGATTGGATAGCGTATTCACTGGGATATATTTCAATATTGTTATTCATACAATCATGATATCACTATTCATGGACAGTTTACCATTCATTCTGATAGATATAAAACTAAGAGAACAGACTTCAAACAAAAACACCTTCTGATAGATATGAGGGTCATCCTAGAAAATAGGATAAAATCCTGTAAAATAAAATCCTATTAAATATATCTGATAAAGAATATGACAAAATAAATGAAAAATTGAAACTGAATTTGAAAAATTTGGCTTCTTAAAACTACTGTTCTAACTTTTTTTAATCATTTCACACCAAGAAAGGAAATAAAGCCACTAAGATGCAAGGGGTTACTGAGCCTTAAAGAATATAAGAAAAACTATTATTAATTGTCAAGAACAATAAAGGAACAGAAATCAAGAAGACAGAAGATAACGATTGACGTTGTTTTTTAATTTTTGAAGATCAAATTTGACTGGAAAGCAAGAAGCCAAAAGAGTGACCCTTAAGCAAGAATTGCAAGGAAAGAAACTGTTAGCATAGAATTAACAGTTATATTTGTTAGACATTTCAACTGTAAAATGATAGAACCTTTCCACCAATCTAGTACTCCGCTTAAATTCATAGATTCTACGTACTATAGCGTATAGTTCATAAGATACATGACGGCGGTGGGAAACAGACTGAAACCGTAATGTCAGGTAATGTCAGTCACGTGAAAATGAAAAGCGAGAAATAATTAAAGCGAGAAGAAGCTGAAATAATTAAGGCGATAAGAAACTATCACGAAAAGACATATTGAGCGATGTTATTTTTTTGACAAAAGTGGTCGTTTGCGAAAAGAAAAAGTATATTTTTTTCTCTCGCAGAAGATAAGAGATTCGTAAGATCTCGGATCTGTCGAATTAATTTATGTTACGAGGCGGCGAATAAAAGATAGCCATCTGCCCATGGCAATAATGAAAATTTCAAATTGGTGAAGTGGCCTAAAAAACTGCTAAGCGATAATGGTAATCAGGTCACGCACTGACCGAGAAAGACATCAGCTGAAGACCACCGCCAAAGAAAAAAAGAAAGGAAGGGAAAAGAGAAAGAAAAAGAATAAACCATTAACTATCCTTCGGAGATATCATTTGGTTTTGGGAAAAACACCTGTTTTATTGTGCAGACATGAACATGATAAAAGTTTTCTACCAGGATAGATAATTGGTGACAGAATGCGAATACGTCCAGTTAACCACCCACTTGACGCTGGCGGAAATCTCGATTGTCCAGGTGATATTCGGTTAAGATAGAGATTAAGGACCACACTACGAGTCGTAGGGGTTTGTTGTCGGGAAGAGAAATAATAAAAAAAAAGATAATTTTTTCCTTTAAGCGATAATTGTGAACACCCGCGCTGCTGAACATCATTGGCTGAGTAATGGCGTGAGCGGTGGGCGAAGGTAAACATGTAAGAGAGAGGGAGGTCTGTTGACGTCTCTGAGGGGATTGGTGTGAGATACCACTGTGAGAGAGAAGGGGAACCTGTTGACGCCCTCTGAGGGGATTGGTGTGAGATACCAATATGAGAAAGGAAGAGTTTGGGAGGACGATACCCTTAAAAACCCCTCTAAAGCAAAAAAGTAATAGACTTCCAAAAATGGAAAGTGATAAATTTTCCTGTCCGAAAACAAAGAAAATCCTTGTTGTGGATTTAGAATTATCGAGGACCCCCAAACCACGACAAGCCCACACCCGGTTTTGGCCCGCGTCCATATAAGCAGAGTCGCAGCGAATTAGAGGCCAGTTGGGGTTAGTCAGAGAGAGAAGTTAGTTGCAGTTGAGGCTGTTGAGCTCTGAGACCAGCCTCGCAGGAAGCTGACTGAAGATCCACGCATTTCGACTTCAACTTCTAACCAAAAACAATTTATTTTTGAAGAACGACTTAGACTCACACCACCAAAACAAGTTTTACAAATATCGCCTGAAGATACAGAAAAAAAAAGTTTCTTAAAAAAACAACTTAAGATGTTAAGACTCGTCTAAGAAACACAAAGTGTCACGAATCCATATTAGTGGTTTGGGAGAAAGACGCAGTCCTGTATTCAACAACCAGATATAAAAATATTTTTTATTCTTTTTTTAACACATTTGAACTTTTCGAGTTGTTACTTTATTTTCTTTTACATATAATTGTGCGGTGTTACCTTTGCTCGGACTCGGCTTGCATTGCGGCCCGGTGACTGATTGATTTCGTCTATCTAAGATCAAATCACAACGTGGGTAGGTTAGACTAGAAATCAAAGCAGTTACTTCGGTAACCAGACGTTGGAGGCGAGCTGGGAACGACAAAGCTGATACCGAATCTAACCAGATTCCCATCCGAATCAGCAAAGGGTTAGAACGTCACATTTGGTGCCGCGACCAATACCAAGTCACATTGGTCGTCACAAGATAGCACGGCGGCGGGCGCGGAGAGAGCCAGGGGGTGACGTCACACAATGATATTGCAGATTTTTCTTTGGATTTTATCAAGGATCTGAAAATGTAGCACCATGACATATTGAACAATTTGTAGTTCTTGGTCCCATAAAAATGTACTAAAAAGGAATATCTTTGATAGTCTTAGTTTCTCTTTAGGGTGATTATGAATCTTCACGACTTGCTATGATATTTGGCTTTGTTCATTTTGAAGAGAGGTCGCTACTAGTTACATTTGAAGACTTCTTTAAACAGTCAGATATCAGTTTTCTTGGAAAAGATAATGCAAAGAAGAACTGAAATTAATGCATGTAAGTATTCACAGCTATAGCAACACTCCTTCATAGTCAGCCTCATAAGTGCCGTCTTTCTATTACGATTATCTTTAAGACATCCTTGTTGCTTAATCGTTCCGTTTACTAGAAATTCAAAAAGGTGGAACTGCTTGTTTACTCAAGTAAGTTTTATCAATGCAGAAAAAATATAAACACTCTATGAAATTTGTGCATATATTTACAACAGGTCTCAGGTCTGAGAAGGGTTTGTATTAAACAGAAAAAAAATGAAGATAATAATAATAATAATAATAATAATAATATAATAATAATAATAATAATAAATAATAATAATAATAATAATAATAATAATAAAGCACAATACACCGACTGAAGCTGCAAAATACTTAAAAAAAGAGAGCAAAGACAAATGCAACCGACCAGATACAGAAACGATGGCAAGATAAACTGCTTCCATAATAATTGAATAATCTGCCCGTACCAAACAAGCTGATTTAGACTACTACAGCATTAAAAACTGAAGCTGAATTTTACTGCAAAGGATCAATAGTTGCTAACTAGAAATTATCAAGCATACATACCAGAAAATTGTGTTAGCCCAAAATGCAGATTCTATGATAAATAATCCAGAAACAGCAGACCATCTTGTATCAGGTTGATCTGTATTGGCAGCCACTGAATATAAAACCTGGCATGACAGAGTGGACTAATATCTGCACTGGAAAATCTGCAACATTTACGGAAAGGAAACTGAAAGAAATTGTTATGAACACCACCCAGACCCAATTACAGAGATAGGAACTGTAACAATCTTATGGGACTACACAATACACACAGACAGAGCAAAGTTAATCGTCCTGACATCGTTATTAGAGAACGCAAACAAAAAATTGCCTCTTTATTGATATGGCAGTCCCTGCAAACTGCAATGTACCTTTAAAGATCTTCAAAAAGCTATCAAAATACAAGAACCTTGAAACTAATATCTCAAAATTGTGGCACATGGGAACATCAACAGTACCTGTTGTAATTGAAGTCCTCGGATTTGTTGGGAAAGATTCCTGTAGACGCATTGAAGGGATTTGTGGAGTCAGTGCCTTAAAGAAATACAAACAAATTTACTCACGAGTACAGCCCACATCATACAAAGAGCTTTATCTATGTAAAATATGTGTGCGTTCATTTTTAGTTATTTGGATTTTTGTGGGTTTTTTTATTAACCTTTTTCGTCATTTTTTTTTTTTTCAAATTGCACAGTGGAAAATGTCATGATGCCATTTCTCACCTTAGGTCTCTGGGCAGGACCCGGAAAGAAATGAGTACACGCCAGAAATCAAAGTAAATAATAATAATAATAATAATAATAATCGGGTTGAAAGATGAAAAAGAAGGCATAATTATTGCAGTTCAGGACCAAGGCTTCGCAACCAGATCTTATCACTGTCACATAATCAAGGATGCAACTAACCCGAAATGCAGGATGTGCGGAAAATATGTTGAAACTTTCGATCATATTATCTCAGGATGTCCGGAACTGGCAAAAAATGAATATACCCATAGATATAAACAAAGTAGCGGCATATGTGCACTGGAAGATATGCAAAGAGCAAAAAAACGAAAAAACTGAGAGATTGTATGACCACCAACCAGACACAATTACCCAAAATAACGATGTAATTATCATCTGGGACATGTCAATTCAAACTGACAGCAAAATAAAATCCATCAGATCTGATATTATCATAAAAGACAAAAACATTATCGAGAAATTGTCCAAATACAAGGACCTGGAGGTCAAGTTTAACAAGATGTGGGAAATGAAGACTGAGACGGTACCAATAGTAATCGGAGCACTGGGCCTCGTGAGAAAAGGAATGCACAATTTTACTAAGTGTCCCAGATAACATCAGCATACAAGTAAGCCAGAAGTTCGCCCTACTAGGAACATCCCATATATTAAGAAAAGTACTATGAATTAAATGACAATTCTCCTATAGGGCCTAAGAACCATAGTTTGGACCTGGCTCTACCGGATACAAAGCAGGAAACATACACAAATAATAATAATAATAATAATAATAATAATAATAATAATAATAATAATCGACAAACATATCAAGGTAAAATTTCTAAAAAAATATTCAGAATTTACCGAGTTTTCGACCGTCCTGGGTATGACGATAAACTACATCCACGACCTGGGTAAGACGATAAACTAAGCCCAACATCAAGGCCTCTTGATTGCTGGTATTACCAGGTCCACCTGACCCGGGCGGTAGTACCTGTTGGGGTCCCAGCTATGGGTAAATAGGTGGCCTCCAAATTGGGGTCAAAACAATATGGCGGTGTAAAAATGGGTTTTAATATCAGAATTACTTTGTAAAAAAATATTACCAGCAATACATATTTTGGGGGAAAACATTACCAGCAATAAATATTTTGGCATTGAATAACCCATTGAGGTTGATATGCCGTCAAAAAAAACAAACTAAACCAAAACCGAGCTTTCAACCCTTAAAACGCATGTGGATGGTTACGTAAGCAAACTATTAACTTCCCGCCCAGGGTGAATGACCAGAATGACAGGAGAGTTATATACTAAGTTGACTGATTAATTCCTCTTAGTAGATATTTACTCAACCCCCAACGAGTTCAGGTTTTGACACAAGGTCGGTTTAATATGGGGAGCCCGAGCGCATGCACCCGGGCAAGGAACAAAAATTCCCCGAGCCCATGCAGCCGTCGGTTGCGCTGGCCTCGGTGCGATCACCGATCCCTCCCTCTGGTGCAATGGGATGGTGCGGCATCGGGCAGCTGTTCCCCAAATTCCTCTTAGTAACTAATCAACTAGCGGAAAATTTCAAGAAAAACAAGATCCCCATTATATTAAGCACGTTTCATTTACATGCCTTCACGCGGGCGGCGTTTCATTTATTTTGACCCATCCATTACCAGGCCAGCCGATTTCCATTACAAAACAAGCAACACTTGTACAAAGACTTATAATTTTTTGTAGATTTATTTATTTTTGTACATGAAAAATATATTGTTTAAATATAACTTTTCTTAAATCGCGCTCTTCTCATCACTGTTGAACAATATTTTAGAAGAGTTACGTCAATCATATTGTTTAATAATAATAATAATAATAATAATAATAATAATAATAATAGGTATTTTGGGCTTTGTATATTTGTATCCCAGCGTCTCTTTGTTGGGCTAGTGCTACTCTCTCCCTCTGTAATAATGACTCACAGGAATATAAGAAAAAGGTCAGAGTTAGGTCTGGGCTCAACGGATTTGAACCAGGGAATTGTCCCTTAATAACCATCACGCAATAAGAAAGAACAGGAAGTTACAGTTTGGAAATCTGATGCTCATATGAATGCTACTGTTTCTCTTTGTTCTTTCTCTTTTAGTTTTCCTTTGCTTCTTTCTTCCTTTCTTCTTCTTCTTCTTCTTCTTTATACGTCTTCTTCGTTCTCGCCTCTTCTTTATTCTCTATTCTTCTTCTTCTTCTTCTTCTTCTTCTTTATACGTCTTTTTCGTTCTCGCCTCTTCTTTATTCTCTTTTCTTCTTCTTCTTCTTCTTCTTCTTCTTCTTCTTCTTTATACGTCTTCTTCGTTCTCGCCTCTTCTTTATTCTCTTTTCTTCTTCTTCTTCTTTATACGTCTTCTTCGTTCTCGCCTCTTCTTTATTCTCTTTTCTTCTTCTTCTTCTTCTTTATACGTCTTCTTCGTTCTCGCCTCTTC
>OZ010609.1:34541740-34721740 GCA_963932145.1 Acanthosepion lycidas | reverse complement strand
TCCGGCCTTGCTTTCCTTCCCGCGCTTGCTGTCTTCATCACAGCGACGGCTTCTGTCTCTGGATCGTTTAAGAGGTTGCAGTCGAACGTTCTAAAGATACAACACAACCGCGGCCCGTTAATGGTGTCCAATTGCTATATTTAAATGGAAATATTCTGTTATCAGCTAGTAATTCTCACATGGGTGAGAACACAATAAAGAAAAATACATATATCAAAGAATTCGCGATGATTCCAGGCAAATATACCCGTGTAACCTTCTCCCACTTACCGATTGATGTGTGCTTCTGTGTAAAATTGGTTGTGCCATTCTGAACACGTTTCTTTGATCTGTTTTTACCCACTCCCCACTTTGGGTGTTAACCAAAATTTATTTGCTGTCATTAAATAATAATAATAGAGAGATTTAATCTTCGAAAGATCAAAGATGGTAAATCTGGTAGCATAATAAAAAGACTATGTAAGACTGTGGGACTAGATTAAATCAAATATTAACAAATACAGGCAAAGATGCAACTCGGGTTATGTTATATCTAAGCATCTTTTATTAACCAGAAACTGCAAAATAATTTTCTAGAAATTCAGAATGACTTCGAAAGAAAAAAAAATCTGACGTTTGGTTATTTGGTTAGATTTGGGGAAGTATATTATTTCATAAGATGGTGGAGTTCTGAAAAGTGGATCTCTTCATACACCCCAGATGAAGCATTATCAATCATTATCAATTGGTTTATTTCTTTTCAAATTTTATATCATGCAGTAATAATGTTATGTAAACTTAATTTCTTGCATGCAGGATTATCAATCATTAATTTTCGATTAGTATTTACTTTCTTCATGTTTGTCTGGCGTTTACACCTGTAGTAATAGTTTGATATTGACTGAATAGCTTAGACGATATATTGTCAATCAATACTAATTTTCTGTATAATATTTCTTTTCGCCATGTTTGTCTGACTTTTACTCTCGATAGTAATAGTTTGATGTTGACTGAATATCTTAGAGGATGCATTGTCAATTAATATTAATTTGCGAATATTATTTCTTTTCTTCGTGTCTGACTGGCTTTTACACTCGGTAGTAATATTTTGATGCTGACTGAATTTATTATTAGGTTGGTGCAAAAATAATGTCGTTTCCTAACGTATGTTACTATGTGAGAAAACGACATTATTTTTGCACCAACCTAATGCATGAAACATTGGCAATTATAATTAATCATTGTCTAGTGTTTCTTTCATCATATTTTTGTTGTTTTTTTTAATTACACACGTACTAGTAGTAGTAGTAATATTCAAACTTAATTGATGAAGTAAAGCCAGTGTATTTGCTAAACGTTCATCCAATACAATGCCCAAGAGCCAGAGAGGCAGAGGGTTACTAAATGAGGTTGTTGAATATGTAAGAGGAAGAAGAGTCGTCAGAGGAGCAGGTAAGGGCAGATTTTGAGGATACGTAGAATAGATAATGGTTGAATCTAATCTTGATGTGGTTAAGATTGTATTAATCCGGGAAGTACCCACTATGGAGTCTCTTTTACAAATTATCGGTTCTCGGAAAGAAACTGTCTGAGTGAAATTCCCTTCTTATCAATGGGATGCGTACGTAGTGGAACTAAGAAATGTAGTTCGTTTATATATTTGTCATAGCTTGAATAATTTAAATGCAACACCAACGATAACTTCTGGCTTCATGAAACCGGTTCTTTTATTGTAGTTTCTCTCCATTAAGGTATTTTCATTCTTTTCCATTCCACTTGAGTCTTAGTGGTATTATCGCTTTGCTTAAAGTGATTTTTTAATAGATAGGTTTGCCTATCGTCCGTTTCACACTCCTTCTTAGTTTTTTTTATTAGCTGTAGGGTTTCTTGTTTCCTGTTTAGGATTGGATTTCCGGTTCCTTTTAAAATCTTTTAATCCCCTTTCACTTCTAGTAACCCCCTTACGCCTCAGTGGCATTATCGCCTTGCTTGGGGTGAATTGATTAAAAAATAAAAAGGGGTAATAAAATAGTGATAGACTGGCAACGTTTCGACAGTGAGAAAGGGGCTGCACGGTTGAAAATAATTCATCACCAACAAGGCCGTGTAAACGCTACTGTCAAGTCTAGAAAGGGAAGTTTGTGTAGTTCCAGCACAGACATGGCAGCAATACTCCATTTTTGGTCTGATCTGACTTTTGTAGAGGTACAATAGTGCAGGAGGATTCAACTACTGTCCAGGGCGGTACAAGGAACCGATCACCTCCCCCTAGCAACTTTAGCGATGAGTCGTATATATGTTATATTTGCGGTCTGGGATGAACTTGAGTCCCAATAGATGTTCAAATCTAGGAGTTTCATTAAGAGCACAACTGCTCGCCAGGACTTCAGAAAACACAGTGCTCACTTGGCGATCATGAAACTTTACTTTAAGCTGAGTATCCGTTACCAAAATTCCCAAATCCGAAAACCTCCAAAACCCGAAGGTTTTTCTGGTGCTGACAAGACTAGACATAAATGGAAGATGTCAGAAAACCCAGCTACTTAGACTACATTGGTGCCATTTTTTTGTTAGCGATCGTCACAGCAACACCTTTGTTCGTGGATTAATTAAAGATATTCAATATATATATATATATATATATATAATTATTTATTTAAAAATATGATTCCAACACGCTACATAAGAGTTCTCATGTTTCAAAACAAGAGCCGAAAACTTCAATATAATTATTTGAATTAAATTGAATTAAAGTAAGCTCTGTTCCATCTTCAAGCGAAATTTTTCTTTTGAATCCAACATTGAACTTTTAGAGCGAGGTCAGAGGACAGATCAAGTGCCAGACTTTAATCGTCTTGATTTTTCGAGGTTCACACATCCACTGTGGTATCATTTGCATAGATATTTCCTAATTATCTGAGATCATCGATACTATTTAACTTCTCTTTCGTCCATTTTATTTCTGATTTCAAAACAGAAATAAGTAAAATTAAATTGAAAGTAGTATAAATAAACATATATACGACCTATCTCTAAAGATGTTTTCTTCCTTATACTGCTTTAGAATGTACGTGACTCCTGCTGTGTTTTAACTTTACAAGAGTTAGGACCAAAAGCTCCACTCAGATAACTTCTTCCCGGGAATCGCGACAATATAGCTATACCCGGAGGTAGCGAAAGGGATCTACCGGGAACATCAAGAATAGGACGAGGAAAGAGGGCTTGGAAAACGTGATACTCACAGGACAGATTGAAGGAAAGAGGGGCAGAGGAAAGCAGCACGAAATATATTTGATGAGCTTGAATAAATGTATGGTAGAAAAGGGTTTGGTAGCAATAACAAAAATAAATGTTTTCTTCCTTATACTGCTTTAGAATGTACGTGATTCCTGCTGTGTTTTAACTTTACAAGAGTTAGGACCAAAAGTTCCACTCAGATAACTTCTTCCCGGGAATCGCGACAATATAGCTATACCCGGAGGTAGCGAGAGATCTACCGGAAACATCAGCAATATGACGAGGAAAGAGGGCTTGGAAAACTTGATACTCACAGGACAGATTGAAGGAAAGAGGGGCAGAGGAAAGCAGCACGAAATATATTTGATGAGCTTGAATAAATGTATGGTAGAAAAGGGTTTGGTAGCAATAACAAAAATAAAAAAAATGACAAGAGAGAGGAAGATGTGCCTACACCCTGAAGGGACATGGAATATAAAAGAAGAAGTGTTGAAAATCAAGAATATGTCTTATGTTACGTTCCCGGGAAATCCCTTTCCCTACCTCCAGTTATAGCCATATTGTCGCAATTCTCGGGAAGAAGTTATCTGAGTGAAACTTTTGGTCCTAACTCTTGTAAACTCTTGTACATGTTCCCAACATCTTTAAAGATAGGTCGTATATAGGAGTTTTACTTAAAATATGGACCCGTATTTCCCAACCATTTTTTTCAATTCAGACCGCACGTGTAGAATAACTAAAATTGGGGCGTACCTAGCTACGGTGCGCACCAGTTGAGAAATATTGCAAGAGACCATCAAGGAAATGGGCCTTACTCAATCGTCATAACTGGAGGAAATTCAGGGTTTACTAGATAATAATGAACTGTTTTTACAACCCTGGTCAAAATCTTAAGACCCGATACAAAAAGGTTAAAAAATATATAAAATACTGTTACTTTAATCAAAATATATTTGCGAAATATTTACATTTAATTAGAAAATGTAGTTTATCAACAAATAAGTGAAAATTGTAAGCTTTTAATTGATTAATTTAAACAAACATTAATTGGTTGGTCATGTATAAAAAACAAATTACTAGACAAAAATTTTAGAACTAGTCAGTCCGCTCATAGCTTCAGGTGTGTAGACATCTACGTAGCTCATTTCCAGTATTAAATTTCAGATTTTAAAATGTCTAAGGGAAAAACTTTTAACAAAGTTCGAACAGGGCAGGATTGTTGAACTTCAAAGACGTGTTCTTTCGCAAAAAACCATTGCAAATGAAATTGGCCGTAGCGGAACTGTCATTGCTAACTCCATTAAAAATCTGGATGCGTATACTTCTAAAAAAATCATGCGGTCACCCCAATAAAATCTCACCATCTCTAGACAGACGCATTAGGCGTAAAGTTAACAGAGATTCATGCCTAACATCAAATCAGATAAAAGCGAATGCAAATGCTGAATGAAGATCTCGAACAATTCGATGGCAATTAAATAAGAAAGTGTATAAGAACTTGGAACGGCTGAAGAGGCCTCGCCTTCTTCGCCATAAAACCTCCCGTTTACAATTTGCTTCCGATTATCAAACTTGTGATGTGGATAAATGGAAGAAAGTGTTGTTTTCAGACGAGAAAAAAAATTAAATCTTGATGACCCAGCCGGTTTTCAGCGTTATTGGCATGCAAAAGATGTCTCAAAAGAAATTTTCTCAACACGACACAGAGGAGATGGATGAATTATGGCCTGGGGTTCATTTTCGTACAATGAAACTCTTGAGTTATAGGAGGTAAAAGGTCGTCAAACAGCTGCTAGTTACATTGACATATTGAGAAAAGTATCGCTAATTACTGAAAGCCCTCATCTATGTGAAGAAAACTGGATTTTCCAGCAGCATTTCACAACGCTCTCCAGATCGAAACCCGAGAATGTTTGGAGGTGGATGGCAAAGGATGTTTATAAACATGGATCGCAATTTGAAAATGTGGATGCTCTTCGTGTTACAGTTTATGCATCCTGGGTGAGCATCCCAAGCACCCTCTTGTAGAAGTTAATAATGAGTATGCCAAAGCGAATTTTCGAAGAATTAAATTGACGTTGTGACTTATTTGTTCTGTATTTGTTATTTTTATTTAAATGATTTTATCTTTACGACCAACCAAAAAATCCTTTTTTCAATGTTTGTTTAAATTAATCAGTTAAAAGCTTAAAATGTTCACTTGTTTGTTGATAAACTACATTTTCTAATTAAATGTAAATGTTTCGCAAATATATTTTGATTAACGTAACAGTATTTTATATCTTTTTTACCCTTTTGTATCTGGTCTTAAGATTTTGACCAGGGGTGTAGTTTGGTTTTGGGGCCAACACAGTCAAAATATTTAAGATTTCAAAATCATTTACACCAGTTTGATTATCTTAACCACTTTGTCGTGTAGACTATTGCTATATGTCATTATCTACTGATACGTAATTGAAAAAGTTCCGTTTTTATACAAATTTTGACAGGCGACGAATAGTGGATATTTTATAACAATGTTAATCGCACGATGATGTAGAAGGAATCAAAATCATCCACGACTAATAAATGTCCAGTACTCTTTTCTTTGTTTCTAATGAACTTTTCTTGTTTCTTAATACTTTCCTTGGCTTTTGGATGGCATCTTTCGCTATCTCAATGCGCCTTCGGATTCCGGTATCGCTCTTTCCGTCCTCTGTTATTTAAATTGTTGTACTTACATGGTTTTAGCATCTCCAATTTGTAATATTTAAAATATACGTAGCTAATACTTTTTCTTTCATGCGCCATGTTCCTTCAGGACGTTGGTGATCATGGCTTTCCACAATGTCTTGTCAATTGTAGCTCTTAATAGATTTTGTCTTTTATTATCTCTTCTAAAATCCTGTTCTGATATCCATTTACTCAAATAAATAGTTTATGCGTTGTTTTCTTCTGTTACTCTTGTCTTCAATCTTCCTTATGAGTATCAAATTTTCTAAGCCCTCTTTCCTCATTATGTGTCCTAGAAATTACAACTGACTCTCTCTGATATTAAGTATAAGAGTCTTTTTTTTCCATTTCCTCTAAAACTTCGTTATTGCTCACATGTTTTGTCCATGGTATTCAGTATCGTTCTGTAGAAGCACATTTCTGTGAATCACATTTCTTTTTCTGTAAGGAGCTTGACGAGCATTCAATGTCATATAGGAGGACAGGTAGTATTTAACTGTTTAGTACTCTTTTCTTTGTTTTAACTTTGGGGTTAACATGTCATATTCTCTAGAATATTCCATAAATAGAAAGAAACTCAGTTCTATAGAAGACTGCAAAACGCATATCGATCAATTCCTTGCTGAGTAAGTTAAAAAGTTTATAACTATGTAATTTTAAAATTAGGTTGGGTTCGGTTGGGCTGGTTGATTTAACGACATGTCAACACTTGTTCCGCTATTTAATGGCAAAAACAGATCAGTTTTAACATTTGAAACTTAAGTGGCTTGGGAATAAATTAAATAATGGCCATTAATGTCTGGGTCTGTAAGCTGTTATTTAGTACAGGGATAGGCAAATATCGGTTGTATATATTTGGGTGTATATACGTTTACTTGGTTTCTGGATAGGTAAGGATTAGTCGTTAATCTGTTACCATTTTCATGGTTCTTGGATATGCAAATGTTCTCAATGAAGGAACGTCGTAAGACTATAGTCTTACTCTGTCGCTGTTAATCAGGCAAATGTTCAAAGGAAATACATTTCTAAGTTCCTCCAGTTCAGATATTTACAGCTAAAACCCGTCATGCCAAGTACACAGACCAAAGCATCTTCATTTACCTCGTATTCCATTAGTAAGAAGGACATTTCTCTCAAGTAGCTTTTTTCCTGAGAACCGATACCTTATACAAAAAACTCCCGCGAGAATGCTTCTTGATCCCTAAATCTTAACTTCATCGATTCTAGTCAACTGTTAATTATCCTACATGCCCTCATAATCTACCCTAAGTTCTCCCTCTTACGTTCGTACATCTCATTTGCTAACGCTCTAACTTGAACGTCTCTTTGGGCTTTGTATTAGTTGAACACTCCAGAAAAGACGCTATAACATCATTCAGCAAAATCACTTTTTACACTTTCGATTATAAATTACACAAATTTAAAAAACAAAACAAAACAAAAAACAGATAATATGCTAAAAATGTGTTTATTCTCCTTGTTAAAATCATTTACACTATTTACATTGTCCGGACGGTTGTCCTCATTTTTGTTGCCATATCCAGGACGTTTCGGTTGTTGTACACTCCAGCCTTCTTCTGGTGATTGGTATTTCGAACCGAACACTTTATTTCATCCACTTGGGTATATTTTTCTAGTGCTATGTGCCATGCCTCACTCGAATATCCCAGTTTTAGGGAGAGAATCATGCAATGGATCTTATGTTCACAAGTGCCGGAAATTTAGATACTTAATTAACTCGATAATTAATTAAAAGATTATGTAATATTTTGCAAAATTTTGTTAGTAATATACATCAAAATCAATATACTAAAATAAATATATATATATATATATATATAAATCTATTTAAAAAGTGGATTCTCAGGTTTAACGCAACCCTCTAAAATTTCTGCTTTTAACTTATTGGTATGGGGGAGGTAAACGTTGGGATTAAGAGTAGAGTTAATTTGACTTGAAAAGTTACCCCCTAAATTAAAGCAGTAAAATAAATAATTGTATTTAAGAAGCTTAATAATTTCAGATATTACCTAGTTTCCAGCAATGTCCCGGAAGTGTTGTGTTGTTGCTTGCAAAACAATTAGGTGGGTACAAAAATAATGACGTAATAATGTCGTTTTTTGACGTTAAAAAAATACGTCAAAAAACGACATTATTACGTCATTATTTTTACGCCAACCTAATAATTACAGAAGCCAGCAATACAAAACTGTGTGTAAGATGAGAGAGAGCTATGGAGTTCCAGATGCCAATCTGAATGTTACCAAAAATACAGTTATTTGCCAAATACATTGGCCTTCACATTTTCATACCATAGAAGTTCATTGAAAAGTGGGCCCGCAAAATCCACCCCCTGTATGGCCAGATGTGCCAAAGCGTCAAATATTTACGCCCTTTGCTCTTCAAAGGGACATAAAAAAAGCCTCCAGTACTGCTCGAAATCATTGATTAATTATACAAATTTGAAAGAAAGTCTAATCAACAGGAAAAAAAAATTGGTGTGTCCAGTTATAGCATTTTGGGCTGAAAATATTTTAACTTCTCAGTCGTCGAAAGTTATCTCACTCTTTATTTTGAGAATTTATTTAAAAAATTGCAGTTTGAAACATTTCATTATGGAGTTAAGTGTTATATTAGCAGCCTGTCCATTGACCATGTAAATACAGTTGATACTTGGTCAACATTGAAATAAATTATCCAATATTAAAATTGGCTTTTGATAACAAGAAGAATATCTTGAGTCAGCACTTTTCAACAATGGCCCCCAAAATGGTTGGAATAAAATACAGCTCAGATATAGTAATACGCGCTTTTGAGTACTATGCAAAATCACGGTCATGTATAACAGGATTTTTAATTACCATCATTAGCAACATGAATGACATTAAAAGTTTGAAAATTTAATGAAAAATCTTTTTTTGCTATTTATATTTAATACTCTTAATGCCAGTCAATGAGGGTGCATAATTCTTCATGATGAAATATATATCAAGAAATTTTTACTGTATCATGGAAAACAACTATTTGGTAAGTCAACTGACAATCCATCTCTACTTGCTCTGTTGAGTATGTCTTAAGAGGGGGGTCCAAACATTCCTTACAAGACTGATTCTAATTTCAAAATTTATATCAGCCGTTTTATTTAAACAAAATGAGTTAACAGTTCAGGCTTTCGCCCCTGTATCAGATGATGTAAAGATTATTATGTGATGGCAACGGAAAAAAAATCAAGCTTTTGTAAATTATATCCCACACTCCCTGAAAAACCTTGGTTAACTGAAGTTAATAAACATTTGCTTTTTGATTATGTTCATCTATTGAAAAATATTCTCAATTTTTGGCTCACAAAAAAGATAGAACGAATTTTTGATGATAATGGAGTGAAACAGTTACAAATGGGCACATCTTAAACAATTATATCGTTTTGAATCTAAAAGACTTTCAGATTTAAATGAAATTTCCATTGCTCGGAAGCATATAGAAAGAAAGCGGGTTTCTTCTTGCTTCAGAGTGTTTTCAGTAAAAAAAACATATAATGCACTATACACTCAGTTTGAAATAAGTGCGGATAAAAGTGATACTGTAATCTCCATAAACAAGGTTTTGACATAGTAGAACATTTTAAATATTAAGACGCTTCAATTTTATAAACTATGCAATGACCGTCTACAAGCTGAAATCAGATCTCCAAATGACAGTCGACTTGATTTTATCATTGAGTCTGGTCAAATGCCTCTCAATATGGCTGGCAGTCAAGGTAATCGTATAAAACAATTATCCAAACACTCTGCTACTACAATACACCATACTTGTAATAGAATTGTTAGTCTATGTTGACACCTTTTAGCTACAAGCCATAAATATGCGCTACCTGGGCATAATTTCCAGCTGATCCATTAGAAAAAGAATTAAGTAAACTTCGTCAAGAATCAGGTGGTAACTATTTTATAAATATCCAAAAGTGTATTGAAAAGCTGCGTATTAAGCAGACATGTTTAGTTTTAAATCAGAATGTAAATACTGATGTTTTTTTATGCTAAGCCAAGTCATCAATGTAAATATTCTGATTATAAACTTTGTGAGGAAGTTTCAGACATATTTGACATATATATCTGGAAATTTTAGAACCATCTCATTCTGATGAACTAAAATGGTTCTTGTATACATAGCTGAATATATTACAAGAAATGATAATCAACCCAGTGAATATGAAGCCCATTTTTATTAGGAAAACTATGGAAAATATACCAATTAAGTTGACCGTGAAATACTAAAGGTTCTTTCTGACCACATTGCTGATGCTTATTTTTATTTCTTTTTCATACAATAAAGGAAAAGGTTTGCTATAAATAATTAAATAACATTTTTGCGCTGATTTCTGGGTTTCATTTTTTTCAAGATGGAGAGAAAGCATGCTCATATATTTGCAAATATAGTTTTGAAAAAAACCTTTGCAAATATTACACACTCAAATCAGACAAAAAACAGCTTTAAACGTGTTGAAACTTTCCTAGAGTGATTTTGTTTTTCTCTGTATATATTTCTGAGATCATTGATTGTCATATAGACATTTTGATTGATGCACTTCAGCCTTCTTCATGTACAACTTGTTGAACTCTGTAACTTTAACGGAAATTTCAACTGGACTCTTTATTTTTTTCCTTGGTGTAGATTAAATAAAGGGTTCGTGGGACCCATAGTGTGAATGTTTCTCTTTCAACATTATATGTTTCATATCTTTACCAGAAATCTTAACTACATCTTTATTGTGTTTAATACTTATCAGTGTCCACAACAAAAATACATATTTTCATTTATTTAACTTTAAACAAATCCTATTATCTTCAGGTATGTGTCAAAATATTATTCTAAGTATTTTCAAAAATAGTTAACATAATTTTCTTCCCAAATTTCTGCAAATCAAACATTTTTCAATGGGCCTCCAGTTCTGTCTCTTATTTGCTCCCTGAGCAGGCCTGGAGGATAGTACGCTATAGTCACGACCCTAGATTATTCAACCAACGTTTTTAGCCACAGGGCCATGTCATAATACAATACCTTATCTCAGAAATATAAACAGATATTGTGCAAATCAATAAAGAAAATACGTTATTTTTTTTAATTCATTTTTAAAAAGGACACGCTGACTGATATGAAAAGAGAGTCAAAACGGTTGGTTGATTGGGTTTTATGGCATATCAACCACTGTGGGTCATTTAATGCCAAATTAAGGCATATATATATATATATATATATATATATATATATATATATATATATATATACACACACACATATACCTATACATATATGAAATATACAGCACTATCAAACATATAGCTGGCAACATTATTGTTTCAAAAACACATAGCTGGCAACATTATTTTTTCCACAAAAAGTATAGCTGGCAACACTATTTTTTCAAAAAAACGTATAGCTGGCAACACTATTTTTTCCAAAAAACGTATAGCTGGCAACACTATTTTTTCCAAAAAACGTATAGCTGGCAACATTTTTTCAAAAACATATAGCTGGCAACATTGTTGTTTCAAAAACACAGCTGGCAACATTGTTGTTTTAAAAACGCATAGCTGGCAACATTACTTTTCCAAAAAACGTATAGCTGGCAACATTATTGTCTCAAAAACGCATACCTGGCAACATTAATGTTTCAAAAATGTATAGCTAGCAACATTGTTGTTTCAAAAACGCATATCTGGCAGCATTATTGTTTCAAAAACGTATAGCTGGCAACATTTTTTCCCAAAAAGCGTATAGCTGGCAACATTATTGTTTAAAAAAAACCGTATAGCCGGCAACATTATTTTTTTCGAAAAACGTATAACTGGCAACATTATTTTTCCGAAAACATTATCTGATGCCTTGTTGTTGGACGTAGTTTCTCGTCATACCCAGGACGCGTGTAGTTTATCGTCATACCCAGGACGCGGATGTAGTTTATCGTCATACCCAGGACGGAAGTCAAAAGGGATAGCGCTGAATAATGCCAGTTACAATTAAATGCTTCAAATCACAAAAACTGAACAAACATTTTAGCCAAACTAATATTCTTCTAAAATTATTTCATCTTATCTAGATGTTAAGGTGAAAATTATAAAAGACTACTGATGGTAATGACTTGAATACAAAAATATTTGAATACAAAAATGCTGGAATTGTCTAAAGTGCTTAACTATGGCGTAAAATAAAACTGATATGAAATAAATATTTGGGCGTATTTTTTCCTTCTTTCCGTGGTTTCGAGTATCAACTTCGCCAATCAATATTATTCGTTTAAGGTTAGGATTTCCCTGCTATTCTGATTAGGGAGACATTTCCGCTCCATGATGCTTCAGTTTAACGTCAGCCATCTTTAAAAAAGAAAGGAAGAAACTGTGATGACCGGAAATTGAAAATATGACCATCGTTACATTTTTTTTCGTCTATTTTTTCTCTAGATCCTGTCGTTTTTTCTCATCCGATATTTCTCTGCTTATTTTTCTTCCAACTCTTTCTTTATTTTCTTTCATCTTTTTTAGTCCCTTTCTTTATCTCGTTTCTTTATTATTGTCTTTATTTTCTCACCGTAATATTCTTGTTATCTTTATCTCTCTGTTTCCAAACGAACTGGGGGATATGGACAACGGACAGTGCTTAAAGCATCGTCCTTGTTCTTTAACTAAGAAGAAAAACAAAACAATTATCGACAAAATAATCAATGACGAAAGAAAACTAATTTATTGCATAAAATAATAAAGAAAATGATCGTCACGATACGACAATCGTAATGGTATTATTATCCGTTTCCTTATAAGAAAACATTCTGCATTCATTAATCGAACAGTCAGTGCTGCTGTCAGTTGAGATTTATATATTTTTTTCTCTTAAAGAAATTTTTCAGGAAAATAGATTACTCGGATCCAGTAGCTGTTATGGCTCTTTCCAATACTTATGCGTGTTTCCTTTCTAAACTTTTTTAAGTGGTGTGAAATGTCTTTTATTTACATGTGCTATCCATTTTAGTTGTTGCGGCAGTTAGATATTACACAAGTGATTTTATTGCTGTCATATGGTATGGATTCTTTGTGATTATGTAGCAACCGTCAAGACAGAATGATCGAAGGTGTGGTCTTTGTCAAACCCACAGGTTTCACTCGCTCAAAGCCATTCTTAACCATTGATCTAAGAAAGCAGTTGTATATAACTGGCAATTTAAATGTATCTGAACGGTTTTGGAGCCATACATGCCATTCATATAAAGTCACGATCTAATGAGGCTATTAGACATGACTTGGGTTTTCAGGTTTTTATTTATTTATTTATTTATTTATTTATCTTATTATTTTTTTTTGCTACAGTGTAACCAGGATATAAGAGAGTTGTCGGGACCGGAGAATAAGTCTCTTATATCCGGGTTTCTCTTATATCCGGGTTTTGTCTATTTTGTTTAGCTAAGTATGGATCTAATTTGGGACTATATAAAATCTCTCTTATATCCGGGTTTCTCTTATATCCGGGTTTGGTCTATTTTGTTTAGGTAAGTATAGCTCTAATTTGGGACTAGATAAAATTTCTTTTATATCCTGGTTTCTCTTATATCCGGGTCTCTTATATCCGGTTTGCACTCTATTTTGGGAGTAACTGTCTCCAGTACAACCTATTCTATGTTCAATTTCTTTTTCTCCTATACTAAATTTCTATAACGGATCCATACACCAAGGTTTTAGAAATGTTTAGTACTATTTCCACTTATTATACTTTAATGATGGATGAAAATCACAATTTAAATTTAATCTCCTAGCTCTCACTCTGGCCAGTACAAAATGGTCGCAAACTACATGAAAACTGCCGTAGAAGCATGAAAAAAATCTATTATTACCACTATCGAAGGGAGTTGGGAAATGCAAAATCGGTCTTGGCCTTCCCACTAACTTGGAGCATGTGCATGTAAATTTTGTTGCAAATCCGTAGAAAATTGCGGCCGTGCACACACACACACACACACACACACACACACACACATCCTGCAGATTGAGATTATTATTTTTATGTCTTTTTTTTTTAATTTACTGTATTTATGTTTATTTCTTACAATTATATTTGTTCAAAACTGTTTATGTACAACATAACACTAACACTTGTTAAATCTTGGGTTATTTATAATATTTACATAACTTATGTCTATGCAGTATATTTGTTAATAATCTGTTTTTTAAATAATTGGAGATGGAGAGCCGCGTTCGAATTCCAGTCGGCTTCGTTACATTCACTTATGTGTAAATACTCTTGGGAAAGGCATCAATCCATCACTCAATTCCCCTGCTGTGAACTGTATAGCAGGATAGACTGAGCCTTGGTTGGTGACCAGTCTACCGCAGAAAGAAACGACAAACTTCTGCAGGAAAAAAATCTTTTGACGAGTCATTCATGAATCGAAAGAGAGAGGATCGCCGAAGCGTGTATCATGTATGGCACTTAAATGACTGAAACCAAATTATTTTTGTGGTTAAAATCATGTTTATTATATATGCCGCTGTGATTTATTGTCCGTAAAAATAATTTTATTTGCTTATCGACAATATGGTTACGAAAGCCATTATTGTTCAGTGATTGTTTAATACTGAATAATTATTTATAGGATATTGTTAAGCAGAGTGAGAGAGATTAAATTAGCATGGCTGATGATATTTTGTTTTTTTAAGGACATTCGCTTTGATAGTTAAAGAGACAAGAGTTAATACTTGTGGCGTTTTTTTTTTTTTTTTTTTTTTTTTGCTAAGGTGATGATTATTCTCAATGAGGGCATAGAAAAATGAAAATATTGAGGCAGGGTTCGGTTTTAAGTTCGGTTTGAAAAGTAGGGAACTGCTTTCAAATCATTACTTTTTCTTCTATGATTAAGGTTTTAACAAAAAATGATGAGTCGTCCATGTAGCCGAACTGCAATGGGTAAATTGTCGCCAAATTATATTGTTAATTTCGCGCAAGCGCGTTGTTTGCTTTTGATTTTGTCAAATGTACAGTATAGTAGGGTCAGTTAAGAACCATAACGCACTTCACTCCGCCAAAAATTTGGAAACTGCATTTTCAGATATTTTTTGTAAATATATCTGTTATGTTCATTGTACGTAAATATTAAATATTTTGTTTGTTTTGTTAAAAAAAAAATATTTCGTGCCATGTAATAAATAGAGAAAGTCGGTACTAGAGGAGATCCCATTGCTACGCCATTAGTTTGTATATGTATATTCCATAGAAATGAACTTGGTTGTTATAAACTAGCAGTAATTTTCCTATAATTGCTATAATTTGCTATAATTGCTAAATTTTATTTTCGGAGCAAGGAGAGTGGGCTAGTTATAGTTTTTATAATGATATAAATAGTAAATTTATCAGGGATTCTGATAAAACTTTTTCAACTTCAAAGTAATCGGAATATTGCATACAATTTAGGCAAGTTACTATTCAAGTTTCCACGCGTAATAAAACGATTTATTTAGCACAATGAGAAACTCATCAAAACGTTAAACAGTCCGTTCTAATTAATGTTCTATTAATTAGAACGGACTGTTTAACGTTTTGATGAGTTTCTCATTGTGCTAAATATTTTTTTAAATAAAGGTTTTCTGCCTAAATGTACTATGTTTAATGGTACCTTTTTCAGATTTTCTTCAATTCTTTCCCTATATATTCTTATCCTTGTTTTGTCGACTATTTACACAAGGTTGTTAGGTAAATTATGCACTTGCTTTCCTTTGTCAATCTTGCCTTCAATATGACCTATGAGTTTCAAATTCTCTAAGCCCTCATTCCTCATGATATGCCCTAGAAATTTCAATTGTCTGTTTCTGATTCCAAGTTTAATTGTCCGTTATGTTTCCATTTTCTCAAAAAAATTTCTCGTTGCTCAGATATTCAGTCCATGGTATTCTCAGCATATTTCTGTAGAATATCTTCTGTTTCTGATGTTTAGAATAAGGGTCCTTTTTGTTTCTATTTTCTCTACAATGTCCAGTCCATGGTATTCTCAACATCCTTCTGTAGAACCAGATTTCTGTTGTCCCATGTCTTTTCTTAATCTGTAATGAGATTGTTCAGCATTCACCGTCAAATAGAAGGACCGATATTACATAACAATTCTTTTTTGTTTCTTAACTCTTTGCTTAGCTTTATTCGCTATCTCAACGCACCTTCGGATTTCGGTGCCCCACATTCCATCCTCTGCTAAAACACTTCCTAGATATCTAGAATTTTATACTTGCTTGATTTTAGAATCTCCAGTGTATAATTCGCATGTTGGTCTGTTTCTCATGCTGATAACCATATATTATGTTTTCTTACAATTGATAGTTAATCCTTTCTTCTTGCTATTCTTTACTCCTTTCTTTTTTATTATTTTCTACCTTTTTTCTCTTACTATTGTTTGCTACTTCTTAGTTTTCTTTCTGCGTCTGCTATCAACACTATGTCATCTGAATATCTTATGCTTTTACGATTGTGTCCGCTAATAAAAAATCGTAATAGCACTTCTAATTTTCTCAGGATCGCCTCACTGTAAATTAATCCGGAGAGAAGTAATATCCTTGTCTTACGCATTATTTTTTTTTTATCTTTGTGTATTTACTGAATTTCTTTCTATCCGTATGCAGGCGGTTTGAACCCAGTATAAGTTCTGGATTATTCCGACATCCTACCCAAATATATATAAAGCTTACATAACAGTTCAAACAGTTCTTTATGACGTGCTTTATCAAACCCTTTTACATAATCTATAAAACATAGGCATACATTATTTTGAAATTGTATTGTTATTTCCATTAAAACACTGAAAATAATTTAATCGATTTATTTGCATGTACTCTTGGTAACGGTATCTACAAAAAATACGGAATTATATAAAAGAACATATTTACAACTATTATGGAACCATCTAAATAAATATATACGCATATAAATACAAGACGTTTTTCTACAACCTAAACATCACGTACTGAGCAAGTACTATGAGTCGATGTGCACACCCGGCCATGTTTATTTAAAGGAAATTTGAGAATAGCGTTCAGACCGGAAGTAGGTAAGGGAGATAACTGGCATTCTGACATGGCTTTAATTATTTGAGGAGTCGTTTAGCATCCGTCACTGATTGCAATATTCTTTACGGCCGCCATCTTTCCGTTTTATCCTCAGCAAATACTTCTAGCTCTTTCTTTCCTTTGCTCTCTTTCATTTTTCTCTATTTCTTTCTTAGATTCTGTCATAATCTGAAATATTCGGCCCTGAAACTTTTCTTTTTCTTTCTTAGTCTATTTCTAAATACTTCCTCGGTTTGTCCCAGTGTGACAGGCTTTCGTTCATATTACGATGAAACACCGGTTCCCGTAAAATCACCAAAGTTAAGCAACATCAAGCCTAGTTAGTATCTAGATGGGTAACCGCTTGGGAATACCAGGTGCTGTCATTTCGGATGTACAGGATAATGGATAACGGTTAGAAGTTGAAGAGCTGAGTTCTAAACTCAGTCGTGTTTTTTTTTTATATTCATTTAGGCGAATAAATACCCAGTTTTGGGTTAATTAGTAAAACCTCTATCACTAAATCATTATTATCTCGAAAACAAATTCTTACAATCTAAAAATCTTTTCTGGCTTTAAATAACCTACAAAGGGTTGATAAGCCGTAAAAAAACCAATCAATCAATCAGTCAGTCTTAATGCAACACAAGTGCTAATATAAAAACAGAAAGATTTTACAACACGTTTTCAAATAGGAAAGAGCTGCTTTTTTAAAAATAAGCATTTGAAATGATGAATTTTTACCTGAGACAGAACGCCTACCAATGTCTGTATGTACTACTTTAATTAAAGGAGAAAGTAATTTACTAATACGAAGGTGTATAGAAAGTGATTTAACCACCAGATCATCCACAGTAAATTTACGTCCAGTTTCTTACAGAATTTCGCCTTTCTTCGGAGATCTTCCATTATCACAATGTTGGATACTTACTAACAAAAGTGTTAAAATATAAACATAATCAAAAAGTGACTAAATGAAATCGGCTATGCTATATAACCAAACACATATTTAGAAAATAAATTTAAAAGTTAAATTTAATAAATGTTATTCCTGCGAGCAATATTCAAAGCAAAGTCGAATGATAGAAATATGTAAGATAGATTTTGGTGAGAGAAATTGTTTCGCACGACACACTGAAACAAAAATGTTTAATAAATTCTATATTCCTCTTGAAATTTGGCCTGCCGTTCAGTTTGGCCATGACCGATGTAAATGCTGCAGACTTTCAAGAGATATTTAAGAATCAATGTCTACTTTTTATGACTGCTCAAAGCCTTTGATTCAGTTTTGAACAGACATTTAACCAATAATACTGTCTTAAATATGGGGAAAAGATATGTCAGTTTTACGTACGCGAACTATGTTAGGAAAATCAATAACAAAGTGGAGAAAAAAAAACTTTTCGTGAGAAAACTCTAGGAATTTAAATAAAATATTACATGAACACAAATGGGATATTCTACAAAACAAAACTAAATGCATTAGAATGAGTCTATTATTTATAAAATACTACTTTAATTAAAGGAGAAAGGAATTTACTACGACGAAAGTGTATAGAAAATGTTTTATTTGCTAGATCATCTACAGTAAATCTACGTTCAGATTCTTACAATATTTCACCTTCTTGGCAGATCTGTTATCACAATGTCGGATACTTAGTAGCAAAAGTGATAAAAATATAAACAATGCAAAAAATGAATACTATATACCCAGACACATATTTAAAAAATAAATAAATTTAAATATTAAACATTTCAGCGTCTCGTCTCCTTTCTGTGCATGTGTAGACGAACCACCATAAACATCACTTTCGACCGATGAAGTCCTAATGGATGAAATGCGTCACACGAAAAAAAATTTCCACTTTACCATTGAATTTTCTTGTATTAAATATAGAACAATAATATTCCCAAATTTGTCTTCCATTTTTTTCTTTTTACAGATCATTTTTACATGATAAACAAAACGTATTGCAAATAATTGATATATATCTGTTGAGACTTGAAATTGTACACATGAAACCTTCTTCCGACCAGAGCAGAACGTTACAGATTATTTTCTAGTAGTTTTATAATATTGTCTCGTGAACTTTTCTTCATATTAAAATAATTAAAGAAAAAGACTGGAATAAAAATAAAGTCTAAAAAGAAAGAAAATTAAAACAGAAAAAAGAAAATTTCAAAATAGAAAGAAAGCAAAAAGAAAAGTGAACTTTAAAATAAAAAGAGATATAACCATTGTCATTGCAAAATCGACAAAACAAACTGGTAATTTCAAGCAAGCAAGAAATAAAGAAAGACATTTTGAAATAAAAAGAAAGCATTATATTCCAAATAAAGAAAAATAAAATCAATTTTAGAATAAGTAGAAAGCATTTTAACGCAACGAAAGACAGAAACATTTAGAAACGATAGAAAACATTAAGAGCCAAAGAAAGAAAAAAGGAAGAAAAAACAGAAATTTTAAAGAGAAAGAAAGCATTAAAATACAAAAAAAAAGAAAAAAAGGAAGAAAAACAGAATTTTTAAAAGAGAAAGAAAGCATTTTAATGCAGAGAAAGAAAGAAAGAAACATTTAGAAAAGATAAAAAGCATTATAATTCAAAGAAAGAAAAAAGGAAGAAAAACACAATTTTGAAAGAGAAAGAAAGCATTAAAAATCCAAGGAAATAAATAATAAGAAAGAAAATGTTAAAATAGAAAAAGAAAATAGAAATAGAAAGAAACAATTACAATCCCAAGGAAAAAAAAAAAAAAACAACGAAAGAACAATTTAAAAAAGAAAGAAAGCATTAAACTAAAATGACCGAAACATAGTTAAAAAAAAAAACAAAAAACAAAAACAAAAAGAAAAGATGACTAAATTCTACAGAGTTCAATATTCACTACAAGTATGGCTTTTGTGTCAAAGTCAATTAATGTTAATGATTATTAATAACCATCTCCGGGATTTTCTCTGACAGAATTATTTGTGCATTTTCCGCTGGCACCAGAAGTGGGTGTTCGAGTCTAGCTAGAAAAACAGATTATTTTAAATACTGATTTAAAAGAGAGTTAAACCTTCCCCACTTAAAACATTGGTGTAATACAATCTTCTTCTTTTACCCTGATAGAGCATATGAAATAAAAAAAAGAACAAGCTCAGTAAATATCACTGAGAAGAAAAAAAGAAATCAAGAAGGACGTGAGAAAAAAGAAAGCAAAACTAAAACTAAAAATCACCCGCCACCCAAACAAAAAGAAAAAGAAAAAAGAAAAAGAAAACTGGTCAATCGTAATCGATGCTCTCCTTCCTGAACGTTGGGGAGGGTGGTCTTCATTGCAATCTGACAAAGTCTTATTAAATCGCTGCTTGCGTTGCAAACAAGCTATCAAGCCTTAATCTAGTCCTGAGGACGAACAAGGACGAGTCACGAACACAAAATGCGAAAAAGCGACAGCGATCAGCGGATGAGGGTGGCGGGCAGAATCTAGCAGAGGCGACACGAGACATGAACAGTGGTGAGTTGGAATACACGCCTGACCACGACATCCCCAACATTTTTTTTTTTCTTTGCTTTTCTCTTTCTGGTATCTTGCTTCTGATTCTGTTGACGCTAAAACCATCGTCCGCCATATTTGCGTGCTGGACGAGCCATGATGAAACTGTGATTGGATAAGCTAATTGTCTAATTATGTACCTATTATTGCCCGGAGGTTTGGATGGCAAGGGTGTTATTGCTTTCGAATAAATCTTAGAGTGATAAAAGAAAGAACAAATGCTTTTCCTTTTCTTTTTTTTTTTTTTTTCCTTTTTCGCGCCAACCAAAAACGGATTGTTTTTCACTGTTTTTCTTTCTTTTATATTTCTCAATGTCGCTTTTGTCTTCTTCAATAAATCCACATTTAAATTTAATTCTTCCTACATTTTGTTTTCTCACATTAATTCTCAGGTTTTATCCTTCAGACATTTTTTTCTTTTTCTTATTATTGCTTTCTTTTATTCTCACTTTCTTTATAAAAACATTTCTTTCATTTCATTCTATATCGACGTTTTGCATTACTTTCTTTCATATTATCTTCCATTATAATCCTTTTTATTTAATGGCAGTTTTTCTTCCCGATCTTCTTTTCTCGCTTTTATTCTTTCTTTAAAAAAATTTCTATTTCATTCATTTCAATTTTCTTTACAGACTTTATTCCTATTTTTTCAACGATTTCTTTCATTCTCTCTTTTTTAAAAACTTTTTTATTTCGTTTCATTTTTAACGGCTTTTTTCGTTGTTTATTTTATTCCCTCTTTCTTTATAGTCTTTATTTCTCTCTTTTCAGATTTTTCTCAGAATTTTATTCCTTTATCTCATTCTATACATATTTTTTATTTTAAATTTTCTTCTTTTTTTTCAACCTTTTTCCCTTGCCTACTTTCATTCATTTTCTTTATATCTTATATTTTTTTCAATTTTCTTATCGTTTCTTTATTCATTTCGACGTTTCACTCATGTTTTTTTTTTATTTTTGCTTTTATTCTTTCTTATTTTTCTATTTATTTTTTTTACTTTTCTTTCTTTTATGCAAAATTTTCCATACTCACTTCGGCTTTTCCTAAATCCTTTTGTGTCCTTCCTTGTTACCTTTTATTTTACTTAAGAATGTTCAGAGAAAAATTCCTCCATTTTTTTTTTTCATTCTTGTTTTTTCTTCTTCCCTATAATCTGTTCTTTCTTTTTCATTCTTTTTTTCAAGTGTTGTTTATATTATTTTTAATTATTTTTTATTTTTTTCAACCGTTGTTTCTTCTTTTTCTTTTACAATTCCTTTCATTGATTCTTTGAATTATCTCTTTTGCCTTGAATTTTTCTTTCAACTTTTCTTCTTATTTTTCATTGCTTTTCTTTATTATTATTTGAATTCTTCTTTCTTTATCGTTTCCTCTATTTGGCTCTTTAATCTTTCCTTTTACTTTCTTTTATATTTCAATCATTTAACAGTTCAATCAATTTTCGTCAACATTTTCTTTTCGTTGTTCTTGCTTTTTTATTTACATATATAAATATTCTGTCCTTTCTTTGTGTCTCTTTCTTTCTTTCTTTTTTCTTTCTTTCTTTCTTTCTTTCGTTCAGCTATTTCCCTCTGCATGTATTTCTTTCCTTTTTCTTTCTTTCTTTATTATTTTCTGTTCTACTCTTCTTTCATATATATCTTTCCCCATTTCTTTCTTTCTTTCTTTCTTTCTTTCTTTCCTTTTTACTCTTCATTCAGCTATTTCTCTTTACTTTCTTTCTTTCTTTCTCTTCTACTCTTCTTTCAGATATTTCTCTTTACCTTACTTTCTTTTTTGCTTTCTTTCTTTCCTCTCTACTTTTCTTTCAGCTATTTCTCTTTTCTTTCTTTCTTTCTTTCCTTCTTTCTTTCTTTCTTTCTTTCTTTTGTACTCTTCTTTTAGCTATTTCTCTTTCCCTTTCTTTCTTTTCTACTCTCCATTCAGCTATTTCTTTCTTTCTTTCTTTCTTTCTTTCTTTCTTTCTTTCTTTGTCCATGATTTCCTTTCTTTTTTTCTTTCTTTCTTTCTTTCTTTCTTTTCTACTCTTCTTTTAGCTATTTCTCTTTCCCTTTCTTTCTTTTCTACTCTTCATTCAGCTATTTCTTTCTTTCTTTCTTTCTTTCTTTGTCCATGATTTCCTTTCTTTCTTTCTTTCTTTCTTTCTTTCTTTCTTTCTTTCTTTCTTTCTTTCTTTCTTTTAGCTATTTCTCTTTCTTTCTTTTCTACTCTTTATTCAGCTGTTTCTCTTTTTTTCTTTCTTTCTTTCTTTTCTACACTACTTTTAGCTATTTCTCTTTCATTTTCTTTTTTTTTTCTACTCTTCATTCAGTTATTTCATTTCTCTTTCTTTCTTTTTTCTTTCATTTCTACTCTTTCAGCTTTTTCTCTTTCCCTTTCTTTCTTTCTTTCTTTTCTACTCTTCTTTCACCTCTTTCCCTTTCTTTCTTTTTCTACTCTTCTTTCATCCATTTCTATCTACGTTCCTTATCTTTTCCGTTCTTTCTGTGATGAGTCTTTCCTCGGTTGTGGCGCGATGGAACGAGAAAACGAACAAGAACTGGTAATGCGAAACGCGTTGATTGGGACGTCGGCCGTGACGAAAAACGTGAAGCGATGGAAATCAGATACGATGATCACTTCGGGATTTAGTGTCGATTGCAAAGGACGAAGGGAAGAGGTTAGGAAATTAGCAAAAGCTTGATACGTTGACGGCAGGACGAGAAAGAAAGAAAGAAAGAAGTGGCGGCAGCAACAACTGCTAAGGAATTGAAATTTCCTCAACGGAGTTTCTTATTAGACGCTGGGTTATTGTAAGTCAGTATTCGAAGGGAGGTGATTTTGATTGGCTTAGGAGAGATAAAGAAAACAAATAGTCACGCAAAGAAAGTCTGAAGAGAAAAAAAGAAAGAAATTAAGAAGGAAACTGATCACCACGCATGCGCTGTTCTTTACAAAAACAAAAAAAAAAACAATTTGAAGACAGGAATAACGGAAAATGAGTACTAAACAGGAAAAAATGGAATGAAAAGGGAGGAAATTAAGTATATTCAGTTAACAATCGATTAATTCTAGTTTTATAATAATATATTCGACTTAGTACGATCGTATTTTGTTGTCTGTGAGTCTCTAATACACTATATCGCAGAATCCATCTTGCATATTTACAAATGTACCATTTGTCCGTGCATTGAATACCGTTGCCATATCTGGTCTTGTGCCTTTGCTATACATCTCAAGATTCTTGAGAAAATCCAAAAAAGGATTTGTAACATAATCGATCCTGACTTCAGTCTTTTTTTCACCGACATGACGTGGCTTCTCTCTGTCTTTTCTATAAATATTTTCATGCTAACTGCTGCTTTTCCCTGGTGCCCCGACTGTATGAACTTAAGCGTTCAACTATATCTCACCGTTAGATTGACAACTAGCTCTCACCGTTTTCCTGTTGAACTACCCTACATGCAAGCTACTAGTCGTCTGCTGATGGGTTGCCGATGGTAACGCTAGCGGTCCTCTGGTGGTACCTACCGGTGTGCCACTAGCGATTCGCCATAACACGCTGAGGCGAACATGCTGAGGCGAACACGCGGGCCACCAGCAGTAAACTCTAGAGGCATGCCACCCAGTAGCTATTAGGTTGGTGCAAAAATAATGACGTAATAATGTCGTTTTTTAACGTTAAAAAATACGTCAAAAAACGACATTATCACGTCATTATTTTTGCACCAGCCTAATAGATGCAACCAACATTTCTATTTTTATAGTTTCTTTTCTCACATTTGTCGCCTGTGGAAAATTTCCCAGTTTCTTGCTTCCCTGACGCCTATAATCTTCAAAAATTTAAATGCAAACTCAAACGCCATCTTTTACTTTTTTTTTTAAGCATTTCACCCCAAGCAAGGCGGGAGTTCCACTAGCATGGAAGGGGTTACAGAGAGTTGGAGCAAGAATAAAGAGGCGCGATAGAGGAAAGGATGAAGAGAAGGATGGGGAATACATCAAGGCCTCTGGAGATGTCAATTGATGTTGCATTTGAATATTTGGAGATTATATGCTATCCGGGAAGCAAGTAAGAGGAAGGGAGTTCCACAGATTGGAAGTGAGAGACATGAAGCTATTGGGGTAGAAGAGACAGTTACATTTAATCATTTCGACAGTGAAAGGGTGGGATTGAGATGCCAACCTAGTAACACGCTTAAATTCATGCAGTTTGGAAATAGCTCGTCGGAGCAGTTACCGAGAAAGTATTTGTAGAAAAGACAGAGGGAAGCGTGGGCACTTCTGTGAGAAAGAGACTGTAGGCGAGATGCCAGACCAGGACTAATCACATTGGATATCCGTCTCTGGATTTTGTCGAAGACCTTGAGACGAACATCTTCGGCCTTCTTGAACATTGTTCCTTCGCTTGTCCTTTCCTCTATCCTCTTCATTCTCAGTCTTCTCATTCTCTCTCAATTTCACTCCGTGACACGCCCCACACACACACTGGCATTATCGAATTACTTGGGAGTGAAACGATTAAATAAAAACTTTGGGGTCTGGAGTACAGTGTCGAAACTGTACGTGATTTTAGCGTATATCGTACTGTCTGAATATTATTTTAGAATACATGAATTTAAGCGTGCTACTAGATTGACATGTAGGTCCCATCTTTTTACTGCTGAAATAGCAACTACCATTTCTTCTCCGACAGTTTCTATTCTCTGACGAGCTTTTTACTCTGGTGTGCTACATGAATTTAAACGTGGTACTGGATTGGCATTTAGTTCCCAAGTCTTTTCTATTGAAATAGCGAAATGCGACCTCCACTAGTTCAACAGTTCCTTTTTCTCGCACTTCCTAACAATGAAACTCCCCTCCGTTTACTTGCTTCCCTGACAACTACAATCTTCAAAAAATTAAATGCTACGTCAATCGCCATCTTTTATCTTCTTGAATCCCGTTCATCTTTTTTTTTTGCTATACTCAGTGTTTTCTCACTTTCACTGACTGTATCCTTCTGCATACTAGCGACATTACCACCTTGCTTGGGGTGAAATGATTATATATATTAAATCAAATATGTGGTGCAGTTCAATTTATATTAAAATGAATCATTCATTAAAAAAAGTAGATTAGTAAAGTTAATGATATAAAATGGCGAAATCCCTTCGCTAAGAAAATTTTAAAGAAGCATTAACCTAACAGTCACTCGATGAATGTTATGATACTTGTTTTTAAAAATTATAAGCTGTATAAGGTCTTTGTTTAATACGCAAGTGCTTCCGACTGTACATTCAGTCATCTTCAGGCATGGAAATTATTTTGTTTTTGGTAAAATTCAGGTAGCATCCGAGACGAAAAAAAATGTGAATCGAAATATGTTTTTTTCTGAAATGTGTTATTGATAACGGATAAAAACTTTTGGAGCGTGCAGTCGTGCAGGCCTGTAGGTAAAAATGAATAAATATACTATTTAATAAATAGAATACAATTCAAATACAAGGATCTACTAAAAAATAACATTTAAAATGATACAAAGCTGTCGGATTAATAAATATCCATTATATATATATATATATATATATATATATATATGTGTGTGTGTGTGTGTGTGTGTGCGTGTGTGTGCGTGTGTGCGTGCGTGCGCGCGCGCGCGCCTTTAATGCACATTCACTCGTTCATGTTTTTATCGAAAGGCATATTTGTTTAGTTTGGTGTCCGAAACACAAACAAAGCAATCTCTAAAGAATTAATGGATTTTATTTAATCTGACATATTTTTTCAATATTACTTCAAACGTTATTCTTAATGGTTAGCCGTATTTGAGTAGACGCACCGTTTATTTTAAACAGTATTTATTTCGTCTACCGCCCTGTGTATTCGAGAATAGTTAATAAAGAAAATGTGCCCGACGGCAGGATTCGAATTCACGTACCCTGTTATTTTAGGCGGATACCCGTATTTATATAAGACCTCCGTTATGTTAGACAGATACCCGTATTTGAGTAATCACCCCGTTATCTTAGGCGGATGTGAATAAACGTTCCGTTATATATATATACATATATATATATATATATATATATATATATATATATATATATATATATATACACACACACACACACACACACATATATATATATATATATATATATATATATATATATATATATATATATATATCTTCTTTTGACTACTTTACGTTATTTTTTAGTGGATACCCGTATTTGAGTAGACACTCCGTTTATTTTAAACAGTATTTCTGTTTATATCTCTGAGGTGAGTTATTATGATTACTTACATTATTTACTTCATTCGTACTGTTATCCTCATCGTCATTCCCATATTCACAACGTGTCGGCCGTTGTGTTCTCCGGCCTTCATCGAAATAAATGCGGCGATGGATAAATCATGCGGAAGATTGATTTCTTTAATCTTTAGAGAACAGCCACTCTGAATTTTGAATCTGGATTTAAAACTAACCTGAAGAGAGATGAGTTCCCTCAGTCTAAGTTACCTTAGACAGATTCAATGATGTTAAATACTCTTTTCTCTGTTCCTAATGAGTTTCCTGTTTCGTAATACTTAGTCATTAGAAGGCATTTTTCATTGTTACCATCTGTCTGCGAATTTTGGAATCGCATTTTCCGTCCTCTGTCAAAACACTTACCAAATATTTAAATTTTTGTATTTGGTTGATTTTAGCAAATTGTAATTCGTATATTGGGCTCTTTTCTCTTTCTTTTTTTCTTTTTCTTACACACATACATTCAGTCTTTTTTACAACGGATGTTTAGTCTTTTCATTTCACTTTGCTACGTTCCTCGGAGTTTCTGCATTTTCTTTTCTTTGTCTGGTATCAACACTGTGTCATCTACATATCTAATAGTTTCAAGATTTTGGTGATTTTTATGTCTTATTTTTAACTGAATGTATGGATGATTTATGTATGTGTCTGAAGTTATGGAAAATGTTTTATTCTAAAAATACGTTTGGCATATTATTTGGAGAACGGCCAATCTGAATTTAAACCCTAACCGGAATAGAGAAGTGTTCCGTCAGATTATCTAGTTTTAGACCCATTCATTGATGCAATTTCTCTTTTCTTTATTTTTAACGAGATTTTCTATTTCTGATTCCTGTTTTTTGATACTCTGCTTAGCTTTTAAAAAGCATCTTTCCCTCTCCCGATTTCGTCGGTGTCTCTCTTCTGTCTTCTGTTAAAACACTTACTTGATATTTAAATTGTTGTACTTGCTTGATTTTAGCATCATCAGATTATAATTTGCATCTTAGTTCTCCTTTTATTTTTTTTTTATTTTTTTATTTGTTGCTAACAACCATACATTCTATCTTCTTACAATTGATGTTTAGTCATTTCTTTTCGCTTTCTTTTACAGCATTCTCAAAGAGATCCTCTATTTTTCTTTCTCTTCCTGCTATTATCACTGTGTCATCTGCATATCTAATATTTTCAAGATTTTGGGCGCCTTTGTAGGAGAGGCAAACTTAATTTAAAATCTGGATTTAAACACTAAGAGGAATAGAGAAAGGTTCTGTCATGCTAACTTAAGCTAAGTTAAACACATTCGTTGATGTTAAATATTCTTTTCTCTCTTTCTTACGATATTTTCCTGTTTCTTAACATTTTGCTCAGCTTTTCGAAAGCATCTTTCTCTATGTCTATGTGTCTTCAGATTTCTATTAAAACACTTCCTAAGTATATAATTTGTATATAGAAGGCTATCTTGCTTTAGATACATCCGTTGATTCTCTTTTGTATAAATATTTACTAAATTGAAGATTCTTCTACGTTGACATCCTATAACAGATTGTTATTTTCATTGCCAGTGTCGAACAAGTGAAGATATTACTTTGTGTCTGTGCGAGAAGGAAACGACAAGGGTTATAATACTTAAAATGCTTGAAGCCATTTTTATATCCAATACATATCGTGTCGAAATGTTACTCTTCTTTTTGTTGAAAAAGAAGAGAAAATAAGTGTTTAAAAGCTGACCGTTTTTCAAAATCGTTTTTTATTGCCAATTTCTTTTATAGTCTGTCTATATTTCTGAGATGAGGTATTATGTACAGTATTTACATTATGCGGACCATTGTCCTCATCTTTGTCGCCATATTTGTCACAATGTTTCGGCCGTTGTACGCTCCGGCCTTCTTCAGGTGGTTGGAATTTCGAACTGAACCCTTTATTTCGCTCACTGGGGGTAGACTGTTCTAGTTCCACGTGCCATATTTGATGGATGTCAGTTATCAGTTATCTCCTGCTAATTTTTCCCTCTGAAAGTTCTCCACTGCCTTAACCGGGTATTGAACTCACACTCTTTGGGTTTGTCACTGTATCTAACCAACGCCTTTATCCACTGTGCCATGTGTCCTTGAGGACAGTCTACCCCAGGGATCGAAATAAAGGGTTCAGTTCGGAAGAAGGCCGGAGCGTACAACGGCCGAAACGTTGTGACAAATATGGCGACAAAGATGAGGACAATGGTCCGCATAATGTAAATTTATTTTATGTTGAAATATTACATTTCTTTTTGTAGTACGGACAGAACAAGTATCTAAACGCTGACATATATTCGAAAACCGTTTTTACTCGTGAGTATTTTGCCGAAATATCACATATCTGTGTCGAGCACGAACAAACCAAATGTTTAATTGCTGAAAGATATTTGAAACCTATTCTTTGCTAGCGTCTTTCTTTTTATGTTCCATGTCCTTTCAGGACGTAGGCGATCATGGCCCGCAACCTCTCTCTATCCATTGCGGCTCTTAGCATGTTTCTTCCCTCAGCGTCCTCCCCAGACCACGTTCTTTCATCCACTTGCACAAACCCGCTAGCTACCTCATGCGTTGTTTTCTTTTGTCTTTCCCTCTATTCGACCCGTGCGCTCCAGGCGCTCTTTCCTCATTACGTGTCCCAGAAACTTCAGTTGCCTCTTCCTGATGTTAAATATAAACCTCTTCCTTGTTTGCATCTTCTCTAAGACCTCATCTTTGCTCACACGCTCGTCCCATGATATCTTCAGCATCCTTCTGTAGAACTACATCTCCGTCGCCTCGAGTCTCTTCTTCATCTTTGAGGAAATCGTCCAACATTCGCTGCCGTAAAGAAGGGCAGATGTCACGTAACAGCTCAGTATTCTTTTCTTTGTTACCAAAGAAATCCTCCTGTCTCGCAATACTCTGCCCAGCTTTTGAAATGCGTCCTTGGCCATCCCAATACATCTACGGATCTCAGTGCCACACTTCCTGTCCTCTGTCAAACTGCTTCACAGCTATCGTGCCGAAATTTTATATTTCTGCGTCGAACACAAACATGAACTGTTTATCGCTGACACATGTTAGAAATCCGTTTTTGCGGGTGATTACTGTTCTATGTCGATTTAGAAGTGAATGGCAAGTCTTTAAATGGAAGCCGGTGTACGAAAACCCTTTTATTTTAATTCAAACGGTTATCGTGTTGAAATATTACATTTCTGTGTTGCGCACGAACAGACCAAATGTTTAATCGCTGAAAGATATTCGAACTCCCAACCATTTATTTGTTTGTATGTGTGCGTGTGTGTGTGAGTGTAACTGTCGTATCAAAATATCACTTTTGTGTCCATCCAGAAGAGAATGTCAATTGTTTAAACGATGCCGATATTTGAAAAAACTTACTTTTTAAAAAAACAAAAAAACAACGGCTATCGTATTAGAATATAACATTTTTTCGGCAATCTGCGAGACATGCTTAATAAGCATAGATCCGCAGCAAGGGTTCTAGATGCTTGTCTTTTGAATGTCGTAGAACGTAAAGAAAGCAAATCAGTGTGAAACCAGATTGGGGTTTACTCTCTCTTTTCCTTGTTGTTTTTCTTTGGAACGTCTAGGGATTTGTGCTTTTTTACATTATTTTTCTTTTCTGACAACAAACATTTCGCTGTCAGCCGAGCCAATCAAGAATTACGGCAAAATATTGGCTCAGCTGATAATACTGAAAAACATGGCAGTCCCCGAAAATCTTGCGCACACGAATTGAAAACACACTGCTCTGGCGTGTTCCCTTTGACAATTGTCGTCTCCGTCAATTAGGCGCGCATAATAATATGCAAAGCAATGAAAGGGTTTGTTTATGGCAGCCCATTGTTATAACATTGAGCAGAGATGTTATTTTTGTGGTGGAGAAGCGAAGAATAGGGGCAGTTAACGTGGAGCGATTTCTCTTCAGAAAAAAAAAATTACAATTGTTAGAGGTGAACATAGAAAATATATATCAACAAAATGAGATAGATAGATAGATAGAAACAACATAATGCAGATAGATAAAGAGGAAAAGACTAAAACAAGTATATATAAAAAGACTCCTATAGATATGAATAGCTTAAGATACATATATATGAAAGACTCACATAGATATGAATAGATTGGAAGCAGATAGATAGATAGATAGATAGATAGATAGATAGATAGATATGAACAACATGATACAGACACATAAAGATGAACAAATTAAAATTGATAAGAATATGATACAGATAGATAGAGGAACAGACTAAGAGATAGATAGATAGATAGATAGATAGATAGATAGATAGATAGATAGATAGATAGATAGATAGATAGATAGATAGATGTGAAAGGACTCACACAGATATGAATATACTGAGATACATATTAAAAACTTACATAGATATGAATAGACTGAGAAAGACATGAAAAATATAGATAGATAGATAGATAGATAGATAGATAGATAGATAGATAGATAGATAGATGACTCAAATTCGCAGATAGATAAATATGGCAATATATCATCGTCGGCTTTATATCGTATAAAAGAATTTAATGTCTTCTTTGCTGATCGCCGCCAACGAGCAAGTTCTGGATCAGAAGCTTCCAGTTTCACCAAAATCCGCTCCAGTCATCCATTCCCTATCGCCGTTTGGCTTTGCAAGAGTTGGCTTGAGGTGAAACAATATCAGAGGAGAAGAAAGTGTCGATGTCGTGAATTTGTTTACGCTGGACCTCAACTTTCCAGGAAGTGACCCACACACTTGATTTCATGACCTTCCTCTGCAGCACATATGGGATGAGACATGCAGAATCCAGTTATGAAATTGCATTTCGAGTAGCGCCTTCTGAGGTTTATCTGTCAGGCGTAGCCCTCTTTATCCGCTGTTTCAATATATATGAAATTAAAGAAAATGCAACAAATCAGTAATTACGCATTTGTCTTTCAAGTTTGATAAAAGAATATCACATGACCAAATAAATTATTGTAAATATTTCAAATAAAAGCATATAATAAAAGCTAAAATATACACTGTATTTATCATATAACCCCCCATAAAACTTGAGTAAAAATGCTCTTCCGTGATGCTTTAAATTAAATGTAAATAATATTAGTTTTAATTTAGATTATTTGAACTGGAAACCGGTTAATCTTTCTCAAATAAAGTTTTAGAAAAATACATTTTATTTTTTGAAAGATTTTTAATAACAAGAATTATGGTGTGTTGAGAGATTTCTCAAAAGGGCCAATTTTGCAATTTAAAAATAATTCCAAACAATTTTAATTCGGTTTGAAATAGAGCAAGAACCTTTCGAATTAAATCTGAAATAAAAGCTTCAAGGTAGACTTTTCATTTTTAAAATGCATTTTGAACCTTAGGTGTCGTTATATATATATATATATATATATATATATATATATATATATATATATACAGATAGATAGATAGATAGATAGATAGATAGATAGATAGATAGATAGTATAGCTATTTATCTCTCTCTCCTTAAGGTGTGCTATATTTATATATGACTCATCGGTAAATCGAATTGAGTTCTCACAGTCCCTGTGCGTTTATCTAAAAAAATAAATACGCTTAAATTCACCTTCTCTGTCGTGTGTTAACGCCTTAGTGGTAAAATATCCGACTGGCGCCAATTCAGACGCGTTTCGATCCTAGCTAGAGCCAAGTGGACGTCTAGCCACACTGATCAGCTGTGATACAGCGAAACAGTCTGTCTGTGAATGACTATATATATATATATATATATATATACTAACACCTTCGGCCATCAATTACTTTTTACAACCTGATTTCTTTAATAGTATTTTTTTGCCAATTTTGTTACCCGATTCGTATAACCTCCTCTGCCTCCTTATATGCTAGAATATTAGTTAAATATCGTATGATTAAAAGGTCTATGGCTACTGATTGGCTCTCCAAATTAGTTATCTGAATGTTTAATTCTCGAAATAATTGTAAGCGAGATTCAGAACCAGGGCTGTTTTGTTTGTTTTTTTTTTTATTACCTTGTTAGTTTTTGTTTTGCTTTATATATATATATATATATATATATATATATATATATATATATATATATTGTTTCGCTTGATTTTTATTTTTTCATAGTAGATAGGCTTTTCTATCGCCCGGTCCATACACCTCCATCTTTTCTCTTGAACAGGAGTAGAGTCTCATACATTGTTTCCTGATTAGGAATGGGTTCCCGGCTCCTTCCCTTTTCTCACGCCTTAATAGTGGTTCTGTCATGAGTTTTTTCGTGATCGTGACAACGTCTCTTCATACTAGGTTGGCAGTTTTCTGGTTGCTATTCCGACTGTTAGTTTGGAATCTGAACTCTTCTGTAGCGTCTTGGGAGGCTGCGCTGAACAAAATTTGCAGAATATAGGAGTTCTGGCAGTGCCATGTCACACATGGAAAGAAGTCTCTGCAATCACCTTCGGTGGACAACTCGAAGCCATATTATGTTGCAGTCCGCACCAGTTGCCTTCCTGCATGCAGTATCCGATCGACTGTTACTAGCACCCTAGGCTTTTTATTACCAAATCAACACACTATGACGATAAGATACCAAAGATATAAATCTCAACACCTAAACCCCTCCACCTATCTTTCTCCAACATTCTGTACCAACTTCTGCAGGATGGAATCGTTCCTCTTCGAAAAGTCACCGGAAATCCTAACTCTCTGTGAAACTAATCTTAACTTTTCAATCCTCTCCTCTGATTTCTCGATTCTTGGCTATCTTCCTCTCCTTCAGAAGGACTTTAATGTTCACATGCATGGCCTGGGATTTTATGTCCGTGACCATCTACCGTTGGCAACCCTCTCTTGAATCTCCACACCATTCTTTCGTTACTTAACTCAAACAGTTATTTCTTCTTTCTCTACCGTTCCCCTTCCTCTCATGACTGTTGCGTGCTAAATAGTATTTCTGATAATATAGACAAGGCCATCGCTATACAATATATTGCAATTATATTTGTGTCCGGTCTTAAACACTGTCACTGACCCCGCTGGAATCCCTGCCCTTAATTTCTCAATCACTCAATCTCACGCAAGTGGTGGTCTTTCCCACACGTTTCCCAAATAACCCTGATTGACACGTTTCTCTTGTCTTTTTTGCTCCTATCCCTGACTCATGTCGTACTATGCAGCTTTGCCCTCTTGGCAACTCTGAGCATGTGGTAGTGTCTGTAAACATCTCTTTCCGTTCTCCCACCTGCCAAGAATGTTCTACCAACAAAATATCTTTCTCTTATCAATGTGCATATTGGGACTCATTCCTTTGTAACGTTCTCTGGAATCCAGTTTTTAATCCTCCTCTTCATAAATGCGCGACTCAGGACTCCTCCTGGGTGAAAGCCGGCATCGATGCTTCCATCTCAGCAAGGAAATACCAAGTCAAACCGCATTCATTTCCTTAGTTCTCATCTGCATGCGCAGCCGCTATAGCCCGCAAATATCACTTCTTCCGACTGTACAAGAGCGACACGTCTGATTGCCACATACGTCTCTTTGTCTTTGCTCGTAATGAGTGCAAGTGTGTCCTCAAATAAGTGGAGTTACTGTTTTCTGATAAACTGAAATAACGTATAGCGTCTCGCAAGTTCGATTCTAGAGATTAATCGGAAGATCTGCAAGAATGTACTGAACAACAACAAATCCTCTATCTCTCCTCTATTCAATCAGCTCGAAGTTCTGACATCTATAGCAGATAAGGTTAAATGCTTTGCTCGGAAATTCTCTTCCACCTAAATACTCGACTCAGTTGAAGTATCCACACCTGATTTCCCCTCCTAGAACGCTCTGCTAAGTGATATGTGTATAACCCCCTCACTGGTTTCAGACATTATTTTTAAATTAGACTCCCATATATCAAGTGGAGGTGACGGGATCCCACCCGACGTCCTAAAGAAATGTGCTCCCCAGCTGGCTCCAGTTCTCTCAAAACTCTACAACTATTGCCTTGCTGCTTCTTGCTTTACTGCTCGTTGGAAATCCTCCTTTGTAATTCACGTTTTAAAGACTATCGTTTTAACTATCGCTCTATTAGACTCCTATCGCTTTTCATCAAATTATTCGAGGCTTTAATCAATACTGAAAAGTATATTGCCTCTCACGACCTACTGACAAACAATATAGCGTCACTTTTGCTTGACTACCTCTGATGTGCTAATGGCCATCACTGAATATGTATATCAAGCACTTGATAATAACGGCGAAGCTCGAGCTGTGGCTCTAAATATCTTGAAGGCGTTTGACAGGGATTGGCACGCTGATGGTCTACGTAAGCTCCAGTGCTACGGTATTACTGAACGTGTGTTTGATTTAATCCAATCATTCCTATCAAATCCTGAAACGGATGCCGTTTAGAATGGGTTTTCTTCCAGATCCTTTCAAACGCGGGTTTCCCCCAAAGATCTATCTTGGGTCCTATGCTGTTTCTGATCTTCATCAGAGATCTCCCTGACGTCATCAGTTCCCAAGTAGACATTTATGATGATGGCACGACCATTTTCTCCTGCCTCAATAGCAAATCACTCAGAGTTAAAAAAGAACTTCAATCAGTGAGTAACTGAGGCAGGGAATGACTCGTTAATTTTAATGCCTCCAAATGAAAACTGCTTTCATTTGAACACTACAGAGAATCTTTCGAGTCAAGTATCAACGTGTGTGATGATAGACTCATGGAGGGCAAGACAATGCTCCTCCTTGGCCACACGTTCACAACTGACTTGAAGTGGAATACTTACATCAAATCAATAACTGCATCTTATGCAAGGAAAGTTAGCTCGCTCTGTCGTTCCAGAAGGTTTTTCTCGTTAGAATCCATCTTTCACATTTACAAATCTACCATTCGTCCGTGCATTGAATACTGTAGCCATATCTGCTCCTGTGCCCTTCAATTCGACGTTCTTAACAAAATCCAAAGAACGATTTGCAATGTAATCGATCCTAAATTGTCATCTCGACTTTAGTCATTTTCCCACCGACGTAAAGTGGCATGTCTGTCTTTTCTACAAATATTTTCATGGAAACTTCTCTGACGAGCTTTTTTCGCTGATGCCTGGTTTTTAAGAGTGCTACTAGATTGCTATCTAGGTCCCACTGTTTTACTGTTGAATTAGATAAATATAACCGCCATTTCTACTCAAACAGCTTCGTTTCTTTCACTTCCTGTCTGTGGAAGACTTTTCCGTTTCCTTGGTTCCCTGATAATTGCAATCTTCAAAAATTTCAAATGCAAGATAAATCGCCATCTTTTATCTTTTTGAACACCGTTCAGCATTTACCCTTTCCGCGGTTCCACCCATACCCAGTCCCTTTCTCTCCTTCACTATCTGTCACTTACTGGGTACACGTGGCATTCCTGCCTTGCTTGGGGCGAAATGATTTTAAGAAAATGTCTATTTTCATGTCTTTCTCGTTTTTTCTCTTCTTCGTCTCATTGAACAAGCAGTCAGATATCTTGTACCCACCTGGATACACAGGCTTCAAATAATAATGCATAAAATCTCCGTTGATTAACTGGACATTTATTGTCATTTATTTATAAAGCTTGCAGTAGAATTAATGAAGGGCTGTCTCGAAAGGAACAGGGGACAGTCATTCAGGTCAGAGCAACACATTTGACCCCGTCGTTTGGAAGTTCAACCGTCACTCTTTACGAAATAATGTGCAAAGAAGGAATAACGAGGCTCATTTGCTGAAATGTACCTCAAAAATGTACCTCGATTGTTATGAATATTCGTAGATTAGCATAGAGAGAAGAGGAAAAGAAGGAGTAGAAAAAAAACCGGAAAAAATAGAAAAAAAAAAACATCAGGGACAGAGAGATCCAAACTGGCGAAAGATGAAGAAAGAGAAAATAAAAACAGTTTTAATCCACAAACCCGAAATGGATAAGGGCAAACAAACATTAAGCTACCCATGAAGAAAGATAAACAGAGAACTAGTTATACACGTACGCACGCATATATATATATATATATATATATATATATATATATATATATATATATATATATATATATATATATATATATATATATATATATATTATCCGCACGTACATACACACAAATCTATCTTCCTATATATCTAAACGATAATAATAATAATAATAATAATAGTAATAATAATAAGTAGTAGTAGTAGTGGGAGGAGGAGGAGGGGGAGGAGGAGGAGGCAGAGAAGTAAAAGGAGAAGCAGAGGAGGGACTAACAAAACACGTATTTCAGTAAATTACTTGAGTTTAACGTGTATAAAGGCAACAAACTTTTGTAAACAAGGTGGTCAATAATAAAAAATGAGTGTCAATAGTTAATAAATAAAGTTAAACAGAATTTATCAAGAGCTACAAAGGAGAGAAAATTAAGGAGAGCCGTCATCGCCAACATCATGAAGGGACACGGCACATAGAGGAGGAAGAAACATTAGCTTTTGTAAATTGATGGCAGAACAAGGTTTTGGCGGGATAAACAAAATATATGAAGAGCTAAAAAGGACAAGGAGTTGTGAAGAGCCGTAATCGCCAACATCATGAATTGACACGTGAAATAGAAGAAGAAGAAGAAGAAGAAGAAGCAGAAGTAGAAGAAGAAGAAGAAGAAGAAGAAGAAGAAGAAGCAGATGTAGAAGAAGAAGAAGAAGCAGAAGTAGTAGAAGAAGAAGAAGAAGAAGCAGAAGTAGAAGAAGAAGAAGAAGAAGCAGAAGTAGAAGAAGAAGAAGAAGAAGAAGAAGAAGCAGAAGTAGAAGAAGAAGAAGAAGTAGAAGTAGAAGAAGAAGAAGAAGAAGAAGAAGCAGAAGAAGAAGAAGAAGAAGCAGAAGTAGAAGAAGAAGAAGAAGAAGAAGGAGCATGTGTAAATGGATGGCAAAACAAAGTTTCAGGTTATTAGTAAAAAGACAAAATTTATTAAGACAAGAAGATGTGGAGAGCCATGATCGTCAACTTCATAAAGGGACATGGCACATGGATGGCAGAACAAGGTTTAGGAAGACAACAAAAACAAATATATTAAGAGCTAAAAAGAACAGGAAGTTGTGGAGAGCCATAAGCCTCAACGTCATTACGTTGACACGGCACATAGAGGAAGAATATCTGAATAAAGTTCAAAATATTTATCTATCCGACTCTCAGGATAAGCGGTTTTATATGCTACATAAAAAATGCTAATTATTGACTTAAAACGAATTTCCAACTTGATCTATACTAAAAAATTATAAGGGGTCATTTAAATTTTCGTCTTTAGTTTAAATATGTATTAACTTAGCGTTATAACTTCTTCACAAAATCAATAATTGGTGTTTTTATGTCTTTATGTTACGTGGACTTTACGAATTTAAGTGCAATACTAGAGTGGAGTAATGGATAGTGGCTCAGATTGAGGAATCAGCGAGCCAAGATCGAATTCCAGTCGAATCCATTACATTAACTTACGTGCTAATACTCATGGGAAAGGTATGAATCCTCCTCTTTTCTCACATCCCGCCAGCCATGGGTAAATAGCAGAACACTGAATGGCAACTGGTCTACCGTAGAAAGAAATGGCAACCTACTGCGTGAAGAAATCTGCCTCGTCAGTTATGTATCAAAAGATACATGCTCGCCTAAGCGTGTATCACGTATGGCACATAACTGACTGACGAGATTGGCAGCAAGGTCTCATCATTTTACAATGGAAATGGCTAGATGCAACCGTAAGATCTAATTTCTTCTATTGCTTGTTAAGACTGGACAGCTCGTACTCGGATAACGATTGCGTATAAGCATGAAACAGACGCCGCTGGGTGTTGACTTCAACGTACACCTTTATATTTGCGTACACTCTATCCCTAATATTGAACAATTATTCCATAAATATAGCATAGCATAAAACTATATATATATATATATATATATATATATATATATCAAGCTAAACCGTTTTGTCTGAATCATCTTCAAGAAGCGGGAGCAAGATCTAAACGGTCAGCCAATCTAAGAGTGATCTCATCTCACATCCTTTGTAAATCACTAGCGGGTCTTAAATGTCACTTACGATTATCGCACAAAATTTCATGACTGAATCAATAAGCTGTCAGATCCCCATGCGTCGAAACCGACGGGAGAGTCCATTATATATATATATATATATATATATATATATATATATATATATATATATATATATATGATTAATACAAATGTGAACGTTGTTACATAGCTGATTGATGTTATATTCAGCATTCCGACTCCAGAGTTTCGTAGACGGGTTTTGAAAATAATTTATACATTTTTATGATTTTTTAATTTTTCATAACAATGTTTGGAAAATTGATGACAAAAGAAAAAAAAAAATTCGTTTGACGCAATTCTTCCTTTCGGTACCATTTTCCTGGTTTCCGGTACATATTTTAATTTAAAATGTCTAATGTCTAAGTTCTTTGAGCTTTCATAAGCCATTAACAAAGAGTTTATTTTTTTATACTATGTCAGTTCAACAGATTTTATTTTTTTTATCGCGTCCCGCTGATTATGTTTGATTTTTAAAGTATCGACACTTCACATTACATTTTTGTCATTACGTGATTTTTTTTACTTATGTAGGCCATATGATTACTGTGTTTGTTCCTAGTCTTGACGACATTTTACTGATGATGGGTTGTTTGCCTTTTATGCTTAATGCTTCTATTATTTGTATACGTTTTTTACAGTTCATGTGATACAGTAGTTTTGTGTTATTGGTAAGGATTTGTTGGATTTCTTGTGTTTACTTGTTGATTCCTTGGTGATATGCGGTTTAATTGAATTATTATCAGATAAATGGCATGTGAATTGGCAAGAAAATGCAGTGTTAATGCAGCCAATATATATATATATATATATATATATATTTATATATATATATATATAAGTGTGTGTGTGTGTGTGTGAAAGAGAGAGAGAGAGAGAGAATATGATATGTATAGTTCTATATACAAAATAATATTAAGTAAATGAATGGAGAAGAGGAAAATATTTTGTTCAACGCGCTTCGTCCTCTAGAAGGCCGTCCAAAAATTCTGGCTTAAAATCTTTTTCTTCATGCTTCAATTTAGTCAAAAGGCAAATAAATATCATCAATTTTATTGCCAATATTGTTATCATTTTTTTGTTGTTTTATTCCTCAAATTTCATTAATCGGCCTATTGAATCTATCTGGTAGTTTTGAAATAATTTTTTGAAATAATTTTGCAATCTCGCCAAATTTATCTATTTACTTTTCCTTTCCATCATTTTGTTTTTAAATATCCTATATTGTGATAACAGAATATCTGCCAAGAATGGTGAAATATTGTAAGAACCTTGCCGTAAGTTTACTGTGGCTGAACTAGTGATTAAAGCATTTTCTTGACATTTTTGTCTCAGTGAATTATTTTCAATTTTAATTAGAGCACAATTTTGATTTTCAAAAATTCTACTCTAATTAAAATGAAATTGATATAATCGTTAGTTCAGCTAGAGTAAATTTACATCCAGGTTCAGAAAAAGAAAATGGATGAAACGCGTCACAAGTTAACTTATTCCATTTTGGCTTACAATTTCCTCAGTACTGTTCTTGATATATAAAAATTTATATTCTTATCACACACACAAATACACACACAGACGCATACACACACACAGACGCATACACACGCACATACGCACACACACGCACATATGGAAAACCTGATTTTGGGGGTGTATCCACCCTACTGTATAGTATTAATGATATGCCTGATTCACTGATCATTACCTAAAGAAATACAGTGTGTGTGCACCTGCATGGCGTTTGTCTCTGATTGATTCGGTCGCAGTGGAACAGACGACAATCCTTGGCTATTTCTTAGTCACCATGTGTCCTTATTTGCAGGGTTTTGGCAGTCACTCAATCCAAACATTTGGTAATGACGCCAGTTAGAGAGGCTTAGTGAAAAGATTGTCCGTTATTAATTATCTTGGTTATTAGGTAAAGATAATATTCCTGCCAGACAGAATCTGTCAATAGCTTTATATTTACATACGTATTAATATATATATATATATATATATATATATATATATATATATATATATATATATATATATATATATATATATATAGAAGGTGAGAAAAGCTTACAAAATATATATATATATATAAATATATATTATATATATATATATATACATATATATATATATATATATATATATATATATATATATATATGCATATATACATATGAATGAGTGCAAATATGGAACAAGTATGTACATGCACACACACACACATAAATAAATTACATAGCGCGAAAGAGATACTTACAAAGATACATATATATATGTATATATATATATATATATATATATGAATATTTGCAAATATGGATCATATATGTACATGCACACACACAAACACAGACATATATACATATATATATATATATATATATATATATATATATAAATACAAACACACACACACGCGCAAACTAAAGAAAACATATATACAACTGTACATTCTAAAGTTCATGCCTGAGTATAAATATAAAATTGTGTATATATGCATTTTTACTCATCATCCTTGCAAGCAATATCTTCTTTTTGGGAGGATCTAGGGTTATTACCGAGCACCTGAGGCGGCCTCAAACTTGAAATAACTGAGCGGATATGAGCAATTTCCATATGTGTGTAGACTATATGTGTATGTGTGTGTGTGTGTGTGTGTGTGTGTGTGTGTTTATTTCATCCCAAGCAAGGCGATAATACCATTAAAACCCAAGTGTTTACTAGGAGTGAAAGAGAATGAGAAGACTTTTCTGTGATGAAAGGACAATAAAAGAACAGGTTTCCGGAAGTCAGAAGATAGCAATTGGAGATGCATTTACATTTTTGAAGATTGTAGGTGACAGGGAAGCAAGAAAGCGGAAGAGAATTCCACAGGCGATACGTGTGAGAATAGGAACTCTTAGAATATAACTTACGGTTACATCTAGCTAGTTCAACAGTAAAAGGGTGAGACCTAATTGACAATCTAGTAATATGCCTAAATTCATGCTGTCGAGATACCACGGAGAAAAGCTCGTCAGAAGAACGGCCATAAAAATATTTATAGATAAGACAGTTTTGTCTACTATAAGAAATGGACAAAGGAAAATAACATACGTGACTATTTGCATGTAAGAGAGAGAGGGAGAAGGAGAGAGGGAGGGAGCGGATCAGCGAGAAAAAAAGAGGGTGTGTAGGAATGATAAAAAGAGAGAGAATTGAGAGAATCGAGTGAGAGCCAGCGAGAGAATATTTAAAAACATTTCACCAATTCTCATACGCCATTGTGTCTATCCTTTGCAGCTGTTCCTCCTGAGAGTCATGTCTTTCGGGCGAGCAACATTCAACCTCTTTGGGAGATTGCCTCCAACTTGGCGCACAAGAGACAGTGCTCAATCAAGAACTATCAAGAACTATAGACAAAGCATTTGCTGAATGCTATATAATTTCCGCAGATCTCTTCTTCTTCTTGTCAAAATGTAATCTATAATCCTTGAGCCAGGATTCATCCATATGGCTTTGAAGTCAAGTTTTCTGATATAAAGATCCATCCATGCACATCTAAAATCATCTCATGTCATTGTTGGACATCCATTACAAATCTAATCCATGATTTGTGATCTTATTGCTAAGGAGTCACGCAGATGTAATTCACTGTCGTCTGGGATAATCTCCAATCAAACCCCAATATGGATTCTTCAGATATGTACATTATGTAATTACAGACTCCCGATAGAAGGGGCATGGTGGAGTAATGGATAGCGGCTCGGATTGAGGAATCGGAGACCCAAGTTCGAATTCCAGTCGTTCACTTATGTGCTAATACCCTTGGGAAAGGTATGAATCCTCTTTTTCTCGCCCCCAGCTATGGGTAAATGACAGGACATACCGGGTTCTATAGCCTTGGATGGCAACTGGTCTAGAAAGAAACGATAGCCTACTGCGGGAAAAATCTGCCTCGTGAGTCATGTATCGAAAGATACAAGATCGTCTAAGCATGTATCACGCGTGGCACATAAGGAATAGAATAGACTGAATCGAAGTATTGCTATAACCTCTCCGTGGCGAAGGTCCACACTTTTCTCGAAATAGCACCGATAATATTGTAAGAGAATCAAAGCTCGATAAAAAAAAAAGTCCAAAATATACCGTGTGGATATGGTTTGGTTTGGTTGATTTTGTTTAGCGGAAGATCAATCTCTATGAGTTATTTAATGCCGAAATCTAAATATTCAACATAATCTATATTTTCAACGTAGTTTTATGGCTTCAACTGTGGATAAAATGTTTTGTTGGTCTTGGTCGACACCCGCTTGATTCTGAGCATCCGGATTGTCATCTCCGCTACTTATGCTCTGTCTCTCCTCTGGTGACAGTGATTGAGATGGATGTAAAGACCGACCTAGGCTTGAAGAGTCGTGAGCAAGAGTCCCAGATGAGTGTGGATGGGGGATAGTGGCTGGGCGACAACATGAAGATCATGTTGACGGTTGGACTCGAAAGTCTCCGTCTCCCCTCGTGTGGTCCTGTACCAAGAAGGCCGATTTGCAGCAACGGTTTCCCTGGTATCAGGGCTGATATTGACTTGAGTTTCTCCACGCAGGATAATACGTGAAAGTCGAGTGGGACGCATTCGGGACACGTGACGCACCCAGCGGAGACGATGTTGAAGGATGGTAACCACGATGCTAGGGAGAGATGTCCCAGAGAGGACCTCGCTGTTGATTATCTGGTTCTTCCAACTGATGCGAAAGATTCTTCAGCGCTTCGTTTACTGGAACCGCTCTATATGTTTGATGTCCAACAATAAATAATTTCAAATCTCGCAAGCATACAGAAGGGTGGAGAGGACCATGGCCCGGAAGACCATGATTTTGTTTTTATCATGTGGCTGTGATTGCTGAAGAACCAATATGAGAACTTTCCGTAGGCAGTGTGAGTTACCTTGATCCTGTTGTCAAGGTCTCTACTCGCAGGTGACATTATTCAAGATGATATTTGTTGCTAAATCTGATTTAAGAAAGTATTGTTGGTAATTATGATATAAATATGTATCGCTGGTAATCTTTTTCTATAAAGATATATTAATGGTATTTTTAGTAAAAAAAAAATATTTTTTATGCTTTCATAGTGTTTGGAGGTTCACTTTTTGCTCATAGTTTGGCCCTTGACAGATGCAAGCCCCTGGTGGAACCTGGGAACAAATTACAGCTCGATATAGTTAATCGCCATACCCATAACTATTATGGATATGTAGTATTTCATGTGACATGTATAAACGAGCAGTGTACAGTACAGATAATCAATTATTTTAACAATGGACTGGCATTCATGTTCTAACAAACTGAGAAGAACATGATTTCAGGATTAGATTCACCTCCTGATCTTAGTAGCAACTAAATGACAACAATGAAGATCTGCAATCATAAACAATTATTATTATTGCATTGCCATAAATGCTCCATATTTCATAGTCGTTTATCCGGTTCCGGTTTGATCCACGAAGTTAAACAGTGTTGATCACAGGCATTAGTTACATGGAAGATAACTTAAGCACACCAGCTGCTGTAATTAACCTACTATATTCTGAAATATGTTTTGGATTTAAATAGAAGAGGGTGATAAAACGTATAAATCAAAACCAATCAATCAACATAGTCATTTCCAATTTTTGTATTAAATCATCTCTCTCTCTCCCTCCCTCTCTGGACCATTCTAGATATGACGATAAACTACATCCGCGTTCTGCGTTCTGCGTAAGACGATAAGCTACAACCAACAGCAAGGCCTCTGTTCAGGAGGTTTCAAGGAGCATGGAACCATCTCTTAGTTGCTGGTGTCCCCATGTCCACCCTGACCCGGGGTAGTAGCACCTGTTAGGGTCCCAGCTATGGGCAAATAGTTGACACCCAAACTGGGGTCAAAATACTATGAAAGTGTAAAAATAGGTTTTAATACAGAAATACATTTTTGAAAAAAAGATATTACCAGCAATATATTTTTTGAAAAAAAAATTACCAGCAATAAAAATTTTGTCGGTATTAAATAACCCATTATGCCGTAAAACAAACCAAAACCCTCTCTGGAGATCCACTGAAGAAAAGCTTTCAGAGTGTCACAATGAATTAACATTTTCAGCTTCAGGTTGATTACTTAATATTTTATGACTTATCAACCTTTTGCGTGTTGTTTAAAATCAGAAAATAATATTAGAATGTGAAAATTTTTTGGAGATAACAATGATTAACTAATACAATTCCTACTAATTAACCCATATCTGGGGATAAGAGGTGGATTCATACCTTTTCCGATGGTATTTGCGTATCAGCGAATATAACTCACCCGTCTGCAAATGGGACTCGGCTCTCTGATTTCCAACTCCAAGCCGCTATCCATGACACTAGCGAACATCCGAGCTTACAGCACGTGGTATTCCCAAGCGGTCACCCATCTAGTTACTGTCGAGGTAAGGACGCTATTCACTGATAGAATGAGACACTGTATAGCCTCTCGCAAGTTTGGTTTTAGAGATTACTAGTGGTTCTGTAAGAGTGTGTTGAACAAGAGGAAATCCTAAATCCCCACACTTTTCAATCAGTTTGACGTACTGCTGACAAGCTGCATGCTTTGCTTGGAAATTCACTTCCAACTCTACTCTCAACTCTTCAGGAGTGTTACGAATGCAGATAACCCAAACACGCATACACGCATATATTAAGGTTAATCTCCGATTGACAACAGAAGAGGTCACGTGGGAGTCTCGAGACATTTTGGGGAAGCAAGTCAAGAGGTTGACTGACCCAGTTACCCGTAGCAACAGACGTCTAGACAGAATCTAGACAGGGGACTGACGTAAGGTCATGAAGCAGCAGGAACTGGAATTCGCGCCAAAATGCAGGACACGTGGGAATTAGAAAATTACTTGGAAGTCAGTTGCTGTCATGTCTTTGAAGGAGCAAGACACGAAATCGATTCGCTGATAACTTATGAACGGAAAGATGAGACTCATTTTGGTAATGATGGAATTTGTCCAATTCATCATAAACAACTCCGGATAAGAAATATAAGGGTGTATATTTCTGTTCGTTAGCTCCAGATTGAAGAAGATAAATTGAGTTATTTATCACAGAAGACGCAAGGAAATTTGTACGCTGAGAATACAGCCTGTGTTTGAAGAAAGAAAAGAGAAATCAAGAGAGAGAGAGAGAAAATATATATCTCTGTTGCAGCCGGACCGTGTTTGAAGCTGAACTGTGTAAAGAAGAAAGAAAGAAAAGAGAAAACCAGAGAGAAGAAGAAAGTGTACATCTCTGTTGCAGCCAGCACCGTGTGTGAAATTGAATTAGTGTAAAGAAAAAGAAAGAAAGAAAAGAGGAAACGTGAGAGAGAAAAGAAAGGACGTTGAGTAAGAGAGAGAACTGAATATAAAGATAAGTAACTATATATTTTGGACCCGTGTTAGAAAGATACACATGCATCCATAAATTTTATGTTCTCATAAACACCTTTCCACATGTCAAAATATTAATATATAAATCCTATCCCATCTTTTTTTTTTTTTTTTTTTTTTTTTTTTTATCCATTCGGGTTCAGTCAAATCCACTTGGATTTGGGCACATTTTGGTATCCCAACAAGTCTTGAGGTTCTGTTTGTCAGATGCTTTACTCATGCTCATATTTTTCTTTTATTTTAATATCTCGTGTATATGTATATATTAAAATTCTTATACCAAAATTTATTATGCCTTATTGTTCATCCTTGAATTGTGGATCAGTATTAGTGTTGAAACTGAAGTGAACCTGGGAAAAGACTACTGTTTGATTATCTCAATCGAACAGCATTCTTTAAAAATATTTTTGTTTACTAATTGTCCATTTGTCATGGTCTGGGAGAGATAGCCCGTATCTCTCCATAGACGTGATAATGTAGATATCTCCTGGTCTGCGCATGATTGCCTTATAAATTATCCGTCGAGTAGGGCATATGATAAGGAGTATGATAGACTTATTTTCTCGCCAGAACGGAATCTGTACTGATAGCCACATCACCGTTCATGGTATCCAAATTAGACCCCACAAAGCTTGTAAATTTGACAGTAACCCTGCAATTGTCCCAAGTAAATGGGCTCTTGAACCGGCTCCTGTTCTCTCCAACCTCTACAATAAATGCCTTTGCTGCTTCTTGCCTTTCAGCTTATTGGGACTTCTCTTCTGTAGTCTCTCTCTTTAAGAATTCTCGTGAACTTTCTGATCCCCCAATTTATCACACTACTAGTCTTTTACCGCTTTTCGCTAAGTACTAGAACACTAATCAATGTCGAATTTGTTAAATATCCAACTTCATACGGCCTCCTATCAGATAAAAAATTATGTCTTTCGTTTCTCCCGGTATACCGTCGATGTGGTTACGGTTATTACTGAAAGTGTCTATCAGGCTTTAGATAAGAACAGCGAGGCTCGAGTTGTGACTTTAGATATCACGAAGGCCTTTGACAGGGTTTTCGGTATGCTGGCATTCCCCACAAGCTCAATGACTATAGTGTCTTTGGACAAGTATTTGGCTTAATCCAATTGATCTTAGCAAATCTAATAATGAAGGTCATGTTGAACAAACACACTTCTAGATCATTTGATATTAAAGCGGGGTGTCCCCCAAGCCTCTATCTTTGAACCTGCATTATTTCTTGTCTCCATGATAGACCTTCACGATATCATCAGTTCCTAACTGGTGATATTACTGATGACATAACTATTTATTCCTATCTTAGTAATTCCGGTAGGTTCGAAAAAGTAAAACTGGCTGCTTCACTTGAAAATGACTTCCAGTCAGTTGTTAACTGAGGTAAAGAAACAAAAACAAAACTATCATTTTAATCACTGTAGAGAACCGTTTCTGCTGTCCATCAGCTCTTTGAGCATTCTTGGGCACACTTTTTTCTCCGACATGAAATGGAGTGGTTTTCTTGACTCAATAGCTAGATCTAATGCAAATAAATTTGGTCCACGGTGTCGTGCCAGACGAATTTTCCCGTCAGAATCTACCTTTCACATTTGGTAAATCTACCATTAATGTTGGCATCGAATATTGCTGAAAAGAGGTCGTTTTATTGTAAAAAAAAAGAAGGTCTTTTTTGCAATGGTGATGCCAGGTGGCCGTGTCTTTGCTTTGCCAGTAGCGGACTGTATTCTAAGATTTTTACAAAGCTGTTATATGAAAAAAAAAAGTCTCAGTAAAAAAGCAGAGCATGAAAAGGAAATATATATTTGAAAATTAACACTTGAAAACATTCTAAAAATAAGATAAAATATTTTTATAATGTGGGAAAACTAGATTTGAGAAACGCATCTCCACATTACGCGACTTTGCAAGAGAAAGTTGAATTCTGTGAATGAAAATGTCACTCCACTAAACATGAACTAAAGTGGTCATTTTGTTGAACATTAATGTTGAACGGTAGATGCCCAAATACCAAGCGAAAGAGACTCAAAATATTTCAGAGAAAAATTATTGTTACAATCACAAAGCAGGAAATAAACTGCTACAATAACGCCGTCTTTGTTGTTGTTATTATAACGGCGTTTCGGCCTTCTTCAGGCGTCTGTTGATCCAGACAACATTAAAGGAATTCCGAACTAAACGTTTTATTTAATCTACGGGTGTAGATTGTTTTCGTTCTGTACTCTATGTCTAGTACGGCTCAGTTATGGCTCACCCTGTTTCAACCTCATATCGGTCTGGACTACCTGACTCAAGGATTGAACTCACAGTTACTAGGTCATTGTACAAAAAAAAAAGATAGAAAAAAAGAATTAAAAAAAAAACGAAAAATGTGAAGAATGAAATAAAATAAAACATCGAAGAATGTAAAAAACGAAAATAGAAAGAAGGAAAAGTTGGTGAAAGAAAGAAAGAAAGAAAGTGTAGTAAATCGCTGTTTCGAGAATTAGGTGGCATAGCAATTGTGGGTCCAATTCCTGGTCCAATGTATACTTAGACCCACTGTAAACAGGGCGAACAATAACCGAGCCGGACTATAAAAGAACAAGACGATATATTCCGAAACATGGACTTGTGGAACGAAAACGATATAATCCTTAGATTAAAGACGAGATTTAGTTTTAAATTTCCTGTAGGTTATCTTCATTGGCAGAGAGATCACAACTGCCAAAATATTGTGATAATAATATCAAGGACACATGGCCCAGTAGATAAAAGCATTGGTTGGATCCAGGGATTTGACCCAAAGAGTTCAATACCTATCTACTGCAATGGTGAACAAAAAATTGGAGAGTTGAGTTAAAATGAGATAGCTGAAACATCCGGAAAAGGCACGGCACGTGGAACTAGAAGAATCTACCTCGGTGGGCGAAATAAACGGTTCCGTTAGAAATACCAATCACCTGAAGAAGTCCGGAGTTTACAACGGCTAAAACGTCGCGAAAATGGCAACAGAGATGAGGACAACAGTCCGAACAATGTAAATGGTGTAAATAATTACAATACCACATCTCAGAAATAGAGAGAGGTAATAATATCAAAGATGAGGAGATCTGTAAAAATTTACATAATGTAAATAATGATAACACCTCATCCCAAAAACACAGACTAAAATTACGAGTAATCCATAAAAAAAGATTTGTCTTATCACCCTTGAGGTAAAACTGGAATCCAGATTTTGCAAATCAAAAGAAGCAAACTTTCAAACCAGCAATACAGAGAATGATGAAACGAGTTAACATCTCTCATTTATATTATTAATTAATGTGTAAGTAATATTTTGCAATGAATACGCACTCTGTAATCCCCTCTACAAGTGATTACCTTCAAGCATGATTCTCGGAGTTACTTTAATTCGCTAAAATCTTTCAGATTATGTGCGCTCATCTAATACGACTCTGTCAACAAACGACGCCTAAGGTTCTATGATAGTTTGTGTATATACAGTGAGTTGCCCTGTCTTGTACACCCGCACCGTGTGGCCCCATCTGTTAATATGTTAAATAAGACAGTAATTTCCTATTTAATTGGTATTGTAATGAACAGGGCCTTGAAAGAAAACAAAAGCGAGACATTGTTTTTGTGTCGTTGTTAGCAAAATATGGCAATATTTAGAGTGAGGTGAGTGTGAGATTGGGTGGCGTGAGTTTCACAAAGCATTGAAAGAAAAGGCCTCAAAGAACAGTGAATAAAACAACAAAAATGGAAAGAAAGGAGAAGCAAACGGAACATGGAAGGAAGGGAGGAAGGATGGAAGAAAGAAAGAAAGAAAGAAAGAAAGAAAGAATGAAAGAAAAGGCGAAGAAAAAAGAAAAAGAAGCGAAAAAAAGAAAAAAGATGTAAGAAACAAAAACAAACAGAAAGTGAAGATTGAAATAAAAGAAAAAGAAAAAAAGAAAATTGAAAAAAGTAAAAAAAAAAGTAGGAAGAAGGGGAAAGAGGTGAAAATAAAAAGTAAGAAATGGTGAAGAAAGAAAGAAAGAAAAAAAGAAAAAAGAAAAAAGGAAGAAATAAAAATAAAAATTGAAAAATAAAAGAAAAAAGAAAGAAAGAAAGGAAAAAGTAAAAAATGGGAAGATAAGAAAGAAAAAAGAAGAAAATGAAATAAAGAAAAAACAAAAAGAAAACAAAGAGAAAAGAAAAAACAAAGAAACAAAGAAAGAACGAAAGAACAAAAGAAATAAAATAAAAGGAGAAAATGAAGAAAGAAAGAAGCAAAAAAAGAAAGAAGGGAAAAAAGTCAAAATGAATGTAAGAGTAATTTAAATAAAAGATAGAAAGTAAAAAAGAAAGAAAGATAGAAAGAGTTGGAGAAAGAAAAAGAAAGAAAAAACGAAGACAGCAAGAAAAACAGAAGGAAAACAAAAAAGATAAAAGAAGCAAAGAAAGACAGCCAAAGGAAATTTAAGAGTCAGATAAAAATACAACGAGGTTAACAATTGCCAAATATAACATCTTGCAAACTTAATTCGTTGTCCATTAAAACACTGGATCCAACCAACGCGTTTATCCACTGACGTGACCCAAAGAGTTGTGAGTTCAATATCTGTCTACTGCAATGATGAACAAAAACGTGGAGATTTGAGTTAAAAGAGACACCCTGAAGAAATATGATACGTGGAACGAGAACAATCTATCCTGGTCGACGAAATAATGGGTCAGTTTGAAATTATTAGGTTGGTGCAAAAATAATGACGTAATAATGTCTTTTTTGACGTTAAAAAATACATCAAAAAACGACATTATTACGTCATTATTTTTGCACCAACCTAATACAATCCCCCTGAAGAAGGCCGAAGCGTACAACGGCCAAAATGCCGTGAATATGGCAACAAAGATGAGGACAATAGTCCGAACAATGGAAAAATTAAATTTTCTTAAAAAATACTGTTTACCTTGAAGTCCTATAAAATTAAATGAAATTACAAAAATTATTAAAATGCGAAGTCAGGTTTCTGTCAAAATATTTTTCCAAACAAATCAGCTTATTCAGACTTGATCGATTTGTTTGCGGAATTGAACGAAATGTAGAGTTTGTAAATCTTGACAAATAAATGTTAGCGATAACTTAAACAATACTAAATACTGTGAGGATTTCAACACGCGTCGGCCGGTTGCAAAACCTCTATTAAATAAATCTTCCTGAATATATTTCAGTAAAAATATTTTGCAATATCAAATTAGAAAAACTTGAAAATTTGTACTGAAAATTTATAAAAAATAATTTCAATATAAAACACAAAAAATAATTTTTATTGAAAGTTGAGGCTTCCATAATTTAATAAACATTATTTTCAGATTTAACTGAAAATTTCTATATTTTTGAAAAATACTTTAATTTACCTTAATAATTCTTCCGGTTGCTGAGATCGTTTATATAAAATAAAAATATGTTTGAAAAATCAAAGATAAGGAAAATTTAATGCCACGTTCGCCTCACAGATGTTTTTTAAAGAATGTTATATTTTTTTATTTTTTTTTTTGTAACGGTTAATTTATTTTTTTTACAGAAGACCAAATAGGAAATAATTCAACAATTCTGAATTACCTACTTATTGGCTATATAAGGTTAAAATATTTTTTCATTTCCGCTAGTTTGTTATTTTTTTCTTTTATACCAGAACTTACTATTTTTTTAATAAATTTTCTTAAAATAATTAAATAGACCAGATTTGGTCCCCCTAAATAGTTCATGACATCAATGTAAAAAAAAAAATTGAATACTATATATGTACAGGGATATACATAAGAAATACTTTTAGGTGTGTAAATATCTGTACAAGTAAGCATAAAAAATAAGCTCTATCGTGTGTATATGCTTGTATTTTTGTGTGTATATGTATGCACAGGTATCTATCAGGGGTCATGTATGGACAAATATAGAAAAAAGTCTCTAATATACGTTTTTGCTTGGATGGGAGCGTATGTATACGAATATGCAAGTATATCTATATATATATATATATATATATATATATATATATATAGATAGATAGATAGATAGATAGATAGATAGAGAGAGAGAGAGAGAGAGATAAAAGACACGCTCCCTGATTTAAAATCGAACAATATCAAATGGCTTTAATATAGATACAAATAAAACACACACAGACACACACACACAAAAAAAACAAAAAAAACAAAAACAAACAGACGGACAGAAACTCTCTTGAATCTGGACATTGTGAGGTAATAACGTAATGTAATTTAATTTGATTTATAATTCCCACTTATCAACAGAGATCGCAGGGCATTTTCCTCAAATACAGTTTTGTCTTTCTTTAATTCTGACTTGAGGAACCTCTCGGCGAAACGCGTCGTTAATATATTCTACACATTGTTTCATCATTTTCACTTTTGTGTCGGACACACACACACACACACACACACACACACGCACGCACCCACATATATATATAAAATTAATGTATGCATTGCATTACGAACTAAATGACAGGTAAAATACGAAATGATGTTTGCTTTGATTTCGAAATGACGGCGTGAAGCGGAAGTGAGGCGTGGAAGTTCATGTGCAGCAAAAAATGACTGACATTTTTATAATAGATTTTGGTGCGAGAATATTTTACAAGCGAATAAAAGATGGGTGGACTTTAAGCGGAAGGAAGTCGGTCGTATTGGAGAGCAGAAAACACGAATCAAATGTCTTGAGAAATAATAGCCAGAAAATACGTATAGTGCTGATAATATTGAGAAACGAAATTTACAATTCTCCCTACACCCGAGAATTCTCGAATGAGAAAGAGAATGGAAAGAGAAAGGAAAGAGAAAGGAAGAAAAGTAGAAAAGAAAGGTTACGAATTATTAATGGAGACCAGATAAGAGACTGAAAGGAAGTGGGTTGTAATGTGAAAGAAAGAAAGAAAGAAAGAAAGAAAGAAAGAAAGAAAGAAAATTGCAATAGAAGAACCAATATAGAATATATAGCCGGTTACAAAAGAGAGTAAATTCTTTCAATTGATAATTTTCCTCTTCGTTTTTCTTTTAAGAGTGAAATAATGTCTTTATTTACGGTGAGGGAGAATGAATAAAGAAACTATGAAAGTTGGTATATCATAAGTATAGTTTCAAACGATACAAGGCTACATGTTTGGAATATTTACCTATATTGGAACACATAATATTAGTAATTAATTAACAATTGAGAGGCGTCCTTATTGAATATGCAATGGGCTTAACTCGGTAAGGCAGAAAAATGCAAATGTTGAGTTCCCGATGAGGATCGAACACGCTTCAGTAATTATCGTTTTCAAGACTGGTTTGCTAATTGCTACACTACGCTGATGTACCAATAGAAAAACGCAAGTGGATGGTGTGTGTGTGGGGGGGTAGGGGGTAGAAATAAACAAGTATTAGGTCGGTGCAAAAATAATGTCGTTTTTCTTTTGAAGTGGAACGTCAAAAACGACATTATTTTTGCACCAACCTAATAAATTAAAATGACAAAGAAAGAAAGAAAGAAAGAAAGAAAGAAACAAACAAACAAACAAACAAACAAACAAACAAACAAACAAACAAACAAAAACAAGATGTAGTGGAACCAAATATGAAAATGGAGTGAAATAAAAAATAAAAAAAAAAAAAAACTTTGAAGGAAAAGAAAAACACCAGGAAGAATGGAAAAATCAAAAATCACAAAAAAAAAGGAAGTAAAAGAAAAGCATAACAATATGCTTGGTGGTTCAGAACCGTAGTATTTTTGCAGTATAATATTATAGTAATTTAATGGGTTTTATTTTAACAAAATACTATACAGAAATAAATACAGAGTGGATATGGATAAATTGTCGTCTAAATTACGCAAAAATGAAAATAACACTGACATTTCATTTTAACAAATATATTTAACAAAATTTAACAAAAATATCTTAAAATACTGAAGAGTAAATTCATTCAATAAAATCGCCATTTACTTCAACTACAAATCTGTGTCAGTGAAAGATGACGTTGCTCTAGGGGCCTGTTCCAGTAGGTTATGTCTACTTGGATGAGTATCACCACCGGAATTAGGAGTAGCTGCGCTATGCTGAGTCTTGTTAATTTTCCCTGGCCCAGTGGTATGACACTTGTGCTGTATCGTAACGATCCGGGTTCGATTCTCGGTAGTGGATGCTTACGTCTGTTCACTCCCAAACACAACTAAACGGCCTTCCAGCGCTTTCTGTCTGCATTTTGTTGAGGATTCTTGTTCTAGACTGGATGAATTATTATGTGAAATTATTCAAGGCTTCAAAAAGTTCTATTGTATTTATATATTGTGATTCGCCAATCATAGTTTAGATGTGTCACAAGGCCGAAATTAGGGGGCACCTAGTGAGAATCGAACTCACTACTCAGCCGTAATTGTTCTAGCGAGACAAGCTTGCTAACCCTTACACCACCTCGATTATATATATATATATATGTAATTGGATCTCCCATCATACCCTGTACAAGAAAGAAAAAAAACTATCAAATCAAGGAAGAATAAAACACTGATGAAAGAATTTTTCTTGAAATGTGTACGATGAATTAATTTCCCTTTATCGCGTCGATGTGTTTTCATTTTAATATAGAATTGTGTTGAGTCCAATAAAATATAAAATCAAAAATGTACAAATAGAAAAAAATTAAAACTAAGCATTTACTTTTCCTTAAAATCCTTTTCTCTTTTTCTATCTTTCACTTTCTTTTTTTCTGTATATTTCTCTCTCAAATCAAAAGGAAGTAGACAAATAGACTAACCCCGGCCGAAAAACACCGGATATTGACGGTCATGCGGCTAAATAATTTTAAGCAAAAAACCTACGAAAAACGCTTTATAAAATAAGTAAGATATTTCGCTATATAAAAGAAAGTAATTTTTGCCGCCCCGTCACCCCTAGAGAAAAACATTTGTCTCAGCTACGGCCGTGTGGTTAAAGTAGTTTTACTTTTATATATCAAATCGTGGTCAATGACCGAATATATGACAGATTTTCAAAGCAGACAGGTCTTTTTTTTAAAACACGAACACAATGATTATATAGAGTCAATTGCAAAGTAAGTTGGTACAGTGTAACCCGGATATAAGAGAGTTGTCGGCACCGGAGAATAAGTCTCTTATATCCTGGTTTCTCTTATATCAGGGTTTCTCTTATATCTGGGTTTGGTCTATTTTGTTTAGGTAAGTATGGCTCTAATCCGGGACCAGATAAAATATCTCTTATATCCGGGTTTCTCTTATATCCGGGTTTGGTCTATTTTGTTTAGGTAAGTATGGCTCTAATTTGGGACTAGATAAGATCTCTCTTATATCCGGGTTTCTTTTATATCAGGGTTATACTGTATACAGTATAGTTATAATGAAATATTTTCCCCCCAATTTTCTCAATCAAGTTGGGCATTTATATTATCTCTATGCCTAACCCTAAGCTAATTAGGCAGTCCTTTATCGTTCTCTTTTGTAGGGCTAAACGATTTTTCTCACCCGAATCTGTCTTGAATATTTATTCGTTTGTGCACTGAATATTGATGCCACCTCTTTCCCGGTATTTCTGTTATATATCTAGAAAATCTGGGAAAAATCCCAGTAAGAATCTGTAATATTATCAGTCACGACCTAGCATCTCAGTTTCGATTACTTTCCAACCGCCTTGCAGCTTCCCTGTGACCTTTTTCTGCAAATATTTTTATAGATGAGCAACTCGACTTCAAGAATTTCAGTGTAGTACAAGGTTGGCAGTTTGGTCTCATCATTTCATTATTGCAATTACTAAATGTTATCGAAGTTCCTATTCTAATAATCAATCGTCTTTTCTTTTTATTGTCCTTTCTCCTCACTAAAATTTTCTCAGTTTCTTTCACACTATTGCCTTTTATCCTTACGTCGTAGAGGCTATACCGCTTTGGTTGGAATGAAAAGATAAAAAAAAATGTCTTCCTTTTTTTTATCACTCAAACTGTCGACTAGCCAAAAGAAATATGAGTTAAACGCATGAAAGACAGAAAAAAAAGTGTAATGAATACCTCTGTGTACGGTAATGACTAAAGAGGTTGTGTCGTTAACCATTACAAGTGAGTTCAATCCTTATTAGGTGCCATAAAACTGTGACTACTTGCCAGATTAATCTCAGCTTTGTAAAATCGTTTGACAACATAAGGATTGTTAGCGTTCTATCCCGGTCGACTATCGTTACTTTTCCTTCCTTCCATATTTTATTCTGTCGTTCTCTTTTTCTTCTTTTTCCTTCCTTTCATGTTTTATTGTGTCGTTCTCTTTTTCTTCGTATCCCCTCCTTCCATATTTTATATTCGTTCTCTTTTTCTTCTTTTCCCTTCCTTCCATATTTGATTCTATCGTTCTCTTTTTCTTCGTATCTCCTCCTTCCATATTTTACTCTGTCAGTCTCTTTTTCTTCTTCTTACCTCCTTGCATATTTTATTCTATCGTTCTCTTTTTCTTCTTTTTCCTTCCTTCCATGTTTTACTCAGTCGTTCTCTTTTTCTTCTTTTTCCCTCCTTTCATGTTTTACTCTGTCGTTCTCTTTTTCTTCTTTTTCCCTCCTTTCATGTTTTACTCTGTCGTTCTCTTTTTCTTCTTTTTCCCTCCTTCCACGTTTTACTCTGTCGTTCTCTTTTACTTCTTTTTCCCTCCTTTCATGTTTCCTTCCTTCCATAATCCATTAGTTCGTTCTCTTTTTATCCTTTTTTCTTCCTCTCTTCTTGTCAGTTCCTTTCATTTTCTCCCGTTTTATTACGATTTCTTTTTTCTATTCATTATTTTTATTTCTTTCCACGTTTTTCTTTCTAACAGCTTCTGATGCTCATACCAAAATCTAAGCAATGGCAAAATAAAGAAAATGACAATTTAAACAATCAATACCTACCCAGCCCAGACAAAAACATTTACCTCCCACGTCAGACTAGCACAACCACGTTTTCCAACCTTCTCTCTACCCTCACCAGTGACCCTCACACTTCTACTTTTCACCCACCCAGCTTCCAATTACACCGATTACATTATGACAAGAAATGACGTTGCTGTCAGCCTGTCAGGTTAACAGACAGACCTTGCTCTCATAAAATGGCCAGGTGAAGGTAAGTTTCTCCGTCTATCCTGACATGTTGCAGCCGAAGCAGTTTAGATTTCAATTTTACAAAATAACTTTATTTAGGCCGGCAATGATAGGAAGTATAAAAAAGAAAGAGGTTTAAAACCCTGATGGTGCGAAACCTGATAGTGCGATAACTGATGTTGCGAAACCTGATGTTGCGAGTGTTTTTGTAAAGGACACGGTTTTCATTTTAATATTTAGTTTCCGTTAGGTGTCTCTTTGTCCGGAAAATAATATCCGATTTTAGAATAAACTTTTATTCCTGTACTAATGTATTTAACCAATGTTTAAATCATTCAAAATAGAAACCCTGAAGATCTATACACTTCTGCCATCGAGTTACAGTTATTTATATCTTTACGATAAACCTCTAAAGGATTTGACGAATAAGGAAAAAGGGTGTTTCATTAAGACGGAATATATGTAAGGGTCTTTCACTAAGAGAGATCAAAGTAAGCGGTAAATAAATCAGTGTTATTGGTACAAATTTATTTATTTCTCTATTAGATCATGTTATTTAAGTCATATCAATTATGTGTGAAAAATATTAGCGCCCAAATGTCCGCCAAATCTGAAAGAAAAAGAAAAATCATTAGTTACCTATCCCCAAATCAATTAAACTTAATTCACATTTAAAATCGGTCCAAGTTATTGGAACACCTTTTATTTGAATGCAGTTTCAGAATCTTCTTTGCAACGGATTATTTTTCAGCTAAGATTGTCTAGAAATGCTTGTAAAAGTGTAGTCAATTGGCGAGAGATCAGGAGAATATGGTGTCTCTGATATAATGGAATATGCAAAGTCTCTGATATAATGGAATATGCATACACCTGTGTTCCCCCCTCACTGGAATATGATTGGCTGATATCCGTCATAAATATCGACGGACGTGTAGGTACGAGAGTCAAAGCCTTAGTCTGAGAGCTAAATCTATAGCGACGCCCATTGGACTACGCCATTGATCTACACTTCTTACCTGCGACTACGACGCGTACCAGTCGATTAATGCTACCGTATTCCACTTATATAGTAGCCAAAACGACTTAGCTACTTTGTTCAAATATATCCCTTTCCGGGACATATCAGTCTCGTATCCCAAGACACTCAGCTTATGAAGTGTTATCCTGACATGTGAGCGAGGGACGTCATGAATTAGAATTGGATCACATCGATTAACCAGTGCCAGTAGCATTTTGCTTATCTGAATGTGCATTTAATCCAGTTGCTGAGAGTAAATTCCAGCAGTGATGCTCTTGTTGGATTCTACAAATCTGTAATGGATAACACCAATGACAGTCACCCATAATCTTCTGTTGGTGCAATTTCAGTTCGTCATAAAGAACCCATTTCTCATCACAAGTCACTACTGAATAAAGAAATGGATCATTAGAATTTTGCAAATCCAGTTCAAATTCCTGCCTCGTCTGTTTTATATTTTGCGTAAATGCCCTTAGGAAATGCACAAATCCATGTTTTCATCATCAGGTAAATAACTGGGTAGATTAGGGTCTCAGTAATTGATCGGTATTCAGCCGATTGATTGCTCTGAATTCAAACAGTGGAGAAGCCAACAGGAAAGTATTCTACTATATTTCCAAAGAACTCACAGTTAATAAAGAAATGAAATCTGAGGAGAGCCACGGTCGCTGATATCTTAAAGGGATATAATATTTTAAAATATATTTAAATAACCACGATAAAAAAAAATCGTCAGTGGAGATCATCCAATACTTTATATCTCTACTGGACAGTTATTTCCTAATAGCTCGAAATTGATGGAAGAGCCAACCATATATATATTAGGTTGGTGCATATGTTACTATGTGAGAAACGACATTATTTTTGCACCAACCTAATATATATATATATATATATATATATATATATATATATATATACATACACATAAATGGCGTAAAAGAAGGAAAAGAATAAAATTAAAATTTTCATAACATTAATTTAAAAAAGGGCTCAATACCCTCAATAATGGGTTAGAGCAATAAATATTTATTATAAAATGTTACATTAGAACTTGCAAGTAACTATTACGTTGGTGCAAAAATAATGACGTAATAATGTCGTTTTTTACGTTAAAAAATACGTCAAAAAACGACATTATTACGCCATTATTTTTGCACCAACCTAATACTACAAAATTTCATATTCTGTTTCGACGTTTAACACGTCTCATCCGGTAATGATAGTAATAAAAAATTTTATTTAAAATTACAATTTATGAAAAATCACTTCTTTTTACATTTTTGGAATATTTTCCATAAAAGGCTAAAAACATAAATTTAAGTAAAAAAGGATAGAAAATACGATATCAATAAAAAGAAAAGGAAAAAGAAAAAAGAAAGCCATAAGAAGGCATAAGAAATCAAACCTACTACCAAGAGAATGGAAAGAAAAGAAAGAAAAAAGGAGAGGAGTATATCCAAATTATACAGATACAAAGGAAGAGGAAAGAGAAGAAAATAAGATATGAGAAGTTGTTGATACGACTTTAAACCAATCAAGCAGTGCTGAGAAGCAGAATTCAAATTTGAGCGGAAATAAAACGCTACAAGATAGTAACATATTTACAGCTACAATGTCGCGTCTCAAATTTTATGGTATTTTTAATGACATCATATATTCAAACAAAATTATACATAGTACGTAAATAAAAGACACTTTAAGAAGAAAAACTATACTTAACTATACCAACCTTACATTATAAATTAGAGTACAAAATACATTTTAAACATTTATATGATTTTTATATATTTATTTTAAATGAAAAACCAATATCAACACCACAAGTAAAAAATAATAATAATAAGCCAATTCATGGCTAAACATACTACCAGTAATTTACGAATACTAACCAATTTAAAATCTTAAAACTAGAATAAACCACTAAGGATGACATTAAAATGCTTATATAAAGATAATATAACATAAGAGGAGTGATTATTGATTTATAAAGTTTAGCAATATCGTAAGGTTAATTCTTCAGTATGCTTGCAATTTACCGTAGTTTCATATCTTTGATTTAATAATTTATCGCTATTCAAGAATTTAATTATTCCCATTTTCTCCTGTAGAAAGAGAAAGCGCGGTTCATTCACCGATCTACTGATTCTACCTTGTTTGAGAATTTCATCGGATTAAATTAATATTTACGTTGATGTAACTACATATGCGTACAGAGGGGAAGAAACATTTAAATTTTCAACCTTTCATTTATTTATCTCATATTTTTCACTTGTACATATGCAATTTTGTAATAGTAACTTGCAAGTACTAATGTAATAGTTTATAATATATATATATATATATATATATATATATATATATATATATATATATATAAGTAAATATATGGAACGGTGATCTTGAAAAATTTCAGTTATCTGTTTTGATTAGTCGTACTCTTATGTCCATCGTCTTTTCATGTTGAATTAAATATAGTCTAATGTTAATTATGTTTTATGAATATGTCCTGAAGATGGTCTACTAGACTGAAACGTCCGCCGTTGACATTATATAAACATTAAAACAGCATAATTGTATATTAGGATTTTTGTTTGTTTTTTCCGTACATTTTTCTTCATATATATATATATATATATATATATATATGAGAGAGAGAGAGAAAAAAAATTTTAAGTTATGGTATATTTATGGGTTAAAGTGCTCAATATCAGGAATAGAGCATATGTAAATATAAAAGTGGACATTGAAGTCAACACTTAGAGGCAACTGCCTGTTTCATGCTAAACGCACTCGTCAGGCATATATAATGGCCTGATGACCTATATATATATATATATACACGCTCACACACACACACACACACACACACACACACACACATATATATATATATATATATATATATATATATGCAAACGTATACCGATATAAATGCATCCATACACACATTCACATACACGCATAAATAAGACTCACAGCGTCACGCTACGGTAGGCATCTATACTCAAATATGTAGTTTTAATCGGGTTTGCCCCAAATCATCTGCCTAACAAACCAAACAGGAATGACTGCGAGCTCCAATGGACAATCAACCTAATGAGCCATGTAATAAAAAATAAACCGGAAAAATCTCTAGAACAGTGACAGCATCAAATACACTGGTGCATGAAATGCTATCTTTATGATGAGAAGACTATCACGGCGATTAAAACAGATATTAAAAAATACATATATCACACAAACTACACATTGGTATTTAATAACGTTTGGCATAAGGCTCTATTTGAACTGTTAGGAAAAAAACTCGCGAAGATATTAGTATAATCCTGAATATTTACTGGGATAAAATAGCCTGCATCAAGGATAGAAATAAATTAAGTAAAAAAAAAAAAAATAATAATAGCTAGCCTCTCGAATCCTGTCTGCTCGGGCGGGGAACCAATCATTATAGTAGACGCATGCACAGGCACATTTGTGCTTGTTCAAAACTCACAGAGGCGAATTAAGGTTTATACCGCAACTATGCTGAGCGGACTTTAGTTACAGTTTCTGGTAGAGAGCGTGATATCTGGTGTGATCAATTGTCTGAACAAGGCTAGGATGCTCAAACTCTCCGCCACGACGACTTGTGACTTCGTGTCACCTCAAACAACGACGGCTCCAAAAATATTTCTGTCTAACCAATTTTACTCACAAGGTTGGGTCAACACTAGGATTGCCTCTACAGACTAAATGTATCAAGAAGTCGCCTTCCTGACAAATCGACCTTGGTTTTCATGGTCGGAAATTGAACATTCTAATCACTCGGCCACGTACATAAAAATAGAAAAGCGGTGTAAGATGAGAATATGCTTTCTCTTCTAATTTATTTAATTTGCGCAACGACACAATCTAATACAATTGTTAGATTTTATATATATATAAGTTATGTATATTATCCGGCGTCCTTTAAAAGGGCTCTGGTGAAATAAATTATTATAATGATACCTTAAAGTGGTCTGTTTTTCTTTTAAATATATATATATATATATATATATATATATATATATATATATATATATATATACACGCACACATACACCTGGTGAAAAGCAACATTATCCAAATCGTGTAAATCATAATTGTTCATCCCACAAAATGTTTAATATCTAAAATCCACTAAACTGTTTGAGTTTCTTTCATCCAGATTTTCAGATAAGACGTTTAGTCATCTTGACACCATTTGTCATAAGAACCACTGAAATATCCTTTGCGTTATTCAGCTAGAAAGAGAACATGTTAAGATCGTTTTGTGTCAGCCCCACTGTCTTCCTAAATGAGCAATGGTGAGAGAAAAACGATTATTCAGGCCTTCAGTAATGATACCAACATTCATACTCTGGCTTCCATCTTCAAAGTTCATTCAAGAACAATCACGACAATAAGGCTAAAAAAAGAGGGAACAGTAGAGAGGAAAACTTAATCAGTAAGTGACATCATCATTTCAACTTAGAGCTAAAGAGTTCAATTAGAAAAGATCCAACTCAATCCATAAGACGTTTGGCACGTGAGAGAGGAGTGTTATTTATGACAGGAGCAATGAAAAGACTTGAAAATGAAATCGTACGTGAAACCTGTGAGACACCTTGTTACTCCAGAACAGAAAATTAGAGCGTTGGAGAAGGCGAAGATCATCTTGAATAATTTGGAAATTGATCATGGAATAATATATATATATATATATATATATATATATATATATATATATATATATGATCTTAATTTCAATCTTTCATGAGCTTCCAGTTCTTAGCTATGATCAATTAATGATAAACGTCATTTTTTGTTCATGATCGATTCCATCAGGATTCTTCTGTTAAGTTTGGAGAGTAATTGTACATTCTTATTGCTCAAAGTAGAGTCCAGTAGTATAATCCCTTTCAATGTCTTCCCATTTAATTTTAGTTGATATATTTTTCTTTCTGACTCCACATATAATTTGATAATGTTTTGTTATTTTCGTATATGTCTCGTTTAAAGGATATTGTATGATTATTAAATCTTTTTTTTAAATGTTGTTTCAGTTACTCGTATATGAGATTTTTTTCTTCTTCCGTATTAATCTATTATTAATATTAGTATTAATCTATTATCTTCTGTATTTTTATTGATGATTTCTGATAGTTTAGTGTTTTTAACGAAGTGTTTTTCAATTAATTTAAATAAATATGCATATTGGAAATAGAAATTGGAAATAGAAATTGGTATATGCTTAAATACATTAGGTGAGTGATTTGAATTTTTATTTATATATATGGGAATATTATTTGCTTTCCTATATGGTTTGTATTTTTTATTCTAATTAATTAAATTCTATGTCTAGAAAATGTTTTATTTTTAGATTAGATTTTAAGTCTATTGTACTTGTAAGCCATAATCTTAATATGAATGTATATTCTTTTTATTAATGACATTTGATAAATTATGTATGATATTTATTCCTATATGTTCGCGTATATATTATTCCATTATAACTACCCATGGATATGTCAAAATTCTCATTATTATTATTGCTATTATTATTGTTATTATTTCTTTTTAGCCATATTTTATTTTTGTAGTATAATAATGATTTTCTACAATGCTTAATTATGTCTAATTCTTCGTCTTGAATTTTTATGTGCTGTACTGATAAATTTAATCATTTATTTAATATATACTTTGCAATGGGTGGATAAACATCTTTTATCTCTATTTTTATAAAAGAGCAATTGTTCAAGTTTGTAATATTGCTGAACCAATTAATAGCTTCTTCTGTATTTTCCATTGATTTATATTTAATAGCTTTTTATTATTTTTTCAACTATTTGTTTACTTATTTTTCCTATATTTTGCCTGATGTAATAATCTACGTGTAGATTTTTTTAGAAAATTATCCTGATTATCTTTTAATTTGATAAATGGTTCTACTTTCATTAATTGCTTAAATCTGTTATCTAATTTTATAAATTTTTATTTATATTATTTTCTGATTCTTGTTAGCGGTTTTGTAAAACTTATGTACCTCTTTTTGAATTAGATTATTAAATTTGGTAGATTCCATTTCATAGAATGTTCTTGATTTGTCTGCTTAAATAAAGAGTTTATTTGATTTATTTATTGATTTTTTGTCATTTTATTTCATTGTTAGGTATATATATATATGTGTGGGGGGGTATATATATATGTGTGTTTGTTTGTTTGTTTGGGTTTTATGGCATATCAACCACTGTGGGTTATTTAATGCCAAATCCAGTTTATATGAATTTTTTTGTATGAAATAAAAAATATATAGCTGGCAACATTATTGTTTCAAAAAAAAAAAAAACGTATAGCTAGCAACATTATTCTTTACAAAAAAGGTATAGCTGGTAACATTATTCTTTACAAAAAACGTATAGCTGGCAACATTATTTCTTACAAAAAACGTATAGCTGGCAACATTATCTCTTACAAAAAACGTATAGCTGGCAACATTGTTTCAAAAACTTAGAGCTGGCAACATTATTTTTCTGAAAACATTATCTGAGACCTTGCTGTTGGATGTAGTTTATCGCCGTACCCAGGATGCGGATGTAGTTTACAGTCATACCCAGGACGTTATATATGCGTGTGGGGGTATATATATATATATATATATATATATATATATATATATATATATATATATATATATATATATGAATGAGTGTGTGAGTATGCACCTGTGTATCTGTAAATTTACAATTACAGACGTAACCTGTAAATATCTACGAATATACATTCACGTTTGTATATAGATATACGCTTGACTGCACCAAGATACACGTGCAGACACGCTTGTGCACACGCACACTCACACACTAACACACACACAGGCACACACAAACACACACAGGCACACACAAACACACTATCACACATACAAACCACACACACACATACATGCGCGCGCGCACACACACACACATATATATATATATATATATATATATATATATATATATATATATATGTTGACGGTGTTATTTTTTGTTATTAGTTACCTTAATAAGACAAATTATATCCGGTGCTAATCTAGAAAGGATATCTTCCGTCGCGTAATTTGGTCCACAATATAAACAGTCGCCTTTTTTAATACTTTTTTTCCCTCCGTCGTTTATCGCTTGTGTTTTTATAATAATTATTATTCTACCCCTCCCCCATGATCTCTTATTATTTTTTCCTTCCTCTTCACACCCCCACTTTTAACTCCCCCACCCCAATTCTCTTGTCATATAACCATTTTGTTTCCAACCACCTGTCTGCCTGGTCTTATGACCTGTCACAACGTTTGAAGCCCCCAGCAATATTCTGTGACTTATTAAAACATAAAATCATTTTAGAAACGTTATTTATATCTTGGGGCATTGCTTATATTCCGCATGCAATTCTAATCGCAGAATAATTTTTTTATGATCGGAAAGAAAATTGTATCACTGATCAGGTTTAGAAAAACTTGTTGTCGTGCAAAAATAAATTTGATGGTCGAAGTGTAAAAAGAAACACCGGTCAGGCTAAGATAATTCATAGTGTAATGAAAATAAATCACTTAATTCAAAGTCCAGTGTCATCTATTTGATGGTTGAATACTAAAAAGAAAGACCTATCAGGCTAAGACAATTTATGGTGCAAATACATGTCGCTGTTTTTATTTATCATTATTTAACTTAAAAGTTAATATTCAACATCATTTATGTATCGTGTTCCTTCCAATTGTACGCGATTACGGCTTTCCACAATTTCCTGTCTTTGTAGCTCTAAGCAACATTTAACTTTTGGGCATAACTTGCTGTTCTTGATTTGCTATCCATTCCCACAAACTCATTACTAAAATAAATCGTTGTTTCTCTTCTACTCGCCCTACCGACAATTCCTCCTGCGAGTATTAATTTTCCAAAACCTTCCTTCCCCATAATGCGTCTCAGATATTTTAACTGATTTTGTCTGATTTTAAGTATTAATTTTTCTATTTCTATTTTTTTTAAATCTTGTATTTGCTCTAACAATATATGTATACAAAATTTAATCTAAATTAACATTGCGTATTTTTAATAATTGTTTGTATAGTGTGGTCGGCAATTAAGATGATTCCTCCTCCCTTTTCCAATGTAGTGAGAAGAGTGGCTTACAGGAGGAAAAAGAATTATCAAAATTCTTCTAATTGAATAAAACTGATCGTGGTAATGTCACAATAAAGTCACCGCGGAAAAAGCAAAGAGAAAACTACTCTTACTATACTTACTAAGTAATTTTATATACTTCTGTGATTTCTCGTTAATTTTAAATACTTCTGTGATTTTTATACTATTTGAAATCTTCAAACTCAAAAGAACAAATGGAAGAGAAGTAATATACAAGAAAGTGGATATTTTAGTAGCTAATAAACAGAAATTCAGTTGGAAAGCAAAAGGTATGTAATCGCTGAAGCAACGAGTCAACTTCCTTTTGTTTTGTCTGTCTTAGGGTATATTTTTACAAGAAGAAAAACTGAACCAGTGACAATTTTACAATATTTTTTCGGTTTGTTTTTCTGCGAGAAAACATTTAAAAATCATCAAGCGGACAAATTATTAGCGATCTTTTTGGAAACCTAGAAATATGGTTCAACAGGAGGATGCTGAGGCTACCACGGACCGAATATGTGAGCAACGACGAAATTTGAGAAAAAATGCAAACAAAGGTGAAACTTATACTTAATATCAGCAAGAGGAAATTGACACTTCAAGCGAACATAATGAGGAAAGAAGGCTTGGAAAATCTGATACTCACAAGACAGATAGAAGGCGAGAGGGATAGAGGAAAACAACGCATTAAGTAGGTTATGCATTGTTTTCCTCTATCCCTGGAGTAAATTGATGGCGGAGCAAGGATTAGGAGAAATAACAAAAAGAAAATTTATTAAGAGCTACAAATGGCAGGAAATTGTAGAGAGCCATGATCGACTACTTTCTGAAGGGACACAGCAGATAAAAAAGAAAATCAACCCTTAGACGAACAAGATATCTTCTCTCTCTCTCTCTCTCTCTCTCTCTCTCTCTCTCTCTCTCTCTCTCTCTTTCTTTTTTCTTTCTTTATTGTCGGACCGACTCCCAAGAGGACGCTTCCCCGATCACCACATTCTTAACATGTTCAAGTCAAGGGTCAACCGTTATATTCCCCACATGTCCTCATAAACTGTGCTTGTTGGTCTAGTCAGGTTATCTTACCCAAGATACGCCGCTTCTGCTATGGCTGCAGTATATGCAGTGCCCTCACTACGACCTTAAGGAGTTACGAGACATGACGTGAAACCCGTCTCTCATTCTACCAACGCTAAAGCTTTCCTCAGGGGTATGTCTAACTGGGTAACATACAGGGAACTGGGGAAAATAACCGCAGCATCAGTAGCAGCAATCAAAACATAACGGGCAGCAGCAGCTGCAGTTGTAACCTAATCATCAAGCAAGTTAAATTTAAAGCTCTTACTTAACAATGGCATAGGATAAAAGTATATAAAAGAGTTGGTTTGGAAATTTGGTGACATAAATGGGAAGTTCAATCCCTGGGTCGGGCAGTGTGTACTTATCTCAGTGGAATCAAGCTTGCAATAACTGAACAGTACTAAAATAAAATAAGAACTAGATGATATACACTGTCATAGGTTGTGACTTAAATCCCTGGGTTGGGCAGTTTTCAATTGCACTCATTAGAAACAGACGAAAAATAATTGACCAGTACTAAAATAAAATAAGAACTAAACGATAATCAGTTTAGAATTACCTTTAGGTTACCAAGATCGACATACATCTGATGAAGGCCGAAACATTGTGATAACAAAAACAACGTTGAGGACAACAGTCTTAATATAAATAGTGTAAATTATGACAGTTCCTCATCCCAGAAATTCAGACATCTATCTATCTATATCTATATCTATCTATATATATATATATATATATATATATATAAAGAATTGGTATAGATTTTTGTAAATTCATTAATCCGACAGATTTTCTTACTTAAACGTTATTTTTAGTGGATAATCGTATATGAGTAGACGCCCCATTTATTTATTAAATAGTGTATTCATTTATGCTTACCTGTCGGAATATTCGAGACATCTTGCAAGAGAAAAATATGCGCTCTTCGTTGGGATTTCTCGGAAATCTAGGCCGGTAGGTGAAAATAAATAAACATACAGTTTAATAAATCAGCGGAGCGTTTACTCAAATACGTGCATCTACTAAAAGAACGTTTAAATAATAATAATTATATATAATTATATATATATATATATATATATATATATGATAAGATAAAGAACAAATAGGAAACGTTTTTGAATTTAACATCATTTTTTATTAAAAAAAACTACAACAGAGATCGGGAGAAAAAAGACAAAAAGCTCTAAGTTCTGGTATTTCAAAGTTGCATGGTCCAATTCTTATTGCTCAGTCATATATCACGTGCATTGGAACCAAACCGTAGATAATTCTATGTGTATGTAAGTTTGTTAAAATAAAATTAAAAAAAAAAAAACGATAGTCAAATATGGCTGTCTTCCGTTGACTTTCATGCGAGCGCAGTTTGTTATACGGCGGTTTCCCAATCACCAGGCGGTTCAAAGGAAAAGATATTCAGTTCTGTCTTTTCTGAGTGTATGTCTGCGTATGTAAGACTATTGAGAGAATTTTATATGAAATAAAAACAATTATTTAATAGACGTTTGCTAATTTCCCATTAAATAAAAAAAAAATATTTAAAAGACGTTTGCTAATTTCCCATTAAATAAAAAGAATTGTTTAAAAACGGGTGCTAATTTCCCATTAAATAAAAAGAATTATTTAAAAGACGTTTGCTAATTTCCCATTAAATAAAAAGAATTATTTTTAAAAACTTGTGCGAATTTTCTATTAAATAAAAAGAATTCTTCGAGTTCTTTATAGACACAGCTTGCGTTTGAGAGCATGAACGGATATGGGAATATACGTATATATATATATATATATATGTGTGTGTGTGTGTGTGTGTGTGTGTGTGTGCGCGCGCGCGCGTGAGTGTGTGTGTGTGCGCGCGTGAGTGAGTGTGTGTGTGTGCGTCCGCGCGCGTGTGTGTGTGTTCTCGTGCATGTGGTGGTTTTTCGAATACCAGGAATGACGGGAATGCTATCTGCAATTTGATTCGCATTTCCTGTACTTGTCGAAGTTGCAGGACAAATAAAAAAAAAAAGGAAAAAGACAATTTCCCTACATTTCTCCGCTACCCTAACGATCCCTCTCCTCCCCACCAAAAGAGAAAGAAGTAAAATGAACATGTTAAGAAAGGTGGGTGCCTCACAAAAAGACGGAGCTGAAACATAGAAAGAGAAAGCTTCATTACCTGACGTTTTTCTGCTCTTGTCAAGAGTAACATGATTTTTTTTTGTTACTTGTGGGCGCAGATGTACTACTCAACGAATTCCAACGCGCGCGCGCTCACAAAATTCTGTTTCAGAACAAAAAAAATAAAGATATCTGTTCTTAAATGTCAATGAATAAATCTGAAACGAAACTATATTTGACAATATGTACAAAAGAACCGAGTGATTAATTAGCTCTCAACAGATATTTGCGACACAAAACCAATTTTAGCACAAGGCCGTCTTCAGAGATCCATGAATGTGTGTTTAGTGTAAAGTTTAGCGCATCGGAAAGATAAACCGCCGAGCTGAGTTCAAATTCTAGCCGAGTTCGTTACAATCACTTTCACACAACTAGCCTTACGAAAGGTATGAATCCATCTTGTCTTCCACCGTTTAAAACTAGGTTCTCTTGCCGTATGCTGATAAATAAAACTCTGAAGTAAAAACCGACATGGGAAGGCGAATAATGTCAGGCTATCTTGTCCTAGGAAAGCCACGGCTGTTATGGTCGTAGTGCGCTAAGGAATTCATGACGTAAAACGACGTCACGTTTATAGAGTCACACAGAAAGTGTCGGAATCGTTCTCAAAATATATTTGGAGAACATCTTTAGAAACAATCTCATTTTAAAAACGACGAGCTGCGGCCACCATTAAGAAATGATAGGAAATTTATGTCAGGTCAAATTTTAAGCATAATTTCCAAACGTCATAATTAGCAGGGAATAAATAAGCTGGTATAATGTTTTAGTGTTGTGATGGTATTTTGCAGGACATTTTCCTTTAATCTCTGCCTGTCTCTGTCTTTGTCTCTCTCTCTCTGTCTCTCTCTGTCTCTGTCTCTCTCTCTCTCTCTCTCTCTATATATATATATATATATATATATATATATATATATATAGTAAGAGTAACAAATCCGCTGGTATATAATTCTAGTGGATCCTAATAATGTAAAATATTAAAACTAATCCACAAAAAGAGCCCAATGTATTTATTATTACAGAGCAAATAAAAAACAAATAAAATAAACAATAAAATCCAAAATCACGTCATATGAGGAATAGCCTATTTCGGCAGACGAAAACACTGGTCGCCTGACTCATCAACCCTGTTGTGGACTGTGTTCGTGTCAGAAATAGAAATGTAACTGTGAAAATTAAAAAAAAAAACGGTTGAAAATCTAATACAGAATATATCCATTTCAATGTTTCAGTCAAACGAAAGGCACGAGATAGGGAGCAGACGAACGTGGAACGTATTTGTCTTAAAGGGAAGAAGTTTTATAAAATTAAACCTAAATATTAATCTTATGACATTAATTCATGGTTATATATAGAATGAAATATTAGTTTAAAATTAAAAGAAGAATAGGAAGGGGTTAAAAATAACTTTAAAATATACAGATAAAAGGATGTAAAGAATTAATGGAAAGAGGGTTGGGGAGATCTTAGAGTAGGGAAAAGTTTATAAATTATAAATATAATGTAAAGAGGTACAGTGGGGAAAAATAGAAATTAGAATTAATCATACTTAAGACATTTGCGTCTTGGAAATTTCACCACGAAACTTCGAAGTCGTGATAAAATTGATATTTAACAGTTGAGTAATCTTTTCACATATTATTATTATTAAATCTCTATTTTTAATATTATTTTAATATTTTTTAATACTCAGCACTATATATAAAAATATCTGCTGATTTTAAATCTTATCTAGTCGGAGGACGAATATTTTCTATGAAAATTTCTCGGACATTCAAGCCGGTAAATGTTATAAATACTGTTTATTATAAACAGAGCATTTACTTAAATATTTGTATCTATAAAAAGAATGTATAAACATACATACATACATACATACATATATATATATATATATATATATATATATATATATATATATACATATACATATGTGTGTGTGTGTGTGTGTGTGTGTGTGCGGGCGCGCCCGTGTGAGTGTGAATATAAAAGTGGACACTGAAGTCAACACTCAGAGGTGACAGCGTGTTTCATGCAAAAGCAATCGTCCCCCATGACGATTGCGTTTAGCATGAAACACGCTGACGCCGCTGAGTACTGACATTTAGTGCCCACTTTTATATTTACATACGCACTATCCCTGATATTGAACATTTTAACCCATAAATATAGCATACCTTAAAACTATATATTTTCTCATATATATATATATATATATATATATATATATATATATATATAAGTGTGTGTGTGTGTATGTGTGTGTGCTGATGCTGATAAAATAGTGCTTAATGTAAAATAACAGAGCTATGATTTCTGTCAATATTAAATGTATAAATATTTATATTAATAAGAAATATGCACACAGATATTTCTATCAATGGTAAATATTAATTTTTTCCTCGTCGGTTAGGAAAATGTATATTCATTACTAAGCAGTATATAAAATGTTTGAATTGAACGTACGTGATATTCTATTGGTTGATCAGAATAACCCAAGAGATTATACACCTTTTTTTTCTTTTTTTTTTTTTTAAAAAAAAGGATGTATTTTGCTTTTGAAACCAAATTAATAGTTTATTTGCCAGTAACTTACAACAGCCTTTGGTGATTTTTACATGCTGTTTTAATATCCTAATATATATATATATATATATATATATATATATATATATATGAAAGGAAATTGTACAACATTCACTTTATATATATATATATTCACAACATTCACTATATATATATATATATATATATATATATATATATATATATATATATATATATATATATATATATATATATGAATTACTTAAATAAATAGGTAACTGGGTAACTAGAGATGTGACCTGATGAACCAGGAAAAATAATTTTTCTGGGGAAGCTTAAGGTTGGCTATTTCTTAATTATTTAATTAATATTTTCTCTGTCTTTACATTGAGCTCTCTGGATTACAATCTTTTAGCAATTATCCACACGGATTACCAAACCCTCCATTACCTTACTATATATATATATATATATATATATATATATATATATATATATATATATATATATATATATATATATTGAATGCTAAGCAATTTCGTTAGAGATGAAGAGGAAACGTGATGCAATAAAATATGGATCTTCAAAGAAAACTGAGGAAACTATAGATGAAATATGAGAGTAACGAGGAAATTTTAAGAAATTGAAACGTTAAGGACATTTTTCCTTATAATCAGAAAAATACGTTTGAAAATTTGGAAGAACATAAATAGAAGGCTTTGAGTATTTGACACTTAAAGGACATGTTGAAGACAAATGGAACAGATAAAAACACTGAGTAAACTACCTAAGGAGCCTGGCTGGCAGAACAGGAATGGAGAGGGATAGTAAGGAGACAAACATTACTTAGTACTACAATGGATAGGATATTGTGGATGGCCATGATTGTCCCGAAGGGAGACGACACTTAATGAAGACAATATGATATCAATTAAACCAGTCCATTTTGTCTGTAGATATTTACACTGCCTGCATGTTAGGATCTCGTATATATTAAGACTGACCGCTACTACAATTGGGTAACGAATTGCCCCCACCCCGCACGAAAAAGCTACTACATGTAAATGGCCATGTTACAGATTGAAGAGGCATATGACTAGAGGCTATGTGGCCAAGTCTCGATCCCAGAGAGGTGACACTAAACATCATTAATTTCTGAAAAAGATAAGCCGTGCCACTCGTATTTTGAGTGGATGACAATGGATTCGATCGCGGGACCTTCCGACCTTTACCAAGTAATTTCCCATATAATGAAGGAAGGATGCCAAAAAGTAAGATCGGATGAAATAAGTGATGAATGAATTTAATCTCGTTGATTCTGGGGGTTTTTTTTTTGGGGGGGGGGGTTAATGTCTTATTCGTTTAATTTTATTATTCATTCATTCATTCATATAATCTTTCTTTCAGATTATTTTTCTTTTTTGTTTAACCTTTTAAAATTCTTTTTTTTTTTTTTTTCATTTTCTTTTCTGCATCTTCCTTCTTGTCTTTTGCCCGTTTTATTTCAATTTTTGATCCATATTTTTTCTTTCTCGTTTTTATCTTTCGTTCCATCATCGGGCATTTTCTAGGCGTTTTTTGTTTTTTTTTAGTATAAAAAGATGGTCTCTTTTTACATCTTTTGACAAATTTATTTCATGATTCATTTTTTTTTTCATTATTGATGCTAGTTTTATTCTTTTTCATTCCCACTTAAATTTCATTCAACATATTTCTTTACTTTTTCATTATTCCATCTTTTCTTTTTATTTATTTTCCTTCGGTGTTTATGTACGTTTTCTTTTTCTTTTCACTTTCAATGTATATTTTTCTTTTTTTTTTTCTTTGTTACTTCTTTCATAAATTTTTCTTCATTTTCTCGTTGTTTTCTTTCTTCCTGCATTTTTAACTTTTTTTTTTCTTTATTTGTTTTTTTTTTTTTTTTTTTACTATTGTTTACTTTTCCTTTCTCTTTCCACATTTGTTTCTTCTTTTATGTTTGTAAATTTTAGTTTCTAGTTTTTTTTCATTTTTTATTCTTTCTCTTTTCTTACTTTCTTTCTTTCTTTATTTTCTTTTCTTTAGGGTTTCTTTTTTCTCCCATTCTTATTGCTTTTTCGTACTATTTATCTTCCTTTTTTCGCTTTTTGCATTCATTCACGTTCTTCTTTCTTTCTTTCTTTCTTTCATTTTTTATTCTTTCTCTTTTCTTTTTTCTTTCTTTCTTTCATTTTTTATTCTTTCTCTTTTCTTTCTTTCTTTCTTTCTTTCATTTTTTATTCTTTCTCTTTTCTTTCTTTCTTTCTTTTCTTTTCTTTAGGTTTCTTTTTTCTCCCATTCTTATTGCTTTTTCGTACTATTTATCTTCCTTTTTTCGCTTTTTGCATTCATTCACGTTCTTCTTTCTTTCTTTCTTTCTTTCTTTCATTTTTTATTCTTTCTCTTTTCTTTCTTTCTTTCTTTCTTTCTTTCATTTTTTATTCTTTCTCTTTACTTTCTTTCTTTCTTTCTTTCTTTCATTTTTTATTCTTTGTCTTTTCTTTCTTTCTTTTTTTTTTTCTTTAGGGTTTCTTTTTTCTCCCATTCTTAATGCTTTTTCGTACTATTTATCTTTCTTTTTTCGCTTTTTGCATTCATTCACGTTCTTCTTTCTTTCTTTCTTTCTTTCATCGTTCTCTCTGTTTCTTTTCCTTTTATCTTCCTTTTGCTTTCTTTTTCTCGCTCTCTTTTTACGTTTTTTTCACTTTTTCATTCGTATTTTTCTTCCTTTCTTTTCTGTTCTTGTTCTCTTTGTCTTCTTTATTTCTCTTTTCCTTTTTTTTCTTCTTTCTATTTTTCGTTTTTCTTTTTATTACATCTTTCTTTCTTTCATTCAGTTGGCACAAATCCGCATCAGCTCAAAATATGGATGACCCCCCCCCAAGCAATATAACTTCATTTCAAACCCAATTCCGGTGTCAAATTAGGAAAGGTCAACGTGCTCCTTTGACAAAAACGTTGTTCACGACAATACGTTAGGGGCAAGTGAATTAGATCTTGTGCGAGGAAAACTCTTAGAGTTTAATTGGGCATGATTTATGTTCTGATTAATTTAACAGTAGGGTAGGACGAAGCCGACGGCATTATCAGCGTACAGATTGTGGTATACCAAAAAAGAGAGATGGAGAAACATATAAAAAACAGTCGACCACAGGTAGCCCAGTCGATATGAATATGTGATATATGACAGACTGAAACATAGATACGAATTCTAAGTTAAACAGAAGATGGATCGAAAAATAAAGGCGAACAGAATAAATTATTTTTTGAAAATTCGTAGAGTCGTCCAATTAACACTGCGAACTGAAATAATCATTTTTAACATTACAAATTAATTTAGGAGACTCGTGATTGTGAATCTGAATGATTCACGATTACGAATTCCGCAACACAGATGTCGGGGGTACCACATTTACTGCAGCCGCAGGAGAAGTGGTTTTGTCTTGGCCAAGATAGCCTGATGGAGCCCAACCAAGCTGGTTTGAATCCACAGTTGCCCTTCTTCTAGACCGGTTGTCCCCCAAAGCTATAGACAACAGTCTGCCGTGCTATTTACCCATATTTGCAGGGAGAAGAGATGGATTCATACTTTTCCCAAGGGTATTAGCACGTATGTAATGAATTCGACTGGAAGTTGAACTCGGCTCTCCGATTCCTCAATCTGAGTCGCAATTACTCCACGGAGCCATCCAGATTAAGAATATTAAAAAATATATTAATTTCTATCTAAATTGCTGGGCAATAAGATCCCTAAGATGCAAGAGGTTACTGAGTATGAGATGATACGCGAAAAAGCAAACGTTATTAAGGAGATGAAACAATAAATGTAAAGGAAATAAGAAAATAACGACTGACATTGCATTTAAATTTTTGAAGATCAAAGTTAACTGGAAAGCAAGAAGCCGAAAAGAGTCCCACAAACGAGAAGTGCGAGAGAAAAAAAAACTGTTAGCATAGAAATTCCGGTTACATCTGGCCATATCAAGTTCCATCGTTTTGTTGCTTTTCATTGAAATTAAACTCTTTAATTAATGTAAAAAAAATTTAAATGAGTGTTTTGTTTTTGTTTTTTGTTTTTTTGTTTTTTAAGCATTTCACCCCAAACAAGGCGGAAGCCACTAAGACGCAAGGGGTTACTGAAAATTTAGAGCAAGATCATATAGGAGTGATAGAAGAAAAAATGAGGGTAGTGGATAGATCAAGGCAACTGAAGATGTCGATTGACATTACACTTGAATAGCTGGAGATTATAGATCACAGGGAAACAGGAATAGGGAAGGGAGTTCCACAGGCGAGAGGTACGAGACATGAAGCTATTGGACTAGAAGAGACGGCTACATTTAGGAGTTTCGACAGAGAAGGAGTGAGAGCGGGATACCAGCCTTGTAGGGCGCTTGAACTCATGACGACTGGGAACCAGCGAATGCAGCTCCACGGAGCAATTTCCATGGAAGTATTTGTAGAACAGACAGAGGGAGGCGACGGCGCGTCTGTGAGAAAGTGACTGTAGACGAGACGACAAAGCAGGGCCAACTACATTGCATATCCGCCTCTGGAGCCTATCAAGAACCCCGAGGCAAACAGAAGGGACACCAGACCATATATGGCAATAATACTCCATGCAAGGGCGAATTGTTGATTTGTAGATCTGGAGGATCGTCTCCGGGGAGAATAACTTCCTGGCGCGGCTCAGGGAGCCAACTTTCCTTGCGGTGGACGAAGCAATTGACTCAATGTATTTATTCCATCTCAGGTCAGCAGTCAACGTGAGACCGAGAAGCCGCAGAGAGTTGCTGTCGAGAAGTTGAGCGTCAGACATTCTAATGGAGGGAAGGGAAGGATCTCTGTGGTGATTAATAGAGAGCAGTGTCTTTGTCTTAGAAGCGTTGAAGTTGACCAGCCAATTCTTGCCCCAGTTCACAATCGATTGGAGGTCCTTTTCGAGACGCACGGCCAGGTGAGTTTTGTCAGTGAGACTAGATTTGTTTTTGAGGCAGGAATAAATTGTGGTGTCATCCGCGTAGATGCCAACTTGGGAAGTTATGGCGTCAGGAAGGTCATTTACGTAGATAAGGAATAGAGTGGGGCCTAGAATAGAGCCTTGAGGAACACCTGCGTTCGTAGGATAGGAACTGGATGAGAATCCGTTGAGAACGACCTTCAATTCACGGTTTGACAAGAATGATTGTATTAGGTTATATAATCGACCCGTAATGCCATAACCCTGGAGCTTGCGAAGAAGGCCGGCATGCCAAACCCTATCAAATGCTTTGGAGATGTCTAGTGCCACGGCACGGGCTTCCCCGTTATTTTGAAGAGCTCAGTAGACTGTTTCAGTGATGGCCGTAAGCACATCAGCTGTAGATCGGGCAAAGCGGAAACCATATTGCTTGTCTGTGAGCAGATTATGGGATGTGAGGTGGTTTACCACCTCGATATTGATTAGGGCCAAAGACTTTGCCGAAGAGGGGAAGGAGAGGACGGTAGTTGGAAGGGTCAGAGGGGTCGCCGGAGTTCTTGAAGACAGGAACGATCAGCAGTCAGGAAAACAAGATTCCTTGAGGCAGTAGTTGTATAGTTTAGAAAGGGCGGGCGCCAGTTCAGACCCGCATTTCTTCAAGACATTGGCTGGTATCCCGTCTCCACCACTAGCCTTGTTGGGGTCTAAATTGGAGATAACGCCCAGTACCAAAGATGGGGTTATGTTTAGCCTACTCAATATGGTCTCAGTTCTAAGAGGGAAGTCGTGTATGGGTACACCGGAAGAGTCGAGCGTAGAGTTGAATGAAAATTTCCGAGCAAAGCATTCAGCCTTGTCGGTAGAGGAGGTCAGGACTTCGAACTGGTTGAATAAAGGAGGTATAGAGGGTTTGCAATTATTCCATACGCTCTTGCAGAGACGCCAATAATCTTTGGAGCCAAATTTGCGAGATGCAATACGTTCCTTCATCCGAGCTGCAAATAGTTTATAACATGATTACAATTATATTCTTTCCTAATTATATTTCTTTGATATTTTTTGACAGCAGGGTACAATCATGAATATTAACAGTAGCATATATATTGAAATGGCTGTCATAGTTTTTTTTTTTTTTTTTGTTTTTGTTTTTTTTTTTAACCCACTTCGGTCTTAAGCATTTAATGCACTTCGAAATAATTTATGTACAATAATATGTAAATAATATTTTAACACTTTGGTTTTAAGTATCTGATACACCGGAAGTGGGGAAACAAAACATTCAATGCAAGCTATAAAGTAGCAATGAAATACCACATTAGACGGTTATATCAAAAGTCGTTTTTTCCATCTTAAAATGCATGTAAATAAAAACATCTGTCCAGAACTTAGAGAAAAGATCGTTAAATATAGTGTCTTCGTGGCTCTAAAATGAGCTGATGCTTTAAACAGAAAAATCTCGCTAAATAATAGAGATCCGTTTCCATGATACGGCGTACTATATGAGACCACAATGCTAAATCACTTGAATACAGTAGTAATTCCAAAGCGTAAAGGTCGTGCAAACTAACTAAAGGACTAACTAAAAAAGGGAGGACACAGTTTTTCTATTTTAATTTTCTGGTGAATCTTAATTCTTAAGTTAATGATTGAATAAGCTTATGGAGAGTTCTACGATAATAAAAATCTCTGTAGAAATTCCCCTATGACATTGTTAAATATTTGAGCTTAACAACTTTAACAAAATATTGCAATAACAATCATAAATATGAATGCTGGTCGTTATTTTAAGAAGTGGGTACAAATGAAAAGATTTGAAATTGATAACTTTTTCCATTTCATTGAAACAGACTTTAAACACGTCTATCTTCCTTCCTTTCTGACCGAAATCTTTGAGATGTCTTTTCATGCAATCAAAACGGAATAGTCCATTGTTTATGAGGTATTCGCGGGAGTCATTAAATACATACGGTGAAGTAATGGATAGCGGCTCGGATTGAGTTCGAATTCCTGTCGAATTCCATTACATTCGCTTAGATGCTAATACCGTTGGGAAAGGTATGAATCCTCTACTTCTCCCCCCAGCTATGGGTAAATAGTAGACCTGGTTCTGTAGCTTTTGATGGCAACTGTTCTACCGTAAAGAGAAATGGTAACATGTCTCGTCAGTCATGTATCAAAAGATACATGATTGCCTAAGCGTGTATTACGCAAGGCACATAACTGACCTCTCCTTTTTTTTCTTTCATTCATTTTCTCACTGGAACTAAATTGCATCACTAATACGTCAGTTCCATATTTTCACGCGGTCAAAATAGAAAGTTCCATTATTTATTAGCTATTGGCAGGGTGTAAGAATCGTGCAAACTAACTAAGGAAATAACTAAAAAACGAAAAAAGGGGAAGCAGAATTATTATCATTATTATTATTATTATTATTATTATTATTATTATTATTATTACTATTATTATTATTATTATTATTATTATTATTATATATATATATATAAATATATAATTTTCATAATGAAAAATTTGGAAAATATATGAAAATGTAATCACAATGATAGAATAAAACTGATAATAAATGTTAGATTAAAACAGAATAATTAATTAATGATGATTTTGCTAATTAATTATTTGTAAAAAACGAAGGCATGGATTAAGTCTAGGGATTCACAAGCATTATATAACAGATGCACACGTTTATCCAACACTTATATCCATTTTCTTACCGTCCCGAAGGACAACAGTGCCACACACACAAGCACTCACACGCACACACACAACATACACACACGTACATATTTTTTAATATTTAATACTTCAAACGTTATTACTTAGGGGATACCCATATTTGAGTAGACGCTCTGTTTTATTTTAAACCGGTTTTATTTCATCTTCGTACCTGCACACTCGAGCAAACGTATTAAAGAAAAAGTGCCCTCCAGCAGGATTCGAGCCAGCGTCTTTTTTTGCAGGAGAAAGTATGATCCGGCGTACGTTAACTGCCCGGCTACGAAGACATTTAAGCAATGTTGTATTTGTCATTATTTATTTTGTATATGCAGGTCGGTAGACGACACAACCAATTTCATATTAAACTGAGCGTCTACTCAAGTACGAGTATCCACTTTTTCTTTTTCCGTCTTTCTATTTTTCGTCTTTCTTGCTTCTTTCATTCATTTTTAAGTAATATATATATTATGAATGTTCACTTGATAGAAGACCTAACAGCCATTCAAGGGAAAGTGTTACTGAATGATATTGTGTATGAAAGGTAAGATTAAGAGGTAAGAAATGCAGCTTATTAGGATATGTAGAAAAAGTAATGGTTAACCTTAGACTTTAAAAGGCTATTTTTGTAGTGATCGGAAAAGCATCCTATCGGAAGTCTGTTGCACGAAGTAGAAGTTCGTGTGAATACGCCCTCCGAGTGAAACTTCTTCCTTACTAAGAGAATACGAAGGAAATGATGGTTGTTCATTTTAATATGCATAATATATGAAGATTAGCACTGGTAGAACTGCGGAATGTCGCTCGTCAAGAAAAGCGATTGGGTAGCGAAAATTTTGTCCGTCGGAACGGGGTTGTATGGTGGAAAATAACTCAGCACCAACAAATTTCTGTAGATGCTTTTAAAATCTGTAAAGACTGGAACGTCAAGAATGGAGAATGAAGACTGGTCAGCTTCAACCCAGATAGGGCAAGAGTACTCCATTTTCGACCTGTACTGGCTCTTGTAAAAATAGAGTATAGCAGGAGGTGTCAGGTACTTAAGGGGCGGTGCAAAAGACTGACTATTTTTCCATCTTTTGCAATGGGTCGTATTTAAGCGCAATACTAGATTGACGGCAAGGTGTTATCATTTTACATTTGAAATGGCTAAAGGTGACTGTAAGTTCTATGCTAGCAGATTATTCTATAGCAATTCTAACTTCTGGCTTCTTGCTTCCCAGTCAACAAATTATCTTTTATTTTCTTAATTCTTGCTCTTTTATTGCCCTCTCTTCGTAATCGTAGTCTTTTTCTTATCCTCTAACACTCGGTAATTCCTTGTGCCCTAGTGGATTTATTCCTTTGCTTGGGATGAAATAATCAATATATATATATATATATATATATATATATATAAATGCATACATATATATATATATATATATATATATATATATATATATATGAATAAAAATAGATCACTTTAAGGTTCCATGTAATAAGTTATTTCCCCACAACCCTTTTAAAGGGCTCTGGATCATCAGACTTTACTTCCATTTCAACTTTTGGAAGTAAATTCTGATGATCCAGAGCCCTTTAAAAGGGTTGTGGGGAAATAACTTATTACATGGAACCTTAAAGTGATCTGTTTTTATTCAAACATATTTGCTTTGAACTTACATTGAGCTCTCTGGATATAACCCATCTTGGGTCTACCCATACGGATTACTTAGTTTTGCAGAAACTAAATATATAAATATATATATATATATATATATATATATATATATATATATATATATATATAATAAAAAGTCTTAAACACTAATATTCCATGATTGTTACTCTGTCCTGGATATTGACTTCTACCTGGATTCTATCCTCTTGGAAATTTATGTATATATATATATATATATATATATATATATATATGTATGTATGTATGTATGTATGCAGATTTATATATTTTATGTATATATATATATATATATATATATATATATATATATATGCATATATGCGTGTGTGTGTGTGTGTGAAAGGAAATTGTTCAACATTCACTAGTCTTAAACACTAATATTCCATGGTTCTTACTCTGTCCTGGACATTGACTTCTACCTGGATTCCATCCTCTTGGAAATTTACACACACACACACACACACACACACACACATATATATATATATATATATATATATATATATATATATATATACAGATTTATATATTTTATATATATATATATATATATGTATACAGATTTATATATTTTATATATATATATATATATGTGCGTGTGTGTGTGTGTGTGTGTGTGTGAAAGGAAATTGTTCAACATTCACTATATATATATATATATATATATATATATATATATATATATATATATATATATGAATTTTAGTCCCAATACGTATTCAAGGTAATGGAGTCTCCTTAAGGGAAAACTCGTTGATAGCGATAGGCAAAAATGTCTGCTCGGTGATGTTGGATTGATTGATTTGTTTGTTTAACGACATTTAACCTTATGGTTTAATTAATGCCTAAATTTAAATTTTTTTGAAAGATTTGAAATAATTTGGTAATTTTACTACAAATATATATTGTTGCTAATATTTTTATATAAAGTTCCTAGTATTTTTACTATGAAAACTTATTTTTATATATTTTAAGTGCTTTGTTTGATTGTTCACTATTTGCCCATACATGAAACCCTAACAGGTACTACCACCCCGGGAACAACAGCATTCAACGGGTGTTTCCATGCATTCAACCGGTGTTTCGATGCTCCAGAAAACCTCCAAACTCCAAATCAGAGGTCTTGCTGCCGGATTTACTTATATATATATATATATATATATATATATATATATAGTTTTGTTGTTATTTTGCTATTTTATTCCCGGGCTCACATTCCAAGTCTGCCTTTATTGTTGTGGGATAATTATACCAGGAGACACTCGACCAGCATACGCGCGGAAGAAATTAAAAAAAAACCTCACTATAAAATCATTATCTGAATCGGCTGAAAAAAAATTTGGATTACAAAACAGAGGATGGATTACCCCCATTAAAATGGCAACATTATTCTTTACAACTTTCTAACTCTTATTAGCGTGTGTCTTTTTTTGCCACTACGTGTTCCCCCATCTTTACGCAGAAGCTGATCAGATAGGAAACGCGCTGCTTCGTCTTTTGCTTCGTCTTTACCTATGGACTATAATTAGTATTTCCAGTCTGAAGTGGAATATACTGTATGTGGTAGTCAGTGGAATTCACTTCCACGTATGCTGGTCAATCTCTCGGCCTCCGGGCAGAGAGGATCTCCAGACGAGGCTATGTCGAAGAGCAGAATCTCGTCTAAGACAGCTACATGATCCCGTTTTTTTACGGAGTCTACGGGGAATTTTTGGCTGAGCCAACGGGCTCGGTTTCCTTCCTGTGTGGGGAGGTTAGTGAATATCGTCACTGGAATTCACTCCCAATTGTGATGCTCTAACTCTCTGCCTGCGGACAGAGAGGATCCCCAGACGAGGCTATGTCGAAGAACAGAATCTCGTCTGGGAAGACAGCTACCCCACCCAGTTTTTTACGGGGTCTACGGGGAAATTTTGGTTGGGCCTACGGGCTCAGATACCCGGCAATAAACTCGGAATTGAGCCACATCCGATCACGTGAGGCGGTTAGTGAATATCGTCATTGGAATTCCATGAGATTCACCTTGATTGACTTCTAGCTCACCACTATCAGTTGAATACTTATCACACGCCACTGGTGGATCTTGTATGTGGTTCCTGTTATAAATATTATCGTTCAATTCCAATCGTTGTTTTGCTTATTCTTAATCAGTAACGTTTACCGAGGTTACAACAAATATAAATGTCCTGGCTTTATTTCTATTTCATTGCTTATGTATGATAACCTCAGAGTACCTCGGTACAAACAAAAGTTTGTCACCTCCTGTCTTCTCTTCAAAAGCGAAAAAAATGTCCAGCTCTCCGAAATGAATAAGAAACCCGAGGAGAGACCTGGAGATTTGAATTAGTTTTGCTGGTATTAAATCTCCAACAAGAGTCACTATATTCATGATTTGGTCACTCACCAAAGCAAGCCTAACTTGTTAACCAATCCACTTAACAATTCAGGTTTGCAAACTCTCATTTAAAGCTCCACAATGTATTTGTTTTTTAAACAAAACTATTCTTAATAAATATTATCTATTACAGTGAGATGATTAACAACACCCCTGTCAAACCAATTCTGTTCTGCTTTGGGGAATTCTCACTGGACGCTCCACATTGATGGCTTTGAAAGTTAAGTCAACAGCGGCTAAGTTCAAAAATTCTTATGTCGTCGTTCAAGAGAATTTTCCAACTCTAATGAATGATTTACAATGAACTAAACGTGGCTTAGGTAATATTAACACTGGTTATGATAAGTAAAAGAAAGGAAAAAATTAGGTAATGAAATAGAGGACACGGAAATCAGCAATGGAAGAAAGAAGAAACCAGAGAGAGAGAGAGAGAGATAGAGAGAGGGAGAGAGAGAGGGAGGGAGGGAGAGAGAGAGAATGATAGAACTGGACTAGTGAAAAAAAAAGAAAAGAATGAAGAAAAGTATGTACAGTAATTCAAAACACCTCAGCGAAAGGAAAAAGTAAGAAAATGAAGAAGTCGAACAAGAAAGGAATCATTTTTTTTTAAATCTAAAGAAGAAGAAAGAAAGAAAGTAAAAACAAAAAGAAAGAAAAAGAAGGAAAGAGGGAGAAAGAAAAAGAAAGAAACTGAACTGAACAAATGAAAAAAGAAAATATTTAAAGGAAATGGAAATGAATAAGAATTGAAAACACAAAAAAAAATTTATAAAAAGCAAGTGAACGAAAAATGATGATGAAGAAGAAAGGAAAGAAAATAATAAAAAAAAGAAAGAAAAAAGAAAGAAAGAAAATGGAATGAGCAAAAAATTAACCTAGACTATTGAAAAAAGAAAAAAAATGAAATGAAAAACTACGAACGAACAAAAATGTAAAAACATCTGAACGAAATTTAAGAAAAAATGTTAAGAGAACGAAAATGAAAATAAAAGAAAGAAAGGAAACGGAGAGAAAGAAAAATGAATGTGAACAATTAAAAAATAAAAAGAATGAAATGAAAAAACTAGGAACAAACAAGAATGTAATTTTAAAAAAAGTAAGTGAACGAAAAATGAACACAACAAAAAAAATAGGTTGAAAAATCGAAAAGAAAGAAATATGCAAGTAAATAAATAAATAAGTAAGTAAATAAATAAATAAGTAAATAAATAATTTAAAGCAGAATATAGCAACTGGAACAGCGCCAACACCATCCCCACCACAAACAACTGCGAGAAAACAAAAATTGAATAAAAAAGAAAAGTAGAAAAGTAGTTAAGAATGAAGAGAACGATCTGAAAGAAGGCACGAAGCTTGTTGAAAAAAAAAATGTCTGTCGTTCTTAATTCCCTAATCTTTAGTTCTAATAGAAGGATAATTAAACTTAACCCGAATTTGGGATTCCCCCTTTAATAGATTTAATAGATTCAATCGTTGGTAAGCCTTAGGGGCGGCTGCTGTCAACTCGTAGGAGTCCCTCTAAAGAGGTAAATCTATTGTTGGTTTACGGAAAGAATGGGCCTGACAGGAGGGCACCCTGTTCAATCCCTGACCGGCCCGACCCACAAGGTCATATTAACAACCAAGCGTATAAAGGCAGACTTACTGTTAGGCTATTTTTAAATGAATCTCTTTATTTTTATGTATGCCTATCTACTCCATGTCCCTCGGCGCAACCATGAAAACTATATATATATATATATATATATATATATATATATATATGTGTGTGTGTGTGTGTGTGTGTGTGTGTGTGTCTGTGTGTCTGTGTGCGTGTGCGTGTGTGTGTGTGTCTCTGTGTGCGTGTATGTTTTATTAAAGACGACTGTCAAGGGGCTGCGATTAAAATTTTTTTTTCTTACATTCGTACAAGTATTTTCTTGTCTGGACATAGAGGGTGTAAATTGTAAAAGTAAAAGCTGTTCAAAAGTTCTAAATATCCGAGCGATTTCAACTATTCCATTAGCGTTTATCAAGAATTTTTAAAATTATTTTTAACTGAATATGCAGATTTTATATATGAGTCTCTATGTGATGGCAATATTTTTCAAACACGGTCAGCATATTTTGGCGGTGTTCATAGTTAATATTATTTAGTGATTAATCCATTTTGGAGTTGATTAATTTTTTTTTACTTGAAAATAAGTCCATTTTGAAGTTGATTATTATCATTTTGAAGTTGAAAAGGTATAGTAATTGATTCCATATAAAAAAAAAAGAAAAAAGTTAAGTTTTATGATCAAACCAAAATTTTGATCGAAAAGCATTTTCAAGGATTCATTTTCTGTATTTCTTTTTGTTTATTTTACTTTCTTTTGACGGATAAAAATTATTTGACTAAAGTTGACATTTGATGACTTTAGGGGACAACCCCACCTATTACTCCGTCCAAGTTACCCCTACAAATCAATTTACCTTCAAAAATATAATTGTTTGGTTGCAATACAGTTCATAACGGTTTCATATGCATTATATCTCTTGCGAACTTGATGCTGACCTCAGCACGACAATTTGTGAAATTCAAAACACATTTTTATTCTTCGAAGAAAATTCTATCGTTCTATTTTTCCGAAAAACTCATCAGTTGGCAAGAAACGGCATTTTGATTATTTTTCACATCCGGATAGAGTGGTTAGCATTGGGCAGAAATTAACCAAAGAGAAGGAAAGTTCTGACCACAAATTGGGACAGGCAGCAGATTTAGTTTTGAATGGCTACAGATCCACAGATGTAAAGTATGCAATCGCCGTTAGCCAATGGAATGCCAAAAAAGACAAATGACTTTAACATATTTAGACCAGGCGGAATCGCCGCCGGATCGGATCGGTTCGGTTCAGTTCATATATCTGTGTGTGTTATGTGTGTGTGTGTGTGTGCGAGAGAGCACACGTGTGTGTATGTGTGTCTATTTTGGGTTTCGATAAGAAAAATAAAGTTCGACTAGTTCATTTCTGGGTGATAGTGCTTCTAATGTAAGCAACCTTTGCAATTAAAGTGATCATTATCAAGAAATAGAGCATTAATGTTAACAAAATGAAATATTTACTTATAAGTTCTTAGGTTTGCGGAAGTTACATAATTTCTTTGGGTCCTCAACTATCAAGCACCCTAACGAGCAGATGCAATTTCTGCGAAACTCAGTGTAATAAACATTTAATTTTACTTGTTACCATATATGTGTGTGTGTCCGTATGTGTTCCTCTGACACTACAGGCCATCGCCAGATTCACTATGATTACGAGTCTAAAACATGAAATTTTAGTTGCAACCAAAAATCGTGGCAACACCATATTATTATTAAAATAATAGATAGATAGATAGATTTGAACAAATTGAGATAGATAAATAGAACAGACTGAGATAGATAGATAGATAGATAGATAGATAGATAGATAGTTAAGAACAGACTGAGATAGATAGATAGATAGATAGATAGATAGATAGATAAGAACAGACTGAGATAGATAGATAGATAGATAGATAGATAGATAAATAGATAGATAGATAGATAGACATACATACATACATACATACATACATACATACATACATACATACATACATACATACTTACTTACATACATACATACATACCTCGTCCATAACGAGAGATTAAATGTTTAGTTTTCCATAGAAAAGACACTGGAAATGTCAGATATTATTATATAATAACTAAATGAATTTTTTTCTTCCTCCTTCAGATACCAGAAGGAGGCCGGTGTATACATCGGCTGAAATGTAAAAACAAGAAAAAAGTGCTGTAAACTGATTCAAATAATCAATTGTATGATTGTAAAAAATATTTTTAATATGTTCCCAATTTCTGTCGGCATCTTTATCACTTTTTATTATTTTTTCTACTTTTTATTTCTCTTTATCTTTTTCTTCTTTTTCCTTTTTTTCGTTTTTTTTCTTTCTTCATTTTCCTTTTTTTCGTTTTTTTTCTTTCTTCATTTTCCTTTTTTTCGTTTTTTTTTCTTTCTTCTTTTTCCTTTTTTTCGTTTTTTTTCTTTCTTCATTTTCCTTTTTTTCGTTTTTTTCTTTCTTCATTTTCCTTTTTTCGTTTTTTTCTTTCTTCATTTTCCTTTTTTTCGTTTTTTTTTCTTTCTTCATTTTCCTTTTTTTCGTTTTTTTTCTTTCTTCATTTTCCTTTTTTTCGTTTTTTTTTCTTTCTTCATTTTCCTTTTTTTCGTTTTTTTTTCTTTCTTCTTTTTCCTTTTTTTCGTTTTTTTTCTTTCTTCATTTTCCTTTTTTTCGTTTTTTTCATTCTTCATTTTCCTTTTTTCGTTTTTTTCTTTCTTCATTTTCCTTTTTTTCGTTTTTTTTTCTTTCTTCATTTTCCTTTTTTTCGTTTTTTTTCTTTCTTCATTTTCCTTTTTTTCGTTTTTTTTCTTTCTTCATTTTCCTTTTCTCCCTCATATCAATTTCTTTGCTAGCGCTTTTCTTATTCTTTTCTTATTTTTTTCTCTGCATTTCAACCGTTTTTTCTTTGCGCATTTTCTTTTCATTTTCTTCTCAATGAATTAATTGCTTTTTCTTTCGTAACGTTTCCTAACCTTTCTCTGTGTTTTTCATTTATTCTTCTTACATTGTATCTTTTTTTCTTTGCTTCTTCTTCCCGCTTATCTTTTTTCAACAGTTGCCTGATATCTTTTCCCTGATATTTCATTTATTTTGATTAAATTTTTCCTCTTATTTTCTATTTCTTTTACCTGTCTTGTTCCTTCCTTTTCTTTTTCTTAAACAATTGGGGAAATTCAATTCAAATTCTTTTGTCAATTTTTTGTTGTTTTCCTCTGTCATTTTTTAGTCTTTCTTTCTATATACGTTTTACTTTATTGCTTCTTTTCTTGTTACTGTTTTCTACCCCGATTTCTTTTTCTTCTTCTTTTGTTTCCCTCTTCCGCATCCTACTTTGTATGTTCATTTCTCTTCTTCTTCTTATCGAATTTAGATATTACGCGTTCCTCCCTCTTTATGTATTTCTATTCTATAAGTAACCTAAAAAAGAAGAAAGAAAGAAATTTGTGTGAACTGATGAGAAAGAAAAACTCTAAATGACCGAGAAAGAAAGAAAGAAAGAAAGAAAAAAGAAAGCTGAATGAACAAATGAGTGAGGAACAAGGGAAGAAATAAAAAAAGAAAGAAGAAAAAAAGAAAGCAGTGTGAAATAATGAACAAGTAAGAAAGAAACAAAGCTGAATAAGATTTTTCCTTTTCTTCTTTATCTCCCCTCTTTTTCATTTAATATTGACACTCCTTCCCTTCCTTCATCTCACTTCATCACGTTTCTTTTCTGTTTCCTCTTTCCCCAGCCATTCGTTCGGCCATATCTTTTACTTTCTTTTACAACTTCCGTTAGCCTCGAAAAGCTACGCCCGTCAGTCAACGACTTTGTGTGAACCGCCCCATGTCCTTAATTTCCGGTCTGCGTGCGCAGTAATTCGTGGCCATCTTGATGACCGTTTCCCCCACCAAATGTTTCCACGTTTGAACTTCCGTCTCTTGCCCGGTTCCACCCAATTTCATTGCCTGAAAGGTTTTCACGATGGCAATTGCCGGACATCGGGTTGCAATACAATGTAGCAACCATTAACGAAACCGACCGACTGAGCCGCCATCTTTGTACCTGTCATGTCATACTATAACTTGGTTAACAGGCGACGGAGGAGCCAAACAGGCAGCCATTTTGAATTACTTCAGGCAAGCGTGATCGTTTGAGAATTTGTTTGTTCACTGGAGTTTTAACTGTTCATCAAACGAATAAGGCGAGGAAAATAGAAATATAAAGAAAACAGATAAAATGAAAAGATTAAATGAAAGAAAGAGTAACAGCGATTAAACAAAGAAACAAGCCAAATACCAAAGGAAAAAAATCTGATTGAATAAGTGACCAAGAAAAAGAAAGAAAGCAGTGTGAAATAGGGAGAAAAAAAGAAAGAAATCTGAATGAATAAGTAACCGAGAAAGAAATAAAGAAGCGCAAACTAATGAGAAGGAAAGACATAAATTTAAATTAATAAGTGACCTAGAAAGAAAGAAAGCTGAATGAATAAATGAGGGAGGAAAAGGGAAAGAAAGAAAAAAGAAAGAAGAAAGAAAGAAAGTCGTGTGAAATAGTGGAAAAGAAAGACAGAAAGAACAGGAGAAAGCAGTGCGAATAAGTGCAAAAAAGAAATAAATCTATATGAAGTGACCGAAAAAGAAAGAAAGAAAGTTGAATGAATAAATGTGTAAAGAAAAGGGAAGGAAAATAGAAAGAAGAAAGAAAGAAAGCAGGGTGAAATAGTGAACAAGAAAGAAAAAAAAAGAAAGAACGGAAGAAAGCAATGTGAAGTAGTGAGAAAAAAAGAAAGAAATATGAATGAATAAGTGTTCGAGAAATAAAGAAAGTAAGCTAATAAATGAGTGAAAAAAGAAGAAAGAAAGAAAAAGAAAGCTGTGTGAATTAGTGAACAAGAAAGAAAGGTAAATGAATAAGTGACAAAGAAAGAAAGAAAGCTGAATGAATGAATAAGCAAGTAAAAGGGAAAGAAAAAAAGAGTGAAGAAAGGAAGAAATTTGTATGAATTAGTGAAAAAAAGAAAGAAATCTGACTGAATTTATCACCGAGACAGAAAAAAAGTGTGTGAATTAGTGAAAAAGAAATCTAAATGAATAAATGAGTGAGATAAAAGGAAAGAAAGAAAAAAGAAAGAAAGAAAGAAAGAAGGCAGTATGAAATAGAGACCAAGAAAGAAAGAAAGTAAGGTGAATGATTAAGTCAGTGAGAAAAAGGGATTAGAAAAAAGGACATAACAACAAAAGGTTAAAGTGATGTTGAATAAATTATTTCGAAGATTAAATCTCTGAAAAAAAATATTAAAAGAAGAGATTTAAACAGATGAAAAATAACGGAAAGAAGAAAAAAAAACAGGAAATGTGACAATGAAGAATGAAGAAATAAAAGCGAAAGAAAAAAGATCGAAAGAAAATAAAAGATGAAGAAATAAAATACATCGGTCTAACTATAAACAAATACAAACGAAAACCAGAAGGGCAAGAAAAAGAAAATGTCACAGAGAGAAATCTACAAAAGTAATGTCTTCCTGAAATCGTTTTTGTTTTTCTTCTTGTCATTCTTTCGGATCTTAAAGTCAATCTTTAAGATTTTTCCACGCGTTAGTTATTGCTTATATGCAAACAACATCAACACACCTTTTCTTTTTCACCAGAAAGCCAACCCCTAAATCCCATGACACTATACTCCGGATGAAATTCTGGAAATAGTCGAACGCAAAATCCGAATCACCTTACGATTAAAAACAAGGTTCCGGCCACGCAAAGAAACGATGCACAATATCCGATATAGATACGCAAATAGCTTTTACAGAAAACCTTTGGGCTCGGTTATCGGTTACTATCAAGGCGGTGCTGTTGTGTACGACTTTTATAAAAAGCCAACGAAATTGCTTTTCACAGGACATTGGCCATAGATAAGAAAACATCCTGACTACAGTCGACGAAAAGGCAGTTAAGTTTCAATGAGAGCGACACTTGTAGATTGAATCATTGGGAGAGCTTTGTTTTCCAACAGACCATGAGTTAGGTGTTTAACATCGCTTTATTGACACAGCAGATACGTTTTTTTTCTTTTTGCTAAGAATAAAAATCTCTTAAACGTTCGGGACAAATAGTCTTTTGGATAGGTGGACATAAGATCAATAGAACACTTTGGCAATTCAGAGACTAAATGGAGCATTAGATCTCCTTTTATACGATGAGCCTGATAAATACGTCGGCTCTTACTTGGTTACAGATGTTAGTTCTCATGGTTCGAATCCAGTTAAAAGACATACTTCTAGATCTGCAATATTAAAACTATTTTTACTTCAAATGTTGACGGCGAAATATTTTAAACGGTATTACGGTAATTTTAAATGGAACATTATTTTCTCAGGATTTCATTGACTGTGAAGTGTATTAAATCGTTCACAAGCCTTATTTAAAAAAAAAAAAGGTGGTGTCATTGGATGTGTAGGTGGTATAATTTCATTTGCAGCTGGTGTAAATGGATGCATAGGTGGTGTCATTCCACGAGCAGTTGGTGCAATTGGATGTGTACGTAGTGTAATTTGATGTCAAGTCGATGTCACTGAATGTGCATGTAGTATAACTGAATGTGCAGGTGGTGTAATTAGACGTGCAGGTGACGTCAATGGACGTGCAGGTAGTGTCACTGAATGAGCAAGCGGTTTCACTGGATGTCTAAGTACTGCCATTAGGTGTGCAGTTGGTGCAATTGGATGTGCAGTTGGTGCAATTGGACGTGTATGTGATGTCATTGGATGTGCCGTTGATGTCACTGAATGTGCCGTTGGTGTAAATGGATGTGTAGATAGTTCAATAGGATGGTGTAATTGAATGTGCAGTAGGTGTAATTAGATATGCAGGTGGTGCAAGTTATGTGTAGGTGGTGTCAATGGATATGTAGTGGTTTCATTGGATCTGTACGGTGGATTCATTGGATGTGTGGATGGTGTCATTTATTGGGTATGTTATGTCATTGTATGTGCAGGAAATGTAATTGAATATGGCTGTAGCGTAAATAGATGTACAGTTGGTGTAATTCGATGCGCAGAGGGTTTCAGAGGGTTTCATTTTCTGACATTAAAACCTCCGCATAAGTCGTAAAAAATAAATGAATTAATCAATCATTTACTTTTAGCGTCAACAACTGTTTTTGCTAAATGTTATGTGACATCTTTAGTTACTGTTAATTATGGCCAACGTAATCTCGGTTAACAGTTATTCAGTAGATGTGCTTCTTCAAAGGACCTAATAGAAGTTAAACTAACTAATAATTTGACTGTTTTACCATTGTGACACCTTTAAAATAGTTTTCATGTCTCAGGAAACCATTGCATAAAATTATTATATGCCATTATTAATAGCTATCTCTTTGTTGTTGTTGGTCACGTGGTAAACATATATGGACACTGTGCGTGCGTCATTTACTCGAGTGACTCAATGATACAGAAATCCTCCACATAGAGTTTCTGTCCGCTATCTAATGAAGGGGGATTCACACTGACACCACACATACATTGATAAATACATTCCCTATGATTATTATATTAGGTTGGTGCAAAAATAATGACGTAATAATATCGTTTTTTGGCGTATTTTTTGACGTCAAAAAACGACATTATTACGTCATTATTTTTGCACCAACCTAATAATTTTAAATAATATAAGAGGTTAAAGTCTTTATTATAATAACCAAGGATTTGCCAACAATATGCCATGCAATAAAATTAACAAAAGTTACTCAGAAATGTATTAGCCTATTTGTTAGTGTTTCTCGTGGAACCTCTCACAACCTCTTGTGAAACCCTTGGGTTCCAGGGAACACAGACTGATCTAAACTATAAGTATGTAAATATACAATGTGACCCTTACTCAGTGTTTCATCAATTCCCTGAGGATACCCCCCCATGTTGTGTTTTCATTTCTCTTTCTTGTGAGTGTCCATCAAAACTGGGAAAGGCTGCATTATCAAAAGACAAGTTGAAAATAAATGCCATGTTGAGAAATGAGAACTGAAATGTTGTTTCTCATATATCTAAGTGCTTATTTAAGGCCTTACTTACTTGGCCTGTGTGGGGAGGAGGTTGGTGGAACTTGGGACAAATCCATAATTAATAGGCATGTAGTTAGGATCGAACTCACGAGCAAAAAATGCTTATTTATTTGTAAATCATCACTCTAGGACAGCGTTTCTCAACCTTTTTACTCTTGTGCCACCCTTGAAATAATTTTCATGTTTCAGGGAACCACTGCATAAAATATATCAATACTAACAGCTATCTCTTTTTTGTCGTTTGTCACGGGTTAAACATCACTCAATGATACACGAATCCTCCACGTACAGGGGTCCTGTCCACTAACCGATGAAGGTGGTTTCACACTGACACCCTACATATGTTCATAAGTACATTCTCTATGATTATTATAATTTTAAATAATATAAGAGATTGAAGCCTTTTAATAACCAAGGATTTGCCAACAATATGCCGTACGTGTATAGTAAAATTACAACTATAAAATAAAACAAAATTTACTCAAAATTGCATTAACCTAGCTACCTCTTGCGAAAACTAAGGGTTCGGGGGACACCGGTTGAGAAAACACAGATGTAGACCAAAGAATGCGAATAAAAGTAAGGACTGCATACAAGAAAAAAATACGGGAGCGTGGCGCTGCACGAGTCAGAGTATCCCCGACTATGATAATTGGATACAATAATATAAATCTGATTATTTGTGAAAATGGTGGTATAAACCGGGGGGTATAAACTGACCTACTTATAATGGGGAATGAAACAGCTTAGTCTAGAATAAGCTCGAGTATATACTGTGCTGCAGGTTTCCTCGGGACAGTTAAGCCGGAACTGGAAATGAGTTCTTTTACGCTTGATAGACATGTGGCTATTATTTGGTTCACTTCATACAATGTTCATTGTCTTGCCAGCGGTTCCAATAATTTGAAGATATTGAACAATTCCTTGAACCCTTCTTTTATTATGCAACAGAATTTAGATGGTAGCTAGCCTAAGAGTATAAAAATCCAATTAAAATATTTTTATAGATATAGAAATCCAATTAAAATATTTTTATAGATATAGAAATCCAATTGAAATATTTTTAAGGATATAGAAAATAAATTAAAACATTTAAGGACATAGAAACACCATCAAAATATTAGGTTGGTGCAAAAATAATGTCGGTTTCTCACATAGTAACATATGTGAGAAACCGACATTATTTTTGCACCAACTTAATATTAAAGATATAGAAATTTGATTAAATATTTTTTTATAGATATTGAAATCCATTTAAGATATTTTGTGGATACAGAAAACAAATTAAAATATTTAAGGACAAAGAAACGTCATCAAAATATGATTAAAGATATAGAAATATTTTTGATTATATCACATTTTATATTAAGGGATTTGAGAGATTCGTAATGATTCCAAAACCATGAGGGTTTGCGGCCGTGCATACGTCTCATTTTGCGTAATGTTTGTGTGCATGGTTTTGTAGGATTGTATGTATGTATGTATGTATGTATGTATGTGTGTGTTTGTGTATGTGTATGTGTATGTGTGCATGTTTGACCGCATTGCAGTGTGGCCGCGTGGTTGTGTTTGTGCCTTGGTGAATTTGTCCATAGATGTAACTGTGTTTAATCTGTTCAATGACCATATTTTTCAAACTGTCTACTTATTGTAAATTCTATCTATCTATCTATCTATCTATCTATCTATCTATCTATCTATCTATCTATCTATCTATCTATATTTTTCATGTCTTTCTCAGTCTATTCATATCTATGTAAGTTTTTAATATGTATCTCAGTATATTCATATCTGTGTGAGTCCTTTCACATCTATCTATCTATCTATCTATCTATCTATCTATCTATTTATCTATCTATCTATCTATTAGGTTGGTGCAAAAATAATGACATAATAATGTCGTTTTTTGACGTATTTTGTAACGTCAAAAAACGACATTATTACGTCATTATTTTTGCACCAACCTAATATCTATCTATCTATCTATCTATCTATCTATCTATCTATCTATATATATATATATATATATATATATATATATATATATATATACATATATATATATATGTGTATGTGTGTGTATCAGTCCCAATTTAACTATGTTAATACACATTTACAGGTTTAGCTATCTGTCTGTTTCTCTTTCAATTTTTTTAATATATAATTTCCTACTTGTATATTTATGAATCAATAATTTTTTTCTCTGCATCGTCTATTGCTTCTCTCCTTTATTTAAAAAAAATTATCATATTCAGTCTCTCAATAAATATATCTCTACCACCGAATCAATTCACCTATTTTCAATTCGATTTCCCCCTCTTTCCTCAGTCAACCTCTGGTGTCATTCCTCTGACTCAAACTTTTCCCCCTCATTCTCCATCTCGTTTTCTTGTTGCTGCCATTCCCGCGGTTTTTCTACGCAGAGAAGAGACGAAGACGCACCTTTCAGCGGGCTGGGTACGTGCAAACACAGAAAGGTTTGCCGCCGCCGATGCCAACGCGATTTGCTCACCATCCAAACATTGCATAAGCGACGAAAACTGTTAGCTTTGGTCCACTTCAGCTTCATACATAAACAACTCACAGCCAACCCATCGACGAAAGATTGAGAGATGGTAAGTGGATCTTACACACACACACACACACGCATATATACATATATATATATATATATATATATATATATATATATATATATATATATATATATATATATATATATATATATATATATGTATATGTATATGTGTGCGTCTCTGTGTGTAGAGAAAGAGACAGATATATATATATATATATATATATATATATATATATATATATATATATATATATATATATATATATATATATATACATATATATATATAATGTTAAACAAAAAGACATCCTTGATAATGGCTAATAGATTAGCTGAGTGTACTCGGATCATTTGAACAGTTTCACACACTGTATGTTCAGAGAAGAAATGACTTGTACGAAGGCAAGAAAAATTAATAAAAGTTTAATCCCAATATTTGGCCTGTTTTTCAATATATATATATATATATATATATATATATATATATATATATATATATATATATATATATATATATATGAAATATATATATATATATGTATATATATATATATATATATATTTTATGTGTTTTTTCATACGTATATGCACATATATATATGAAGAAAGACAGACAGATATATATATATATATGATCTAGTTTTAAATATTTCTTATATCTATATCTATCACTCTCTCTCTCTGTCTTTCTCTCTACACACACACACATATATATATATATATATATATATATATATATATATATATGTATATATATATATATATATATATATATATATATATAAAAAACTAGGAAATCAGTTGAATCCGCTATCTCTTGATTTTTAAAGTTAAAAACTTTACGTGTTATTTTTATTTTTTAAAATTTGTTCATACGTGTATTGAGCACTTTTTAATACTACTTTTTCCTGATCTGATTCAACTCATTAATCTTTTATACATTATATATATATATATATATATATATATATATATATATATATATATATATATATATATATGTGTGTGTGTGTGTGTGTGTGTGTGTGCGTGTGTGTGTAAAACAAAAAAGTTAATGGTTAGAGATGAATTAGATCGGGAAACATTAGTAGTAAAAAAGTGCTCAATACACATATTAAAAGGTAAAACAAATTATCATGTAGAGCTTTTAAATCTAGAAAATTAGTAAATCATCCGATTCCGCTACCTTGGTTTCAAATTTTCGGTATCTTCGGTCGATTTCTCTCAATTGATTTCCTGACGCTTTATATTTTTTTAAATAAAACTTATGAACCCTATATTTAAAAAAAAATAAGAATACATGAATAAGCGTACGACAAGAGGGGGGTGTGGTAGAAGTTGAGGCGGAGGAGGAGGAGTTGGAAAATCAAGTGCATTGTAAATATATCTGTGGGGGGCATTAAATTAAATATACATACATTTTTTTATTCCATTTCAAATGAACCCAAAAGGAACTTTTTTTAATATGAATGCAGATATGGGTACATAATTTTCGATCTTTGGTTTTAAAGGTTTTTGGTCGGGAAATATTATTATCTTTAATTTCTCTTGTTGAAAATAGTTGCAGATGTTGCTATGATTGTTGTAAGGTTTTGCTTTTTAGAAGCTTTCCAGTTCACAATGGATTTTTTTTTTGTTTTTCTGTGGGGTGGTTGCTTTTACATTAGCAAAGAATCCACCCTCCCAGCAGGAATCTTAAGCAACTTACAAAAATCCATGCAATGCAGACTCTACTAACTCTAGCAAAAAAATATTTTTAACAAATATAAATCTAAATGTGTAGATGCACTAGAAAAAAGTAAACACAATGTTAAACTCTAATATATAAACATTAATAGGAATGACAACAATCAGTATAGAATAGAAAACGCAATATAATTTGGTTTAACACCCCACACACTTGACAAAAATATCAAAACAAAAACACAGGTAAAATTTTCTTTAAATTAATCGACAAACATTTCAGCCATATCCTATTGCTCAACAAAATCTTCAACAAGAACAACATTAAATCTAGCTACAGCTGCATCAAAAACCTCAAGCAGTATAGAATACAGCACAGTAATATAATATTAATCAAATATTTAAGCAACATCAGCAACAATATTAATACTGACAAAACGTGTAATTGTCGAAAAAAAGTCGTTGTCCACTAAATCATAAATGTATGAATAAAGGCGTTATTTATAAGGCTAGCATTGAATATAATGGCGAGACTAAGTTTTATTTTGGCTCCATTGTCTACCGAGTATTATCATCATAAAACGACACTTACCATTAAGCAGTATTCAAATGACACTCTCCAAAATTTACTGGTAAATTAAAATAGATAATTACATATCAGTAGTAAATTGGTATTTCATCGCTAATTCCACACCCTTTACCAGACGCGACGAGAAATGAAACATTTGTTTATTTGGGAAACGATCCACCCTCAATCACATTAATAATCCTAACCTACTGAATAAACGAAAAAAAAAAACAGGATAGAATGCATTGATAGGAAAAACTGCCTCCTAAATTATTTTGATTCTGATTGGATCAATTAACCCATCATTTACTGTTTTAATACTTTCACCTGCCCCTAATATTTTTAGTTACGCATTGGTTACTTCATTTACACCATTACAACCTCTTTTGATAACGTAACGGACAACATGGCTTTCTTTTTCTTCGATTTTTTCCCGATCTCCATACCAACACTCTATATTTTTTAATTTAAACCCCAACAGGATATTAAGTTTATTATAACTCTGAACTTTGAACCTACATACAATTTAGCGTTCTTCCCATGAGACTCAGTATTAAAACTAAACAACTGTATTAAGTGTTTCATTTATCATTTGTGCCTGACGAGTTCGGAAACTGTGAAACTCTGAGTTGCACGATAAACAGTGGTATACATGTATTTATTAATATATATATATATATATATATATATATATATATATATATATAAAGGTTTAAGCACTAATATTCCATGGTCATAATTTATTCTATTGGAATCGTAAATACGATCCAATTCATCAGACCTACAAATTGAATCGTATTTACGATTCCAATGGAATAAATTATGACCATGGAATATTAGTGTTTAAGCCTTTTTATTATATCCTTACTCTGTCCTGGACATTGAGTTCTACCTGGATTCTATCCTCTTGGTTTATTTTTTATACAAATATATATGTATGTGTCTGTATGTATGTATATATATTTATATATTTTGCATATGTATGTGTATATTTACCACTAATATTATATATATATATATATATATATATATATATATATATATATATATATATATATACTGGCGAAAAATAAGTTTAATTTTAAAACTTATTTTGCTGACAAATTTGGATAATTTAAATTAATCAAGCATTAAAATTTTTCAAATTGTAGAAAATCATACAATTTTTACATCATTCGAAAGATAAATAAATTCTGCATAAAGTGTACACAATAAAACTAAATTATATTGTTTTATTAGAAACATATTCTGAATTGAATATAATTTTAACAATCGGTCACCAGTGTATTTTGGTACCTTCAACGATTTGATAAAAATGAGCATGCACTGTGAAAAAGTAATCATGTACTATGTAAAAATGTCGCAAACTTAAACAAAGTTTATCGTCAAAAACTTGGAAAATTCTAAAGAATGTTTTTTATATAAAAGTATTATTGTAATCCTCTTTAGAACCTTTAAAATTTTGGTTAAAATCTTGTATTTCTGGCGTTAACTTGGTACCATAAATTTATATGGGAAATTAAGTGTTTTTTTTTTATAAAATTTTGAGAATTTTTTTTTTTGCAACACTTAACGATTATATTAGACATTATTTAATTAGAAAAGCTTTTAATTGCTTTTATGAATAGAATATATTATGGACACTATTATTTTACGGAAAAACATTTTAGATAAATAATACATATTTTCAAGAATTGTTTTCATTAATTTTAAATTTTAATTATAATGATTTATAAATTTTTATATCTTTTTAAATTTTCTATTTTTAGGGTTCAAGAAATACTGTTATTAAATTAAAATTATACTTTTATTATTATTTTAGGTATTTTGAAAACATTTCACCCCACACAGGACAACAAAGCCACTAAGACGCAAGAGGGGGTATTGAGTGTGACTGAATATAAGATAAAGAAAGATATTTTTAAGGAGCAAGAATAATAAAAGAACAGAAATTAAGAAGACAGAAGATAACGATAACACAGGCGAGAAGTACGAGAGAAGAAACTCTTAGCATAGAACTTACGGTTACATCTAGCCAGTTCTGCTGTAAAAAGGGTGGAATTTTTCTGCAAATCAAAGACTGCACTTAAGTTCGTAAAGTTTAGGAACCATAGAGAAAAGTTAATCGGAACAGCATGAAAATATTTATTTTAAGATAAGGCCAAGTGATCAAGGAATCTTCCATAAAAAAAAACAACCCATCGTCTTAGTAGATCCAATTTTCTTATTTCTAGATACCAAGGTATTATGAACACGACAATGTGAAATTTTTAAAGAAAATATGAACAAGGAAACTTAAACAATCCGTAAGAGACAGTTGAAATAAATGGGGAAAATAATAGGGAAAGAGGTGCTGTAGAATTTAACTCTCTCTCTCTCTCTCTCTCTCTCTCTCTCTCTATATATATATATATATATATATATATATATATATATATATATATATATAGGCAGCAATCCTTCGTTTATGCATGTTTCATTAAAAACGACAGACAAGGTACTACGGTTAAGTTTTTTATTTAATTTTTCTTGTGTTCGAACAAATACTTTCTTTTCTGGACAAAGAGTGTGTAAAAACTGTCCAAATGTTTTATAGTTACGAGCGCTTTCGGCTATACCTTTCGGTATTATCAAGGATGATTCGATTTTTCAGCTTAATTGAGTGTGTGCGTTATGTGTATGTCTTAGTGTGTGGTAGGGATGTTTTTTAATTTTCGAATACGGTTTGCACATTGTGGCCTTGTTCGTAGTTAATATTGTTAAGAGTTGTTTTTTTTTCTTTTTTATTATTAATGCATCCATTATTTTTAATCTTTTTTTACAGGTGAATGAAGTTATTATATTTGTGTTTTCTACTAGTATGTTTCTAATGGAGTCTGGTTAATTTGTGTGTGTGTTTAAATGTGTTCTAATGGAGCTATGATCAGATAGGTGTAATGTAAGACGTCTGGATAGGCATGAAGTTGTGTAACCGATATAATTATTTATGGGTCCGGAACACAGTTCCTTAAGGAGCATTTGAACTCATAGATAATGTTCGTTTTTTGTAATTTTGACTTAACTGGCGTGTTGTTATTTTTGAGGATAAGGTTAGCTGTCTTGAATTTTTATAATAGATAATTAATTTGATTTTTTTATTCGGTTCAGTTGAGGTAGTGTATTTCTTCATAATATGCCTTAGAGAAGTTTCGTCTTGTTTATATTTAATGTGCATTTGGTTTTTGTAATAAATGTTTATGTAATTTTTGATTGTGTCTTCACTATCGTTATTACTTACGTTGGGGAGAAATAGTCTAATTTGGTGGTTTATAAGGTGGTTAGGGAAGCCGTTGTTGATAAGTGTTTGTTTTACATTATTAAGTTATTTGAGGAATATGTTATTTGTTTATGTAGTAGCGTGGGGATTCAGAGACAACACAAAACGCAACACATAGAAAGGTTTAGTTTGGTTTGGTTTGATTTACAGCATATCAACCTCAATTGGTTGTTTAATGCGGACAGGATTTTTTTTTTTTTTTGCTGGTAATATTTTTTTTGTTTTTTTCCAAAAATGTATTTCTGGTAATAGTTTTTTTCCAAAAATATATTGTTGGTATTTTTTTTCCCAAAAATCTATTGCCGTTAATAATTTTTTTTTCAAAAATGTAATGACGTTAATATTTTTTCCGAAAATATATTGCTTATTGTATTAAAACCTATTTTTACACATTCATATATGTTTTGACCCCATTTTGGAGGCTAACTATTTACCCATAGCTGGGACCCTAACAAGTGCTACCACCCGAGATCAAGGTGGACCTGGGTATACCAACAAGTACGAGATGTTTCCACGCTTCTCAAAACCTCCTAATCAGAGGCCTTTCTGCCGGATGTAGATTATCGTCATATCCAGGACGCCTCATTGGTGTGTGGGAGGGTGCAGTCGGCGTGTTCTGAACCCCCCGTCGACAGGCCAACCAGAGAAAGATAACTGCAGGAATCCCATTGTAATATAATAAATTATTTGGAGAAGAAAGGACTAAACATCAGAAGACAATACGTGTCATATTGAATACCAACTGGGGCACCTCAAGCTGCTGTAATGGTTAGCAAGCTCGTCTCGCTAGAACAATTACGACTGAGTAGTGAGTTCGATTCTCACTGGGTTCCCCTACTTTCCGCCTTGTGCCACATCTAAGCTATGCTTGGAAAATCACTATATTGAATACCAACTGCCTTAGCTGTGATTTGAACTATGTCATGTAATTAACAGTTCACTTTTTTCTCCATTTCAGTAAATTCCAATAAGCAGCAGGAGGCCTTTTAAACATACTTATCAAAATGAACTCAACCATTTAGCTCACTATTAACCTTAGGCAGATCCCAATCACAGAACGTTCATGAGATATTACTAGTAACTGTCGTTCCCGATAGTCTCTTTTGTTATGATACTTTAAGATTTCCAAAGTCCCTAGTTTTGTTCCGGGGATTTTTTTATGGTGGTTAGCACTCTAGCGTGGTTTAATGGTTAGCAAGTTTGCCCCGATGGATCAATCTCTATCTATAAAAGGCAGGATGTATGTCTCTCTGTGTGTGTATGTACGTGTGTGTGTGTGTGTGTGTGTGTGTGTATGTGTGTGTGTGTGTGTGTGTAACGAATGCACGGCCGCAATTTTCGACGGATTTGCAACAAAATTTACATGCATATGCTCCAAGTTAGTGGAAAGGCCAAGACCGACATTGCATTTCCAAACTCCCATCGATAGTGGAAATAATCGATTTTTCATGCTTCTACGCCAGTTTTCATGTAGTTTGCGGCCATTTTGTACTGGCCAGAGTGAGAGCCTATAGCTGGCTGCCACGAATAGGCAGGAAGATTCTATTGGCCAGCGTGAGAACCAAGAGCTGACTGACACGAATGTTAACTAGCATGCTAGCATGCAAAAAAAAATCGATAGCTGCATTCGTCACAAGTGGGAAAAATTTAAATCTGCATGGCACTTTACTCCAATTGGCTCATTCGCTTGCTTAAATTCGCAGAACTGGGTTGGGTGTGAAAAACTATTTGTTGTTAACATTCTTTTTTCATTCAGTTTTTCCAGTTACGAGTCCTTTTTTAAAGCTGATCGTTTTGTGTTCATTTTGTTTAGTTATTTTTTTCGTAACAGATTTCATATTTAGTATAGAGCTTAGAAAAAATTCGCAGTGTGAGATAGGCAAGAAGTAAAGCATGTAGCAACATCAGCAAGGCAAAGGGCACTCCTTTAAAGGCAAGGAAGGGCAAAAATATATTAAGGCAAGTGATTGCGATTGCTGTATGAGTCGTGCGATTTTTTAATTAAGCACGGGCAACGCCGGGCCATACTGCTAGTTACGACTAAATATTCAGTTTAAACTCGTGTAAACTTTCAGCCTTGTACCACATCTAAGTTACGCTTATAAAAAATGAGAAAAGTCATTTTGTACATATGAAATTTTCATGTCATGGGTGTTTTGAATATGCGCTAATGTGGTATATGTTGGATTGAATGGTGAGGAATAATTGAATCAAATGTAATAATGAATGGGTCGTGAATCAGATTAGCTATGTGTAGGATAGCGACAACTAGCCTTTCCTCACCTCCTCTTCGGCCCTGTGACAAAAATTAATGTAAAAACATTAATTAAATAAAGAGTTTTGTTTCTATTTCTTATTTATTCATTTATTTTCTTCTTCGTTATATCTTGACTGGACCAGCCTTTTATATTTTCCACTCACAAATTGTTTTCATCCCTACCCCGCCACTAGCGATTGACTTTCTTGATTCTGTCTATTGGCCGAATACAGCGGCCATTCTCATTTAGGTTTGTTGGCCGCTTCCTCACTCGAATTAATTTCTTCAAATGTTTAGTTTCTTTATTTTGATTAAATGGATTCATTCCCTCCCATTTGATGTAAATTTATATATATTTTTCTAAAAAAGGAGAAGTTCATATATATATATATATATATATATATATATATATATATATATATATACAGACACACACAGACACACGCATACATACACACATACATATTTTCCATTTCATTTGTGATTTTTTAGGTCTTGAAGACTGAGAGCTGGTGTTTTTAGAGTTCTCATGAAATAAAAATGATTACCATGGGATTTTAAGTGTATGATATTCTTTAATTATATATATATATATATATATATATATATATATATATATATATATATATATATATATACATATATATTTGCTGTCCATAAAGTTCGTGTGCACTTTAAAGTTATAATTTTCTTAAAGAGTACACAAACTTTATGGACACCCGTGCGTATGTATATATATATATATATATATATATATATATATGATCGACTCTCCCGTCGAGATTCGACGTATGAGGGTCAAGCAGATCAGTTTCCAGGAAACCGACAGCCCGACACCGGCACATGACATTCGATTATAGTGGTGAAGGCCTCGTGCAGGACCATCCACACTTTTTGGAGGGACGAATACAGAGACCTGGTGCACCGAATGCCACAAGGTTCCCAAACGACCCTCAGCAGGTTTTGAATTCAGAGTTGTCCTTCTCCTAGACCAGTTGCCATCCAAGGCTATAGAACACAGTCTGTCCTGCTATTTTACCCATATATATATATATATATGATATATGTATATATATATATATATATATATATATATATATATATATATATATATATGATATATGTATATATATATATATATATATATACATGATATATATATATGATATATATATATATATATATATATATATATATATATATATATATGGTATTATATATATATATATATATATATATAATATAAAAGTGAACATAGAAGTCAACACTTAGAGGCGACAGTCTGTTTCATGCTATATGCAATCGTCAGGCCACATATGCTGTTATTTTTCTCGGCTATTTATATATCTACCGGTTAGTGGTGCATTGTGGGTATTCTGTTATGGCGGTTATTTCACCGGAAGTCGTTTGTTTATCCATTTGGGTCAAATTATATTGCTTGTTTTTTTGTTTCTTATTTAATTTATTTATTTATTAACGTAGTAGAAATCGTTTATATCACTTATTTAACAGTTTTGTTTGGGCTTGGGAATTTAATTAAAGCTATTTGTTCAGTTTTGGGGTTGATTTTTGTAGTTCATTCTAAGTATTATTTTGGCGGGAACAGTTTTTAATTGATTATCTTTATTTGCGATTGGTTTGTTTATTTATTTACTTGGATATATATATATATATATGATATATATATATATATATATATATATATATATATATATATATTTATATGTATATATATATGATATATGTATATATATTTATATATTTATATATATGATATATATATATAATTTATTCTGGTTGTAGCATAAAGGTATGATTGACAGCTCGAGATAAGTCCAATAAATTGAAGATGCCGAAATCAAGCATAAATGAAAAGTGAAATATCTAGAAAGATTTTTGACAGAGGACACAAAATGACTCATTGAAATAGCGAAAGATGACTTCCGAAAACTAGACAAAGTGCTAAGATACTGGAAAATTCCGTGAGAAATAAAAGGCACTGCTATGTAATAGCCTTCCTCCTCTATGGCACTAACTGCTGGACAAATTTCTCGCGGGAAGATATGAGGCTACTGAAACCGGGTTCTGCAGAAGGAATAGAGTCAGTGCTTCTGTGTCCGCCGATGGCGTATCCATTTTCGTGACAGTCTGCAGCGACATTGAGGTGGTACATAAAGCGTTTGAAAGCTACGAGAAGGTCACGTCTGCCAAGATTAACCGCAACATATCTTCCGGCTTGCGGTTAGGTGCTTGGAAGGGCATTGATCTTCCCTGGCCCTTCATTTGGATTGGCAGTCCTGTCCACATTGGAGTGTGCTTCTGGCCAGATCTCCAGCTGGAAAAGAATTGGTCGGAGGTACTGGCAAAGATAGAGACGTCGGCCCGGATTTGGCTCTGAAGGTGGTTGTCCTTAAAGGGTAGGGCTGAGGTGAGATCCGTGTACATCTTTCTCCTCATCCTTTACCGATTGTCTGTATTCCCTATCTGCAAGAGCCGTTGGAAGTGCTTGGTTTTCTCCCTTTTGTTGGGTGGCCCGCAGAGAAGTCTGTGTCCAGCATCCGTGTTATGACCGAAGGGTGGAGTGGTGGATGGCTGGTAATGTCACACTTGATGAGTCATCGACACGCATCGAAGTTGGTTGTCATACGTCGCGCGTTGATAGATTTGCTATGTTGGGGACAACTTCTCTAGTCTTACCATTATTTCTGTCCGTTCTGAGGTTGAATCAGCCTGAAGTTTTTGCCGAATATCAAAACGTTTTGCGTGCTACTCGTCGGTCCAGTGATCTTCAACGGTCTAAGAGGACCTTGTATCGAGAATTAGTAGATCGAGTCATGTCGGACTCATGGGCGGCTCAGCTTGTCAGCGACCGTGTTGCGCTCTCTCTGGTACTGGACGCCAGCAGCCAATTACCTTGGCGGCTCTAACTTTTAGCTTACCTGTCGATTGATACGAAATGCGATACCTCTCAAAGACGTGGCTTTCAGAACGGGCTGAGCAGATATGCTCGATTGTTACAGGGGTGACAGTGGTGTAGAAGAAACTGCTGCGCACGCATTCTTCCACTGTCCTCATGTCCGCCTGTTCTGGGACCATGTCGGCGATTTGACGGCTAGTATTGATCCCGAACATCTCGTGTTCATCGATCTCGCATACATGAGCGATGATGTGTCACCCCCGTAGTCTAGAGTGAAACGTATGATGATTCTAACGCTTCTAGCCGTAGCAAGGATGGTGGTGTGGATAACGCAGATGGGAGAATCTTACGAGTCGAAAATTGTTCTCATCGGGATCTGATTGGATTCTTTGGGCATCAGCTCAGGATGAAGATCAGTTTATGATCTCGGCAGATTTTAGCGAAAGATGGGTAAAAGTATCAAGCTTGGTCATGGAGGAGAGCCACTATGATTAGTAGGGCTGAGGTGTGCTGCGTACTCCCTCTTTACAAGGGCCGTTGGAAGGCTTTCGGCTATAATGGTACCCTAGGCTACTGCTCGAGTTGCCAGTACCTTGAACTGGCCCTGCCTGAATGGTTAAATAAAAATGCAATGCAAATAAATATTTAGATTAGGAAAGCATTTAATTGCTTTCCTGAATAAAATTTATTATGAAAAACTTATTTTATGTTGAAGTTTTACAAGAATTCATCTTTTTTAGAATTTTGATTAGAATAAATTTGATATATCTCTTAAAATTAAGCGGTTTTTATTTTATTGTAGATATTCGATTTGTTCAAAATAAAATACAAAATATGTTGAAATGATATATCACTTTTTATTCATTTTAAGTTGTTTTTTTTAGTGGACATTACCAGAGTTTTGTGCAACAAATTAAATTTTATTTATTTTGAATAGATTCGTCAAAAAGTCACCGGTAAAAATTAAACATTTTTTTATATAGTGTCTCTTGTTAAAAATGTTTACATTTAAACATTATTAAAATATATATATTTTTTGTCAAAAACATGATTTTTTTAAATGTATTTAGCGAAATTACTCTTTGGCTGAATAACACAAATGCAGTCAAATATTGGCTGAAAAAAAAACGAGCGTTTTTTATGCAAATACAGGTACAAGATCGATTTTCTGGAAGATTTGTTTTCAAAACCTATCCAGAATTCTGATTTCTTTTTCTAAACCAGGCGTGGGTTCCATGATCAAAATGCTCTAACTACAGGATGCGGCAGTAGTACCTCCGACATAATGGTAAGACATTAATGGCAATGATGTATTCATCTAGCTAATGTCTTACCATTACGTGGGAGGTATTTCTAGCGAATCCTGTATTTACGTAAATAATTTAATGAAATTCCACTGCATCACTTCAATGTTGTTGAAACTATTACTTTACCTCACTCAATTGTGCTCAGTACTCTTCAAACATTTTTTCTTTTGTAAAAAATACATTTAAAGTGACACTGTTTAAGTTCATGACATTTCCAAATCATTTGGAGACACTGTCTATCAGAGTAATAACCTTATTTTCAAACAATAAAAATGAGTATGTATGAAGTCTTGGAAAAAGCACTTTAAAATCACGACTCACCCAGAAGCTATAAAAAATGGGCGCTGGACAAAGAATTGTCAACTTCTTTAAACTGTTTGTTGGTAGTCTCACCTCTTTATTCAACAAAGCATTCTACCATCAAACAAGTACTCAAAACCAAAACCAGACAACGTTCCCAGAAGTATAAGATAAATTATCTATGTTTATATTTTAAGTTTGCTTTTCTCTTAAGTTTTGTTCTAGACTTCATGATTTTTTTTAAAAAATAATAAAAGGTGATTTAAAAACTCATTTAAAAATAATTATACTCTTTATAAATTTGGAATCTGCAAAATAGTAAAAACAAAATGCAATATGCAGCATCGTGTGGATAAAAATTCCGCTAATTCCGTATTCCTGTTTTTCTCTAATTTTCAGGTTTTGGATAATATTTACAATATCAAAAATCCTCTTTATATAAGTTATTTGACACGAAAACATTTTAAGTTAATGTTTTAGTGCCTTTCCGTTTCTTTTCAAATGTGAATAGTTCATTTTCTCATCATGATGTTAGATGGACACTTCTAAATCAGGAACTCTTTGTTTTTTCTAACATAAAAAGTGACTAAATTTTTCGTAAACCAGTTTCCGAATCAGTATACCAAAATCGTCTTAAAACTGTTTTATAACGAATTGTAACAAGGTGTGAAATACATCTGCAATAAAATAAATTTCAATCTCACAGATTGATAGAGAACTTTTCATCATCATTCGCTTGTTTAGGAGGATGAAGAGGGCTACGCATGACGGGCAAGCTACAGAAGGCGCCACTCAAAATTATAACAGAATCAGTGGCAGTCGGTTGCAATTTCATAACTGAATTCTGTATATCTCATTCCATATATACCATAGAGGAGGATCATGAAATCAAGACCTCATTTTGTCACTAACTGACAAAATGAGGTCTACTTAATCAAAGCACGTCATTGTCACTTTCTTTTACTCCAAACAACTCTCGCAAAGCCAAACGGCGATAGTGAATGGATTACAGGAGCAGGATTTGGTGAATCTGGAAGCTTCTAGTTTTGAACCTGCACGTTGGTGGTGAATGTAGTCATCAACACCACCATCATAAATGAAGCGATCAGTAAAGAAGAAATTCAATTCTTGGACACGCCGTAAAGCTGACGACGATATAGCATTAATATAAAACGTTTGAAGTTAATGAGACTTTTGTATTATCAAATGTGAAGTGAATCCGATCATTTTTCAATAAAATCAATTCCATAGACTTCGATTTCAAATAATGATGTTAGATTTTGCTACTTGCCGACAACCATGAATTCATTCATCATCCCCAAATAAAATTCTGGTACATGTGTGTTATCTGTCCGCATTTTCTAAATTAAATTTACAACTTTTTCCAAATAAAGATTTATAAAAATATACTCTTTGTTTCTTAAATTATATTTATTCCTCCAAATAGGAAACATTAATAAATCTTGTTAATCGTGTGGCATGAATGTGACGATAGCCTGCAAGATGGCGTCGAATTTGTCGACTCCGTTGACTTTTCCACATGAACTCATCCAAGTCTCGTGCCGTTCATTGCTGACGCTTGTTCCTCCATTCTGCTGACCCCCCACAAAAGTTCGATATTCTGAGTGTAGACTCCAGTATCTGTATCAACGAAATTGTATCATGGATTAACCTTGAAATGATGGAAGCCAGCCTCCTCCAGCTCGGTGGTCTTATATCCTAGCCAGCTGTCGGAGTAGATAATAGAACCTTTGACAATGTTTTCCATAATAGCAGCTAAGAGAGTTGTAACAAAGCGGTTGAGAACTTGAACGATGAACAAGTCGTTAGTTTCACGAGAACCCCCACCCCCCGAAGAGTCATTGTGGTAAAATGCGCCCGGCATTGTTCTTGCGCCTCTTGAACAGTATCTCATAGATCTCAGCCATCATTACTTTACCACCGACCTTGGATTAAAGTATATTAGCCACACTGTTGACGATTACCTCTCTCATGTAATTGCTTCAGTCTATCACACAGTTATTCCCAATTCGCACTCATGCCATTTGAAAGAGAATGTTTCTCAGCACCAGGCGGATATGAAGTGATGCACAGTGGCCAAGTTAAGGCGTGACTTTTACAGCCAGTTCCCAGTGCGAAGTTCAGTGTGCTGCTTGCAGTTCTTTGTGTTACACTTTCAAAGTAGAGCTTCACTGGATGGTCATTTTTTAAATGCTTCTCAGTGTGCATGATCCCTTTACCTAGAAGCAGGAGGACATCGTCCTCTTCATTTCTTGGTAGATCCCAAATATTTATTTAGCAGTCTGAAATAATAAATAACACATTTAACTTTATAAAAAGTGGGAACAGATAACCCATAAGTACCTTGAAGTTTTTAAAATCAAATCTGTCTTTAAAAAGTTTTCATATTTTTCTTAGTTTTAGATTTATTTTCAATAGTCATAAAGACCACTGATCTTCTTTGCAGATAAATCAGCTGAACGAGAAAGTGAAAATGATTTTAAAAATTATTCAAGTTGGATGCTAGTTCTTTTTAGTGAATCTCCTGCTTGCCAAAGGTGAATAAGATTATCAGTCGGCAATTTGTTTAATCTGAAGAGACATATTCATAGGTGTCATATATCAACACTTCCTGACGATAAGAAAGCCTTACCAAAAAGCAAGCGTGAAGTTTTCAGGTGATCAGAATCCTGGTTTCATCTGAGCACACCAAAATCGAGAATATGATGTTTGGTTTTATCTAGAATGGTTTCGCAGATAAGGATAAATGACAGGATCTATGAACTGATCATGAACTCAATTCCTCTTGGCTTGGGGCAATAATTTCTTTGAACTCCAGCAATACTTCCTTCCCATCCTTTTCTCAAAACAATGCACCTTTAGATGTTTCAGGAGATGAAATCCTTGAAAGCTATCTTCACTGAATTGGATTATGTGTGTGCACCACCTGGTGATTGCCAGTGAAACCTATTTTGGCATAGCCCATTATTTAGATGAAGGCTTGAAAAGGAGGTCAGTATCCTTAACCTGTTCCAGACACAGCGGCAGTAAGACGTATGCTCTGGCCAAAATCATTGAAAAAAAAAAAAAAACTAAAGGAGAATTGTATCCACAAATGTCGATATACTGACGGACAATTCCAGAAACTTTGTGAAGCCTTTGAAGGAATCTGCTGCTACTAGGGTTTCGGTAGAAGAAAACTTTGATGAAAAAGACGATGGCTCAATTGCTATTAAAATTGAAGGGGAGATTGCCAAATACCAAGCTTTGTGGAATAAGCAGCAGTGGTCCACACAAATGACAGAAAAGTAAGGAAAAATGCAGGGGATTTGCTCTTTAAGTTCCCGGTAGAATAGACTTTAACAGCCGCTTGAGGGCTTCCATAAGTTTCTGAAAGAAAGTGAAGAAAATCTCTCAAATGGATATATTTGAACTTGACAGGTTTAAAGATGGAATGTTATGTATATCAGTTCTTGGATGTCATGAAGGCATTTGTCTAAGCGTTTAACATCGTCCAGACTGACAAACATCATTATGCTAGATTCCTTATCCCGACTATTGGATAATTAAAGACGAAACTAAAACAAAATGTCTAACCTGAAACTCTTTAAGCCATTGGTAGAAGCCGTGTGTAATAGAATTGATGTAAGAGTTGGTTACCAGATACATAATAAAACTATTTATTTACGGCATTTTCAGTTTCATGTTCAAAAATTTGAATTGTTTAGAATGGGACAAAAGAAAAAAAAACACTTATTAGATAAGAAATCAATAAAGAATTGTTTAGCCTAAAATAAATTCTAGAAGCAGGTCAGGTAAGGATTACTCCAAATGAGTTATTTCCAAGTGAATCAAAGAATTTTACCATTTCAGATCAGGCAAGATTTGTCACCATTGGAGGTTTAATCTTTTCGGAACTGAAAATTATCTTTAAAAAGTTTAATTAACTTATACTATCTGCGGTATTCGTTTAGATACTTTCGACCTTGGATGAAGAGTTTTTTTTTTGGGGGGGGGGGCAGAAAAAATATTTTAAAAGATATAATGTTTAAAAAACAAGTTTTACTATAGATGAAATTTAATTTGATAACATTTTAAAACGGTATTGAATTTGATTCTTGTTGTAACTTATTTATCGGGAAGAATGTATGTATTTTCTTGGACTGTATCTCCCTAATAAGGAAAGGAAACAGAATTTTTTTTTTTTTGTAGGGGTATCAATGGGTGGATGGACAGTTGCATACTGGACATCTGTGTCCTGGACAATTGCGTTCCTGGACATTTGCATCCTAGACAAATGTGACCCTCTGAAAAAATTTTTAAGTTACCAATTTTTAAAGATTTGTTTGATAAAGAAATTTGCACACCAATACCTTTAATTACTCAAAACAAGCAGAAAGGTAGTTACCATAAATAAGAAAAGAGAGAAAAAATTATTTTTTTAAAGCAAGAGAAAATTAAGCGGGCAGTTTCATTTCACTCCAGCAGTGCATACTATAGACATCTAATAGATTCTGAATTTTATAGATTATATTTTTATTTGAAAACCCGCGGTTAAACTCCGAAAATCAAACACTGGTGGAAAAATATTTATGGATGAGGAAAATTACAGCTACCGCTATTATAAGAAAAACGCCGATGAAACAAAAACATAATGGCGATGTGTAGAGCGTTCTTGCAACACTGTTAATGCCATTGCATTTTAAAAAAAATAAACTTTTAATTTTCTTTTTAATTTTATTCCTTTTTTAAGAAATTATTATTTATACCTATGTTTTTTTTTATGGTAATTGCCTTTAAAAGCCTCAAAAAATAATCAGAGGTACGCATTTGTCTAGGGACGTAAATGTCCACAAATGCAATTGTCCGGAACGCAAATGTCCAGTACGCAACTGTCCTAAAACCGTATACATGGACTTAAAAAATCGGTCAAACCTTATTTTAAACCGTACATTTTGTTTTTATTTTTTCTTGGTTTTGATGGAACTTACTTTTCAATAAGACGTTTCAAAGTGTAATGCTTATTTCTTTAAAAACAAAATGAAATTCAGATAGGATAATTTAAATGGCATTAAATAGTCCATGAATTAATTTGTTTTTTTAAATATCAGCTCCCAAATAGGGCGCGGGAGTGAGTCGTCATTGATGTAAATTGACTTGGTTCATCAAGGAATTTAGGGTCTTACAATATCATACAACCCATCACCAAAACTACCCTATTAGGATTGATTAAGCCCTGATTCCCCTCCGCTAGCAGAGACTCTGGCCTTTATACTAAATTGGACGAAAGTAGACCACGTTTTCCGCGCACCTGATTGGATGTTTGTAATAACCAATACAATGCACTCACTGAATTTTTAAATGGTTCACAGGGGACTGGCACCTTTTTTATAGAATGGATGGCAGCTTCAGTGGATAACCAGTCTGGAAATATATGATTATTAAACGTTAACTGCACCCAAAAGCTCACAATTGGCATAAAGAGGAAAAAAGACGAAGTGTCAAATTTGTCCAAAACGTGTTAAGTTTATGCAACGGTAGGGAGGAATAGGAGGACTAGACTGAAAGAGTTTCCTATTAATAAGCACCAACGATGTTTTTATTCAATCATATACCAACGATTCACTTTTCGATCATGTAAGGAACATTATTTTATATATATGACATATAACTTGCAATAGTGAGAAAAGAGTTTACAAATTTACACAATTCTTAAAATGTGTGTGTGCATGTATGTATGTATGTATGTATATGTGTTATCGGAGATTGTTTATGCATTTCCACTTTTTTCATCCGATTTCGATTAAATTTTTGTTTGATAGATAATTTTTCAGTGCCGGTTTTGAGTCCAAATTACACATTCCTCTTCTCTTGGCCAAGCATACAATCTCCCTCAAGTGAGGTTACCTTTTCCGTTGCATAAAGCCTACTATTACAGTTTTAAGGCGTTGCTTTCATTGTCGTTTATAGCCGTTCCCAATTTAAGATTTTTTTTATTGCCCTGCCAGTTTTTGCATTGCATTCACCGTAGTAATAAGTAAGATTGCTTTTTTATTACTCAACATTTATTTTTCCAAACTTTCCTAAAGTTATTCGAACTTAGTGATCCCATGTTCCATAGCAAACATAAGCAACAGTTGCTAAAATGAAAAATAAAATAAAATTCTTTTAAAAAGGTTTACACTCTAAATGGCATTAAATTTTATATTTTTTGATTCTTCAAACATTCTTTTATTTAATAAAATAATCTCTTGGGACGAACATCAACAAAATGAATTCTGAAATCGCACTGAAAAATTAAAAGTAATTTAAAAAAATAAATATTATGTTTAGTCTTTTCTGTCCAATCTGAAAGAAAATAATGTGTTTTATTAAATTATGTATTATATTCCGTGCTAATAGGAATATATACTTGACAAACACGGCGGATAAATAGGTAATGATACAATGAGAAATAAGGTACAGTTATGCGCACGGTCGTCGCAAGTCAGTCCAGTAGTGAGTGCTGCTAATAAAAGTCGGTAGTTCTCGCGTAAGTCTGAGTCGTACTCAACAGGTTCCAACTAGGCTCCCGTAGTCCGTTGCCTTACGGATATATGTAGTTGCTACCTATAGTTTAGTCAGTCATTAGTGGGTGGGGGTGACAGGTTATTCAATTACATCATTATGTGAGCACGAATTCTCAAAAACGTGTTTTTGAATTTTACTTAAATTACTTACAATATTCGGACTCTTATCCTCGTCTTCATTGTCATATTCACAACGATTGGAATTTCGAACCGAAGCCTTTGTTTCGTCCACGGAAGTAGCTTGTTCTAGTTCCACGTGCCATGCCTCATACAGATGTCTCAGTTATTTCCCTTTAAATCAACTTTCCAAATTTTAAGTTCACCACTGCTGTAGCCTGTTACTGAACTCACAGTTCTTTGGGTCTAGTCACTGGATCTAGCCAACACTTTTATCTTCTGGTCTATGTGTCCCCAAAGACACATAGCCCAATAGATAAAGTGATAAGTGGATAAACTAATAAATGGATAAGTAATCATAATACCTCATCTCAGAGATATAAACAGATTTTTGAGTTTTATTGAATTAATTTTTGTAAGATGCGGACCGAATAATTTACATAAGCCATTATCAAAGATGACAATTACATTTCAATATATCAAACAATACACGGACAAAACAATAATGATAATCTGTTTTTGTTGCATGAAAAATTTCAAAGCAACGACAAAATCGTGTATACGTGACGCGGAAGCGAAAATCTCATCGCTGCTCGTGACATCACACATGACCACGCAAGAGTGAAAACGAGAAGTATTAAGTATGTGATGCCGTTGGTATAAACCAATGGCTTCTGCTATCAATTATGTAAGCCGAAAGATTAGATAGGATTAAAACATGTATAAATATGGTGATTTTCTTTCGTCTTTCAATGATAATGTTATTAAGCTTATCAGACAATATGAAAGGAACTTAAAATAAATAGACAAAACTTGTTTATATTATTTAATGAAACATGCATCAATATATATATATATATATATATATATATATATATATATATATATATATATATATATATATATGCTGACGGGACTTATTAATTCAACCATCCCCCAACCTGTTCAATTTAGAATATGCTTACCTAGTGTTATTTATCAATGCAGAAAATTTAAATTTTACCATCCTGATTTTTAGTTGGTAGTAGACATCAGAACTTATACTAAGTCATTACTTAATATGAATTCTTTCCCAGTTTTTTTTTATAGATTAATAGGAGAAGACAGGCTCACCTATCGTCCGGTTCGCACTCCTTCCACCTGTTGAACAGGTGTTGAACGTTAGGAACCCAAACTATTTGATAGCGCTTAGAGAAGCTGATCCGACTAACAGTCGCATAATATCGGGATATCTCTAGTGCCATGTCGAGCAAGGGTAGGTATCCCTGCATGTACGTCCGATGTGCAACCCGAGGCCACATTATGCTCTGCTTTCAGATGTACACTGGCTGGTTTGTATTGCCATTGACGACAGATACTAACAATTATGGTAGTCTTTTTTTTCTTTCTCTTCTCTTTCCTCAAAACCTATCTCAGGAAATCACAACAAAAAGAAATAAAACTAAACCAGCTAACAAAAAAAAAAAAAAACCCTACCCAACTCAATCTTTCTTTCTAGAATATTCGTGGTATCCGTTCCAAATTCTACAGCGTAGAATCATTTCTCCTGAAAAAGTCGTCAGATATCTTTGCATTTTGTGAAACTAAATTGAATTCTACGAATGCTATCAATGAATTCTTGGCTCCAGGGTATCTTCCCCTTTGCCGAAAAGATTCGTGTATTCACATGCATTCACATGCATGGCCTTGATATTTACATCCGGGATAATCTTCCAATAGCCAGGGAATTGCCTTACAAAGGCCGCTGACTACTCTTTTATGTGCTTTCGCGATTAAACTCAGCTCATTTTTTTCCTTTATCGCTCTCCCTCTTCCCAAAACTGCATTATATTAGACGCAACAGTGCAGAAAAGACAATTTCTCCCCATCCATCTGAAAGCATCTTTGTCTTCAGTGACTTTAATGCTCATCACGAAACGTGGCTGAAACATTCGAAAGATATTGATGTCGCTAGTATACAGACATTAAATTTTTCTATTGCCCAATCCCTCATTCGAATCGTGGACTTCCCTAATCGTTTCTGTTGCCAAACTGAGTAACACGCCTCACTATTTTATCTATTTCTTACCTCCTCTCCGAATCTTGAAAAGCTTCACTGCCCTCTTGATAACTCGGGCCACTTTGGGAACTACTGATATCTCCTTCTAGGCATCAATTAAACAGAAATCCCCTATCCACAAAACCACTTTCCGGTACCATCAAGCTGATGGGAACTCAGTCCTGGATTTTCTTCGTGACGCCCCTTGAACTGACATCATCAACCTCCCAATTGAAAAACCGGCATTGACGCTTTCATCCCTTCTTGGAAATTCCAGGTGAAATCGTAATCCTCTCCATGGTTCAACTCGGCGGCCATAGCACAGCGGAACCACTATTTCCAGCTATACCAGCGTGACGGCTCTCATCATAAAAGGTGTCTATTTGCTACTGCTCGTAACAAATGTAGACGAGTCCTCGAGAAAGCTAAGTCCCTGTTTACCGAGAGAATGGGGCACCGCATAGCCTCTAAAAACTTTGGGACTCGTGACTACTGGCGTCTCTGTAATAGGGTACTAAATAAATGCAAGGTCTCTATTTCCCCTTCTTCAATCGATTTGGGTTCTCATCGTCCCCTGCTGATAAAGCTGACTGCTTTACACGTAAATTCTCCTCAAACTCTACTCTTGACTCTCTTAGAACTGATTCTCTGTTGAGTGATATGCATATAAGACGTTCCATAGTTTCTGCTATCTTCTTTAACCCTGACCCCCACAAAGAATGCGAACCCGATGGCATTCCTGTAATAGTCGTTAAGAAGTTGCCCCCGAACTAGCTCCTATTCTGTCTAAACTGTATAATAAATGCCACGCTGTCTCTTGCTTTCATGCCTGCTGGAAGTCATCGTCTGTTGTTCCAGTTTTTAAGAACTCTGGTGAACCATCTGACATATTCAACTATCGGTCGATTAACCTTCTTCCTCTTTTTGGCAAGCTCAGCTGATTATATATTAACGATAATTGCGAAAAGAGTCTATCATGGTCTATAAACGGTGAAGACCAGGTTGTAACATTGAATATCTCGAAAGCCTTTGACATGAACTGGCATTCACGTCTTCTCCACTAGCTGAAAAAATACGTTATCTCTATGCACGTTTTGGAGCTGATCCTGTCGTTCCTATCAAACCGTGAAATGAAAGTTCTCCTGAACGGCCACTCGTCTACATCCTTTCGTACAATGCGAGTGTCCCCCAGGGCTCCATTTTTGATCCTACGATGTTTTTAATTTTTACTATCGACCTTCCCGGTGACATCAACTCTCAACTCCGGATCTACGCTATGGACAATAACAACAATTTACTCATGCCTCGATGGTAATGCTGGTCAGTCAGACAAGGTCAAAATAGAAGGTGATGTATAAAACGACCTCAAGATCTTCGTTAACTGGGGGAAAAGATGTATTGTCAATTTGAAAGCCTCCAAAACTAAACTTCTTTCCATTAATCATATGAGAGAGCACTATCTGATTTCCATCAGTATAGCTGATGCTACCCTCCAAGAAAGTGGCTCATTGCATCTTCTCGGGTAACGTTCTCAGCTGACATACAGTACACTGATTCAACTGCTGAGAAAGTCGGTTCGGTGTGTCGGTTGAGACAATTTTTCTCTCTGGAATCTTGCATATCTATAAGCCTACCATTCGTCCATGTCTCTGCTATTTTCCTGGAGCTCCTTGGTAAGATCCAAAGAAGAATCAGCAATATTATTGGTCCTGATCTGGTGGCTCGGCTACAGTCACTTACCCACCGCCGTAAGGTTGCCTCTCTGCGCCTTTTGTATTAATATTTCATCGTAATTTTTCGGATGACCTCTTCTCTGTGGTAATTAGGCCACATGAGTTGTTTTTTTTTTCTCGAGAAAAAGACAAAACGAATGTGGCCTGAAGAATGCGTTGAGCATGAAACAGTCTGTCGCCTGTTTTTGTCCACTTTTTTTATTTACATACACTCTGTTTCTGATATTGAGCCCTTTATCCCATAAACATAGCACACCTTAAAAGAATATTTCCACACACACACACACACACATATATATATATATATATATATATATATATATATATATATATATATATGTGTGTGTGTGTGTGTGTGTGTGTGTGTGTGTGTGTGTGTGTGTGTGTGTGTAATTAGTAATAAATATATTAGTAATAAATATACATTTTTCCTCACCGGTAGGACAACTCAATATCACGGTCAATTTTCAAAATTTCTAAAAGAGATAGTGGCTATAAATGCCCAAAGATAGAATAGAAAAATAATTTAGTATACACCCCCATTCAACCAGATAGTTATATGTAAACTAGGAAAAAATTACTTGCATAAAACATTTTCCTAGAAATAATAAACTGAGCCAAATGTTTTTAATAAAAATACCTTAAAACTAAGTTACAGTTGTACTGAGAATTTAGAAAGTATTATCAAGAAACATAATGTCAAAATTATGAATAAATACTTATACCAAAATCAAAGAAATATAGATCCTGAAGTAAGAATAAACAAAAATAAACAAAAATTATGTAATTGCAGAAATTCTGAAAATTGTCATCTGAATAAAAAATGTCGCATAAAATCCGTAGTTTATCAATGCAATATCTCATCTATTGAGAATCCTAATGATGTTAGAATCTATTTAGAATGTATAAAGAATGAATTTAAATTAAGGTGAAACCAACATCAGAGTTCCTTCACTAATACGAAATATCGCAACCAGACATCCTTATCTACATATTTCTGGTATTTATAAGAAACCAATAAAACACCAACAGTAAAATGGAAATTAATAAAGAAACAAGAACTTGTAGATTTTTAAATGATCCATATCCTTTGTGCATACATGAAAAGTTAAATATTATTAAATTTCTGAAAAATAAAAATTTATCAAATCAAAATGAAATAGTAAGTTTTTGTAGATATTGCCAATTTTTTTCCGTAAGTAATAGCTAAATTTTTAAATAAGAGTTTATGAATGCATAATTCGATTCTAATATATTAATTTGAACATTACCATATATGTATTCAATCAGTAGATAAACTAAATATAATATATTAATTCGGTGTGAATAAAAATATAAGTATTAAAAATGTGACTAAATAATATTTGAATGCCCCTTTTGAAAAAATTGTAATTGAAATTTATATAAAAATAAAAATTGAATAAAAAATAAAAATGACAAATATATTGCTACTGAAACCCAGACAATGTGTTGGAACATAGACACTATCACAAATTTCTACTTGAAAAAAAATAAGTTTATATCAATAGACAGATACTCCAGCGCCCACCTTGACTTGACCGACTTGATAGCTACAATAAATTAGATACATGAGTTTTCTAAATAAGTTAGATATTAGTATCTTAATTAAAATTAAAATCTTAATACCCTTAAAATAAAAAAAAAGAATTCTCCTTAACCCAAACATCTCAAAATATAAAATTTGTCTGAACTTATAAATTAAGCAAATCAATTTCTAAAAAAGTTATTCTTAGCATCGCTTGATAATGGAACGGAACTTTGTATTTTAAGTTTAATTAAGTTTAATTTTTATGATTGAATTTGAATTAAAGTTTCAGTTTTGAAACCTGGGAATTCCGGTTTTGCGATGATTATATATTTAAAAAACAATTTTATATATATATATATATATATATATATATATATATATATATATATATGTGTGTGTGTGTGTGTGTGTGTGTGTGTGTGCGATTATATATATATATATATATATATATATGTATGTATGTATGTATGTATGTACATATAATCGCACATAAATAAATATACATACAGATGCACAGGCTTTCACACAGCCACGCACTTGTGGGGCGATAGGTAAATCTTTTAATTTTCCTTGAATAATATTTCTCCTGTTGTCTTTGATTTGTTGCACTTTCTTCGTCTTTGGTGTTTCGTTTACCGCCGACAAGAGTCGGCCACTTGTTCATCTTCAAAGACAACGATAATAGCGAATAAATAAAGTAAGTAAATACTAATGTCAGCTCATCTCCACTCGGCTCTTCACTCGCCACTGTTTTTGTTTTTGGACCTCTTCTCACATGCTCTCTGCTCTCTTCACTGACCAAGTGCCCCCCACCACGTATCGGTGCACAAAGGGTGGTGGGGGTGACTAAGAATGCTGCTCCTTTTCTGCATTTGCCATCCATCCTCCGAGGAATGTGCACATTTATACGTAGTGTAAATATAACAAACGATTGTCCATTGGAATGGTTCTAGTCATTTGCTGGTCACTGAGTACTTACCTGCCATTTTTTCACATTCTGTCGTTCTGTCTCACTTTTCCTCTCTTTCTCTCCTCTCTCTCTCTCTCTCTATTGCTCTCTCTATTGCTCTCTCTATTGCTCTCTCTCTCTTGTTTTATATAGACAGAGAGATATGAACAGGCGTAAATAGGTAACAATGTGCCGTATATTTCCATTTAAATCTTAAAAATGACCCCCCGCAAAAAAATAGGGGGTCGTCTAATACAACAGTTACAAAAAGCTATCCTTAACTAACTGGTGTATCAGCATTGATAAGTAGGCTATTATACTTGTGCCATGGATCGCGGTATGCTAACAAATGCCTCGGTGTGATAACTACCGATGCAAATATTTCTAGTCGAAACAATTCGAATTATAATGATTTACTACAGTTATAAATATAATAAAACTATTTTTACTTTTTGATTTCACATTAAAATGCAAGATTCAAGACACGATTGTGCAACAATTTGCAAAAGTTCCGATGAGCAAGACGCACAATTAACAAATAACGTAAACAAATCTTACATTCTTGATTAGTATAGGTACGGGTGCGTTCACACCAATCGTCATTTCATCGCGGTGTAGTATGGTATCCTAACATTTAGGGTACCATACAATCTATATCTCTAATTAGATTCATTTTCATTCTAATGTTAAATAAAACTTTGCGCCGTTAAGCAACAAAACATTTAAGATGCCATAAAATCTTTATTTCTCATTACAGAATTAAAAAAAAAACAAAACAAAAAACAAAACACGCACATACATAATCTGATGGAAAGAGATCATCATAAACATTGTCATTTACAGTTTCGTCTTATGGGCCCCAGTCGGTCGTCTTATACTACTGATATCAGATAAAATCACAAAAATTGACCTAAATTTTGGGCTTTGCCTTATCTATAGATCGCCTTAGATGTGGAAATTTTGCATAATCTAAAATCCATAAGTGCACATCCCTCTGCATTTGTATTATTCTCTCTCTCTCTCTCATATATATATGAGAGAGAGAGAGAGAATAATATATATATAATACACACATATATATATATATATATATATATATATATATATATATATATATGTATATGTAGGTACAGCCAAAGATCCGTTAAAACAATGAGCTTACATGATGAAAAAATTCCCAAAACTTGGCAAAAAAAGTATTATCTTAAAAATATTTGTTTTATTATTAAAAGGGAAGACCAATTTTTTTTTTTTTTTGTGAAAATTATTTTTTATTTTTATTTATAAATCATATAATGGTCGGATTTTAATGAAAACTTCGAGAAATTATTCACACATGAATGAATTTAAATTTCGAATGTTTCTTTTTAGAAAAACTTCGGAAAGTTTTTTTTTACATTTATTACCCAATACTTATTTAATTTTATCAAATTTCAAAAAATTTTTATTGTAGGGCTCAATGTTTATATTAATTATAAGGACAAGTCCGAGGAGAAATTAAATCATGAATTCTTTTGGTTAAACAAGACCACTTGTTACAGAATATCTACTCTGAGTCGTAAATAAAAAAAAAAAATGTAACAAAACTAAGGCATTATTTAATTTAAAATGTTTTTGATTGGTTTTATGAATATCATATATTATGGGCACTATTATCTTAAGAAAAATAATGAAATTTTACAAGAACTTTCGTCGTTTTATTTTTATCTTAATTGGAATAATTTATAAACTTTTAAATCTTTTAAAATTCTGTATTAATTTGTAGCAGTTAAGTGGTATTGTTAAGTAAAACTATATTTACTACTGATCAAAGGAAAACTTACTAACATTCTGCGACCCCCCCCCCGCCACCAGTATTTTAAAAATAATTTTGAACTTATTTGTTTGTATTAATGTGACGATTTTTGCGAATACGGATGTCCAAACACGACATTATCAGAAAATAAGAGTGGTGCCTATAGTAAATTTAAAATTTATGCGTAATTTTCTAACATTTCTTCAACAAGCATCGAAAACAAGTATGTAAAACTAAAAGCGAAATTATCTATAATTCAATAAAATATTAGCATAGTTAAAATATTTTAAAATTTTAAGATTACTTGGTCGTTAAAAATTATCTAAAAAAAAGTAATTTATTAGGTTGGTGCAAAAATAATTTCGTTTTCTAACATATGTTACTATGTGAGAAAACGAAATTATTTTTGCACCAACCTAATAATTTGCATTCGTCATGTAATTTTATTGCAGTAATTTTCCCTTACATAAATCTCATTATCATCAAGTTAAACATAGATATAAAACACCCACTACCGCATAAAAAATGCTTTTCTGCAGCATTTTAATATATTTTACTTAAATATTTATTAATTGAACTTTAAATCAGTTAAGCTTCAAATAAATTTTCAGAAAAATAGACATTATTTAAAAAAAAAAATAAAGCGAATTATAATGTGTTGAAAGAGGTGTCTATATGGAAGATTTTACTAAAATAAAAAAAATCATTCCAATCAATTTAAATTCGATTTAAAATGAAACATTGTATTTTGGTTATTTGAAATATTAAATCTAATTAATTAGCTTGAAATTAAAACTAAAATAAAAGTTTCAAGAAAGATTTTTGCATTTTTAAAATGCATTTTAAAGGTTAAGTATTACCATCTTTGGGGGCAGGGAAATTTTTGGAGGCAGGGAAATTTTTGGAAATAAAAAGGTAAGACCAATTTGAGCCTTTATGATAAAAAATTCAAACCCCCCCACCAAACATCCGACCGGTTTCGCCCTCACTCAACAGTTGGAATCGCGGAAATTAGACATTATTTCAATATAGATTGTTTTGCCTTTAATACTGCACATTCAATGTCTTTTATATTTTATATTGTAATATTTATTCCCTCGATTCCAGCTCTGTTGAGTGAGGGAAAAACCGGTCGTCTGGTTGTTTTGTTTTGTTTTTATCATTAAGGGTAAAATTGGTCTTAACTTTTTTATTTCTATAATAAAGTTCTGTACCCCAAAGAAAATTATATATACACACACACATATATATATATATATACATATATATATATATATATATATATATATATATATATATATGAATATAAAAAATATCCAACGTCGATAATACAATTCAGAGTTTCATGCAGTTAATGCAATCTTAAGTTACGGAGATTTTGACCGTTATCTATCGCCTTCTCGTGATGATGCTCCAAAATTGTGTGTATAAACTTCCCCTTTGATATATTGTTTACTTTTGAATCCAAATTCAAAGTAAAGTTGTTTTTTTTTTCAGTTTTTATTTAGTATTTATAATTGTTTAAGTCTTCTATTTTCGAAATTAAGAATTTATACGACAAATTATTAACAGTTAATTCTCTTTTTTAATTAGACAAGTTTGTACACATATTTTAGAATCATCATCACGAGAATGCGATAGATAATGGTCAGAATCTCCAAACTTTAAAATTAAATTAACTGCATAAGATTCCGAACTGTGTGATCGAGGTTGGATATTATGACTATTCAGTAATAAATACTTATACTGTCTCATAACATTGAGCACTACATTTAAAACACCAAAGAAATAAATATACTTACGTTTTTCTTTCTACCTATTCTTATATATATATATACATATATATATATATATATATATATACATATATATATATATATATATATATATATATATATATATATATATATATATATATATATATATATATATATATATATAATAGTAGCTTCCAGAATCTTGAGACATTGCTTACAGTGGGTGCTATATGTTACATATATTTATTTGTTACAATTTACTAATATTTTTCTTTATATATTTATTTTACTTTTTGCGTACAGATGGACACACACAGTGATATTTTTAGCCGAGATTCATTAAGGGTGTCGGGTATTTCAACATCATACCCCGGTAGACAGTTCAGTTATGTGCCATACGTGATACAGATATAGGCGATACATGACTGACGAGGTAGATTTTTTCCCGCAGTAGGTTGCCATTTCTTTCTGCAGTAGAACAGTTGCGATCCAAAGCCATAGAACCCCGTCTATCCTATTATTTACCCATAGCTGGAGGAGAAGAAGAGTATTCATACCTTTCCCAAGGCTATTAGCAAGGTATATATATATATATATATATATATATATATATATATATATATATATATATATATATATCAGAGAGAGAGTGAGAGAGAGAGACGAGCCAATACACAACACATGGCCTTAAGAAGATTGCGTTTAAGAATGAAAGAGAAAGTAACTGATTGGTATTGACCTCAGTGTCCATTTTTCTATTTACATTCGCGCTACCTCTGATATCGATTCCTTTTACTCATAAATAGCATGCCTTAAAAATACATCTTTACCTCCCTAACACGCACCCATAGACAGACTCACGCAGAAAAACACGCACGCACACACACACATACATATATATATATATATATATATATATATATATATATATATATATATATATATATGTGTGTGTGTGTGTGTGTGTGATAACTAACTTTCAAGACTTCATCGTTCTAGATTTGTTGGTAGGGCTACACATCCACACGGCAGAGTTGATGGGAATTTTTAAAAAAAATTTCGTTTTTTTATTATCTCGCCGAATTCATTTAGCCTTTTTCTAACCATCACTTTCGTAAATAGGTATTTCACGCTGTAATATTAGAATATCATATATATATATATATATATATATATATATATATATATATATATATATATATATATATATATAATTATTTATTTAAAAAAGAAAATTTATAACATAAATATGTTATAAAATCACTACAAAAATAGCCATTTTGTTTCAACACCCTCGGTGTCTTATCAAGTGACGACTTGATAAGACACCGAGGGTGTTGAAACAAAATGGCTATTTTTGTAGTGATTTTGTTTCAACACCCTCGGTGTGTTGAAACAAAATGGCTATTTTTGTAGTGATTTTATAACATATTTATGTTATAATTTTTTTTTTTAAATAAATAATTATATCTGCTCTACTTTGTATTGAGCACTCTTTTAAGAATAGTAATTGTTGGTAATTGGAATTCATTCCATATACACCAATCATATACTTGTATATATATATATATATATATTTGCGAAACAATTTTCCAGTTATACATGTTTAAGTAAATCATGAAATTAAACAACTTATAACGATAGCGTAGAGATATAATAGGTTAGATATAAGCAAAATAATTTTTTTTAGTATGCTGAAAGGGTAAAATATTTGATGAATGTAACATGTCAGCTATGATATATTGATGCGAAATATGAGAATTATGCAAATCACTTGAAAACAAACTAAAAAACGCACCAATAGAATGTCTAATGCTGGGCATAGACAGGTGTGAAGAATGGAGGCCAGTGAAGAGATCAAGATGAGAGATACCATCGAAATGATTAAGAGACAAAAGTAGGCGGAACACAGAAAGACGAAAAAAGAAAAAATGGAGGAAAAGCTTACTTGAGTGACGCTCAATGGCTAGTAGAAAAGGAAAAGACAGAAAACGGAGAGATCAGATCTAGATGTTTGCTAGTCATACTTGACATAGAATTGCACATTTATGGCCATCATGGAAGAAGTTCGAAAAGGTCTCATCAATAGATTCACAATTGATCACACATATAGGCGGGCCATCGCGAATACACACACAACACGCACACACAGAGATATATAGTTGTTTAATATTACATCAATCAGATAAATGATAAATTTTATTTGCATTAATCCATGCTATCTCTCTCTCTCTCTCTCTCTCTCTATATATATATATATATATATATATATATATATATATATATATATATATATATATATGCGGATAGAGGGAGGGAGACAAAGAGAGAAAGACACACACACACAATACACACAGAGATATATAGTTGTTTAATATTACATCAATCAGATAAATGATAAATTTTATTTGCATTAATCCATGCTATCTCTCTCTCTCTCTCTCTCTCTCTATATATATATATATATATATATATATATATATATATATATATATATATATATATATATATATATATATATGCGGATAGAGGGAGGGAGACAAAGAGAGAAAGACACACACACACAATACACACAGAGATATATAGTTGTTTAATATTACATCAATCAGATAAAGGATAAATTTTATTTGCATTAATCCATGCTCTCTCTCTCCCTCTCTCTCTCTCTCTCTTTCTCTCTATCTATCTATCTCTTTCTCTGCATATATATATATATATATATATATATATATATATATATATATATATATATATATATATATATATATATATATATATGCAGAGAGAGGGAGAGAGACAAAGAGAGAAAGACATTTGAGCCAATATACGACACATACGCCCTGAAGTTTGCGTTCAAGCATGAAACAGACTGTCGATGCTTGGTGTTGACATCAGTGTCCATTTTTATACTTACATACGCTCTATCTCTGATATTGATTCTTTTTACCCATAAATAGCATGCCTTAAAACTATATTTGATCTCTCTCTCTCTCTCTCTCTCACTAACATATACACACACACACACGCATATATATATATATATATATATATATATATATATATATATATATCAAGAGAGAAAAACAGCTTAATACATCAGCGAAGAATCATCAGACCGTAATCACAAAATGGTTTAAATTTATCGTATTTATTAAAAGTTATTTTAAAATTAAATCACACACACACACACACACACACACACATATATATATATATATATATATATATATATATATATATATTTTGTGTGTGTGTATTTGCGAAGTAATTTCCTATTATAGAACCACGAAATTTCTTTGTTAAAGATTTTTAATTTCTTTAAGTAGGACCATTTTTTCTGGTTTCTGTTAGATATTTAATATAAATTGTCCATTGTCTGAGTAATTTCGACTTTCACCAGTCATTAGCAAATATATTTTTGCCATTTTTTCTTTGTGCTGTGTCGGTAAGATCATTTTTAATAAGACCGTCTTCATACCTTCTGCAATCATTTCATTGATTAATTTGCGCTTACACCAGCCGCATATCCCGTTTTCTAGATGTATTAAGTATAAAATTAAACAAAGCAAGATCAGTAAAATGTTATTTATAAACAAACGTACTAAATATATTTAATAAAAAATACGACACAATAACAAAAACTGCCAGGTGAAAACACGATAACGATCTCCTTGGCAGTAAAACCCAGTGCAAAACAGTCAATTACTAGAGATTTAACTACTAGTAAGAATCATTAGCTTTCCAGATTAAATTATTAGAAATCAGTAGTAAATTATTACTAGAAATTACTAAAATTATTACTAGAAATTTTTATTAGAAATTATTAGCAAGAATGTAATTATAATGATAAGTACTTTTACGAGGAGGAGATTTTCAGGGCCAAATCAAGAGAGCTTTCTCTATTAATATCTCTGAAAAGATTGTTAGTCGGTTAGGCTGATAATTTTCAGAAAGATCACTTATATATATATATATATATATATATATATATATATCTGTGGCTGGTTGGCGAGTAAGAAAAGAGAAAGCGAGCAAAGTTCGCTAAAAACATAACGGAATGATTAATATGGAAGTAATGGGTTTTTTTCATTTCACATAAATTTACATATATATATATATATATATATATATATATATATATATATATATATAAGCACACACATACGTGTGTGTGTGTGTGTGTCTGTGTGTGTGTGTGTCTGTGTGTGTGTGTGTGTGTATGAAATAGATTGAAAGGAAAATATGAAAATGCATCAATAAAAATTTAACAAATTAATAAAAATGCTGGGTGGAAGAAATCAAAAGAAAGAAAGAAAGAAAGTAAGAATTGAGGAAATTAAAACAAAGAAAGAAAAAGAAAGGTAGAACCTAAAAGAAAAAAGAAAGAAAATGGTAACTTTAAGAGACTAAAAATGAAAGAAGGGAATGAAGAAATAAAGTTTTGAATTGAGTAAATTGAAAGAAAGAAATAAAAAAGAATGTAAGAAAAAAGAAAGAGAAAGTTTTGAGTTGAAGAATTCAAAGAAAGCAAGAAGAGATAAAAAATAATAAAGAAGGGATATTTTACGTTGAGTAGTTTAAAAGAAAGAAAGAAATTTTTGAATTGGGGAAATTGAAAGAAAGAAAGTGCTGACTTGAAGAGGTCAAATAAAGAAAAAATGAAAAAGAAAGAAAGGAAAGAAGAAATGTTTTCTATTGAGGTAATTAAAAGAATGGAAAGTTTTAATCAAAGAAAGAAAGAATGTTCACAGAAAGAAAAAAAGAAAGAAAGAAAGAAAGAAAAAAAGAATATTCATTGCAAAAAACAAAAGAAGAAAGAAAGAATGTTTTAAATTAAGAAAAATGTTCACAGAATGAAGAAAGAAAGAAAGAAAGAAAGAAAGAAAGAAAGAAAGAAAGAAAGAAAGAAAGAAAGAAAGAAAGAAAGAAAGAAAGAAAAAAAGAAAGAATATTCACTGGAAAAAAAGAAGAAGAAAGAATGAAAGTTTTGAATTGAGGAAAATAAAAGAATGGAAAGTGTTAATTAAAGAAGGAAAAAATGTTAACAGAAAGAAAAAAGAAAGAAAGAAGGAATATTCACTGGGAAAAAAAAACAAAAGAAGAAAGAAAGAAAATTTTGAATTAGGGAAAATAAAAGAATAGAAAGTGTTAATCAAAGAAAGAAAGAATGTTCGCAGAAAGAAAGAAAGAAAGAAAGAAAGAAAGAAAGAAAGAAAGAAAGAAAGAAAGAAAGAATATTCACTGGAAAAAAGACAAAAGAAGAAAGAAAGAAAGATTTGAATTGAGGAAAATAAAAGAATGGAAAGTGTTAATCAAAGAAAGAAAGAATGTTCACAGAATGAAGAAAGAAAGAAAGAAAGAAAGAAAGAAAGAAAGAATGAAAGAATATTCACTGGAAAAAAGACAAAAGAAGAAAGAAAGAAAGATTTGAATTGAGGAAAATAAAAGAATGGAAAGTGTTAATCAAAGAAAGAAAAAATCTTCACAGAAAGAAAAAAGAAAGAAAGAAAAAAAGAAAGAAAGAAAAAAGAAAGAATATTCACTGGAAAAAAAACAAAAAAAGAAAGAAAGAAAGTTTTGAATTGAGGAAAATAAAAGAATGGAAAGTGTTAATCAAAGTAAGAAAGAATGTTCACAGAAAGAAAGAAAGAAAGAAAGAAAGAAAGAAAGAAAGAAAGAAAGAAAGAAAAAAAGAAAGAAAGAAAAAAGAAAGAATATTCACTGGAAAAAAACAAAAGAAGAAGAAAGAAAATTATGATGTGAGGAAAATAAAAGAATGGAAAGTGTTAATCAAAGAAAGAAAGAATGTTGACAGAATGAAGAAAGAAAGAAAGAAAGAAAGAAAGAAAGAAAGAAGGAAAGAAAAAAAAGAAAGAATATTCACTGGAAAAAAAACAAAAGAAGAAAGAAAGAAAGATTTGAATTGAGGAAAATAAAAGAATGTAAAGTGTTAATCAAAGGAAGAAAAAATGTTCACAGAATGAAGAAAGAAACAAAGAAACAAAGAAAGAATGAAAGAAAGAGAGAAAAAAGAAAGAATATTCACTGGAAAAAAAACAAAAGAAGAAGGAAAGAAAGTTTTGAATTGAGATAAGTAAAAGAATGCAAAGAAAGAATGTTCACAGAAAGAAAGAAAGAAAGAAAGAAAGAAAGAAAGAAAGAAAGAAAGAAAGAAAGAAAAAAAGAATATTCACTGGAAAAAAAAACAAACGAAGAAAGAAAGAAAGTTTTGAATTGAGGAATTCAAAAGAATGGAAAGTGTTAATCAAAGTAAGAAAGAATGTTCACAGAAAGAAAAAAGAAAGAAAGAAAGAAAGGATATTCACTGGAAAAAAAACAAAAGAAGAAAGAAAGAAAATTATGAATTGAAGAAAATAAAAGAATGGAAAGTGTTAATCAAAGAAAGAAAGAATGGTCACAGAATGAAGAAAGAAAGAAAGAAAGAAAGAAAGAAAGAAAGAAAGAAAGAAAGAATGGTCACCGAATGAGAAAGAAAGAAAGAAAGAAAGAAAGAAAGAAAGAATGGTCACCGAATGAAGAAAGAAAGAAAGAAAGAAAGAAAGAATGGTCACAGAATGAAGAAAGAAAGAAAGAAAGAAAGAAAGAAAGAATGGTCACAGAATGAAGAAAGAAAGAAAGAAAGAAAGAAAGAAAGAAAGAAAGAAAGAATGGTCACCGAATGAAGAAAGAAAGAAAGAAAGAAAGAAAGAATGGTCACAGAATGAAGAAAGAAAGAAAGAAAGAAAGAAAGAAAGAAAGAAAGAAAGAAAGAAAGATATTCACTGGAAAAAAAACAAAAGAAGAAAGAAAAAAAGTTTTGAATTGAGGAAAATAAAAGAATGGAAAGTGCTAATCAAAGAAAGAAAGAATGTTCACAGAAAGAAAAAAGAAAGAAACAAAGAAACAAAGAAAGAAACAAAGAAACAAAAACAGAAACAAAGAAAGAAAAAAAAGAAAGAATATTCACTGGAAAAAATAGAAAAGAAGAAAGAAAGTTTTGAATTGAGGAAAATAAAAGAATGCAAAGGGTTAATCAAAGAAAGAAGGAATGTTCACAGAATGAAGAAAAAAAGAAAGAAAGAATGAAAGAAAGAAAGAAAGAAAGAAAGAATATTCACTGGAAAAAAAAAACAAAAGAAGAAAGAAAGAAAGATTTGAATTGAGGAAAATAAAAGAATGGAAAGTGTTAATCAAAGGAAGAAAGAATTTTCACAGAATGAAGGAAGAAAGAAAGAAAGAAAGAAAGAAAGAAAGAAAGAAAAAAGAAAGAAAGAAAGAAAGAAAGAAAGAAAGAAAGAAAGAAAGAAAGAAAGAAAAAAAAAGAAAAAAAGAAAGAATATTCACTGGAAAAAAAAAAACAAAAGAAGAAAGAAAGAAAGTTTTGAATTGAAGAAAATAAAAGAATGGAAAGTGTTAATCAAAGAAAGAAAGAATGTTCACAGAAAGAAAAAAGAAAGAAAGAAAGAATATTCACTGAAAAAAAGCAAATGAAGGAAGAATGTTTTGAATTGAGGAAAATAAATGAATGGAAAGTGTTAATCAAAGAAAGAAAAAATCTTCACAGAAAGAAAGAAAGAAAGAAAGAAAGAAAGAAAAAAGAAAGAAAGTATTTTCACTGAAAAAAAACAAAAGAAGAAAGAAAGAAAGATTTGAATTGAGGAAAATAAAAGAATGGAAAGTGTTAATCAAAGAAAGAAAGAATGTTCACAGAATGAAGAAAGAAAGAAAGAAAGAAAGAAAGAAAGAAAGAAATGAAAGAATATTCACTGGAAAAAAACAAAAGAAGAAAGAAAGAAAGTTTTGAATTGAGGAAAATAAAAGACACATTATTGAATTGAAGAGATCACAAAGGAAGAATGTTCACTAAAAAAGAAAGAAAAAAGAAAAATTTCTCTGAATGAAAGAAGGGACGCAAGGAATCACATGCAGAAGAATAAAATAAAATATAAACGATAAATCGAAGAAGTAGAAGCAGTCATAAAATAAAAACCTTCAGCAAGAAAAAGAGGAAACGTTAAAAAGAAAAGAGAAAAGAGAAGCGAACGAAAGCAAAAAGAGACAAGACTCGAGGACAATGTACAATGAACAACCGATGGACGGAACGAAAAAAAAGTGGGGGGGTGAAAGGATGATATGTATGCTAGGCTAAATACAAAGAAAAGAAGATACGCAGAACAAGGGGGAAAAAATGCTCCGAAAGTGAGAAAAAAGAAAAAGGCGGGAGAGGGCGTGAGAGAGAAAAAGCCAATAGCGTTAACCTCGTCGAACCCCTACCGTCAGGCTTACCCCGTTTCTTTGACTCAATTCCTCGTCTTTTAACAAGTGCTTCCCACCCCGCCATCTTGAAACTATCTATTCTTCATTATTTTTTTGTTTCTCTTCTTAAGGACTATTTGATCTTTGTTTCGATCGCCGCCCGTTCACCTCTGTAAATAGTCATTAGCACACCTGAAGCTAGTGTCGGCTTCTTTTGATATTCGTTTTAGTAATTTGTTACCTCATGAACGCATTGCTCGCCTGCCCCGACCTAGCAGAGAAACCCCCACACCAATCATTTGCACAAATATATACTTTGATATATACATTTGTACATATGTCTATACAAGCTCACTCTGGTAAATTGGGGTAGTGGACAGGGTTAGTGGCGCAGACAGAGGCCGATCGTGTTGTAAAGGCGGCTATTTACAAACACTTGTATATATAGTTACGAACAGACATACATGACCAAACACTCACTAAGCGAAGGAGTTGATCGTACATATATAGAGAGAAAGACGTGAACAGACGTAGATGGTGTTGTGGAATCGAGAATTTCTCTAAATTTTTGTTGTCAAATCTCTGACTCATTGCTGTTACCATGAGGCGGATATGAGATATGTGTACAAAAATTGTAATTATCCGGATTTATCATTATGAAAGAAAATAATTGACTTTTATCTTTACTTCTCCAGCATCAACTACAAAGCCCTATGCTGAGTCTTGTCCAGTCGCTAATATTTAGCCCTGAGAGTGTTTCAAAGCGTTCACGCGGCCTTGTGGGCGATGAATTATTTTCCACTCGACAACCCCTTTCACTAATACCAAAGATTGCTCGCTATCGCTATTTTCATTTTAAATGTTCAAATAATATCTGATCTCTCTGCTTTATAACATTGAATACCATCAAATGCGTGGTGATCAGTAAAATGTGTAAATGCGACACTGAGATCCGTAGACGTATTGGGATGGCCGAGGATGCATTCGAAAAGCTGGGCAGAGTATTGCGAGACAGGACGATTTCTTTGATAACGAAGAAAAGAATACTGATCTGTTACGTGACATCTGTTCTTCTTTATGGCAGCGAATGTTGGGAGATTTCCTCAAAGATGAAGCAGAAACTCGAGGCGACGGAGATGTGGTTCTACAGAAGGATGCTGAGGATATCATAGACCGAGCGTGTGAGCAAGGATGAGGTCTTAGAGAGGAAACGATGCAAGCAGGGAGAGGCAGCTGAAGTTTCTGAGAGACATAATGAAGAAACAGTTCTTGAAGAATCTGATTCTCACGGCTCGAATAGAGGGAAAGAGAGACAAGGGAAAAGAATGTATAACACACCTAGCGGGTTTAAGCAAATGGCGAGTGACAGAACGTGGTCTGGGGGAGGTGGCAGAGGGAAGGAACTTGTTGCGAGCTGCAAGGTATAGAAGGAGGTGGAGAGCCATGATCGCCTACGTCCTGAAAGGATACGACACATAGAAAGAAAAAAAACATTTCATCATCACAGAACAGACCTTGAATTTTTCTCCAGTTATGATAAACGCTTGTACTTCCAACGAGACTCCTTCCCGGGAACGTATTTTGGATCATCCTAGGTATAACGATAAACTACATCCGGCAGCAAGGCCTCTGGAGGTTTTTTTAGGAGCGTGGAACCACCACTTAATTGCTATTGCTCTTAGGTTCAACCTGATCCGGGGTGGTAGACCTGTTAGGGTCCCAGCTATTGAGCACCTAAACAATAATAATAATAAAATGACTAAAAATACATTTTTTAGCAAAGTGGTATTCAATTCAACGCTAAAAATATAAAAATAGACATTTATAGTAAAGTTATCAACAATACATTTTATGATCTACAAAAATATATCTAAAGAACATACATTTACTTGGAAAGTATAAAAATATGTATAAAATATCTGTAGTTGAAAGCCTAAAATTACGTACAAAATATTTAGATTTTGGCATTAAATAACCCATAGAAGTTGATATATCGCTAAACAAAATCTACCAAAAATCAACATGAAAGAACTCTTTCCATATAATATCCTAAAGTTTCTTCGAGAAATCAAACTTTATTCCAACATATCACTTCAACAAAACTACAACATACAACACCCACATATCACCGCCTCTAGTTATTATGTTCACACAAACATGTACATGCACAAAAGCTGAGTATCTTCTACCACGTACTCAATTGTGAAAGCAGAATAACATATATCATATTTTTTATTGCTTCAAATCACCCAAGAAAATTAAATTTCGGCATTAAATGACCCATAATGTGTTGATATGCCACTAAACAAAACATCATTTAATCGCGTCTATTGGGACTCAAGCTGACACCTAACCTCAAATGAAACTCGTGTATACGATAACATCACTAAAGAAGCTGAAAAAAAATGACGGGCTCTCTTTATCGCCCCAGAAAGTACCTGATTCCTTCCATCATGCTCTATTTTTACAAGGGTCCGGTCGGCAATGGTGGAAGTTCACTAGTTTGGTCTTTGAGGTATTGAATATGTCCAACCAGGTTTTTTTTTACCACTGTGCTGCTAGATTTACGTCAAAGACGAGATCAGCTGCCAAGGTCTGGTCATCGAGGGATTTGGAGGTGCACACATGTACCGTTGTATTATCAGCATAGATATTTGCAAATGATCGGATTATACTCTTAGAAGATTTATGTAGAAGGGGGAAGTGGGTTGGACAGAGAAGCGAATGTTGGGGGGACGCCCACGTTGATCGCTTGTGATTCGGAGGAGTGGTCGTTAACAACCACCTTCAGGGACCTAACCATTAGGAAGAACTTTATGACTGAGAAAACTCTTCCAGTGACTCCATAGCTAGAGTGATCCGAGCGGGTGCCTAATATTTGGGATTTGTGAAAAGGTACGGCGAAGCTATGTTATGGTGTGTATATGGGTGTGGGTGTGTATGCGTGTGTGTGCACGCGTTTGTGTGTGTGTGCGCGCGTATGTACGCGTATGCGTGCATGCGTCTTGTAGGCATTTTTATCTTTTCAGCATGTTAATTCGGGGAGGTTTTGTATGAGTTAAAAAAAAATTAATTTACAACGGTTGTATTAGATATCGTAGATTCTTGAAGTATGGATTTTATAAAAGTTGGTGATATAATAAAGTATTTTTGACGTGTGTTTTTAGATGATAAGACATTTACATTATTTACATTATTCGGACTATTGTCCTCATCTTTGTCGCCATATTTATCACAACGTTTCGGCCGTTGTACGCTCCGGCCTTCTTCAGGTGGTTGGAATGTCGAACTGAACCCTTTATTTCGCTCACCGGGGTAGACTGTTCTAGTTCCACGTGCCATGATTGATGGATGTCAGTTATGAGTTATCTCCTGTTAATTTCCCTCTGAAAGTTCTCCACTGCCTTAACCGGGTATTGAACTCACACTCTTTGGGTCCTGTCACTAAATCTAACCACCGCCTTTATCCACTGTGCCATGTGTCCTTGAAGAAGGCCGGGGCGTACAACGGCCGAAACGTTGTGATAAATATGGCGACAAAGATGAGGACAATAGTCCGAATAATGTAAATAATGTACATAATACCTCATCTCAGAAATATAGACAGACTCTGATAAGACATTTATCAGAATCCCTCAAATTATTTCCTGCGTAAAGAATTATGATGCCTTTTTTTCTTTCTTTTTTTTTCTAATTAGGGTGGCATTTATAAAATCGAATGGCGTATATTTTTCTGTATATATTAAGCAAGTTTAAAGTGTTATTCCAACGTACGTCTCCCTTATGTCCGTAGATGTGGGCTTTTAGATTCCAAGCTGTTTCACCAATCTAACTCGTCCTATACTGCAAATGTTTTATGGCATAAAAAACGGTATCTAATGTGTCAATGATCTTTATTTCTTCCTAACTATATCTCCGATTGTAATAGGGGTGATGGCAAAGTTATTGAAGCCTATTACGACACTGGACGTTCAAACAGAAAAGGCATTTCGCGCACTTCACGATTTTTTTTTTTTTTTGGTTAAGATAATGGACCAACCGAGAGTGCAATTGGAAATGATGTGACATTGTTGTGGGTTCAACTCCTGCGCGCGATGACGAATAGAGGTGTCTGGATTTTCGGCCATATCCTCGTGTACTGCAGCAATGTTTTCAGCTGAACGGCGTAAGCGAGCACGCAATGGTGTTTTCACATATGCCACCGACCCAGTTTGAATTTACGAACAATTTTTCCAATTGCACTCTTGGAACTTTAACACGTTGTATGATTGTTAATCTTTCCATGGTTGAAGTTGTCAAAGACTTAAGTTGTTAAATCTGAAAGAAAAAGAACAAAATCATTAGACGCTTAAACTTAATTCAAATTTAAAATTGGTCCAAGTTATTGGAACACTCTATATATACACAAATGGATATGGGGAAGCAACTGACAGCCAAATCTGGGCTTCTTCACGAGATGTTTACTGTAGTCCATTTTAATTTATCAAGACAAAATGTGTACATGTCAGTACTTCCAATCAATTTAGATTATAAGCCATGAGATCCATTATTGCTGTAGCATCAAGGGAATTCTTCTTCTTCATCTTCTTCTTCATCTTCTTCTTCTTATTATTATTATTATTATTATTATTATTATCATTTCCTTTGATTTCTTTGTATACTCATTTTCTTCCGGGTCCTAACCAGAGATATTAGGTATCATATTTTCCACTGAACATTTTTGCAAAAAGAAAAAAAAATAACCAAAGGTCACACACATTTTACATAAAGACCTTCATAATATGTGAGCTGTACTTGTGAGTATAATTTTTTGTATTTTCTTTAAGGCGTGGGCTACCAGGAATCCCTTCAATGAATCTAATGGTACGTATTCCAGTAAAACCGAGGACTCCAAACACAACAGGAATTACTCATGTACTCATGTACCACATTCATTATTATTATTATTATTATTATTATTATTATTATTATTATTATTATTATTAATCAAAATGTTTGACGTAATTCTTCCAAAAATTTTCAACACTTAAGAGAAGAACGCGATTTAAGAAAAGAATAAAGAAAAGGAAAAAGAAAAGAAAAACAGTGTTTAACACTGTTAAACTATAATTCGACAATATGTCTCTTATAATGAACAAGGTTTCCTTAATGCAGACATGGAGAAGGTTTTATCGGTCTGAATAGAAAATCAAACCAGAAAAATGTTCTTATAAGGAGGGAGAACTATAGTAAAAGGTTTTATTCTCCCATTTCGTCCCCGCGTGGGAAAGGAATTAATCCTCTTCTTCTCCCCCCAGCTATGGATAAATAGCAGGACAGATTATGTTCTATAGCCTTGGATGGAAACTGATTTATGAGAAGGACAACTCTGAATTCGAAGTCTGCGGAGGATTGTTTGGGGACCTTGTAGCACGTAGTGCACCAGATATCTGTATTCGGCCCTTCGGTTGGCTCTGCACAAAGCCTTCACCACTCTAATCAAATTATATGTGCTGGTGACCTGGCTGTGTGTGTCGGTTCCTAGGAACTAAGCTGCTTGACCCGAAGATGGCAGGAGAGTCCACCATAAGAACACCATAATTCACGTATGAAACGGAATGGCCGAAATGAAAGAAAAGGAATAACAAACATGAAGGGTTTTACATATAATAGGAGGTACTCCTTTATCAAGGGAAGCCATGTTTAGTATTCCAGATTCAAACAGGCCGGATTCATCTACTATGTCCCAGGCGAGGGAAACGGCGAGTCAGGTGTTTTCCCAAATTGAGGACTGACAGCTGGAGTTTCTTTTTATAGCTGTGAAAGATATATTCCCAAAGAGAAACGGCACAATAGACTTGTAATCTGCTTGAGGGGTAGATTTAGCCATGGCCTGAGCCATGGGGTTCAGGACTAAAGAAATCAAATTCTCCTTTTGGCTGCTGTAAACAAACAGAATTTGACTGTTATGTGACCCACGTGACTTCTCTCCAGCAAAAAGAGATAAACGCCTTGAATATCCATACATTTTTAAGCCAAAATCTAATCTAGAGTTAAACCCATTAATTCTTGGAAGACTGACGGAAGAAGTTTTAATATAATGAGTGTGAAGGTAACAATGGAGTAATAATGTTTCGACAAACAAACTATATGCATATTTTTTTCTTCTTTTTAGATATTATGCTGAATGCTGAAATGATTGCAGTGTATTTACAAACATCATTTATATGCTTGGACACCATGATTAATAAATGCAATGTCCTACCCTGCAAGACATCATTCATAAATACAATGGACCGTAATTTCTCAAAAAAAAATACGCACCCATAAATAATCCGCACCCCAAGAAATGATCTAAAAATTAAGAAATATATCTAAAAAAATATATCTATCCCTACGCATCTATAAATTTTGTCAAAAAAATAAAATAAATAATTACGAAAACATTTTATCGACCATGACATTAAGAATAAAATGGAAACTAAGCGGCTAAAATAATGTTGAAAATTACCATACAGTTTTCCCGATAAATGTAACAAGAAGTGTTGCTTCACGACATCCATAGATGGCTCTGAAGATGACATCCTTTGGCAAGAGAATGAATGGACCGAAGATAATTTTGAACAGGACGAAGATAATATTGCGAATAATAATTTGTTTAATGACAAATTACATATTGATTCTATAACAGAAAGTGGTGATGATGATGATGAAAATTAAAATTTCAATAAATTGTTAACTTGATATCCTTTTTTCTTCGAAATTGACCTTTTTATAGAATTTTTTTATTTTTTCACCAAATAAAAAATGCGGTTACTGATAAACATAAATTTATTGACAAAAAAATGCTACAATTATTATTGTTGGATTTAAAATAAAAATTGGTATAAACTTCTTATTTTAGAACAAGTATTTATTTGTTATTATAAATCAATAACGAAAAATATTTTTGTTTAAACCTATTTATAATACGCACCCCTACTATCATCTGTAATTTACAGTAAAAAATGCGTATTATTTTCGAGAAATTACGGTAATATCATGCTAGACATTTCTTCTTCCTAGAATCTGTCATACATTTATAAGTATCCCATTCGTGTATCCTTTGAATATTGCTGCCACACCTAGTCTGGTGCTTCTGCTATGTATTTACAGATTCTTGATAAAATCCAAAGAAGAATCTGCAATGTTATTGGTCCTGACCTGGCATCTCGGCTTCAGTCACTTTCCCAGTTTCGTAAGGTAGCTTCCCTGTGCCTTTTCTGAAAGTACTTTCATGGTAATTCTTCTGATTAACTTTCTTCTATGTTACCAAGACTACGAATTTAAGCGCAGTATTAGATTAACAGCAAGGGCTCCTGATTTTACAGTTGAAATGGCTACATGTAACCGTAAGTTTTATGCTAACTGTTTCTTCTCTTGCATGCCACGCTTGTGGAATTCTTTTCAGATTCTTGCTTTCCAGTCAACTTTGAATTTCAAAAATTTTAATGCAATGTCAATCGTTATCTTTTGTCTTCTCATTTACTGTTGATATGAAGTGGAAAGATTATATTGAATCTGTTGCTAGGTCTGTTGCTAGGAAAATGATTCACTGTATCGTACCCGTACTGGGTATGACGACAAACTACATCCGCGTCCTGGGTAAGACGATAAACTACGTTCAACAGCAAGGTCTCTGATCAGGAGGTTTTGAGGAGCGCGGAGACACCTTATAATTGATGGTATTCACAGGTCCAGCCTGACCCGGCGTGGAAGCACCTGTTAGGGTCCCAGCTATGGGTAAATATTTAACCCCAAACTGGGGTCAAAAGACTATGAAAGTGTAAAAATAGGTTTTAATACCAGATACTTTGTAAAAAATTATTACCAGCAATAAATTTTGAAGAAAAAAATTAACAGCAATATATTATTAACAGTAATTACATTTTTTTTAAAATATTCCCAACTATACATTTTTAAAAAATACCAGCTATATATTTTAAAAATACAGCAATACATTTTTGGAAAAAAAATACCAGCAATAAAAAAAATTGTCGGCCTTAAATAACCCAGTGATGTTGAAATGCCCTTAAAAGAAAACTAACCAAAACCAAATCAACTGTATCGAAATAGACAATCTTCTCTCCAGAATCTATCTTACACATTTATAATTCTACCATTATTCCATACTTTGAATATTGATACTACATCTGATCTGGTCTTTCTGTTATGTATTTAGAGATATTTGATAAAATCCATAGGATTATTTGCAACATTATCGGCCCTGACATAGCATTTCGGCTTCAGTGCCTTTCCCACAGACGTAGCGTAGCATCTGCGCGCCTTTTCTGTAAATATTTTCAAAATAATTGTTCTGACGAGCTTTCCTTTTTCTGTATCAAGATTTTATGAATTTAACCACAGTACTTGATTGACAGTTAGGTCTGATCATTTTACAGTTTAAATGGCTAGATGTAACCGTACGCACTATTCCAGCAGTTTCATCTTTCGCACTTCTCGCTTGTGGAACTTTCTCCCGGCATCTTGCTTCCCAGTTAATGTTCTTCAAAAATTTAAATGTAATTTAAATCGTTATCTTCTGTCTTAATCCCCATAATTTTTTTTATTGCTTTCTCTTCTTAATACTTTTTTCTTTTCTCTTTCACCCAGTTATCTCTTCCATCTTAATGGCTTTATTGCCTTGCTTGGGGGATGAAATGATTAAAAAATACAAACTGGTAAAATCAATTCCGTTTAATTTAGATAAATCCGGACGGTCTAAAAAAACAAAAACCTTTTATATATACTTTTTGATATCTGCCTCAAAGAGGATCGCCAAAAGTGAATATAAAAGAACAGCTTCAACTCCTGTGGTTGCACAGCGGCAATGAAGAAGCTGACATACGCTTCTCAAACAACTAATATTGCGTCCGAAATGAACTATTCTGCAACATCTCTAAAGAGAAGCCATTGATGCAGGCCTGTTTACCCGCAGTGTTGAGATATCCGCGTCAGTCGATGACTGATCACGTTCGACCTCCAGCGGAGACAATATAAACAATTCGTTTGTTCATTTGATCGGTCGATACGGTCAGTTTCCAGCCAAAATATAATTAAGGACTGACCGACATTTATTTTTAAAAGTCTGGTGCATTAGTGACTCATTCTTAATATTAATGGTTATTGTCTGACTCGACGATTACATACAGAATAAATCCGTAACTTCGTAAAAGACGACAAAAGAACATCTGGGTAGGTGAGGAAATGTAAGCCCCCCCCATTTACAACTCTTTCGTTTACGCTTTCCCCCGGTCAATATTAGGCAAATTATAGGACCAATTGGATTATAATCCATATTATAATAATTAGATTTCTGTTCGAAGGTGTTTTGTTTGTTTTTAGCGATTGCCGTAACAGCAAAAACTGCATGTTGTAGCATGATTTTTGTTAGCACAATACAATAAAACAAACTACTGGTAAGAACGCAGAATAACGTTTCTTGTGCGCGCATACAAACGGAAAATTTATGTAATTTAAGGAACTAGAAAAAGACAATGAAAACCTAATATTTTTGTAATTTCATAATCAATTAATTAATAATAATTTAGTTTGTGAATGTAGCGTCCAAATGTATATAAATGATATGAAGATATCTGATGATGATCAGTCAGTCATGTGCCATGCGTGATACACGATGAGGTGATCATGTATCTTTCGATACATAACTGACGAAGCAGATTTTTTTCCCACATTAGGTTGCCATTTCTTTCTGCGGTAGACCAGTTGCCATCTAAAGTTATAGAACCCGGTCTGTCCTGCTATTTACCCATAGCTGGGAGGTGAAGAAGAGGATCTATACCTTTCCCAAGGGCATTAGCACGTACGTGAATGTAATGATATAAAGACATTATAGTGCAGAAGCATTTATATATATATAAATATGGAAAATTTCATTTTCCTAAAATTCTAAAACTAGCAGAATGAAAATCTTATTACTAATGCATTTATAGTGCAAGAAATATCCCCAGCGGTTGATATCATCAGGCTACAATAAATCAATTATACAGTTTTAGATTGGTTCAAATTTCGAAATTTGTGTTGCCAATATACAAAGAAAAGACATGACAGAATATACGATCCTGGAACTGTAGTAGAACTATAAGAGCTGAAGAGAACTGAGACAATAGTGGCTTTTTGTAGAATATATTTTACTATTTTCTGCGTCTGTCGAACACAGAACCAAGGAATCTCTAGAGGAGATATAAAAACGAAAACATTTGGATATTACAATTATAAGTGACGGTTGGATTGCATATGATTATAGAAATTTGGATACAATCAGGAAGTCAGAATCCATAAAGAAAAATTTGTTTGTCCTGAAATATCATATAGGTTTACGGCCATATGACGTTGTAAGACCGGTTCCTGTACAATCACTGAAGTTAAACAACATAGAGCATGGTAAGTCGGGTGATTTTTTTTATACATGTATCTAGAGTTAAGGAATGTTTTATTTTTCAAATACGGTCAGTACATCGTGGCCCTTCTCACAGTTGACGTTATTGAGTGTTAGCTCTCATTTTTTTTACTATCAGTGCTTCCAAAATATTTAGTAATTCTTTAAACATGGATGAGGCTATTACACCTGTATTACCTACACGTTTGTTTCGGATGGAGTTTGGTAGAATTCCGTGTGTGTTTAAATGAATCCTAATTGAACTATGGTCAGAGAAATGTAACGTGAGTCGTCTTGATAGGTATGTAGTGGTATGTCCAATATAATTATTAATGAATTTGGTTCGATCAGGAGCGCAGCTACTTAAGGAGCATGTGAATTCATAAATAATGTTGGTTCTCTGTAATTTTGATTTTGCAGGTGTTTTGTTATTGTTGATGATAAGGTTAGGTGTCTTATTTTTTATAGTAGATAATTAAATTGATTATCTTGTTCTGGTCGACTGAGATTGTGTAAGTCTTTATAATGTTTCTAAGAGAAAATTAATCTTGCTTATAGCTAACGTGTATTTGGCTTTTATAGAAAATGTTATTGTTTATATATATATATATATATATATATATATATATATATATATATATATATATATATATATATATATGCCTTCCCTTTGTTCGTTATTCTGTTTTCTATTTCTTCATTGTCCCTCTTTATCTCTCGTTTGTTGTGCCTGTGTTAAACTGAGCATTCTCTTCCCAACAATCAGTACATTAGGCCCAGAGCCGAGACACGCGCCTGCCCGTACGAGCCGATATTTTGTATTCATCCCGTGCTAATAGTCACGACAACGAACCTATAATAATTCAGAATTTTACATACGTGAATGGTCATTAAGCAGTTTGAGGTTCGCTCACTCGCGACATCCTCAATCGATAGTTTGATTAATAGATACAAATACAAAATGTCAGAATTCGCTTCTGGAGGTCTGCCTGCTGACACAGACTGAAGAACACGGTCGACGGGACAGCGGGCAGTCTTGTGTTTAGTCATTTCTTTTCTTTCTTTTTTTTTCTTTTTTTTTTTTTGCATTTTGGACATTTTTTAATCATTTCACTCCATGTAAGGCAATAAATCCACGAGGATGCAAGGAGTTACTGGGTGTTAGAATATATGAGAAAAAAAAAACTTTTAAGGAGAGAACAATAAAAGAACAGGAATTAAGAAGACAATAGATAAGGATTTACATTGAATTTTTGAAGTTCTAAGTTGACTGTGAAGCAAGAAGCCGAAAGAGAGTTCCACAAGCGAGAAGTGCGATAGAAGAAACTAAGAGGACAGTAAGAAAAGGAGAAAGAGAGATAAAAACATAGAAATAAATATGTGTAAATTGCAGGAAGAGGAACAAATAAAACACAGTGTACGGATTTCTGCGCTGCGGTTGCCATCTTTTGAACATTTGAAGCAGGACACTTCCTTCCGTGGGGCGCCGTTCTTGGTGAGGCCGGCAAGGGTGTTGCTTGTGCTCTTCTCCATTATTTTGGATTTCTCTGTTTGTCCATAATATTTTGGATTTTCTCTGAGTTCCATTCCATATCGGCAGTCTCTTCAGCGAGTTTTCCTAATCAGCACTTGCAGCTCACTCTTATTGTCTGCCATTAGGTCAATATCGTCTGTGAAAAGCAGACAGCTCTACCATCGATAGCGCTAGAAGTATTATGGCCGTGGAGGGTTTCCTGCATAATTCTCTTCAGAAATAGGCTGAAGAATGGTTTGCTGAGTAGGCATGAGGTTTTTGGTAGACTGAAAATAAAATCTATTAATTTAACTATTCGATTACAATGTTAAATTTTGTAATCTTTTAATACGTGTTGTCGAAATCAATACAGGCATTATACAAAAGCGCAAAGATTGGCCAGATTTTTTTAAGGCTAAAAATACTGTTATTTGTAAGTATCGACCGAGAGAAAGCTAGATGAAAAATTAGTAGAAGAGGCTATGCATGTGATAGACATTGACAAAGAGACAGGCGGGTCAGCGAACACACTCCGCTGTCCACGTTCACGGGACAATGTCATTTTAGTACTTCCGGTTGGATGAAAGAGGGTGACGCACATGGTTTAAATTGTGAGATTTACTGAGCTAAATCTCGATTGGCAAAGTAGAACAAACGAGACAGGAAAACAAAAAGAAAAAATAGCGAGAAGAGAAAGGGGGAAATTGAAAAAAAAAAAAATATCATGTTTTTGGCATTTTTTTTTTTTTTACAATTTTAGGAAAATGTTAATGAGGAAGGAGAATAACTAAAAAAAATAAAAAAATAAATAAAAAGGAGAAAGAATAAAATGAGCAAAATAAATACGAAATAAGCAAATATGCTTCATTCGATAACATGGCGGTAAGAAAAAAGAAAGAACGTGTTGAACTGAGAAGTTTGAAAGAAAGAAAAAAGAAAAAAAGTATGTATTGGTTCTGAGGAGAAAGAAAGAAAGAAAGAAAGAAAGAAAGAAAGAAAGAAAGAAAGTGTGTATTGGTTCTGAGGAGAAAGAAAGAAAGAAAGAAAGAAAGAAAGAAAGAAAGAAAGAAAGAAAGAAAGAAAGAAAGAAAGAAAGAAAGAAAGTGTGTATTGGTTCTGAGGAGAAAGAAAGAAAGAAAGAAAAAAAGAATGAAAGAAAGAAAGAAAGAAAAAGAAAGAAAGTGTGTATTGGTTCTGAGGAGTTAGAAAGAAAGAAAGAAAGAAAGAAAGAAAGAAAGAAAGAAAGAAAGAAAGAAAAGGTGATCAGCTGAGGAAAGTTAAAGAAAGACAACAAGCAGTTAAACAGGCCGACAGACAGGCAACCAGAAAGAAAGTAAAACGTGTTGAATTAAGAAGTTTTAAGAAAGAAAGAAAGAAAGAAAGAAAGAAAGAAGGTAAAAGTAAAAAATAAGAAAAAAAGAAAGGTGAAAGAACATTGGAAGGAAAATGTATTGGAAAACAAAACTGTAACCTATAAAATATGAACTCCAAAAATAAAAACGTAAAAAGATAAAGTAGGAAATACTTCCATTTTTTCTGGAAACATTTCTGGAAGAAAACCGTTTCTAGTATAAAATTCAGTCACTTAAGTGCTATATTTGATACACGCATAGGCGATCATGTCTCTTTCGGTTCAAAACTTACTAGGCAGAAAATTTTCCCGCTTTAGGTTTCCATTTATTTCTGTGGTCGACTGGTTATAGAACCCACTCTATCCTATCTAGCTATTTAACCCATAGTTGGGTGGAGAAGAGATGGATTCATACATTCCCAAGGGTATTTTCGCGTATGCGAATTTAACAAACACGACTGGAATTTGAACTTGGCTCTCTGGTTTCTTATTTATAGTCGTTATCCATTACATTACACGATACAGAATAAAGCTAAAAGTTCTGAAAGAGTATGAGATATTAGATGATGGCGTACAATAAAAGGAAATAAAGAAGATGCTCACTTTGGCATTTATTAAAGAAATGTAAGAAAAAGCAATGATATAATGTCATGAAAAAAAAAAACTATAGGCATTCATTCAAATTTAACTTATTAAAATGAATCAGGTGGTCAATGAAATTTTCTCCGACCGACTGAAAGATTTGCGGTGAAGTGTATCGTTTTGAGTTGTTTTCCTCTCACGCCCATCCACTCGATCGATTCGATTTATTTCTCTTCAAGAAGACGCCTCTGAAACAAAGCTACTCTCTTTTAATCGCTTGAGAAAACCCTTTTTCATTCCGTCATCATGTCTTATGCTGACCTCTAGCAGAGTGAATCATTGCACCTTCTACGTTTAAGATCTTCCGCTGACATGAAGTGGAAATATTATATTGAATCAACTGCTCGGTCTGTTGCTAGAAAAGTTGGTTCCCTCTGTTGTGCGAGAGAATTTTTCTCGCCAGAATCTATCTTACATATTTATAAGCCTTGCTTTGAATATTGCTGCCACATCTGGTCTGGTGCTTCTGCTATATATTTAAAGATTCTTGATAAAATCCAAGGAAGAATCTATCTTACATATTTATAAGTCTACCATTCATCCTTGCTTTGAATATTGCTGGCACATCTGGTCTGGTGCTTCTGCTATATATTTAGAGATTCTTGATAAAATCCAAAGAAGAATCTCCCTTACATATTTATAAGTCTACCATTGATCCTTGCTTTGAATATTGCTGTCAGATCTGATCTGGTGCTTCTTTGATAACATTCAAAGAAGAATCTGCAATGTTATTGGTTTTGATCTGGAATCTGGCTTTTAGTCACTTCCCCATCGCCGTAATGTAGTTTCTCTGTAAATTTTCTATAAGTACTTTCATGGTAATTGTTCTGGTGAACTGTCTGCTATGGTACCTAGATTAATGAGTTGAAGCGCAGTACTAGATTGTCGACAGGGTGACAGCATTTTACAGTTGAAATGTCTAGATGTAACCGTAAGTTCTATGCTAGCAGTTTCTTCTCGCATATTTCTCTCTTCTTGCTTCCCAGTGAACTCTGATCTTTAAAAATTTAAATGCGATACCAATCGTTATCTTGTTTACTTAATTCTAGTTCTTTTATTGTCCTCTCTACTTAATAGTATTTTCTCATGGTTTCTAACACTTACGTCTTAGTGGTTTTATTGTCTTGCTTATAGTGAAATGCGTAAAAAGAAAAACTGATATTTTAACATATTTTGTCCATCCGTACATTGAAAAACGGATTAAGCGACAGACTTATGTATATCAAGCATGTATTTCTATTTTACAAGTAAAGGATTGTACAAAATTATAGCTACCACAATAAAAATGTTACTAGCTAATGCAAACAGTTCATTTTTCTAGGATGAGCAATGAGCGGATTGTGAACATACAGGAAATTTTGTCAGCCATTAAGCTTTTAGTAATTTATCGCTGCTGATGTTGAATATTTGAAAGATTGACGGCACAAAACACATTCAGACTTTACACTCTCTTTTCTGCCAGTCGAAATTTAATCTATATATTAATACTCTTGTACCTATGTCTGCTGTGTGTCACACTTGGTTTCACAGACACCGAGAGGGAAGCAGAAAGAGAGAGAGAGAGCAACATAGAAAGTAAAACAGAAAAAGAGGGATGAATGTGGAGAGACAAAAAGAGTGTGCAACACAGGGAGTCATTAGAGAGGGTGATCTTACATAAAAGGCTGTTGTTCGTATTGAAGGCTTATATCATGCTTCGTAACCTAACGATCTGTTGAGGACAATTTAGCTCTTGAGATGCAAGTGACCTTTTAAAATTAAAATATGTCTTTAATAACTGTAATCATTCTGGTCTGGAGTTCCTGCTTTATATCTTGAGATTCTCGACAAAATCGAAAGGAGGATCTGTAATATTATCGGTCCTGACCTGGCATCTCGCATTCAGTTACTTTCCCACTGACGTGGCCTAGTTTTTTTCTGTTTTTTCTGTAAATATTTTCATGGCAATTGTTCTACTGAGCTCGCCTCCTTGATATCTCAACCAATTGAATTTAAGCGTACCACTAGATTGGCAACTAGGTTTGAAATAGCTAGCCGCAAGCGTAAGTTCTATTCTAATAATTCCTGTTCTCACATTTTTTCCTGTGGAACTTTCTTCCGGTTTCTTGCTTCATTTCCACCTACGTTCTTCAAAAATAAATACTTTAGCAAGGGCAAGATGCATGACTGCTCGGACTGATGAAATTAAAGAAAGTAAGATATTGCAAAAGTGAAAATACATTCTTACATTATTCAATGGCTGCTTAAAGTCCAAATTCGAAACGATTTCGGACATTATCAAATATAGGTTATAAAAATTGCTGCCATATTTTGTCTGTTGCCCTTGCTATATATCTCGTGATCATTGACATAATCCGAAGAAGGATCTATCATACAGCTAACTGCAACCGTAAGTACTATTCTAATAGTTCCTTTTCTCACATTTTTCCTGTGGAACTCTCTTCCTGATTCTTGCTTTATTGCTACCTACAATCTTCAAAACTTCAAAATGCAATGACAATCGTCATTTTCTGTCTTCCTGAAACCTGTTCTTTTGAACACTAAAAACTTCTCATTCTCTTTCACACCTAGTAACACATTAGGTTATTAGTGACATTATCATCTTAGAATAAAATTATTTAAAAAAAGATGTTGTTCTATTCAAAAATCCTATTAAACCAAGACTGTGTCGAGCGTCCGAGTTAAAAAGAGTGGGACATAGAACTGAAAATAGAAAGAGAGATAGAAAGGCTTAGAGAGGCAAAATGAGACTGCGATTCAGAGTGGGACTGGATAAAAACAGTAGTAAGAGGTTCAAACAAGTGTCATGTCATCAAGATCGGTTGAGGACATTTCTGCATTTTTAAGATAGACTATGTAAGTTTTCTTATTACTCTCTGTGAATGGTCATGGATTGAAACGTACAGAGTACAACATGAAATGTTTTATTAATCAATATGTGTCACTTAAACAGCTTCTACTAATGCATACACCTTCCACTCACCTCACTCTCTAAGACAGAGATTATGAAGGTTCTCCACATCTTCCTGTATTTTATGCCACTCAGAAATAGTTACTCTTTTATGATTCCACTGATTTTGGCACAATTTTCTACCAACTACATGTCCCGGCTGGAACGCTGATGCTAATGGGAAGTTTAGACGAAATACAAGCGCCGCCTGGAATAGTAATAATGTTGAGAAATTTCAACCAAATACAAGTGTCGGCTGGAATGGTGATGCTGGTCGGAGATTTTAAAGTTATGAATTATTCCAGGTCAAATAAATATTCTATTTGGAATTACTATTTATGTTTGCTAAAATGATTGTTCTGTTATCACAATACAGTATCTGTATTGATTTATTTTCTGTATGTTTGTCCCCATTTTAATTTAAATTAAACATTTACATTTTAGTACATTTTAGATTAGTCACCTTTTTTAACTATTTCCTGTACAGCCCTTAGTAAATAGCGGAACTGGTGCAATAAACTACAGGGTCAAGTCACGCCGTTCCTTCTTTCTTATCCTCCTAAATTTACCCGCCAACGATAGCATCACCGGTACGTAACATTTTAAACCTTTTCTCTTTACATTGGTTTCCTTTAATATCGTATTATTATTTGAGCATTTCTTTAGAATAGCTATCTTGTCTACGTTTATTTTCATCTTTTCCTCTTTCACTGCGTGTTGTCTGTTCTTACATAGTACCTTTTGTAACTCCCTTCCTTTGTAGATTTATCATGCAAACTGTAAAGCCTATATCTGTAATCAAACTACATGCTACCTACTTTACCCATTTAGATGCTCGATCTCCACTTTGTCATATTTCTTGTTTCCTTTTTGTCTTTATATTTGTTTTGTTATTCGGCTTAACTATTCGCATGTTTATATTCATTCCTTTTTCTCGTTTCATCCTTTTGGTTTTCAATAAACCTGTTGCTGAACAGTATATTTTCTTTTGAGTTTTGATTGCTGTAAGACGTTTATCTGGCGTAAGCACGGGCGTGAGATGCACGATTATTAGCGGGCAATGCAATGTATATATACGTGCATAATAGGTATATTAAAATTCGGAAAAACGTTCTTAACCTCCTAAATCTACCCCCAATGATAACATCACCGGTATGTAAATTTTAAATCTTTTTCTCTCTGTATTGATCTCCTTTAATATAATATTATTATTTGAATATTTGTTTAAGGCAGTTACTTTTATATACATCAATTTTTACTGCTACACTACCTCATATAAAACTCCTTTCACCAAGTGTTGACTGTTTTCTTACTGCAACTTCATGTAACTTTCTTCCTTTTTGTCGATTTATTATTGTAAACTTTATCACATATTTATGTATGTAAACTACCTGCTACCGCCTTCACTCATTTAGACCTTCGGTTTCTGTTTATTACATTCTACCGCTGAATGATTACAAAACACTTTGCTCTCCCCAATCTATCAGCAGAAGCACCCAAAAGTGTGTTGGAATTTTTGGGTAATACTAGTGAGCCAGCCAAAATGAGCTGACTCATTTTATAGTTCACCAATAGAAGAGTTTACCAATCAGAAGGCTCAAAATATTCAATGCGATGTGTATAAAGGCAGCCATGTTTTTTTTTTCCCGGATATTCACTGACAGCCAGCCTTTGATATCGAAGACTGAAGAATTGCAGAACAGCTGCTGATGGTATTGCCGATACAGGCGGATTCCGTCTGACTCGTGAGTATTAATCTTTAACGTTGTTTTATTGAACAGATTACGTACTGCGCTGTATTCTATATTCATAGACTATGGTGAACATGATTAACAAAAAGTATTGCTGGAACTTTTTCCTGGCCAATAAAATAGGCCGGTTCTCGGTTTCATTTAACTCAATCCTGGTCTGTCCTCTTGAATTTAAATGCTACGTCAGCATTTGTGTGTCAACCCCAATTCTTAGTTTGTGAATTTTTTGCCATATTACTTTTTCTTTGTTTTACTACTGTTAATTTGCTTGAATATATTGTTTGCATACTTTATATTATTTTTGTCCTGTTTTTTTTTCTTCTTGTTGTTGCTTATGTCAAACTTTGTCAATTCTGTTTTTTTTGGACAGTTATGTCACTTAATTTGCTACTCACTCCACAGTTTCGCAGTTATGCTCAACATTTGAGCCCCTTTGTCATGTTTCTTCTTTCTCTTCCCTTTACTTTTTATTTATTTTGTCATTCGAACTAAACAAGTCAAGTTTTTATTTATATCTTTTTTTCTAGCTTCATCTGTTCGGCTTTCATTAAACCTGCTGAATGGGTAGGTTATAATTTCCGCATTCTGACCATAAGACTCGGGTTCGAATCTCACCATGGTCGATTCGTCAAGAAGGAGACTTCCTGATGTTATTGAACTAGTGGTCGATCCCAGCGTGCTGCAACTTTGGAAAGTGCCTGAAAACCATATCACGGGTTGACCCAAGCTTTGTGAGTGAAATTGGGTAAACATAGTCCTTGGGGGCCGTTGATAGAACGAAGTCACAAGTCATCGTGGCCTTGTTCAAATTGTTGATCACGCTAGATAACAGTATCTAAGGTCTGCTCAGCATAGTTGCAGTGTAAACCACACGTGGGTTCTGTGGAAAACACAAATGTGTCTGAGCAAGCATCTGCAACAGGGATTGGTTATCCACACTAGTAGACGGGTATCCTCGAATAGGATTGACCAGCTATACATACAGATCTGCTGATGAACAGAACTGTGTCTTCAGAGTTTTCATTGCCGTAAGGCTTTTACCTAGCTATCTGATGTAGGCACGCGCGCGAGACGGACGCGTATCGGGACAGAACAATGATGGTGAGATTGATAGTGCCGGGAAATGTTTCAATAGATAATAAGCACACTTCCGTGCCAGAGTATATTGGTACTCGAGTATCAAGTAGTTTATACACTGCTTACCCCAGCTTCCGCGTTAGATATACCCTCCGAGTATTAAGTTTCCAAAGCCTTCTTTTCTCATTAATTATACAATGGAGCTCGGCTCTAGCTTTCTAATTATCAACAACAATTTCTTTGTAAGTGTATATTGTCCTTAGACATTATTTACTGGTCGCATGACCTGTTTGTAGTGCTTTCAGCATTCGTCAGTAGAAATACATTTTGGTTAACTTAAGTTTTTTTTTGTTTTCCGTCTCCGAAATAATTGTTCATTTCTCTGACTATATACGAGGATAAACATCTCATAGCAGTCTTGCACACTTTTCTTCTTTTCTAATGTTCTATTTTTATTCCTTGGTGCGGGGTTGGCGATGAAGTACTCTTAACGGTTACAGACAAAATTTAACCTTATGTGAACTGATAAAAGAAAATATACTTAATCATCTTTATTATTGCAGGAGTTCGTCCGATTCAAATTATTCCCCAGTATTTTGTGTAGGAGTAGAAGTTTGTCCCTTGTTTCCTGTTTAAGATTAAGTTTCCGGTTCCTTCTAAAGTCTTCTCATTTTCTCATCTTCTCATTTTCTTTCACTCCTAATAGACTTGTGCTATTTAGTGGTGTTATTGCTTTGCTTGAGGTGAATTGATTTTTTAAAATCATGTAGGCATTCGTCTGTGTATTCTTCACTAGTCAGCCCACTGTTGGTTCATATAACAGAATTAAACAAATTTGCCGTAAAAAAAACAAAAATAACCCCTAAAAACTGACGAACGTTTAAGCTTGCGATAAAGATTTATACAATGCAATTTGACGGATGGCCATAACTGAGGTCTGACCAATTATTTTATAGTCAAGTAGATCGAAGAGGGAAACAACTGTCGTTGTCTTCCACCACATTTTAAAATCTGATTTCATATAATAATGAGCACTCGGCATATGTCGCCAGAGTCAATATCTGATCTGTTACTTCTTAACTCATGTTCAGCTTTCAGCTGGGCGATGCGCCGCGGATCTTCGGTCGTAATGTCTCTGATTCGCAAAAGATTACGACATGTGCTTATTATCAGGCTCAGTTACGCACTTTTAAATTCATGGTATTTAATTTTCAGCTGCGGACACGCGAGTACTAGCTGACGGAAACCCAAGCCCCTGAGGACCAAAGTTCTATAACTAGTATTATAATGATCATTAAAGAGTTCAGAAGTTCTAATAAAAAATTTTTTCCAGTTTTTCTTTATTTCCCATAATATAACCGTCATTCTTTACTCGCCAGTTCTGGGTACGACGATAAACTATAAACGGTAGCGTTGAAACTTGACTAATGCATGGAATAATAATGCAACACAAAATGTACTTAGAACAAAATGTACTGAAACAAGAAAGTGTACACAATATTTACATATAGTCTTTTGTATATTCCTGGGAAGACCGTTCCTGGAGAATGTGTTGACTGAGTCGCAGCCGGGCAGAGTCTCTGATTGAATCTCTTGATTCCTGTATTTATCAATCCACCCACGAGGATCGAATGTGGCACAAGGCCGTTTTAATGTGGGTATCCCCGAGCCCGTAGGCTCGGCCAAAAATATGGCCTTTCTGAACCCGCCTAGACGGGTTCAGGCCCTGTCAACCTCCCCGGACGAAACCTTGCCCTTCGACAAAGCCTCGTCCGGGTTCCCCTCTGCTAATGCAGAGAGTTCGACAGTCGCCGAGAGTCTGTCTCTCGGTCTCAGAATCTCTTGATTCCTCCCCTCTCTTCCCGGTACCAACCATATTTATATGGTCGGTACTCCACTATGCAAATTAGGTGGATCCTACCACAACAGATAGCAAGGCTTCTAATCGGGAGATTGGAAGTTTTAAGGAGCATGCTTTTCTTTTCTTTTTACGTGCCATGTCATTTCAGAACGTAGGCGATCATGGCTCTCCCCTTCTCCTCTATCCCTTGTAGCTCTCAATAATTTTCGTCCCTCTGCCACCTCCCACAGATTCATCTACTTGATTAAGCCCGCCAGGCATGTCATGCGTTGCTTTCCCTTGCCTCTCTTTCCCTCTATTCGACCCAAGAATATCAGATTCTCTAGGCCCTCCTTACGTGTCCCCAAAAATTTATCTGCCTCTTCCTGATGTTAAGCGTGTTACCACCTCTTAACTGATGTTGTAAACAGGTCCATCCTGACCGGAGTAGTAGCACATTTTAGGGTCAAAGCTATGAGCTAATAGTAACCCCCGCAACAACAAAAAAACAAATTACAATGAAAGTATAAAATAAATCTTTATAGTAAAAATACCTGCAATATGTTTTTATATTAAAAAAATAACCAGGAATATATTTTTTCTGTATTTGAAGGCATACAATTGATATGTTAGTGTCACAGCTGTCGGCAAAGAGTGACCCCCAATCACAAAAAAGCCATGAACGTATAAAAATGCATTTTTATAGCAAAAATACTAGGAATACAATTTTATATAAAAAAAATGACCAGCAATACATTTTATCTGTAGTTGAAGGCATACAATTGCGTTCAAATTATATTTATTAGGTTGGTGCAAAAAATAATGTCGTTTTCTCAAATATGTTACTATGTGAGAAAACGATATTATTTTTGCACCAACCTAATATTTGAAGCAGTAAAATTATGTTCAAATTCTTTAGATTTCGGCATTAAATAACCCATAGTTAGATTGATGTGCCACAAAAAACTGAAGCAACCCATCTTTAATCACTTCCTTACATCTATGCGGAACGAATTTTCATAATTTTTCTCATTGTCCAATATATAAAAAAATCTTCTACGAAGTATTACCAAAAATCAAATAATCTATCATATAAATATATAAGAATATTCTGATAAAATATACCATCATTGGTTTGTTTATACAAATTAATCTTCAGAAAACATCGGGTTGCTTAATAAAAACATACATCGTGTAAAAAAATGAGGACCACCTGTACATACATAACAGACAATAATCTTCTCATGAAACACATGAGTGGACGTCATACGCAGTTGCCAGACATTGTCCTTATGCTCTGGTGCGGGACTACTGTGAGTGATTTGTTGTTCACAGATGGATTAACTCCCTTAGTTAGCTCACATTAAATGTATGGCGCCTAATAAGCCGAGAAAGGAGCAAAGAAAAGAAAGAGAAACACAAAAATGGTTAGTCAGAAATAATTACAGAAGGAACGGAGATGATAAAAGTTGGAAATTGAGTTAAATAAAAAAGGTCAGTAGTAGAAAGAAAAAAAGAAAGAAAGAAAGAAATATTGCTTAAAAAATAGAAAAAAACTGAAAGTCGAAAAATGCTAAAAGAGGACAACGGCAGTAAAGGAAGTTGCGAGATAGGAGAGAAAAAGAAAGAATAAAAAAGATAGATTACGAAAAAAACAGAAAGAAAGGTCGGGAAAATAGAGAGACTAAGTAAGGCAAGATGAGAAATAAAGCAGGTGAAAATGAAGCTGTGAGAAAGGAAAGAAAAGAAAGAAAAAAGAAAAGAGAGAAAAGGCGAAAACAAAGAGAGCATAAATAGAACAAAAAGAGAAAGAAAATGGGTGAAAAGCAATCGGCGTAAAAGAAAGAAAGAAAGAAAGAAAGAAAGAAAAAGAGAGAGAGAGAAAGGAGAAAATAAAGTAGGTGTAAATAGGACAAGAAGAGGAAGAAAGTAGGTGAAACGGAAGTGGCAGAATAGGAAAGGAAAGAAAAAAGCAAACAGAGATAAGGCAAAAACAGGGCAAGACAAAAGGAGAAAAATTGGAAGAGAGGTGTAATAGGCGGTGCGAACGAGGAGAGAAAAGAAAGAAAAAAGAAAAGAGAGACAATGTCAAAACAAAGACCGACTAAATAGGAAGGGAAGAGAAAGGAAATAGGCGAAACGGAAGTGGCGACAAAAGAGAGACCGAAAGAAAAAAAGCGAGAAATTGTGAAATCACAGCAAGACTAAATTGGAAAAAAGAGAAAGATTTTAGGTGAAAAGGAATCGGCAGCGAAAGAGGAGAGAGGAAAAAGAACAAAGAGATAATATGAAAACAAAGAAAGATTAAATATGATATAAAGAGAAAGAAAGGGGATGAAGCGGAAGCCACGAAAAAGAGAAAAGAAAGAAAGAAGACAAGAAAGACAAGTGAAAACCAACAAAGACCATGTAGGACAAGAAGAGAACGAAACTATTTGAAACGTAAGCGACGAAAGACGAGGGTAAAAAGAAAAGAAATAAAATGCGAAAATAAAGAAATACTAGGAGAAGAAAAGAAAGAAAGTAGGTAAAACGAAAGCTGCTAAAGAGAGAAAAGAAAGAAAAAAAAGAAAAGAGAGAAAGTCGAAAATAAAGAAAGACCATGTAGGACAAGAAGAGAAAGAAACTAGGTGAAAAGGAAGCGACGAAAGAGCGTTAGCTATCCTCTTTTCTTTTATCGCTCTCCTTCGTCATAGGACTGTAATATAATTGATAATATCTTTCGCTCTTTCTGTATTCATCTGCAAGCATTTTTGTGTTTGATGACTTTAATGCTAATCGCGAGGATTAAGCTCCCACACCTTACTGATGTTGTCACTGTTCAGATTTTAAATTTTTCCATTGATCAATCTCCCAGTCAAATAGTGGATTTCCCTAATAAATCTGATCAACATGTTTCTTTATTTAATTTATTCCTTAACTCCTCTCCTAACTCTTGTCGTGCATTATAAGTCTGTCTTCTTGGCAAATCAGATCACTCTTTAGGAACTCTTGATATTTCTTTTGAGTCGTCTATTAGACAGGAACCTCCTATTCAAAAAATTTATTTCTGTTATCAGTTATTGTGATTTATTTCAGGACTTCGAGACGCCCCTTAGACCCTTAGATTGATATTCATAAACTTGCTATTCAGAGAGTTAAAGCCGGCATCGATACTTTTATATCTTCTCGGTAATACCAGGTGAAACCGCCATCTGCTCGTTGGTTCACATCGGTCTGTAGGCTATAACGGCTAGGTTCAGATGCTATAGCCGACAGGAATCACTTTGTCCGGTTGTCCCAGCGTGATAGTTCCGATCACAACTGTCGCCTCTTTGTATCTGCTCGTAATAATTTTGAACGTGTCCTCAAAGAGGTTAAGTCTTTGTTGATAGTCTTTGCTTATCGTAAATACTGGCAGTTCTATAATTATGTTTTAATTAAGAGTATAGGAGAAGGAACGAAGAAGAAAAAAACGAATGGACGACTGATGAGATTCTCGACATGATGCATAGGAGAGATAATACGGGACCGAATACAGAAAATTACACGATGATATAAGGACCAAATGCAGCCAGGCTAAAAAAGAGTGGCTAAAGAAATTTAGTGCAAAAATGGAGAGATTGAGTACTACCAACAGAGGAGATATGCATAAACAAATAAGGGAACTAACAGAGCAGAAGACGTGCTCGTCAACAGACTGCATAAAATCCAAAGATGGAACGCTCATATTAGAGAAGGAAAACAATTCTTCAACGCTGGAGCGAGTATATTGGAGAACTTTTCGTGAAATGAACGTTGTCACAACTCTAGGTTTTTTGGGGTTTTTTTTTTAATTTTTTTTGCATAAATGCAAGTAATCTCCAGGGCTCTATCTTTGAACCTACCTTCCTGATATCAATAGTTCTCAACGAGGTATTTATACTGATGTCACAACTATTTACTCCTGTCTTGGTAGTAGGTCTGATCGATTCGATAAGGTCAAATTAACAGCTGATCTAAAAAAATGAACTACAATTTGTTGTTCACTGGGTCAACGAATGGATTGTTAATAATAACGCCCCATACAGAAATGCATTCTTTTAATCGTTTGCAAGAAGCTATTTTTACCTTCCATCAAAATGACCGATACTAACCTCTGGGAGAGTAACTCATTGCGACTTTTTGGACTAAATTTTTCCGCTGACATCTTACATTGAATCAATTGCTAAGTCTGCTGCTAAGAAAGTTAGTTCAATTAATCGTGCTAGACAATCTTTCTAAAAATTTCTTCTTTCGCACTACTTTTTTGTGGGACTCTCTTTCGGCTTCTTGCTTTCCAGTTATCTTTGATCTTCAAATATTTAAATGTCCATCTTTATCTTCTGTCATTTCAATTCCTGTTCTTTTATTGTTCTCTCTCCTTAATAGTGTTTTTCTTTTGTTCTCCCGCATTCTAGTAATCACTTGCGTCTTATTGGCTTTATTGCCTTGCTTGGGGGTGAAATGATTACCAAAAAGAAAAAATAGAACCATATTTCTGTTACTCCTTCTGTCCATCTGTGATGAGATGGTACAGAATTTACTGCCGTATAGGAGGAGTGAAATTACATAATATTTCACTACTCATTACGTTGTTTCTAACATTTTTTTTTTGTTTCGTAATTCTTTGCTTAGCTTTTGGTTGCCATCTTTCTCTATTCCAATGCGTCTTCGGATTTAGGTGTCGCACTTTTTACGCCCTCTATTAAAATACTTTCTAGAATGAAGTAATTAAATGTCTTCAAGATGGCCCTAGTGGGTTCCTTGATCGCTTGTACCGACCACTAAGACGCCTTTCGCTTTACTCCAGTTCATTGAAAAAAGCATGCCGCCAATGTCGGTTGTCAGTCATGCAAATGACGTGGCCAAAGCAATCTTCGATCGACAAATGTGGCTTCGATGACAGTTGGTTGTGGATGTTTGCTAATTTCTAGTAGTTTATCTCGCCAATGTAACCTGAGGATTATTTATAGGCAGAACTTGCGGATTCGTTCAAAAATTCGAAAATGGCCACGTTATTGTGTCGAGGATTCGCAAACATATACCAGCGTGGAAACACAGTGATATGTCCCGGAAAGGGATATATTTGTTCGAAGTAGCAAAGCGGTTTTGGACTACTGTAACCGAGTAGGACAATCTAGCAGGTAACCGTAATGGACTGGTCCTCGTCGTAATGGTAGCCAATAGGCGTCGTCCATGTACCGCCACATCAGTCTGTATTTATGGCTGACTTCAGCCAATCATGTTACTGTGAGGGGGAAGTCAGGTGTATGCATATTCATTACATCACACAGCTTTATATTTTCGGAAGTTGGACGGAAAAGTTCTTTATAGGTAATTCCTCGCTTCCGTTTAAAGGCTGTATATATATTTTTTTTTTAAATCTGAGATTAAATAAAGAGTTTATTATTATTATTATAAATGTCGATCTTGATCTTATGTGGAAGGTTTCTTTTCAGAAAGACAAGCATTTCTTTTATATCTGTAAAGTATGCATGATCATATAAGTTTGTAAAATGGTTTCCCATTATTTACTCCACAGGGTTGCCAGATCTCGGTCTGAATCCCCTTCTGGTCAAGTGTTTGGGCTTCTCCGTTACGTACACAGCATTTCAACCCAAGCAAGGCGGGAGTGTCACTAGTACGCAAGGGCCTACAGAACGTTTAGGACAAGAGTTAAAAGGCATGTTTGAGGAAACGCTAAAAAGAAGGACGGGTAACAAGATCAAGGCATTAGAAGATGTCGATTGTCATTACACTTGAATATTTGAAGATTATAGTTATCAGGGAAGCAAGCAAGAGGAAAGGAGTTCACAGACGGGAAGTGCGAGAGAAGATGCTGTTTGAGTCGGGCTGGCGTAATCAAGGCGGACCTTGACAGAGCAAGCATCCGACAGCTCAATGCAACCAGGTTTGCCAGATCTTGCCTATCTCGAGCTCCTTTGAGCCGCAGGGGAAGCGCTTCTGGGCCAAGTGTGTGAGCTTCTCTGTCGAGCAGAGTTGTCCACCAAAATCAAATTCACGCGAATGGCCTCCTCGAACTCTTTTTGATTCACAGCTATCTTTGCCATCATTAAGATTTTTTTTATTTCTATACGTGTAGAATTATCATACATTATTATACAATGAATTAGAATCTTACCAACAACAGCAGTAACACTTCAGTAACTGAATGCCGAATGTCACAATCATCATTAACATATAAACAGCACCTTCCTCGAAATCAATACGGATCTCATCACTGTAACATTAAAGTATTGAGGGTTCTCTTCATCTCATTGTCGTTTTTGGCAAGGAAATCTGGAGATAGGATGACGATCCCGATGCTCGGATACGAGTGAGTGCCGACAACAACATCACAGTTTTGAATTCCGGATTCTAGACTGGTTACCAAACAAGGTTAGAAACTACAACAAACACTGCAATTTAAAACATAGCTGAGGATGGGGATAGGGAAGAAGTGGTTTCTTGCCTTTTTCCGAGAGAACTTGTGCGAAGGTAACAAAACAAACAGTCCCAGCGGATTTGAACTCAACTCGCCGTTTCCGGTCTGTTTACCCCAAGACCACCTGCACTTCATTGTCAGAGCTGCTAACCTTTATTAACCTTATAAGCATGTGTTTTATGCTCTCCGCCTTAAATAGATAATCCGCCTTTTTTCTTTGCTTGATCCTCTTAATGTAGATTCATTACGATTCATGTATCGCCTGTCAACATCTCCTTTTCTTAGGTTCCCATTTCTTTTTTTATTACTCTCTTTTATATCCCTTATTTCTCTCTTTTTCTGAGCCCTTTCTATTTGTTCCTGTTCGCATCCTCTTCTTTTTTCTTATTATTCTGTTGTATCTTCTTTCTTTTCCCTCCCGTCTACTTTCTTTTGTTTTCTCTTCTTAATCGTTTTTTTTTTCTTTTCTTTTCTTTCTCTATTCTTATATTAATGTCATGCTTTCATTTTCTTCTTCTTTCTTCTTTTTTCTTTCTAATCTCAACCAATCATCTTACAAACCGCTCCCTTTTTTTACTACATTTTCATGTTTTTTTTTTCATTTCTTTAAGCTCTTTTTCATTTTTTTCTTAGCGTATTTTTCTTCAGTATTGTCTCTCTTTCATTTCCACATACGTCTCATTGCTCGTATATTATTTCTTCTTCTTCTTCTTCTTCTTCTATCTTTATTTTTACATCTTTACTTTCTCCTGACTCTTTCTTTCTTTCTTTCTTTCTCATGTACCCTTCTTTTCTTCCTCTTAGAAATTCTTCTTTTTCTATCATTCTATCTTTTTAATCGTTGGTTTTGCACCTTCACTTTTTCATAGCTTTCCGCCTACTTTCTTTTTCTTTCTTTCTTTCTTTCTTTCTTTATTCTTTCTTTCTTTCCTCTTAGTAATTCTACTTCTCCTTCTTTTTCCCTTTTTCTTTGCATTCATACTTATACAAATACTTCGTCCTTTCCTTCTTCTTAGCAATTCTTTTTTCATCAATCTTTTTACAACTTTACTTTATCTTAACTTTCCTCTTCCTTTCTTTTTTCATTCCTTCTTTCTTTCTTTATTTCTCATTCATCTAAAATTCTTTCCTTCCTCTTAGTAAATTCTTCTTTTTCCTTTCTCCTTTTCACTTTCTTTTCTTCTTTCTTCATCAGCGTTCTTTTTAAACCTTCACTATCTCCATGATTTCCTTTCCTTTTCTTTTTATTCATTTTTTTATTTTCTTGACTCTTTTTTCATTTTCCTTCTTCGTTTATTCCTTGTTGTTCATCTTCTCACCTACCCCTACCATGTTTTAGGCACCCCTCCCGACTGATCTGCCCAATTATTCCTGCCATGGGTACTTGAGCACCACCGTCTATCAATTATAATCTACAAAAATACCTTTCACCGGATAACCTAAACTCCGTCCACCCATAAAAATTGAAGCAAATTGTCGAACAACGAAAATCTGACATCTCGAACTAAGATTTCGAGTAGATAGATAGATAGATAGATAGATAGATAGATACGTTTCAACTATATGAAAGTCTTTCTAGAGATACTGAAACTGTAGAAGTTGTAAAACATCGACGTGAAGAGCTATACGTATATGCTGGTTTTATTTTCAATATTTGGAAGAGTTTAAATTCTTGGGTTGCATAATAAAGATAGAAAGCTTGGAAAATTTAATATTTACAGGACACATCGACATAAGAAAAAGCTGGTGAAAGCAATTTACTTATGAAGTTTGAACAAATGGAGCGAAAAGTACTACAACAAATTCGAAAAGAAGCAGGTACACTTTAGGGCAAAAAACAACAGGAAGCCTTGGAGGGCTATGATCACTCTTGAATCGGCATTGCGCATAGACAGAAACCGCGCGTGCGAGAGAGAGAGAGAGACTCATAGAGAGGGTGGAAGAGAGTGGGGAGATGAGGGATTAAAATCTCTCAAAATCTCGCATGCGTATATATATTGGCCAAGTGTGAATATCGTACTGAAATTGCTTTTTTTAATGAGTACGTAGTATAAAAGTCCTCCACAGCTTCCTTTCTTTAATATCTGTGAATTGTCATGACATCGTGAGAAAGAGAGTGGACTGGTTTCCTGTTCAATATCTGTCTATATTTCTGAGATTATGTACATTTTTTACATAATTCGGACTATTGTCTTCATCTTTGTCGCCATATTTATTACAACTTTTGACCGTTGTACGCTCCGATCTTCTTCAGGTGGTTCACTGTGCCATGTGTCATCAAGGACATATGGCACAGTGGATAAAGGTGTTGGTTAGATCCAATGACAGGACCCAAAGAGTGTGAGTTCAATACCCAGTTAGGCAGTGGAGAACTTTCAGAGGGAAATTAACAGGAGATAACTGACAACTGACATCCATTAAACATGGCAAGTGGAACTAGAACAGTCTACCCCAATGAGCGAAATAAAGGGTTCAGTTCGACATTCCAACCACCTGAAGAAGGCCGGAGCGTACAACGGCCGAAATGTTGTAATAAATATGGCGACAAAGATGAGGACAATAGTCCGAATAATGTAAATAATGGTTTCCTGTTGCCTTCTCCTCAGCTTTGAATCCAGGAGTGCCATTTTCCTATACTGGCCTCTAGACAAGTTTAACAACCCTTCTATTTAGCTTATATCTGGGTGAAGGAAAATGTACTCATACCTTTTCAAAGGATTTAGGTATGCTGTGAATGCATCAAATTTGGTCAGATTTTGAATTCGGTTAATAGATTTCAATTTCTATAAATTAAATTCTTCAAGCAACTGTTAGTGAATTCGATCGTTAGTAAGTGCTATATTATTGTATCGACAATTTTATCCATTGTCTCGCCCGAATATATGATTGTAATGAGTGTACCCTCAACGACAAACAAAACTAGGGTGGTCTTGCCCCATCATTTTCCTGTTTCTGCTGCCTGTGTCACAAAGACAACAGTATGACCTCCGAGAAACCACTTTAGTGCAATGGAGGAATACTCCTTCGGAGTTAAAATCTCCAGGTATTATAATACTTTTCCTTCACTTTCATACCCTGTCCAACGCAAGAGTTTGACATCTAATCTCTTCTCTGGTCGAACTCTAACAATTCACTCAGGGTTGGGTGACTAACTTTTAACTTTCAGTACCTCGAAAAGCGAAAGCTTATATCATTTCAACATTACCGAGCAGACTCTGAATTTATACTAGTCGTGATGAATGATTTTTACTCTGAATGAGTCTTTTTCATTTGAAAGCTTATCCAGTTTTCTTTGATTTCTCTTCTTTGTGTTTTTTTTCCTTTCTCTGTTCTTCTTTTATTATTGTCATGCTTTCTTTTACTCTCTTCGTTTTTCTTTCTCATTTCGACCAATTATTCTCTAAGCCACTTCTTTTTTTTGCTATATTTTCATGCTTTTTTTCTTTTCATTTCTTTAACATCTTTTCCAATTTTTCTTAACGTAGTTTTTTCAATATTGTTTCTCCTTCATCTTTCCAGATGTTTCATTTTTTTTTTTTTTGTTTCTTCATATATTATCTCTCCTTCATCTGGATATATTTCTTCTTTTTTCATTCTTCTTTTTACACCATTACGTCCTCCTAGTTTTCATTTTTCTTTCTTTTTTTTTTTACTTTTTTCTTCCTCATCTACCGTTCATTCTTTCCTCTTAGTAATTCTTCTTCTTCGTCTTTCTTTCTTTCTTTCTTTCTTTCTTTTTCATCGTTCTTTTTACATATTTTCTTTTGCCTAGCTTTCCTTTTTCTTTCTTTCTTTCTTTCTTTCTTATCTACCCTTCTTCCCTCCTTCTTAGTAATTCTTCTTTTTCTTCTACTTCATATTCGTTTTCACTTGTTTTCCTTCTTTTTTTATCGTTCTCTTTACAACTTTACTTTCACATCGCTTCCCTCTTTTTTCCTTCTTTCTTCTTTTTATTTCTTTTTTTTCTCATCTACCCTTCTTTCCTTCCTCTTTGTAATTCGTCTTTTTCTACTACTACTACTACTACTACTTCTTCTTTCTTTTTTCCTGTCTTTTTACTTTTACTTACGAAATATGCCTCGCTACATACGCAGAATTGAATCACCTTCATTCGAATTCTACACCGAGATTTTATTCCCAAGAACCACTACTTTGTGAGAATTGCGGCCGCGTCACATGCAAACACCGGTTCCCGTTCGATCACCGGAGTTAAGCAAAGCTGTTCAGTACCTAGATGACCAGACTGGGACTAAGTCAGATGAGACCGAGATCTGTCTAGGAAAAAATCCCAGCTTACGTTGGTGTGTGGCTTTGCTTAAAAATTGGATATGGGGAAGTATTTTGTAGTCATTCCCTATGAAACATGGAACAAGCAATTATTATCGACACCCAAAATTACAAAATTCTTACAATCTAAACATATTTTTTGCCTTCAAATATCATGCAACGGGTTGATAAACCGTAATAAAATGAATCAATCAAAAAAAACTTTGTGACGCAGACGGCGGCTTGGATGCTTACCCATATACTACAACCGCTTCAAGTATAGGATCGATAGTCATGTATACGCTATATCTTCGTAATATTCACTTCTTACTATCTCCTCTTACGTCTGTAACCTTCTACCTTGAATGGCTCCCGAGCCTTATATTGAGTGAACTTGAGTAATATATATATATATATATATATATATATATATATATATATATATATATATATATAATATCAAATCCGGAAGTGGAAAGGAAAATCAAGGTAGATCTTTTTAATATAAAATATTAAAAAGATCAAGTCACAAAGAGAGGTCAGTGTATATTACACAGAGCAATATGATATACATCAAGGAAAAACTTAACGCATCATTGAAAATACGGTTATAAATTATAATTTATTTCAACGTGTAATTTTTAACACCATTCTCAAAAGAACGAAATTAAAAATTGTTTACCCGTTGAAATAAATTATAATTTATAACCATGTTTTCGATGATGGGTTAAGTTTTTCATTGATATAATTATAATTATATATATATATATATATATATATGGACATAAGAACAAGACTTTCAGTTATCTGTTTGGATAAGTCTTGTTCTTATGTCCATCGTCTTTGTCATGTTGAATTGACAATGTTAATTATATTTTATGAATATGTCCTGAAGATGGTTTATTAGACCGAAACGTCCGACGTTGACATTATATTAGCAGTAAAACAACATAATTGCATATAAGGATTTTTGTTTGTTTTTTCCGTATATTTTTCTTCATACTGTCGGATCTATATCCATATATTTGCTTATGTATATATATATATATATATATATATATATATATATATATATATATAAAACATTAAATATACCACATCTTATATATAAAGTATAGTGTATGGGTGTGTTTGTGCGTGCATGTGTCCAAGCAACTCCTCCGCTCCCACTGATCTGATTTCAATGATTCATAGTTCATTCAAAAGCCCTATAAAAGATAAACGCCGGGAATAATTTTCGTTGAGCTCCGATTCAGAGTTGCTAGATTAAGCGAGGTTAAAAATCTATATTAATATATTATACTAGCCATTATCGTTGCTTTCATGGTTCAAGGGGAGTAACTCTTATTTTCCTTTTGTATCCAAAATTGCAATGCACGTTTTATTATAAACTAACTTAAAACCAACCTATCGGGCGGCGTTTAATCTAGCTTCTGTCGAGTGCTCTTGGTTTGGCCATCATCACAATATCTAGGCAGGAGTAGATGCGATACGCATCAATAAACTATGGAATAACTCAAAATTGATCGCTGCATTGTTATATATATATATATATATATATATATATATATATATATATATGTATGTATGTATGTATGTATATATGTCCGATATCATGTAACTTATAGATAGTTTTAAAGAGACAAAACCGCATATTTTCCCTTTAAAATGTAATCATTTTTTCCGGCCAATACCTCACCAGATAAATCGTTTGCGACTCGTACAATGTTAACAAGAATTGCGGTATAATAGACAGACTGGGAAGAAACGAGGAACTCCAATTACAATACAATTTAATATTAAAAAGCGGAAGGCAAAAAAGGAGAAAATAGCAAAAAAAAAAAAAAACATATAAATTCATATACCACCTAGTAAAGAAAGAGAACGAATAAATTTCTGTTTCTGACGACACAAAGACGTTCGGTACAATTTAATGTATACTGCCTCTAAGGTGTGCAGATTCTTTGCCGACCGTACTTTGCCCGAAATGGAAAACCATGAATCTGTGTACTTATACGCACAATCTGGATTATCTAACAGGTATCTATCGTGGAATCCTGTGTCGTCTGCGTCATATGTGTATTATGGTAATAATACCCTGTCTGATATTGCTAGATACATATTGTGCAATACACATTTCAAGGTGCTGATTGTATTTTAAATCGTATTTTGCCGTTTCCTCTCAGATTGTCTACTATCCGGCGATTCTTGTTAATATTATGCTAGTCACCAACGATAATTCTGATGGGGTGTTGGCCGAAAAAACTTACTTTGCAAAGGGAAAAATAGGCGGCTTTGTCTGTTTAAAACCATCTATCTATCTATCTATCTATCTATCTATTTATCTATCTATCTATCTATCTATCTCTCTCTCTCTCTCTCTATATATATATATATATATATATATATATATATATATATATATATATATATATATATATATATATATATATATAAAAGTGAACATAGAAGTCAAGACTTCTATGTTCACTTTTATATTTACACACGCTCTATCTCTGATATTGAGCACTTTATTCCATAAATATAGCAAACATTAAGACTATATTTCTTTATATATATATATAGTAAACGTAATAAATCCGTTGGTATATAATCCAAGTGAATCCCAGTAATATAAAATATTAAAACTGATCCACAAAATGAGCACAATGTATTTATTATAACAGAGCCAATAAATAGTATTACACAATAAAATCCAAAATTACCTCGTATGAAGTGGGGGGATAGATCTATTTCAACCGACGAAAACTACGTCAGTCTTATTCAACCCCTGTATAGAGATTGAATACGTGTCGGAATTAGAAATTTAACTGTGACAGCAGTCGAAAAATTGATACAGAATTTATCCATTTCTATATTTCAGTCAAACGAAATGCACGAGTAGTCATGGGAGGGTGGAATGAAATAGCCTTAAAGGGAAGAGGTTTTATAAAATGAAACCCGGATATTAAGATTATGACATTAAATTGAGGTTATATGAAGAATGGAATGTTAATTTGAAACTAAAAGTGGGCCGGAAAGGAAAAAAAATACTCTTCCAAAGATAAATTATACTTTAAAAAAATATATATTTAAAAAATTAAAAATAAGTCATATTCAACGAATTTATATTAAATTTAAGTAAGAATATATTTATGGCGTTAAATATTAGTCAACTTCAATTTAAAACATTGCTACTGCAGTCGTAATAAATTTTGTTCCGTGTTGGTTGGTTGCTTTTCATATAGAGGGCCTCGAGAATTTGAAGGTTTTGTTTATTATTTTCATGGTGTAGTATATTGGTGATGTCAACAATATATTTTCCTGTATTGTGAATATATATATATATATATATATATATATATATATATATATATATATATATATATATACATACATATAAATATATATATATATATGAAACAAGATTGATGCGAAGATAGTAAACGCTGGTCTCTTTGTTTACTCCGCCCCACACATAATAATCAAGGGTGTTGCAGTCTGGGAAGTTAGGTAGCCAGATGTAAGGGGTGATGTGGTCACAGAAATTGTCTGACAGCCATGACTGGGTTCTCCTGCTTGTGTAGCATGGTGCAGAGTCCTATTTCCAGACATAAGGTCACTAGCAGCCACCCTCTTGACCAAGGGCAGAGATTGTAGTCCAAGTTTCACCATGGTCGAATTATGAAAGAGGTAACTTCTTGATATTATTCGCATATGAAGATTATTCCGGTGGGCGGTACAAAGTTAAAAGTCATCTTGGTCGAGGTTTTGATCGTACTTGTTCAACTCTCTTTCTCTTTCTCTCTCTCTTTCTCTCTCACTCTCTCTTTCTCTCTCACTCTCTCTCTCTTTCTCTCTCTCTCTTTCTCTCTCACTCTCTCTCTTTCTCTCTCTCTCTCTCTCCAAAATTGTAACTAAGGTCTGGCTACATAACTTTCCAGTCTACAACTCCCTTGATTATTATGTGTGGGACGCAGTTGAGCAGGAGACCAACAAAAACGCTAGTAACACCAAAGATGTACTGAAGGGAAGGATTATGGCAGCATTCACCAACTTAAATAAGGAGACTGTCCAGAAGAGATGCAAGAGGTTTCGAAGTCTTCTGAAGACTGTGGCAATTTTATTGAATAAATTTACTCTTTAGTATTTTAAGATATTTTTGTGCAATTTTGGTAAATATATCTGTTAAAATGAAATACTCGGAAAACTTAATAATGACAATTTTTTCTCCGGAAGAATTCGAACATGGAGGAGGAACTGCCTTATGATATCTCTTGTTTTACCTGGTCGACCACGAAGAGTTTTCCAATCAGAAAAGGTTCTACTTAGTCTCTAAATCGCTTTCACTCGTTAAGATTTTCTCATAATAACATTATGTCGGTTTAAAAAGAATAAATTAGAAAACAAAATTAATTCCACGTTAATATGATAGAAATTACTGCCAATAAAGCATATTTTTATATCTTACTAGAGGTAATAGCTGAGAAGCAGTCTGATAAAATTGTGTCTGATATGAATTCACAAAAAAAATGCACTGTCATTCATTGACGCTTATTGATTGATAGATGGATAGGAAAAGAATGAAATCGATATATATATATATATATATATATATATATATATATATATATATATATATATATATATATATATATATATATATATATATATATATATATATATATATGAACAGACTGCAATAGATAGATAGATAGATAGATAGATAGATAGATAGATAGATAGATAGATAGATAGATAGATAGATAGATAGATAGATAGATAGATAGATAGATAGACTGACTGAGCTTAGCCTAGTAATATCCGCATTTACTGTGCATTGAATATCAACTATAGCCCCTCCTGGGGACTGTACAGCAACACCTGGGGACTGACAAGACTTGGTCTCACCACCCACTCTCATGTGAACCATTAAATAAATGGTAACGGGTGGGGAAGTTAGTTTTTCTTTCTACTATCCACTCTCTTTCCCTCCCTCCCTCCCTCTCTCTCACACTCACCCTCTCTCTCTCTTTCTTTCTCTCTCTCTCTCTTTATTTTGTCTCTTTTTCTCTATGTTTCTAACCACTTTGCCTTTCTTTCATCAATAGCATAACTACGAATTTTATTTCTATTTCTTGGGACATCTATAGAAGCCTTCATCTTGATCTAGTGAAGAGAGATGAGAAAATGCATGCATTTTTTGCCTCACCACAAGCAACTTCTTCTACATCAGTACGCGATTATATGCCAACATGTATATCTCCTATGTGGTTGTTGGTTGTGTAACTCTCTTCGACTCAGGAAGAGAAATTGGCGAACAGAGTTCGAATTCCAGTCGAGTTCGTTCTCTTTCGCACAAATAACCTTCTCCCCCAGTTATGGGTTAAATACCACAGCTTACTGAACTCTTTTCGCCTTGAGCTGGCAACCAGTCGAGAAGGAAAACTGATTTCAAAACAAGCCTGAAGACGGATCGGTTCCGTTAGTCTATCTTGACACACAACTACTTCACGACTCACTGATGCAGTACATGACGTGCCCCAAATGCTCTAGATTTAAGCAGTTAGATCGGCCATAGGCTAACTGCGACCCGGGGGTCTCATGCGGCAGGCTTGGCTTTCCAAATGGCATACTTAATTTCTTGAAGAAAATAACGTTTAAAATTTTGTTTCTCACTCACACATTCTCTCGTACTACATACGATTAAATACAATGATTAAGTAAAATGATTATTCAGTTTTGTAATAGAGTGTAACCCGGATATTCGAGAGTTATCGGGACCGGAGAAGAAGTCTCTTATATCCGGGTTTCTCTTATATCCGGGTCTCTTATATCTGGGTTACACTGTATTTCATTTAAGATAACGCTTCCATTATTTTAAGCTATTGCCTATTTTTACTAAGGAATATCATACGTGTAAACATATTTTGCTTTAAAAACAGGAAACTTCTATAATATATTTTTCTCTAGAGAATAAATATATCTTTTCTGTTAAAAAATATTTGTTATCTCGTCAAGTGAATAAATTCAAAACGGCGTATGTTAATCACTCTGTCATTACTGATAAATTATAAACAAAACTTGAGGATTTCTAATAAAAATAATCTTTTCTCCAAAGAAAAAAGGAGACTTTCCCGCCATTTCTAAGGCAAATGCTCAAGCGTATGGTCTTCTGTATTTAAAATGGGTGCGGTACCTTCAATGAAAAATTACCTTAAGCATTTTTAAAGTAACGTAACCAGCTTTATGCTGAACTATATCTAATGCGGCCGATTGTTTGAAAAGGTTTGCCTATGCCTGTCTTAGATAAATGCGATTTGAGTAATCAAATCACATTAAAAACGTAGAAAGGTCTCAGTGATATCATTTAAAACATTTTCTTAATTCTCGAAATTTGTGTTACTTTAAACTGAATATAAATTAAAAACTTTTAAAATCTCTAATTTTTTTTTTCAGTTATTTTAAAATTTGAATTTTTAACTGTTCCCTTCTCATCCGGACATAAATCCCAAACGTTGGACATTCAAGCACAAGATGAAGAACAGACTTTCAATTCCAGGATCATCCAAAAATGTATAATATGTCTATGTAGAACAAGAGTGGCCAGAGTTAGAGGAGTTTCAGACACACGGACAGACAGACATCTAGAATTTGCCGTTTATTTCTTTAGATATTTAACAAAATTGATTTTAAGATATCTTAATAATGCAAATCTATTTAAAAAAAGTTTTATCAGATATTTGTTAATAGCCCGCCATCATAACACTTATACCAAACAGATTGCGAGCAGTTATGATATGTCAATTTGTTGTTACTTACAGTTTCTAGGGTTGGGGGTCAATACTGGATTGATGGAATGGAGATCTAACGAATACTTGCCTTGGCTAGTCTTGAGTATTGGCAACTTTTGCTTCACCACTACGTGTCCAGTAAATTCATCTCGGTTAATTGCATTATGGGTGAGTATATCGTCACTATGTTAATCGCCATCTTCTTTTGTTTTTTTTTTTGTTTTTTTTTGTTTTGTTTTGTTTTTTCGCAGAGTTCATCCACCACTAAACATTATACATTATTTATAGACGTATATATTATCATTTTAAAATGTAATCGTTAAATCAATGGGCTGTGTACTTTTACATTGTAATAATCGAACAGTATATCACAAGTGCAGAAATTCTAGGCCAGAGAAAGAAATCTATCACCAGCGCATGGAGAATTCTACTCATCTTCAATAAAATGTAGTAATCGTCATTAAAATATTATCATTAAAAATTTATCCTTCTATAACTGTTTTTTTTTCAGTTTCCAATCTAAAATAGTGTCATCATGTAATGCCGTATTTTCTTATATATATTTTTTAACCATTGCAACCGAAGTAAGGCAACAATGCCACTAAGACGCATGGTGTTAGTGAATGCGAATAAATATGAGAAAAAGAAAATTATTATTAATAATAATCCTGTATTAAACCTATTTACTTTTTCACACACACACATATACATACATATATATATATATATTAGGTTGGTGCAAAAATAATGTCGTTTTCTCATATAGTAACATATGTGAGAAAACGACATTATTTTTGCACCAACCTAATATATATATATATATATATATATATATATATTGAATGTGACACTGACGAATCTTAGAAGGAGGCTGAATGGGTGAGCTTCTCCGCGTGGCAAGATTTTTCTAGGGTAGGGCTATTTAGGCAAATTAGTATAACTATTATGCAAAATTATTTGTAGCATTTTTTCTTTTTTTTACACTTGGGTCATTCATGTCATTCACTAAGGCTCAGCAACACATTCGACATTTAGTAATACACTGGACTTTTACTTTTACACTATTATTTTCTGAAGGGTCTTTTCTTAATTTCACATTTTATCATAAAAATTGTTATACCTAAATCCAGGACCATCTCCCTTCTGTTGGAGTACCTAAATCCGATTGACCATGTTTTGAAGGATGCAGCTGTACTCACCAAATTTCGTCGACTGCGAGTTGGTGAGGTTATTTAATCCATAATTTGGGTGCGTGGCTATTGATTTTTGAGGAGTTAATCTGTCTATTAACAGGTCTTGTTTCTGCTACTTAGGTTCTTCTTACCCTCCTCACCAGACGAGATTTTGGTATGGGAGCCGGTTTAGTCGAAGAACAATCGATTCTTTGAAGAGTTGTCCTTCTCCTAGATCATCCAAGGCTACAGGACCCAGTCTGTCCTTCTATCTACCCATATCTGAAGGAGAAACGATGGATTCATACTTTTCCTAAGGGTATTTGCATGCAAGTGAATGCAACGAACCCGACTAGAATTCGAACTCAGCTCTCGGATTTCTCAATCCGAACCGATATCCATTAATGTATGCGTTATTATTAACTTTAAAAAACTTTTTTTTTTCATATTTATGTTCATATCCGTCACTATTTTGCAAACTAGTCTATTTGATAATTGTTTAAAAGGTTAAAAATAAAAATCAGTGAGTCGTTGGAGTAACGATTTCCTTAAGGTTAACTGATGTCGCTATAAACTCTACTGAGCGTCACCTTGACGAAAAAATAATGTTTGTTATTTTGATACAAGATTTTACGGAGAGGAAGGCCAGAAAAAAATTACCTTTTGTTTTCTTTCTATAATCAAAACAGAATAAATGGTTAAAAGTTTGATCTTTCTTTATAATTTGTATATATTGCTTAGTTTTGAAATGACATAGACTTTAAGTGATTACAGAGTTGGCCAATTCTACGACCGCCCGGGAATAAACGCTAGGTACGACGTTGATGTGATTATGATTGGTTGATTGATTCGTTTTCGACAATTTATCTACTAATTTCATATTATGTAAAACCAGAATATATATTTTTAGAATGTAAGAGGGTTTTTTTTTGTTTTTGTTTTTGTGGTGTGGGGGTTGTAGATAATGATAATTTTAGGAATACAAGTCTTACTAATTAAACGGTAGCTCGTGGAGAAGAGGTACATTTATACCTTTCCGAAGGGTATTTGCTCCTAAGCGAATATATATATATATATATATATATATATATATATATATATATATATATATATTTCAGAGAGTTTTCGTGTATTATTTTAAGTAAGTAATACTTTAATGTCTCTGTAGGTATTTCTTATACTTACCCTTGTCTGTGACAAGGTTACGGTTTTAATCACTCGTTCAGAATCCAGAGCATTACATTGAACAAGGAGCTTTTGAACAACAATCTCTCTGTGCCAGAGATTAAACGCGCTCGTGCGCGCATATGTATGTGTGTGTGTTCCTGCAACTATCAACTTGTATTGTGGTGTCTGCAATACTTTCCTCCGGTGTTTTGTCCCTCACCAGCCTTTCTGTTCAGCGCATCCACCAACCTATTGGGAACGATGGTGCAAACAGAAAGATCTTTTCTCTACTGTTGTTATTTTTTTACTTCTTCGGAGCAAATAACAGAAGGATGCATAGACGCAGGTGTTGAGCCCCAGGCGCCTACACCGAACCCGAAAACATTCGCTCTTATGTCTTTCTTTTCTTTTTCCTTTCTCTTTATCTACCCGCCTCGTTCGCTTCCCATCCGGGTCCCTGCCTTGCGCCAATGGTGATAGGCCTGTGACGCATGGCAGGTAACCAATGATGTTGTTTTCAAGGTGCCTGAGACAGCGGAAGTAAAGAGAGTGTGCTGAGTTTACTGAATACAGCAAAACAGGAAAACATGACATCATAAATAAGAAAGAAAGAAAGAAAGAAAGAAAGAAAGAAAGAAAGAAAGAAAAAGAAAGAAAAAGAAAAACAAATTGGCAAATTGATAAAGGGAGGAAGAAAGAGAAATGAGCTGACGGAAAAGAAGGAAGAGATAAAATGAAACGGTCAAATTGAAGAAAGAAAAAAAGAAAGAAAAAACGAAAGTAAGAAATTGGCAAATTAAAAAGCGGTAGGAAAGAAGTGAAAATCGGTTGATATTTAAAAAAACGAAAGGTAAACGAAAAACTGGCAAGCTGAAGAAAGAAAGAAAGAGAAACGGGCAAATTGAAGGAAAGTATGAAATAGTAATGTGTCTATTAAAGCAAAAGAAAGAAAGAAAGAAAGACAGACAGAAAGAAAGAAAGAAAAACGGGCAAATTGAGGGAAGGATGAAAGACTAATGTGTCTATTGAAACAAAAGAAAGAAAGAAAGAAAGAAAGAAAGAAAGAAAGAGAAACGGGCAAATTCAGGAAAGCATGAAAGAGTAATGTGTCTATTGAAACAAAAGAAAGAAAGAAAGAAAGAAAGAAAGAAAGAAAGAGAAACGGCCAAACTGAGGAAATTATGAAATAGTAATGTGTCTACTGAAACAAAAGAAAGAAAGAAAGAATGAATGAAAGAAAGAATGAAAGAAAAAAAGAAAGAAAGAGAAACGGGCAAATTGAGGGAAGCATGAAAGAGTAATGTGTCTATTAAAACTAAAGAAAGAAAGAAAGAAAGACAGAAAGAATGAAAGAAAGAAAGAAAGAAAGAGAAACGGCCAAACTGAGGAAATTATGAAATAGTAATGTGTCTACTGAAACAAAAGAAAGAAAGAAAGAAAGAAAGGAAGAATGGGCAAATTGAAGAAAGAAAGAAACAAACAAAAAAAGAATAAAATGTTTGTTCATTCTCGAAAGGTGTATTGCACAAAGTAAAATTATGATTTTGCCCCTAAGAACCATTGGGATTAGCAAAAGATACCTTATAAAAAAGGCAAATTATTAAGAAAAAGAAAACTACGAAAGAATACTGAACTCTTATGTAATATCTGTCATTCCATATGGTAGTGAATGTTGGACTATCTTGGCACAGATGAAGAAAAGACTTGAGACGATAGAAATATGATTCTAAAGAGATGCTGGGAATACCATGGATTGAATACGTGAGTAACGACCAAGTTTTATAGAAAATGAAAACAAACAGGACACTTATACTTAACATCTGAAGAAGATAGTTGAAATTTCTAGAGCACATAATGAGGAAAGCGAGCTTGGCAAATATGACACTCACAAGACATAATGAAGGCAATAGAAACAGAAAAACTACGCATAACCTATTTAACGTTCTTTTGTAATTAGATGACAGAACAGGGTTTAAGCAAGAGAGAGAGAGAGAGCGAAAAGACAAGGAAAGTAAGTTGTGACGAACCATGATCGCCAATGTTCTGAATGAAAACTGCACAAATATGTATTGGTCTTCAGATAACTGAAAGGTACAAAAGAGGGTGTTACCGTCAAAACTATATTAATGGACATTGAATCCAAAGAAGAGTCCGCAATGTTTTTGATCCTGACCTGGCATATTGGTTTCACTTACTTTCCTTCCGACGAGACGTAGATACTCTCTGTCTTTTCTATAAATATTTTCATAGCAATTATTATAATGAGGCACTCCACCTTGGTATCTCGACCGCATGAAATTAAGCGTACTACTAGATTGGCAATTAGGTCCCATAGTTTTACCATCGAATTAGCTAGATATAACCGATATTTCCTTTTCTCGCATTTCTTACGCGTGAAACTCTCTCTTCCAGTTTCTTTCTTCCTTGTCACCTACGATCTTCAAAAATAAACACTTTAGCTAGGGAAAGATGTATGACTGCTCGGACTGATGAACTTCAATAAAGTAAGACATCGCAAAAGTAAAAATACATTCTTACATTATTCAATGGCTGCTTAAAGTCCAAATTCGAAACGATTTCGGCCATTATCAAAGACAGGTCATAAAAATTGCTGCCATATTTGGTCTGTTGCCCCTGCTATATATCTCGAGATCCTTGACATAATCCGAAGAAGGGTCTATCATTTGGCAATTGTTCTAATGAGCCCTCCTCCTCAGTATCTCGACCGCATGAATTTAAACGTGTTACTAGATTGGCTGCTAGGTCTCATTGTTTTACTATTGAAATAGGTAATCATTTATTTTCTCGCACTTCTCGACTGTCTTCCAGTTTGTTGCTCCCCTGCCACTTACAAAAAAAAAATTCATCTTCAAAAATTTTAAAAACAACTTTAATTTCTATCTTCTGTTTAGGTAAAGTCTGTTCTTTAATTGTTTCTCCTTCAAGTCTTCTCTTTCTCTTTTATTCCAGTAACCCTTTGCGTATTAATGGCATTCTCGCCATGCTTGGGGTGAAATGATATAAAATAAGATAATGATATTATTTAATGAATAAATTAGAATCGCGTATGGTTATATTGCAGTGTAAAATGAACAAATAATGCATGGCTTCAGGTTTTAACTATGACTAATTTGTCTAAGCATATATATATATATATATATATATATATATATATATATATATATATAGTGAACATAGAAGTCAACACTTAGAGGCGACAGTCTGTTTCATGCTATATGTAATCGTCAGGCCTGACGATTACATATAGCATGAAACAGACTGTCGCCTCTAACTGTTGACTTCTATGTTCACTTTATATTTACACACGCTCTATCTCTGATATTGAGCACTTTATTCCATAAATATAGCACACCTATACTATATTTCTTTATATATATATATATATATATATATATATATATATATATATATATATATATATATTCTTGCTCTGCCCTGGACATTGAGCTCTACCTGGATTCTATCCTCTTGGAAATTTATATATATATATTGTCATCCACAGACAGATTATTTCGCTGTATCACAGCTCATCAGTGTGGCTAGATATCCGATTGCCACAAGCCGGGATCGAAATCCGGCTTGTTTGGTATCAGTCGGAGATTTTACCCCTAAGCTATCAGTGTGGTTAGCCATATAGGAAAAATGTATGAGAAAGTGTAAAAGGTTTTCTTGTGATGCTTTTCGTCCTTTAGGGCTTCAGTGGACAAAATTGGCAATGGTCGGTGCATGCTCTAGTAAGAATTACGTCACAAGGGAAAATTTTAACACTTTGTCAAATTTACATCGACAAAGAAGCAAACAGACGGACGGACACGCAAGTAGATAGATATGAACAGATTTACTTTGATGCATACATAGGTAGGTAGGGAGGGAGGGTGGTAGGAAGATGAATGTTGCTTCGTTTACGAGTGTGCGTACATGCGTGTGGAATGATGTCTCATAATGCAGAGACGTAATAAGATACACAGAGAAGGGCATTTTTATATATAAGTATACAGAGATAGAGGTAATGACCTTTATAAAGACGGCAGGAAAATAGTAATGGCACCTTTTAATATCTATCTATCTGTCTGACTATCTATCTATCTATCTATCTATCTATTCCAGTCTGTTCATATCTCAGTCTGTTCATATCTATCTCAGTCTGTTCATATCTATCTATCTATCTATCTATCTATCTATTCCAGTCTGTTCATATCTCAGTCTGTTCATATCTATCTATCTATCTATCTATCTATCTATTCCAGTCTGTTCATATCTCAGTCTGTTCATATCTATCTCAGTCTGTTCATATCTATCTATCTATCTATCTATCTATCTATCTATCTATTCCAGTCTGTTCATATCTCAGTCTGTTCATATCTATCTCAGTCTGTTCATATCTATCTATCTATCTATTCCAGTCTGTTCATATCTCAGTCTGTTCATATCTATCTCAGTCTGTTCATATCTATCTATCTATCTATCTATCTATCTATCTATCTATTCCAGTCTGTTCATATCTCAGTCTGTTCATATCTATCTCAGTCTGTTCATATCTATCTATCTATCTATCTATCTATCTATCTATCTATCTATCTATTCCAGTCTGTTCATATCTCAGTCTGTTCATATCTATCTCAGTCTGTTCATATCTATCTATCTATCTATCTATCTATTCCAGTCTGTTCATATCTCAGTCTGTTCATATCTATCTCAGTCTGTTCATATCTATCTATCTATCTATCTATTCCAGTCTGTTCATATCTCAGTCTGTTCATATCTATCTATCTATCTATCTATTCCAGTCTGTTCATATCTCAGTCTGTTCATATCTATCTCAGTCTGTTCATATCTATCTATCTATCTATCTATCTATCTATCTATTCCAGTCTGTTCATATCTCAGTCTGTTCATATCTATCTATCTATCTATTCCAGTCTGTTCATATCTCAGTCTGTTCATATCTATCTCAGTCAGTTCATATCTATCTATCTATCTATCTATCTATCTATCTATCTATCTATTCCAGTCTGTTCATATCTCAGTCTGTTCATATCTATCTCAGTCTGTTCATATCTATCTATCTATCTATCTAT
>OZ010609.1:34484240-34534240 GCA_963932145.1 Acanthosepion lycidas | reverse complement strand
TGACTTTAAACTCCCGTCATAATACAAATTTTCATTAAAAAATTATGTAAACAATAAAATGTTCTTTGAGAAAAACCTCTTCTTAATGATTTTTTAAATATAATTTAATAACAATTTTGATCCTGTTTCTCTTCCTCCTACCCTAGGGCTATTAGACTCTCAAATGGAGCATATGCTCACAACCTCTCCACACTGGGTAATGTAGGTAATTTTTTTTTTTTTTTTTTTGCAGTAAGTAGACACTTTACGGGACATATATGCAAGACCCATACCCAATTCAGAATTATTTTTCTTCATTATTGGTTGCCAATCTAAGTCAGAAAGTACAACCTGTCCTGCTATATAACACATTGTTACTTTTATTTCACAATGATGTTCACCCAGTACACGGCCCGGGAGCCACACGAGGTAGACGAAACAAAATAAAACCAATCATAACAGGCCTAACAATAGATGTAAATAGCTACATTATTTTTAATTTCCAGTGTCTTGTAGTGACCTTTTTTCTGTCATGTACAGCCTTTTCTTGTAGAGACCTTTTTTACTATCATGTTCACCTTTTTCTTGTAGTGACCGTTTTTTACTGTCATGTTGTCTCTTTTCTTGTAGTGACCTTTTTTTCTGTCATGTGCACCCTTTTCTTGTAGTGACCTTTTTAGTGTCATGTTCACCCTTTTCTTGTTGTGACCTTTTTATCGTAGCATGTGCACCCTGTTCTTGTAGCGACGTTTTTTTTACTGTCATGTGCACCCTGTTCTTTTAGCGACGTTTTCTTACTATCATGTTCACCCTTTTCTTGTAGTGACTTTTTTTTTACTGTCATGTTTACCCTTTTCTTGTAGTTACCTTTTTTACTGTCATGGTCACCCTATTCCTTTTCTAAATGTGGATGATTCGCTACAGTGTGCGTGGTATAAATGGTCATAGTCCTGAAGGTTAGAACTGGTGCAACTAAAGAATTCACTTAGCCTGAGCACTTCCCATGTAAATAGTGATAGAGCAGCGAGAGGCTTGCGATGTTTCGACTGTGAGAAAGTGCTTGTAAGGTGGAAAATATTTTATGGTCCATAAGGAATCTATCGAGAAACTTATTCTTTACCAACGCGTTTCATCCTATAATGGCAAAGTCAATGTATTGTTTTTATAATGCGACATGTATTTTTAAACAGAATTTTTTAAAAATATCGTTAGGTTTTCAAAAATGTTATTAGGTTTTCAAAAATGTTATTAGGTTTTCAAAAATGTTATTAGGTTGGCGCAAAAATTGTTTTCTCACATATTAACATATTAATCGTTTCCTCACATATTAACATATGTGAGAAAACGACATTATTTTTGCACCAACCTAATACATTTAAAAATGCTCAAAAAATTTCTAAAAAAGAAAGTCAACATAAACTATGGAAGATATTATTTTTTGTAAGTTAATGTCTAATAAAAAAATGTGAATAAATGTTGTTACTGTGGTTGTTGAATTATGAATTTCTTTTTAAATTTATATTTTGTTTATATAAATTTAAGGAGTATTTCTTTTAGGAAAGGATATATATATATATATATATATATATATATATATATATATATATATATATATGAAAAATATACAGTAACACCCCATGTATAATAAGCCTCCACCCATAAAATTGTACTGAAAGTGTGGGAATATGCTTCTACTTACACATAATACACACACCTTGTTTGATAATCAAATCCTACAAATTGAACATCTTCAATTTAATTACGGCCAGCGTTTCCTAATCTTATTTTAAAAAATAGGTTTTTGAACATAGAATATTATTCTAATGTATTTTTATGATAATTCTTATGTTATTTTACGGCAATTTTTTAAAGATAATACGCACCGCTGATTTTCCTTATGGTATTTTAGAAAAAAATGGGTATTATACATGGGGAAATATACATACATACATACATACATACATACATACATACATACATATATATATATATATTAATTATATTAAGAAACAAAAAATTTAAGGGTTCATGGGATTATAATTTATTTCCTTAGGACAGGATTTTGGTCCTAATTCATCAAATCTCCATTTTCATACAGAATTTATGGGGGACAATGTTATATATATATATATATATATATATATATATATATATATATATATATATATATTTCTCCGATTTAAATGGTTGAATACAGATATAATGACAATATTCTCCACATGTGACAAATACTGACGTTATTTTCAGTTAACAATAGGAAAATAGCATTCTCTACATACTAGTTCCTAGGAACATTCTGTTTTTTGTTTATATTAGTTATCTTGTTCAATTATTAGGTTGGTGCAAAAATAATGACGTAATAATGTCGTTTTTTGACGTTAAAAAATACGTCAAAAAACGACATTATTACGTCATTATTTTTGCAGCAACCTAATAAATTCATTTCGTATTCTGCTTTGATAAAGTCCACATTGAACGAAACGCATCAACAATTATATATTTCCTATTGTCATTTTTATTCATATATATATATATATATATATATATATATATATATATATATAGTTAATGAAGTTATTTGCGAATTTTATACAAATATATATATATATATGTCTGTGTATGTGTGTTGTGCAGGTACCCTAACAATTATCGACATGGTTATTGAAATCTTTGAGTTTAGTTGTTTAAATTACGGTTTGTTCTGTTTCCTTCGTTTCATGTCCATTGCAAAAGGCATAAAACCATCTTCCTCCGGTTGTGGCTTAAATATCAGGACAAACTGGGCTTTTTCTGAAAAAATATAACATAAATACAACCAGTCACATTTTACTGTTATCGGTTCTTCCGAAAAAAAAGATAAGACTCGTTCTTTGGAAACTTCACCACTAAACACACCTAAAACAACCTGCGTGGTTTGTCGAACAGTTCAGTTTAAAATGAACGACTACAACCTCTTTACGATGTAATCGAAAGGTGGGGTCATCACCTCCTCTCTCGCTGACTCTCTTCTTCATTACATATATGTGTGTTTGTGTGTGTGTGTAATATATATATATATATATATATATATATATATATATTTGTGTGTGTGTGTGTGTCTGTGTGTCTGTGTAAAGAATGAGCGACATTTATGTGTTTGTGTGTGTAATATATATATATATACATATATATATATATATATTACATAGTAATTACTTAGTAGGTATAGGCATATATATATATATATATATATATATATATATATATATATATATATATATATATATTACATAGTAATATTAATTAGTAGGTGTAGGCATAAGAAATCTGGGTTTTTTTTTGTTGGTTGTTAAATAAAGTACACACCCCCCGCCCACCGTTGTTTGTCTTTTTTATTATTTTTTCTTGTCACGTGATCATGGTAATTTTTGGTTTTAGCAATAAATACCGTTCCACAACTTTCCTTTTCAGCAGACAGTACCCTGAAGATTCGGTTAGGTGAAAACTAGCTAGGTTTGTCTGGCACCTTAGAATTATCTTGTATATATATATATATATATATATATATATATATATATATATATATATATTGATCAATAAAAAAAATAGTAAAAAATTAAAATCTTCAGACACACAGACATTAATATTCTTTCGTTTGTTTTTTTTGTTTTTTTTTATTATTATTATTATTATTCATTTAGATTCCTCGACTAGTTTCCGCCAAAATGGACATCATCGGAAGAAGAAATATTTCTGCTTGCTGCTAGCAGTGGACTACAGAAATGAATCTATATATATATATACATATTCACATACACACACACACAGATATGTATATATATATATATATATATATATATATATTCACATACACACACAGATATGTATATATATATATATATATATATATATATATATATTCACATACACACACACAGACATGTATATATATATATGTATATATATATATATATATATTCACATACACACACACAGAGACATATATATATATATATATATTATATATTATGTTAATGGTTGGTGTAAAAAAAACGGATAACACAATTTTCAAATATTAGGTTGGTGCAAAAATAATGACGTTTTTCACGTATTCTTAACGTCAGAAAACGTCATTATTTTTGCAACAACCTAATAAAAAGATATTAAAAGCAATAGGTATCTGGGGGAAAAAATTGCCAAGAAAAAGAAAGGCCCCCTAAAAAATCGTCCAGCCCCGTAATTTCTAATCCAAAAAAAAAAAAATCGAGTAAATAAGAAAAAAACGTAAAGTGCTCAACAGCGTATAAAAGATCCTAGTGAGCCACACACACACACACACACACACACACACACACACACACACACATATATATATATATATATATATATATATATATATATATATAGTCATCCACATCTCCATATATATATTATTGCTTAAACGTTATTTGAGTAGAGTGTTTATTAAACAACGCATTTACTCAAATATAAGTATTCACTAAAAATAAGGTTTAATAATAAAATATACCTGATTAATAAATAAAACATCCATCAAGTCTTTGAAAATATACATGCATAAATGTAAGCGTATGCATACAAATTCAAACAACAATAAATAAAAAATTAATTATAAACATAACCTCCCAAAATTAATAAACTAAAACTTAAGATACCAACAAATCAAATAAGAAAAATGAAATAATGACCAAGTGAAGACATATATAAATATGTACCGTATCATTTAAGCATTAAAAATTAATTATTTATGTAATAAGTGAAATACAATTTTCTAAACTCAAAAAAAAAAAAAAGCTAGCGGTTCAAAAATTCAAAACGACAGTGAATGTCTTGAAAAACATATCGATAAGTCTGAAAGGAAAGAGAAAAAGAGAGATAAACTATAAAACCAATAAGGAGAGTGTGTGAAGAGACAAGCAATAAGATGAAAATAGAAATAACCACATTCTACACGAACGCACATACGCGCAGGCAGGCTCACGAATGCACTCACAAACACGGGCTTATGCGCGTGCGCACACACACTCACAATGAAAAAAAAAAGTCAACTTTGCACCAATTAAAAGTGCTTATGTAAAGAAAAAACGCGAAATGTAAACAGTCATTTGCTGATACCCCCTGACGAGTGAACGGAGTGAATGCTGGATTGTTCGGCTACGAAACTCTGGATTCGGGATGTTGAAGGTAGTATCAATCAGCTAATTGACAAATTTTATGTTTGTATTATCTCTCTCTCTCTCTCTCTCTATATATATATATATATATATATGTGTGTGTGTGTGTGTGTGTGTGTGTCTGTGTGTGTCTGAGTGTGTGTCTGAGTGTGTGCTGGACTCTGCCGTCGTTTTCAACGTATGGATTTGCCGCATCTCAGTCCTTAGAAATATACACAGCCATGGCTCACTCTTAACGATTTATTGGTTTTTACACCTCCTCCACAAAATTATTGAGAAAATCCAAAGAAGGATCTGCAGTGAAATAGATCCAGGCTTGATATTTCGACTTCAGTCATTTTCTCGCCGACCTGACGTGGCTTCCTTCAGTCTCATCTGTAAATTTCAAGGTAATTATTCTGATGAGCTTCCCTGATCGGTTCCGGGATTGCAATGAATTTAATCTACTAGATTGGCATCTTGGTCCCAGCGTTTTACTGATGAACTAGCTAGATGCAACCGTATGTTTTATTCTGATAGTTTCTTTTCTCGTACTTCTCGGGTAGGAAACAATTTCCTGCTTTCCTGTCATCTACAATCTTTAAATGCAACATCAATCGCTATGTTTTGTCTTCCTAAACCTGTTCTTTTATTGTCCTTTCTCCTCACAACTCTTCACTAAAGTTTTCACTCCCTGCAACCTTTTGCGTCTTAGTGGCATTTTCACCTTGCTTGGGGTGAAATGATTAAAACAAATAGAAATGTTACAAATCGTGCAACAGTAACCATAAATCTATCTGAAGTTGGTTGATAAACATCCATTAGGCTCCTTGTTTGCTTGCAATAGCGGTCACGTATACATCTGACTTAGCGACCATCTTATTTAGCAACCTAGTCGTTAGAACAGAACCTGGTAGTGCGATGTGTAAACTGGACTATCTAACATCAAGAAATGCGGAGTTCTGAATTTAAAACCATGTAAGGAAAGGTTAAAAAATATTGATATACCTGAAACTTAATATGAGAGTACACTCGGTTAAGAGAAGGTCCTCGGCAGAGACCCTTATCCAATCAACCAGCAGGCCAAATATGGCTATCATGACACTCTTTTCTCCTTTACGTGTGTGAAAAGCATGATTATGTTGGTTATCTGGTTACCGCAAGGTTAACGCAGTCATATATTATGCGGGGATTACATTTTGTTTTTATTTTAAGAAAGATATTTGGCATTTAAAATAAACGGGATTTATATATATATGTGAAAAAATACTTTAAATTTGCGATTATTTTTTTATATTAGCATAAATTGAATTTACTGGTTCTTTTAAGAAAACAAAGCATAAAAACATAATTTACATTAAAAATTAATCTGGATCAACGTATTACGGCAAATATTTGTTTTTAGGCTCACATGTAACCATCAATTCATTTCTCACGTTTAATTTGCTAGGGTTATTTAAGTGTTTTAAGATAACTAATTTTTTAGCAAGGCATAAATTACATTATAAGATTTGGCTTTAGTTATAATACACCACATAATAATGGGTGTTTTATGACCATTCTTTAATTGCCAGAAATGTTTTGAGAGAGAACTGCTGTTTATGCATTTCATATTGCATAAACTCATTCGATGGTGGAAGAAACGAATATATATATATATATATATATATATATATATATATATATATATATATATTATTATTATTATCATTGTTGTTGTTTTATTGATAGCAATGGGTGTTGGAATTTTTGGGTAGTACTTGTGAGCCAGAAAAAATGAGCTGACTCATTTTATAGTTCACCAAGGGTTAACCAATCAGAAGGCTCAAAATATTCAATGCGACGTGTATAAAGTCGGCCATGTTTTTTTTTCCCTAGAATATTCACTGGCAGCCTTTGATATCGAAGACTGAAGAATTATGGAACAGCTGTTGGTGGTATTGGCGATACAGGCGGATTCAGTAGAGTGTCTGACTCGTGAGTGTTAATCTTTAACATTGTTTCATTGAACAGATTACGTACTGCGCTGTATTCTATATTCATAGACTCTGGGGAACATGGATAACAATGGGGAGGATCAACCGATTGTTTTTGTGTTTTGGAGTACTTTTTTAACCATTTAACCCCAGTCATTGAAATAAAACCACTAGGACGAAAGAGTTTACTGCGTGTTAAGACAACACTAAACGAATTAAGAAGACAGAAGATAACTATTGACATTGCATTTAAATTTTTGAAAATCAAACTTGACTGGTAAGCAAGAAACCGGAAGATAATTCCACATGCGACAAGTGCGATAGAAGAAACTGTTAGTATAGAAATTACCGGTATGTCCAATCATTAACACTTTAAAATGATGAGACCTGACCGCCAATGACGTACTGCGCTTGAATTCATAATGTGTAGGTACCATAGCCGATAATTCATCAGGGTAATTATCATGAAAGTATTTATAGAAAATGCGCAAGAAGATACATTACGTTTGTCAGAACCAGTAACATAGCAGATTCTTCTTTGGATTTTATCAAGAATCTCTAAATATAGAGCAGAAGCACCAGACCAGATGTGGCAGCAATATTCAAAGCAAGGATGAATGGTAGACTTATAAATATGTAAGATAGATTCTTCTTTGGATTTTATCAAGAATCTCTAAATATATAGCAGAAGCACCAGACGAGATGTGGCAGCAATATTCAAAGCAAGGATGAATGGTAGACTTATAAATATGTAAGATAGATTCTTCTTTGGATTTTATCAAGAATCTTTAAACATTTAGTAGGAGCACCTGACAAGATGTGGCAGCAATATTCAAAGCAAGGATGAACAGTATATTTATAAATATGTAAGATAGATTCTTCTTTGGATTTTATCAAGAATCTCTAAATATATAGCAGAAGCACCAGACCAGATTTGGCACCAATATTCAAAGCAAGGAGGAATGGTAGGCTTATAAATATGTAAGATATATTCTGGCGGGAAAAATTGCCTAGCACGACATTGTGAACTAAGTTTCTTAGTTGCTAACTTATCAATTAATTCAATATACTCTTTTCACTCCATGTCAGCTGAAGACTTTAGCCTGATAATGCGCAATTCGTCACTCTCCAGAAGTTTACCATCAGCCATGATGATTGAAGATAAAAAGGATTATCTCAGATGATTAAAAGAGAGTAGTTTAGTTTTTCAGACGTTAAAACTAAGAAGTGTTAAAATAAAGTTCACTTACCGTTTCTTGTTTGTATTTTTGTGATGAGATGTTTATGTATATTCGAATTACTGCCCTGACCTTTGTTTTTGATATTCCAACTGTCGGCTATTCAGCCCTCCGGCCTTCATTAGGTGTTTGTCCCTCGTGAATTAAACTGTTTTCTCGTGAATTTGGTTGCATGGTAATAATATGTTAAAATCTGCACTAACAAGCAACCCTGGTTACCTGTTAGTGCAGACTAGGCTGCACTAGATTAGAACTAGACGAGATATACCTACATCAAAACGTTATGGTAATGACAACAAAGATGAAGACAATAGTAATGTTAATAATTAATGTTACTTTCAGTTTTTAGCAAGTATTTAAAAATCAATATGCAGAATTATAAAAAGGAAATAGGCAAAGATCTACACCGGAGGCTCCAAACCGGGGTCAACGATAATATCTTAGTGGTCCATAGAACTATTTCACTTCGGAAAGGTTGTTAAAACTGAGAATTAATCTATGCCGTATTGAAATACTAAAAATATAAAATAAAACTAGCAGAAAATGAGATCAGGTGATGTAATTTAGCGTCTCTTTTACTCTACCGGATATTTTGATTGTAAAAATTGATTAAAAAGTGAAAAGGATGTATAAAGGAAGGATATATATATATATATCTATATATATATATATATATATGTCTCAGATACAGAAGTATTAGAGCTACCAAGCATTCAGTCGATGGTAATGAAAAATTGTCTCCGATGGGTCGGTCACATTGTGCGTATGAATGACAGTCGTCTGCCAAAACGGCTGTTCTATGGTGAAATGTGGGAAGGAAAGAGAAATGCATCAAAGCCGAAGAAGAGATTTAAAGACACAATAAAATCTTATCCGAAACAATCTGGACTATCTGTAGACCAATGGGAAAAAATGGCTTTGGATAGAAGTAAGTGACGGAAACTAATTCACGAAAGTATTGAGTCCTTTGAGAATAGCCGTATGCAGTACAGTGCCTACAAACGTCGGATTCGTAAAGGCGAACAGGGTCCAACACCGGGTCCACAAATTTACCACGTTAATTGTGACATATGCGGAAAATTGTGCCTATCTTTTGCCGGCTTCAAAAGCCATTTGCGTAAATGTGCAAAACCTACTGTGCACCCGAATAATGTCACTGTAAACAAAACTGATCGGGTATGCCATTTCTGTGGCAAAATTTGTCGCAGTTTGGCTGGCCTGAAGAGTCACCTGCGAATACATGGAATTTGAGGGGAGTAGGAGGACATGAAATAAAGGAGGTGGTCACGCTCGAAACCGAGAGAACAGCCACGATATATATATATATATATATATATATATATATATATATATATATATATATATATAAGTGAACATAGAAGTCAACACTTAGAGGCGACAATCTGTTTCATGCTAGATGCAATCATCAGGCCACGACGATTGCATCTATCATGAAACAGACTGTCGCCTCTAAGTGTTGACTTCTATGTTCACTTTTATATCTACACATGCTCTATCTCTGATATTGAGCACTATCCCATAAATATAGCACATCTTAAGGCTATATTTCTTCATATATATATATATATATATATATATATATATATATATATATATATATAAGGAAAATTATATAAAGATTCTAATATATTATATAAATTAATTTAATATATTAATAATAAATACTAATATTGATTTTAAATATTAATAAAATAAAATATTAATTTATTAATATAAAATAATTAATATAGTAATAGACTTGACATTGTGAATAGGGGGTGGGTGACTTCGACTATCATTGACATCGATGGAACCGAATATAAAAAAAAACTCACAGAACAGCATCAACCAGGATCCCATTGAATAAATCTGCACTATTCTTTTTTAATTTATTAATTACTCACATATTTTCAAATGGTTTATATTCCGAGTTATTTTACTAGTGTACATAAATGTTCCATAGAATTTAATTAAATACAAGTTTATTTTCATTAAATTACTTTTAATACAAAATAATGCATATACATTTAGTATTTCTATAATAAAATTCCTAAACTTATTTCTTAGTAAAAAATAAAATAAGCTTTTTATTTCATTGAATGGTTGAGTGGGGGAGTTCCACCAAAATAAAGTGTAATAAGTGTAAAAGTAGTCCACGGGTAAAAAAAAGTTGAGAACCACTGATCTACACGATATCAACGGCCACACCGGCGGAAAAAGGTAGCACGTGTCGAGCTGGAGTAACCGAGGCGGACAGCATCCGACAGTCCGTGCAACCAGGATTGGCAGATCTCGTCTGTTTCAGGCCCCTTTGAGCCGCGAAGAGGGCACCTCTGGCCAAGCGTGTAACCTTCTCCGCCGCGCAGATTTGTCCAACAAAATCAAATTACCGTGAATGGCCTCGTCAAAATCTCTTTGATTCACAGCCATTTCTGCTACCATCATTTGGTGAGAGAAATGGAATAGGGAGAGAGGATGACTATCCCGGTGATCGAGAGGAAGCGGGTACCGACAACAATAATTACAACGCAAATTGAAAAATGACTTGAATATGTCGTCATTTTTAACACCACGTATAAACTCACATTCATATGAATTAGTGAATTTGTTCAAGTGCTAATGAGAGGCCCCTTGACTTAAATGACTTTAAATAGCTCACTTCAGACTTCAAATGGAACATGTATATTCGTGTCATCGCATGGACAGTTGCTGGTAGCGATCTGAAAAAAATTTCTTGCTGCCATGTTCTTTCTTTATAGAAGCCATATTAGACCAAAAATGGAATATTGTTGCCATATCTGGGCTGTTGATGCCGAATCCTCACTGTCCAGACTTGACAGAATTCAAAAACATTTACGTGGCCTTGTGAGTGGTGAATTATTTTCCATGTTGCAACTCCTTACTGTACTATCGCTATCTTTATGCCAAATGACATTCCTTAAAACCACAATATCAGACGCGCCATGCGATGTTCACGGTGGCCATCATCCTGATTTCCTTCATTGGTAAAGCGGAAATTTCACTCAAAGTGTTTCTTTTCTAGAACTGTTACTTTTTAAAGAAGAACCCCGAGATTTACAGTCTCGGTCATTAAGTCCAGAATTGACCAATATCTATCCTACACGTCATCACAACATGTATATTTTATTTCTTCCTTTCCACTCTCTTATAACAATCTGAATCACTAACCCTCGACCTTAAAGGATCCTTGGGTCATTTATTTTTTGAGCTAAATAAAATAATATTTATAAATCTATTTATAGATCATTTTCGGCCAGCAACGGTGCAACCTAGTGCACCAAATTTCAAGTTGGAAAATCATGTTGCTAAGAAACGTCATGCTGTACTGCTGCTTGGCATTCTCGCCAGGTAGCTTCAATGCAAACATTTCAGAGTGTTTGGCTGTCAATTTGATGACAGAGGAGAGGATTCGGAAAGAGTTGGATGATTCTAATGCTGATTACGAAGGAACGGCAGCTCGAAACACAGACTGATTATTCTGATAAGAAAAGATCTCCCGAATTTGTTGGTGAGGGCCTCAGACTCAACATGGAGGCCTATATAAAGTGCCTTGAGTAGGTAGAGGTTCAATGATATATATATATATATATATATATATATATATATATATATATATATATATATATATATATATATGTATGTATGGGTTGTCCCATAATAAAGGAACATAACAAGTATCTTGTATTTTAAAAATGACCAAGAATACCTAATATATTTATTACATAAATGATATACAAGTGTTCAATATATCTAAGTTTTTATTTGATAAAGGTATCTTGTGTCTCTTTAGCTGTCCTTGGGCCCTCATAATGTCAGTTTTTGAAATGAGTTAGCGAGTTTCTCCATATTCTCTTCGTGGTAGCAAGCGATGTAATATTCAAGTCTTAAATAATATGTTAAACTCTTATATATCAGTTACATATATTTGGTAGTGTCATTTTTATAATCTAAGATACTTGCATTTAAAATGTGTTCTATCATTATGCGACATCATATACATATGCATATATATATATATATATATATATATATATATATATATATATATATATATATACACATTATATATATATATATATATTCCACACATATACAAAAATACACTCTCACACATATATATATATATATATATATATATATATATATATGACTCCCATATATATATATATATATATATATATATATATATATATATATATATATATATATATATATATATATATATATATATATTCCACACATATACTAAAATACACTCTCATATATTCAAAAAGAAATCGGAAAATATAACTCCGGGTATAAAAAACAAAATATTAGTGAGACTGTTTGTGTGAGTCATATATATATATATATATATATATATATATATATGAGAGTGTATTTTAGTATATGTATGGAATATATATGTATGTATGGAATATATATATGTATATATATATATATATATATATATATATATATATATATATATATATATATAGTCATATATATGTTTATATATGACTCACACATATATTCTCACTAATATTTTGTTTTTTATACCAGGAGTTATACTTTCCGATTTCTTTTTGAATTTGTAGGTTTGATGATTTGGATCGTAATTACGATTCCAATGTAATAAATTATTACCATGGAATATTAGTGTTTGAGCCTTATATATTATATTCTTACTCTGTCCGGGACATTGAGTTCTACCTGGATTCTATCCTCTTGGGAATTTATGTACTTATATATATATATATATATATATATATATATATATATATATATATTGACCACTAATACGTATATACAAGTGTGTATCAGCAAATCTTCAGCCTGATATTATAATTTTAACCTGAAATGCTCACTGTAAAATAGTCGATGTGTATCATTAGTCGAGAAGCATTGATTTAAATGCATTAATAAGTGCATTGATACAAGAGGTGATCGTGTTGAAAAGTAATTATTCGGTGTGTCAAAGAAATACTTATTTTCTTCATTATGTTACGATCTTATGATTTACTTATGAAATATATAAGTCTAATAAAATTCTTACAAACGCACGTGCATTGATTTGCACATGGATGCTACACAACTTTGGGTACGAACCCTGGTTTCCCGCGCGTCCTAATCATTTGTTTCTTTCTTTTATGTGTGTCGGCCATTGTTGTTACTGTTTCCAAGTATTTATTTACTTTGTCAAGCAGAACATTCAAATATCACAGGTGTATGTACTTAGCGAAATAAAGATGGACGACCAGCAACAAAAGCGAGCGAAGATAATACGTACTTACCTAGCGACAACTAGCAGCTTTGCAAAAAAAAAAGAAAAAAAAAAGAAGCGCCCTGACACCATCACAGTCACGGGTGCGACAACACACTTGCACACCTAGGGACGGATGGACACACCGTAATTGATTACCACCATCCCAACCCTGCTCACCTCATCTAAACAATCAGAAGGCTTTCGCCAAACATGGACAAATTGAAGGCTCTCAAAATATCGAGTATTTTTTTTTTTTTTATTCATTTTTTTTAAAGAAAAACTATTCTACTATAAAATAATCGGAGGGTTCGTCAAATGCAATTCCAGTAAGAAATAGATGTAAGGAAAAGAGGTAAACAATATGAGGTATCGCTTAATTCGGCTCTATTTAGTGCGAGAGGGGGGTTTCAGTTTTGCATTTGAGGACGGCACAGTAATTAATTAATGATGAGGATGTTGGATGTTTATGTCTGCTATTTCAACATGAAAGAAATTCTAAAAATCACATACGCCTGCGCGCGCTCATATATATTATTTATATATTCTTTTTTTTTTTCGTATATAAGAGTGCTCTATTTTAATTCATTTTCAAATCCTCCATTAATCATGTATAACATCCATGATTTTCAACACCCCTCTATTAATCATTATTAATTTCCTTCCTTTTCAACAGTCCGCTATTAATCATGTATAACATCCATGATTTTCAACACCCCTCTATTAATCATTATTAATTTCCTTCCTTTTCAACAGTCCGCTATTAATCATGCTTAACATCCAGGATTTTCAGCACCCTCAATTTATCATTATTAATTACCTTCCTTTTACGTTCTCTTTATAAATCATTATTAATTTCCTTCTCCCTTATTGCTTTACCATTAACCATTATTAATTTCCTTCATTTTCGACAGTCCGCCATTAATCATGCTTAACTTCCATGATTTTCAGCCCCACTCCATTAAACATTATTAATTTACTTGCTTTTCAACTGTCCGCCATTAATCATGCCTAAAATCCATGATTTTCAGCATTAATCATTATTAATTTCCTTCCTTTTCAACCAACCTGTTATTCATTATTAATGTCCTTTATTTTTTAAATATCCTTCTTTTTCCCCACACCCTTCATTAATATTTCTTCAATTTTCTTCCTTCTCTATTAATCATTTTCATTTTTCTTACTTTACAAAGATCCTTTATTATTTTTTTATTCGGTCGAACTAGTTCGGACATTCATGAGTCTATTGCGCTAACCATCCCGATCCTGCATCGAGGTCGAAAGTTCATTAGCGTGGCACCATGTATCATAACATAGTCGGTCAATGTAGGTGGTTGCTGGGCGCCCAACCCAGTGTCCCGCAAAACATATTCTGCCGCCACGTAAGATTGAATAAATAGAAGGGATGATTCCGCATAGCTGTGATTTACTTGGATGTTGTCTCCAAGATATGTTAAGTATAGCTCTCAACGTCAGTGTGTAGATTCCATCAAGCTTAGATCAATGCTTTCCGTTAATCTCCAAGAAGTGGTACCATAGTTTAAAACCGACTCTATATTTATCCGCAAGAATCCCAGCTTGAGGTTGTCTGGTAAATCAGATTTCCAATTTACATCCATTTTATTCCAGGCAGCCCAGGTTTTAGCTATACGAAGATTCACATCATTTTCAGGTTAATTTATTTCGAGTCCTAGGTATGTAAAAGATTCTGCATATTTTATAGATTCACTTGAGACAGTTTGCGCTGCTTGAAGTTTATGAATTCAGTTTTAAAAGCATTGACAGTGTCTCACATCGTTAGCAGCATTTTCTCGATAATGTAGAAGAGCTAAAGTATTAGTAATGGTTTTTCCAGTGATAGGTACCCTATCTATATTGTCAATATCTGCCAATTTTTTTGCGAGGATATCGAGCTATGATGATAAAGTAAAACCTAGATAATGAAGTTTATTAAGTGAAGTTCCCAATAGGTAGTCGAGGGTAATGAGAAAGAGAAAAGGTGCAAGGGTGTCACCCGGAATGACTCCTGCTTTAATGTAGCTAGTGTTTTGGTCTGGAGAGTCGTTAAGAAAAGATCCTTCGTCAAACTATGTTAATTTCTTTCCTTTTGAAAAACACCTCAAACACTTTTAATTTCTTTCCTTCTGAATAACCCTCCGTGAAATATTATTAATCTACTTCCTTGTCACCGCTACTTCGTTAATCAACCTTTATTTCGTTCTTTTTCAAAGCCGTGTAGTAATTACTTTTAATTTCCTTTTTCTTCTCGTCCTGGGTAAACCGATAAACTACATCCAACAGCAAGGCCTCTGATCAGGAGGCTTTGATTAGCGTAGAACCACCTTCTAATTGCTGGTGTTCCCAGGTCCACCCTGACCTGCGGTGGTAGCACCTGTTAGGGCCCTAGCTATAGGTAAATAGTGAATCTCCAAATTGAGATTAAAACACTATGAAAGTGTAAAAATAAGTTTTAATACCAGGAATAAATTTTTGAAGAAAAAATTATTACCAGCAATACATTCATGAAAAAAATAAATTAACAGCAATAAAAATCTTATCGGCAGTAAATAACCCAAACCAAACCAAACCAAACCAAACCATTCTTTTTAATCAGACTTAACTTTTGAGCGTACCTCCATTAACTGTATTTCATTTTTGTTCCTTTGCAAGGATCATCCAATGATCATTCTTAATGTCATTCCATTCCAACGACCAGCATTTACGCAATCTCAATCTTGTTTCGATAATCAATCTTAAATCCTTTCCATTTCAACGTTAATCCTGTAATCTATTATTGATCTCTTTCCCTTTGAATGACCATAGAGTATTTATTATTAAACTCCTTCATTTACAGTGTTCTTTCTTTAATTATACTTAAGTCCTTTGCTTTTCAATGCCACTTTATTAATAAACGTTCTCCTTTTTTCGCCCTGCCATCAATCATTTTTATTTGTCTCTCCATTAATCTAATTAATAATCTACTCCCATTTCAACGGTTTTACTTTACTCATTTCAACCCAAGCAAGACAATAAAGCTACTAAGACGCAAGGGTTGCTGAGTGTAAGAGTATATGAGAAAAAAAACTCATTGAGGAGAGGGAACAATAAAGAACAAGAAGATAACGATGGACATTGCATTTAAATTTTTGACGATCAAAGCTGACTAGAAAGCAATGTCAGAAGACAGTTCCACAGGTGAGAAATGTGAAATAAGAACTTAGCAGAGAACTTACGGTCATATCTAGCCATTTCTACTGTAAAATGATGGGACCTTGCCGCCAATCTAGTACTGCACTTAAATTCATGAAGTCTAGGTACCACAGAGAAAAGTTCATCAGAACAATTATCATGAAATTATATCTATAGAAAAGGCACAAGGGAGCTACATTACGGTGGTGTGAAAGCGACTGAAGCTGATATGCCAGTTCAGGATCAATAACATTGCAGATTCTTCTTATTAAATATCTCTAGATACATAGCAGAAGCACCAGACAAGATGTGGCAGCAATATTCGAAGCATGTACAAATGGTAAACTTATAAATATAGATTCTTGAAAGATTATAATTAAATTTCCTTCTATTTGAAAGCCTCTCAAATTATTATTCATTTTTCATCGACCCTCCATTAACCATTTTTTGATACCTTTCTCTTGAATGACACAAATTTAATCATTTTTAATCTGCTCCCTTTTCAACGAACCCCCACTCCATTTAATCATTTTTAATTTCCTTTCTTGTCAATGGCACTTCATTTTCCATTCCTAATTCCATCCCTTTTCAAAGATCTTCCATCATTCCTTTTATTCTTCCTTCCATTTCGGTGCTTCTTCCTAATAAATTTCCTTCCTTTTCAGTTCCTCGCAATGAATCATTCTTTCTGTCCACTTTTTCAACGTTCCTCCATCAATCATTCTTAATTCCTTTCCTTTAAAACAACCCTTTAATAATCATTCATAACTTCATTCCACTTCCCGCCTCCATTGATCATTCTTAATCTCACCCATTTTCAACGGTCCTCCATGAATCACAATGATATCCGGTTGGTTGAAGACATTTTGAAACTTTTACTCAAGGTTGCTTTATTCAGATAATGTGGATTATACGACTATTTAGCATAATTTGCTTACCTTTCGCATTTTTACGAATTACCATCAAAGTTACCATTTAAATTACAATTTACCATCGGACCTTTTTGACTTCTGTCGCAACAGAGATTTCAGTAACCAGTTAATAATTGGTGGATAGGAATAACCATGTATTCTCGAATCTCAGTGATATTGGATGCAAGCTAATGAATTCCTGATTATATCCCCCAAAACACACACACACACACACACACACACACACACACATATATATATATATTAAGTTGGCGCGAAAATAATGACGTAATAATGTCGTTTTTTGACGTTAAAAAATACGTCAAAAAACGACATTATTACGTCATTATTTTCGCACCAACCTAATATATATATATATATATATATATATATCCTAAAAAAGTGCCGCTATCTCATTTGGCATCCCACAGAAAACAGACGGAGATGGAAGGACAGCGTCGTCGTCAGCAATGAGGACAGCCTATGAGAGAGAGAGAGAGAGAGTGAGAGAGACTTATTCCCGATATGATCCTTTCATACTCACGAATGACCTTTTTTGTGTGGTTATCGAAAGATGAGTGGAAAACGCTGTGCTGGTTCCTATTGTATATATTTCCGAGTACTTTCGACATAGCATAATGTCATCATCAGGGTATTGTTAATTATAGGATAAGTATTCTAGTGTTCTTGGTTGTGGAAGTTAACATTTTTTGTGTCATGCTGCGGCTAACGAGCACCGATTCAAGGGAGGTAACTAGGTATTGTTATGGCAAATTTTAGAGGAAAGAACAATTAGTACGAACACTAACATTTAGCGACTATCAATATTTTTATATAAATAGCTTCAAGGTTTGTTAGTTTGCGTTTACTCTTTCCTTGCAAAGTATGGACGGGTTTTCAAAAAGGATGTTCCAGAATAAGTAGATATGTCTAAATTATTTAACTAAACCTACCTTTATATATATATATATATATATATATATATATATATATATATATATAAATCCTAATGAGTCAGGTACTACCTACCTAGGTTTCACCACATGGGATCATCAGTTCCTCATGTGGTGAAACCTAAGTAAGTAGTACCTGGCTCATTAGGATTTATTTTACTTTTGGTGTACTTAGTGTATTTAACACTATTCGTTTTAACATATTACTCGGTCAGTTTTTTTTGTTTTTTTTTTTACCAGAAATTTAATGTACTGGACGATTTTTTCGCCCTGTTTGGAGGTTTTTGGTTCTTTCACTCGGATGCCAATTTTTTTTTTTGAAAATTGTCCTATCCAGGTTTTTTTACCCACCAAGTTTAAATAGATTTAAATTAATATATATATATATATATATATATATATATATATATATAAGATTATCGCACAAACTTTCATAACTGAATCAATAAGCATTCAGATCCTCATACGTCGAAACCGACGGGAGAGTCCATTACATATATATATATATATATATATATATATATATATATATATATATATATATATATATATATATATATATATATATCACATTAAACGTTATATTTATTGGATATTTGTATGTGAGTAGAGGGTCTGTTTATTAACTAAACGCTATATTTATTAATTTTCGTCTCCCGGCAAATATTAGGTTGGTGCAAAAATAATGACGTAATAATGTCGTTTTTTTTTTTACGTTAACAAATACGTCAAAAAACGACATTATTACGTCATTATTTTTGCACCAACCTAATATGTTCGCGAAATCTTATTAAAGCAAAATATGCACTCTCCGGCAGGATTTAAATCTGCGTCTCCCTGGGGTGACATAAGCGATCATGGCTCTCTACAACTTCCTATAGCGTGTAGTTTCTAGTTTTTGTTACTATGCTAAAGCCTCCTCTGACCGTTCCGCTTCCATTCACATAAGCTCGTCAGATAACTGACTCATTGGCATAAATGTAACGTCAGTCGTTATATTCCCTCTTCTTGATTCCTATTCATTTATTGTTATCTCTCCATAATAAAGCTCTTCTTTTTTTATATATTCTTTCACATACAGTACATCCCCCACTGTGTTTTAGAGGCTTTGTTGCCTTGCTTGGGATGAAATGATTAAAAAAAAGTTGTATAAATAGTTTCGATGAATAGTTATCTAATCGAAATATGTATACTACTTATTGTGCCATAGATATTTATTTGAAGTCGGAATTACGGAACATTTGGACAGTTTCTACACACTCTGCGTCCAGAAAAGAAAACACTTGTTCGAACACGAGAAAAATAAAAAGCTTAATCACATTCTCTTTCTTGCTGTCTTTAATGAACCCCACCCACAAACACACACGCACACATACATATATACGCATACACACGCACGCACACACAGATATATATATATATATATATATATATATATATATATATATATATATAATTATAATAATATTTTTTGTTTAAAAATATGATTCCTTCGCTACATAAGAGTTCTCATGTTTCAAAAACGTGAGCCGAAATCATCCAAATAATTAATAAAATTAAGTTGGATTGAGGTGTTTAGTCACGTTTCATCTTCAAGCGATTATTAATTATTTGGATGATTTCGGCTCACGTTTTTGAAACATGAGAACTCTTATGTAGCGAAGGAATCATATTTTTAAACAAAAAATATTATTATAATATAAGCTCTACTTCTGTATGGAGCACTGTTTTTTAAAAATAAAAACAAAAATACTAAGGAACCCCGGATTATGCACCCAACGTGTTCTTTTCTATTTTCTGCATACCTGCACAAGGATACCTATATATATATATATATATATATATATATATATATATATATATCGAGAGAGAGAAATAGAGTGGGTCATTCATTGGATGTAACTATTTGTTGTATTTATTTTCTTTAGCATTTATCTAATTCTCGATTTTACGTCTTTCTTACATTCTTTTCATTTGCTTTCAGGCTTTTGGGGGGGGAATCTTCATTCCCCCGCCCCACTTCACTTCCGACCGTCTTTCTTTCCTTTTTATTCGGATTATTTTAATGAGATGCCAGTCGCTTGAAACACAATGGTGTCAGCGCTGCTCCGATGGTTAGAAAACTGGAAGGTTTAGCTTATTTGGTCGCTGAGGAATACACTTGAAAATTCATCGACCCGACAAAAATATTTTCTAGTGACTACATTAGCAAAAAAACAAAAATTAAAAATAGATTTTTTTTTTTTTTGTTATATGATTGAAGCTGAACAACCTGTAATCCGTTCTCTTTCGGAGACGCCGGATTTCTGGTCAGGACAATTTCGTCTTTATTCGAATTGTAACTTCAGTGTTCAGAACTTCAAAATGAAGTCTACGAGGCCGTCTTACTTACATATACATATATTTCTACCCTTGATATATGTAGATGTTACGAGTCAGTAGCTCTCTCTCTCTCTCTCTATATATATATATATATATATATATATATATATAAAGAGAGAGACAGAGAGCTAATATATATATATATATATATATATATATATATATATATATACATACATACGTATTAAAGGCCAATAAGTATCTTGATTACTGCAACACGCAAATACAATGGTTAGACATGAGAAAACATAAGGAAAAATGAATTCTTTTATATAATATGTGGCAAAGCCATTCTTCGCCTGATGAAAGTCACAAGACCCGAAGCACATGTAACAAAAAATATGGAAAATAAGGAGTAATATATATTTTAAAAAGTCCACATTATAAGCAAAAACGTTTGCGATTTCTCTTTTCTTTTTACAATATGCAATTTTCTCTCGTTGGAACCACTACAATCTCACCCTTTATATATATATATATATATATATATATGTGTGGAGAGAGAGAGAGTGAGAGAGAAAGTGATAAAGAGTGAGTGAGTCGTCTGTTTATCTAGAGGGATTTATATATGTTTATATATCTATCTAGAGAGAAAGAGTGACTTCTAACACACACACACACTCTCTCTCTCTCTCACTCTCTCTCTCTCTCTCTCTGTATATATATATATATATATATATATATTGTTGCGGATTCCGAAATGAAAGATCGGACTACAATAAATGACAAACGCAAGTATTTAAGATAAGAAATTAAATGTATTTACACAAAATACAAAAGGTAATGCTGTTAGTAAATCCAGGAACGCCGGTTAGTATTAATCAAAGATCGCTATATACAGTCTCGAAGTAAACTTCCTTAGAGTCGGTCGTGCTTGTAACTGTCACTTCTACCTCCAACTCAATCACAATGTCTATGGACTTTCCACTTCGTTCCTCTTCTCTATATTCTGTCTCACTGAGGGTATTTAACGCCAGCAGGTTGTGTCCACTTATATCAAAAAGGGGTGGACCCCATAATGTGTATATATATATATATATATATATATATATATATATATATATATATATATATATACATAAATATATATATATATATATATACATAAATATATATATATATATATATACATAAATATATATATATATATATACATAAATATATATATATATATATACATAAATATATATATATATATACATACATAAATATATATATATATATATATACATAAATATATATATATATATATATACATAAATATATATATATATATATACATAAATATATATATATATATATACATAAATATATATATATATATATATATATATATATATATATATATATATTATCCCGCACAGGTAGAACGACGCAGATAAAATTAAAATCCCGTCTATTTCAAATGAAATATATATATTTTTTAATAAAAAAAACAGTAATCTGCGTATAATATATGGACTGCGCCAGCATGTCGTTAACCTGATATTTTTATTAAAATTTAAATTATGTAACGGTCATCCCCTACCCAGCACCTGAAGACTGTGTTGTACATGAAACTACTAGTCACTACGGTGATGGATAATATGTATATTTAACAATATATATATATAAACAAAGATGTTTTGTATCACACAATTTAAACATGGCTTTGAAAATGACGGATCGCATCCTTTTAAAGGGAGCTTTTTCGTCCAAAACTTCATCAGAAAGATTCGTTGGAATGACAGTAGTAATCAAAAGGCAAAACTGAAGAGATAGCCACAAGGGGTAATTAAGGATCCACGACTAAAATAAATTCATTACTAACAAGAAAAAAACTGTGTAAATCAGCTTTTTCAGTTTTGTGGGTGTCTGTGAGAGAGAGAGAGAGAGTGAGAGAGAGTGTGTGGGTTTGTGTGTGTGTGTTTATATCTAGAGAGTTGAATTCACTTGAAACACAGAAATAAGACGAGCCATAACTTCGACTTAATAAATGCCCTCCAGACAAGAAAAGAACCCAGTTTATTACGTAGAAAATACTTGCAAGGAATTCTGATAAATATCTTCTCATTATTAAATACACGCCAAACACCAACTTTGATAAAATCTATACTAAAAGAATCTAAGATTAATCGACCTACAACCATAACCGGTGTAACCTAATTTTATTCACTCAAACATAAAACTTCCCCTAATCAACAACACGAACATTATCAGACAGAAATTTAAAAAATCCCCATTAGACACACACCGACGCACACGTACACACATTATCAACAGATTTCAGCACAGTATTAGGATATAAATAAACACATGAATTATACACACCACCGCTATACAACAAACCGTGAAGCCTACTTAATGAAAAACAGGCAACGCAAAAATAAAAATAGGAGAATTTTCAGTTTTCTGCAATATTTCATTTTCTGATGAAGGTTTAATAAAACCGAAATATGGTAAATTCATAAACATTTCTTATTTTCCCCTTATCCTATTATTCTCGTGGATTCTGATTTATATTTGGTACCTATTCATATCTATCTATCTATATTAGCTAGCTAATATTCTATCACTGTAATAATCTATTTAATATTCTATCTGTCTAATATTATATCTAACATTATATCTATCTAATATTCTATCTATCTATCTATCTGTCCAATACTGTTTCTATCTATCTATTTATCTATCTAAAATATATTTAGGCAGAAATTAATTTAAAGAAGTTTCAAACGTCAAATTCAGTTCATATTTGTATCTTTCTAATTTATCCCAATCAAAATATGGAGTTCATGAAAAATATAATAAAAGATTATACAGAAATATATTGTCAGTTGCATTTAATATATATATATATATAGATAGATAGATACTACTAGCAGCATGGCCAAACGTTGCCCGTGCTTGATTCAAAAATCGTACGACTCATACAGCAATCGCTATCACTTGACTTAAAATATTTTTGCCCTTTCTTGCCTTTAAAGGAGTGCCCTTTTCCGTGCTGATGTTGCTACATGCCTTACTTCTTACGAATTTTTTCTAAGCTCTATACTAAACATTAAATCTGTTACGAAAAAAGAACTAAACAAAATGAACACAAAACGATCAGCTTTAAAAAAGGACTCATGACTGGAAAAACCGAATGAAAAAAGTATGTTTACAACAAATACTTTTTCACACCTAACTCACTTCTGCCGAATCCGAATCAACTTTAAGTTTAAGCAAGCGAATGAGCCAATTGGAATAAAGTGCCATGCAGGTTTAAATTTTTCCCACTTGTGACGACTGCAGCTATCGAATTTTTTTTTTTTTTTTTTTGCATGCTAGCATGCTAGTTAACATTCGTGTCAGTCACGCTGGCCAATAGAATCTTCCTGCCTGTTCGTGGCAGCCAGCTGTTGGCTCTCACTCTGGCCAGTAGAAAATGGTCTCAAACTACATGAAAACTGCCATAGAAGGAAGAAAAACATCAATTATTTCCACTATCGATGGGAGTTGGGAAACGCAATGTCGGTCTTGGCCTTCCCGCTAACTTGGAGTATGTGCATGTAAATTTTGGTGCAAATCCGTCGAAAATTGCGGCCGTGCATTCGTTGCGCACGCACACAAATCCAGCCTTTTATAGATAGAGATATATAGATTAATTATTTCAATTTTTATTATAGTGGATATTCGTATTTCAAATAGATAATTCATTTATTAAACATTGTATGTTACGTCTATCGGCCTAAGCATTCATGACAGTTATCGAACCTACGTCCTCCCTTGTAGTCGGGGGACTACCATGTGATCAATTGTGTTTTACAGCTCAGCCACGGAAGAACGACACAGCAAGTAAAGCTCTATTATCCTTTTATACGGAAGCATATCCTCTTAACTCAGATTATTTTCTCGAAAGCTTCATATCTGCTCAGTTTCGAATCCGTAAAAAAAGTAGCAATCAAAGTTATATCTAAAGAATGCATGGTTGTATTTTAATCCGACAGTTGACTGAATGTCATTTAATAATTTTGTATTTTGGCAAGTAACAAGAAAAAATAAATAAAAATTAAAAAAAACAATTTATCTTCTCGGTCGTTTTTAACGAAAATTGTATAAAATAGCGATACACAATGATTTTATTATATGACCCGGAACCAACAAGGAAAGTAACCAGAAAAATTAAAAGAAAAACTTAACCAAAATGTCAGTCGTTTTTAACGAAAAACCTGTGATGGTGTGGATATCTACGTTTTATTTTTTATTAATATTATTTTGTTTTATGATTTTTTTTCTGTGGTGCTTACTATCACTTACGTTGAAGTTGTTGGAAGCTCGCTTGATCACAAGACTCGGGTTACGATTAGGGCCATCCTTTCATAGGAATTATCGTTGTCAAGAGTATATATATATATATATATATATATATATATATATATATATATATATATATATATATCCACACGTTTGACAAAGTTAAATCATTTGAAAGGATAGTCCAAGTCGTTACCCGAATTTCACGCTAACGAGATGTTAAAACAACAATTTTATTTTCAAAAAAAAAAAAAATAACTATTAAATATAAATAAATATTATATATATATTAATATTTAATTAATATTTATTTATATTTTCTTTTAAAATATTTTTTTCTGAATACACTGTAAACCACATAAATATGTTTTCCAAAGTGTCATTTCTTTTCCTTGTATTTATCAAACGAAAATCCTCGAAAGCAAGCAGAAGAAAAAGCTTCCGTTTGATACAGTCTCCATATTTAGCCGAAACAAACGTTAAAATTGAAATCCTGCATGTTAAACTGAATGTCTAGAAAATCGTGTCACCGAGCGGCAATATTTCAGATACATTCTGGCAGTAAAATCTAGCTGTATGCCCAGATATTGGAGCTGAAACTCAGTTTACAGGCTCATGCCAACTATATATATATATATATATATATATATATATATATTATATATATATATATATATATATAATATATATATATATATATATATATATATATATGTGTACAAATACAAATATAGGTAACTATACTCGTTTCGAAAAACCCTCGAATTTTTGATTTGCCAATAATCAAATCAATCTCGAGGGAAAAAAAGGTTTTAAAAAAAGAAAGAGCTAGAAACATGAAAGTCTGTCGAAAAAAATCGCACAGATACAGGTTTGAAGCCCAAAGAAAAAAAACCGACACGAGTAAACAACTAACTAACAAAAGAGCTCAATACAACCGTAGAGCAGACCTAGATAAACCTAGTGAGCTCGACAAACCTACCCAGGTTTCACCTAAGCGGACCGTCAGGGTCCCTGACGAACCGCTTAGGTGAAACCTGGGTAGGTTTGTCTGGCTCACTAGGTGTTTATCTTTCTATCTATCTATCTATATATATATATATATATATATATATATATATATATATATATATATATACCCAATTAATTCATCGAGTCCAGAAGAAACCTCAACAGAATGCAGAAAGCACTTGATAGACGTTTTCGCCCTATGTGGGACTCATCAGCAGTGCGCATCTACTACTGAGAATCGAACCCGGACAGTTACGATACGCCGTAAATATAGATGCGCACTTCTGATGAGTCCCAAATAGGACGAAACGGCTGTACAGTTCTTTCTGCATTCTGTTGAGTATTTAGACTCGATGAATTAATTGGATCTGTATTCAAATCCCCCAATAATTCAGTGTTCATATATATATATATATATATATATATATATATATATATATATATATATATATAATTTAACCAGAATTAAGTGCGCGTCGTTATGCTGAGATTGAGTGGTTATATGTGAGATATTCATAGTACACACCGGCTGAAGAGAAGATGTGATTCTTTAGTCTGTCATGACTGAAATAGCAAACTTCCCCCAAGTGTCACTTACCTATCTCTATACTGCAAACTCTTTCTCGTTAGCCGTTATAAATGATAACACGCTAGACCAGTGGTTCTCCTCTGCGATTATCACTAGTGTGTCGCACGAACCTCTTCAGTGTGCCGCCAAATATTCTCACAGCATAAATGTTTGTGTGGAAGCATTAGTATTTGTATAAGCAGATAACTCGTAATAATGCCACTGCTTGTGTGTGTGTGTGTGTGTGTGTATATATATATATATATATATATATATATATATATATAGAGAGAGAGAGAGAGAGAGAGAGAGAAAGAGAGAGAGAGCAAGAGAGAATAAAAGAGACAAGAGTAGTATTACAATATTAGTATTTGAATAAATGAATAAGTATTAAACTTTTTTTTTCAAATAATTCTTTTTCACTATTCTTTGATTATGTTATTTTAATATTCATTTTTTAAAAGTATTTTTCGTTTTTTTTCATTTAACTTATTAAATCTTTTTCTTTATTTAAATAAATTAATATTAAACTTTTTTCATATAATTTTATTCAAAATTCTGTTTAAGTCAAAATTGTGATTTGGAAAAATAGAGCAAAGTCGGGTAATTTTTAATGTGTTCTACTTGCATTAAAGAAATAATCTCTATTATGGGTACACATCTAAAAGCGCTCGACGAAAACATCGACTATTATTTTCTCTCAGTGAGCACAGAAAAATATGATTGGATTCGAAATTCTTTCATAAATGTTTCTTTTAATATTGGACTTCAGTGGTGAATAAGGTATATAAAGAACACTACTCTTTTAAGAAAATACTTTCGATGAATATAAATTTTAATTAGAATAATTTATAAAATTTTAAATCTTTTAAATTTCTGCATTATTAAATGCCGGTCAGGTGATATTGCTATTAGATACAACTATATTTACTAATAATAAATGGAAAAGTTTAGTACAATTCATCGAACACCAATATTTTTAAAAAGTTATTATTTTGTGTGTATATAAACGTCACCATTTTTTTTTTAAATACGGACATCCATACAAGACAGAAAATAAAAGAGATAAGTATAATAAATTTAAAGCCAAAATACCTGAAATTCAATAAAACATTACGAAGAAAATTTTCTTAAATTTTTAAGATTGTTAGGTAGTCGAAGATTATAAAAAAAGTTGCTCAGGTTGTATTCCTCAAGTATATTTTACAGATATATTCAGCGTAGAAAACATTAGATAAACTTCCGTCTATCAATCAAGTTGTCAAGCATTCAACACTTAAAATAAACAGCTATGTCCGTGTCATAAAATGTATTTCTGCGACATTTATATTTAAAGTAATTAATATTTGTTTCAAAACAGACTAATTTACTTTTAAATAAGCGAATATTCCTCAAATAAATTTTCAGAAAATTATATTTTATTTTTAATTTTTTTTTTTTCAATAAAAAGAATTACATTGTGATGTCGCTAAAAAATGGCGCTAAAATCAACAATGCTACTGTTTTAAAAAATAAAACTCTTTCCAGACAATTTAAATTAGTTTTGAAATAGAGAAAACTATTTTGATTATTGGAAATATTAAGTTCAAAAGCTTGAAATGAAAGATAAAATGAAAGTTTCAAGAAAGATTTTCATTTTTTAACATTCATTTTAAACCTTAGGTATCACGAATATTTGAAGGTACCTGTATATATATATATATATATATATACAGACACACACACACATATATATATGTGTGTGTGTATATATATATATATATATATATATATGTATACATCCTGACACATACACACATACACACACACACATATATATATATATATATGTGTGTGTGTGTGTATATATATATATATATATATATATATATATATATATATAAGGGCCGAATACAGAGACCTGGTGCACTACGTGCCACAAGGTCACTAAACGACCCTCTGCAGGTTTTGAATTCAGAGTTGTCCTTCTCCTAGACTTCCATTTACCCATAGCTGGAAGGGGGAGAAGAGAATTCATACCTTTCCCAAGGGTATTAGCACGTACGTGAATGTAATGGATTCGACTGGAATCTATCCAAGCCGCTATCCATTACTCCCCCGTGCCTCATATATATATATATATATATATATATATATATATATATATGCAGTAATTGTCCATCCTGCCAAATGTTTAATATCTAAAAGGCATTAAACTAAGTCTCTTTTTCCAGGTTTTCAGATAAGATATTTAACCATCTTGACACCATTTTTTGTAAGAATCACTGAAAAATCATTTGAGATATTCAGCTTGAAACAGAACAGGATAAAATCGTTTCGTTTCAGCTCCACTATGTCTTCCCAACTGGGTAATGGTGGGAGGTAAAAGATCATCCAGACCTTCAGTAATAGCACTACTATTCATACTCTGGCGTCCATTCAAGAACCACCAAGAAAACTATGAATAAGATTTAAAAAGAGGGAACAGTAGAGAGGAAAATGGATCTGGTAGCAACAGCAAGAGGGATCATCATTTCAACTTAAAGCGAAATAGATTCTTTTTGTTCAAAGTAGAGTCCAATAGTGTTATAAAAACCTCGGAGAATTCCAGTTTAGATATCTTTAATCATTTCTAATATACAACGGTTCAAAATTAATCCAACAATTGGACAATTTAGCTGTTATACGATTTTAACATTTTTGTTTTTTACACGCGGTATATATATATATATATTAAGAAATGGACAAAGTCCGACAATTTATTTATTAAAGAGATTTTTATGTTTAACGTTCTTTTTATAGATACAAGTATTTAAGTAAATGCTTTGTTTATAATAAACAATATTAAATAACATTTACCGGCCTGAATGTCCGAGAAATTTTCATAGAAAATTTTCGTCCTCTGACAGGATTCGAACCTGCATCCTATACGGAACCGTCATTACCGCTGACGTGCCTTAACCGACTCGGCCACAAAGGAGCGTTCGATAGGCTAGGTCGAATTTACTGCTTATAAACTTCAATCTTCCATGAATCTCGTACATTCATGGAAGATTGAAGTTTATAAGCAGTAAATTCGACCTATGAAAATTTCTCGGACATTCAGGCCGGTAAATGTTATTTAATACTGTTTATTATAAACAGAGCATTTACTTAAATACTTGTATGTATAAAAAGAACGTTAAACATAAAAATGCCTTTAATATATATATATATATATATATATATATATATATATATATATATATATATATACATACATATATATATATATATATATATATATATATATATATATATATATATATATATATATATATATGAGTGTTTGTGTGCGTTTGTGTGTGTGTGTGTGTGTGTGTAGTGGTGACTTGACTTACGAGTTTAGTTCCTTCCATGTCGTAGCTCGTAACTCAAATTACTCGTATATTAAATCAATTTTCCCCATTGAAATACCATTAATCCATTCTGGACTCAAAAACACCGTAATTTTTTTTACATGTTTTTAAATTAGAAAAATGTACTTACAAATAATGAATATTGTATAAAAACACAATACAATCGAATGTACTGCAATAAACTGGTTTTATGAAGTATAATGTACAGCATTTACCTTGAAGATCAGAAGACTTGTATATACTCTGAAGGGTGGAGGAGAAAGGCTGAACTGAATAATTGAATCTTATTCCCTGAGTTTTGCCTTTTTCGACATGCTTTCCTCAATTTCAAAATCTTTCGATAAAAAACGGTCCAATGATGCCTGTTTCATCGTCCCTTTCAGAATGTTTTTGAAATGAGTTGGGCAAGTTTAATTAAACAGCGCTGTCACAGTTGTAACTTTTTCTGAGTATTTCTTTCTGAATAAAGTCTAAAAGTTTCTCCCCCCTTCACAATTCCTTTATTGTACTTGTAGAGATAATCCCCTTCGCATCCTCTGCCTGCACCTATTTCCTGCAAAACCTACATGTGCTGCTGCATCTGTAGCTTCCTTAGTTCCTCCATTGTCTGTTCCTTGGAGTGCTCCTCAATGAGCTCATTGATGTCACCTTTATCCATGTCCAAGCCCATGGACTTGCCGAGAGATACAATCTCCTCCATCACTGACAATTTGGGTTAGAGTCTCTCAATGTCCGTTTCAGACACCACCTCAGCTTCTTCCACGCGGAGGTCAAGGTCCTCTTTGAAACATCCTGCCAGGCCATATCGATAATTCTTAGGCGTATCACAATGTTATAGTGGTCCTTCCAGAACTCTCAAAACGTAAGATTTGTGCTCTCCGTCATCTCAAAGCAGCGTTGAAACGGGTGTTTGATGAAGAGCTCCTTGAAATTAGAAATCACCTGCTGGTCCATGGGCTGCAAGATAGGGGTGGTATTGTAGAGAAGCTTTATAAACTTGAACTCTTCGAGGAATTCATCTTCGAGGTTAGGTGGGTGAGCAGGTGCATTGACGAGAGTAATTACATGGGAAGTTTATTTTCCTGGAGATATTTCTTAACAGAAGGATCAAAGACCAAATTCACCCATTCCACAAAGAACTACATGGCAACTCACGCCATCTGATTTGCCCTTCACATAACCTGCAGTTTTTCTTTCATTATCTTGCGACTTAAAGGATCTGAGGTTTTTTGAATAATAAACGAACAGCAGCTTAATCTTTCGGTCGCCGCTCGCATTGGCGCACAGTGCAAGGGTTAGCCTATCTTTCATGGGTTTATGGTCTGACATCCTTTTCTCTGTCGTTACATATCCTCCAAACATATTATTTCAAAAAATCCTGTTTTGTCACAGTTGGCTTCTATAATTCCGGCAAAAGTTTTGAGGTAATCTACAGCTGCCTTCATATCTGCGTTTGCTGCTACACCGTGCTTTACAACGGAGTGAATGCCGGTCCTTTTTTTTTTAATTTTCGAACCTACCACGAATGGTTTTAAACGGACCGCGCGATACTTCGTCCGTCGAAATGCCTGGGGCCTGCAGCAGCAAAACAGCGTAAATATCTCGTGCTTTCTTGCAGATTATAACCTCCGTCACCGTATCTCCTGCGAGCTGCTTCTCCGTCAACCACACAATCTATCGCTTTTCCATATTTTCATGGATAAATGTTTAGAAATTATTTGAGCGCCCTTAGCCTGTGTCGACTCTTTCTGGTTCAGCAAGGTACAGATCTTAAAGTACTAAGCTCGTATTCCAAGTCCACTACACGCACATCTTGGTCATGTATCTCGATAATTTCTTTCATTCATTCAATGCACATCATCCCCTATTTCTTCTCAACACTGTCCTTCGTACACGCTTTCTTTAGATCCATGGTTGGAAAAAAGCGGTTTTGCAAAATACATGCCAGCACAAATGCAAGAACAACACTGATACTTACACTGCAGGCTAACCGATTAAAGTGAACGGGTGAGACGCGGGATCCTGGGTGGATGTTACGGCGTTCATTCTGGCATTCACAGCGCCATCTAGTCGTTGCATATCTGAAGCTGGCTCGTATCCAGAAATGTAGCACTCAACTCAAATAAAAAAAATCGACCAAGAGACGGCTCATAGCTCGAAAACCTCTTTAGTTGAGACACTCGTAAGTCAAAGTACCTGTGTATATATATATATATATATATATATATATATATATATATATATATATATATAAATATGTATATATATATATATATATATATATGTATATATAAGGTTGGTGCAAAAATAATGTCGTTTTTTGACGATTTTTTTTTATTATCGTTCACCCATTTATCCAACTTTTTTGACTTCCCTATTTGCTTAAAATGGCGAACGACTGTTGAGTGGTCGACCTCGAGTTCAACAGCAACTTCTCGTGTGGTTTTGCGAGGATCGGCTTCAATTAAGGCTTTCAAATGTTCGTTATCAACCGCAGTCGGCCGGCCGCGACAGTCTTCATCTTCGAGGCTCTCGTCACCATTGCGAAATTTCTTGAACCACCGTTGTGCCACACGTTCGTTAGTGGTTCCTGGGCTAAACACTTCATTGATATCACGAGCTGTATCGGCAGCTTTTCGGCCTAGTTTGAACTGGAACAAGAAAATCGTGCGGATTTGAATTTTGTCCATGCTGTCGAAAAGCCTACAAAAAAATGAATGAAGAGATTGAGAACGGTAACGAATAACACGATTCGATAGAGCGAAATACGCGCTTCAAAATGATATATAACATGGCTATATATATCAATGAATTAATTCAGAAATCATATATAAAAGTAACATATCTGAGAAAACGACATTATTTTTGCACCAACCGAATATATATATATATATATATATATATATATATATATATATATATAAGAAATATAGTCTTAAGGTGTGCTATATTTATGGAATAAAGTGCTCAATATCAGAGATAGAGCATGTGTAAATATAAAAGTGAACATAGAAGTCAACACTTAGAGGCGACAGTCTGTTTCATGCTATATGCAATCGTCAGGCCACGTGTGCTGTTATTTTTCTCGGCTATTTATATATATACGGGTTAGTGGTGCATTGTGGGTATTCTGTTATGGCGGTTATTTCACCGGAAGTCGTTTGTTTATCTATTTAGGTCAAATTATATTGCTTGTTTTTATTTTTGTTTCTTATTTTATTTATTTATTTATTTATTAACGTAGTAAAAATTTGTTTATATCACTTATTTAACAGTTTTGTTTTGGTTTGGGAATTTAATTAAAGCTATTTGTTCAGTTTTGGAGTTGATTGTTGTAGTTCATTCTAAGTATTATTTTGGCGCGAACAGTTTTTAATTGATTATCTTTATTTGGGATTGGTTTGTTTATTTATTTACTTGGATGAATTTAGGTTAATTTTTTTTACTTGTATATTTTCTCTTTTCGGTTTTCGATTTTTAAGTAACATAGTATTTTTTTTATGTTTTGTTGCTATTCTTTTTTGTTATTTTGTTATTTTTGCTTATTAGTATATTTATTTGTTTTTATTTTATTTTTTCCGTTTTTAATTTTTTAGGTTACGTAGTAAAAATTTATTTTCATGTCTGCATTTTGAGATGAGTTCAGATCTTTTGTTTAATAATTTATTTTGGTCGGGAAAAGTGATGATAGCTATTTTTTCCTCCGAGCAAAGTTTGCAAGTTTTTGATTGGTTATTGTAGGCTGATGATTTTTTTCCTTATCTTCCAAGATATTTTTGGTGTGATATTCGTTTTATTTTTAATTTCCCAGATATACTTAGAAAGCATTGTACTGTTTGCATATTTACTATTTGTGAAATATGTTTTGTGTGTATAATTTCTTTGTTTCCAGGGTCCTTCAGTTACTACTATGTATACTTTTTCTTCATTATCTGGTGATTTTATCGTGGCTTGGTATATTACGTTGTTTTGTAAACAATTTCCGTTTAAGGGACATTCGTTCTTTATTCTGCAGTTGCACGTGGGTTTAATTTGTTCGTGTGGTTTGTTGATAATTTTCCTATTGTGCTTTTTTATTATTTGTGCCATGCTCTCGGTGCAGCTGTAGCTGATTTTTACAGTGTTTTTGTTGAATATCTTGTGTAAGGTGCTTGATTCTGGGAAGTGTTTGTGTAAGAGTTTGAAGAATATTTTCCCTACGTTTGTTTTTACGTTCTTGCTGTACGGTGGGTTGAACCATATGATATTTCTTCTTCTGTTCGCCTTTTTTGTATTCTGTGGTGAGTATGTGAGTATTTCTGGGAATCCGCTATCTTTTAGGGCTGTTTCATAGTCTTTCTTAGCTTTGTTAAATAGGGATTCATTGGAGGAATTGTCAGAGCGCCTGCGGTTAATCGATTTTGGTATCTGTTTGATTATAGAAGGTGGATGGTTGGAAGATGTGTGTATGTAGAGTGGTTTGTCATTAGGTTTTCTATATGGTTTATGTGTGCCTTCTCTTAGGTTGAAGGTAACATCTAGAAAATCTACTTCGTTTAGGTTAGTTTTTATATCTATGTCGAATCCGTTATTTTTAAAAATCTTTATTATTGCTTTTCTAGTTTTGTCTGTGTTTTGTTTGTTACAGTTTCTTAAGATTATGAGACCATCGTCCCTGTAGAGTCCTGTGTCATTTCTATCTATTATTTTGCTCAGTTCGTTTAGTAAGTAAATGCCTATGATTTCGCATGCTTCTGCACCGTCAAAGCTTTCCATTGTAGTGTCAAATATCCCATCTCTCTTTATCCATGCTTCTTCATTGTGGAATAATAGTGATTTACGGGAGTGCTTAATGATGTTGATTTCGCTTGGTTGTATTATTACTTGTTCCTGAGCTAAGTTGATGGCCTTATCTAGCATACGTTCTGTTATGGATGGGTAAAATTCTTTTATGTCTAATTGTAAGAATTGGCATTTTTGTTTGTTATTTATGCTGTGGAACCAGTCAATAGTTGTTTTCGTATTTTTCCACTGGTTTACTCCTAATTTCTTCCTAAGTTCAGAATTAATTCTTTCTAGTCTTGTTTTACTTATTTTACCTAGTTCACTTTTGGCTGGGTTTATGAGTCGACATGTAGGATTGGTTTTGAAATTTTCTTTATGGTCTTTTAGTGTGATAAAGGCTCCTGCCTTGCTAATACAACTTATTCGGTCATCCAGGTCTAATTTTTGGGCGATTGTTTTAGCTTCCTTATTGATATCGTGTTCTGTTGTTTGGGGTGCCTTTTTGTATGTTTTGGTTATGTTGTTCTTGAGTAATTTATTGTGTGTAGGAGGACTTAGTTTGTACAAATTTCTCGTTTTGTCAGCAGCGATAAATACACTTGCTGAATTGTTTATTTTAGTTATATCTGCTTTTAGTTTTTTTTGGAATGCATCTTGTTTTTTGTGGAATTTTATGTTTCTAACTAGGTCAGTTAAGTCTTTCTCGAAATTGTCTAATTCTTTTTGTTGTGGGGGGCATTTTTTTGTTTTGAAGCCGTATTTTTCCTTAAGTGTGTTGTTATTGTAAAGGTCCCGGTTTAAAAAGTGGACTTTCCATCTCATTCTTTTTAGGAAACTTTCTATTTTTTCAATTAATTTTAGTTTATATATAGGTGGGGATGGGAACGGTATGTTTTTTAGGGAGTAGTCGAGGTTAAATTTTTCCATGTCCATACTGCGTTATAAATGTAGCGAAAGTGCTCTACTGTTTACCAGGAGCTGAATATAAAGAAATATAGTCTTAAGGTGTGCTATATTTATGGAATAAAAGGTAAAATAAGTAAAACAATACTAGAAAGAATTAATTCTGAACTTAGGAAGAAATTAGGAGTAAACCAGTGGAAAAATACGAAAACAACTATTGACTGGTTCCACAGCATAAATAACAAACAAAAATGCCAATTCTTACAATTAGACATAAAAGAATTTTACCCATCCATAACAGAACGTATGCTAGATAAGGCCATCAACTTAGCTCAGGAACAAGTAATAATACAACCAAGCGAAATCAACATCATTAAGCACTCCCGTAAATCACTATTATTCCACAATGAAGAAGCATGGATAAAGAGAGATGGGATATTTGACACTACAATGGGAAGCTTTGACGGTGCAGAAGCATGCGAAATCATAGGCATTTACTTACTAAACGAACTGAGCAAAATAATAGATAGAAATGACACAGGACTCTACAGGGACGATGGTCTCATAATCTTAAGAAACTGTAACAAACAAAACACAGACAAAACTAGAAAAGCAATAATAAAGATTTTAAAAAATAACGGGTTCGACATAGATATAAAAACTAACCTAAACGAAGTAGATTTTCTAGATGTTACCTTCAACCTAAGAGAAGGAACACATAAACCATATAGAAAACCTAATGCCAAACCACTCTACATACACACATCTTCCAACCATCCACCTTCTATAATCAAACAGATACCAAAATCGATTAACCGCAGGCGCTCTGACAATTCCTCCAATGAATCCCTATTTAACAAAGCTAAGAAAGACTATGAAACAGCCCTAAAAGATAGCGGATTCCCAGAAATACTCACATACTCACCACAGAATACAAAAAAGGCGAACAGAAGAAGAAATATCATATGGTTCAACCCACCGTACAGCAAGAACGTAAAAACAAACGTAGGGAAAATATTCTTCAAACTCTTACACAAACACTTCCCAGAATCAAGCACCTTACACAAGATATTCAACAAAAACACTGTAAAAATCAGCTACAGCTGCACCGAGAGCATGGCACAAATAATAAAAAAGCACAATAGGAAAATTATCAACAAACCACACGAACAAATTAAACCCACGTGCAACTGCAGAATAAAGAACGAATGTCCCTTAAACGGAAATTGTTTACAAAACAACGTAATATACCAAGCCACGATAAAATCACCAGATAATGAAGAAAAAGTATACATAGTAGTAACTGAAGGACCCTGGAAACAAAGAAATTATACACACAAAACATCTTTCACAAATAGTAAATATGCAAACAGTACAATGCTTTCTAAGTATATCTGGGAAATTAAAAATAAAACGAACATCACACCAAAAATATCTTGGAAGATAAGGAAAAAATCATCAGCCTACAATAACCAATCAAAAACTTGCAAACTTTGCTCGGAGGAAAAAATAGCTATCATCACTTTTCCCGACCAAAATAAATTATTAAACAAAAGATCCGAACTCATCTCAAAATGCAGACATGAAAATAAATTTTTACTACGTAACCTAAAAAATTAAAAACGGAAAAAATAAAATAAAAACAAATAAATATACTAATAAGCAAAAATAACAAAATAACAAAAAAAAATAGAAATAAAACATAAAAAAAATACTATGTTACTTAAAAATCGAAAACCGAAAAGAGAAAATATACAAGTAAAATAAATTAACCTAAATTCATCCAAGTAAATAAATAAACAAACCAATCCCAAATAAAGATAATCAATTAAAAACTGTTCCCGCCAAAATAATACTTAGAATGAACTACAACAATCAACTCCAAAACTGAACAAATAGCTTTAATTAAATTCCCAAACCAAAACAAAACTGTTAAATAAGTGATATAAACAAATTTTTACTACGTTAATAAATAAATAAATAAATAAAATAAGAAACAAAAATAAAAACAAGCAATATAATTTGACCTAAATAGATAAACAAACGACTTCCGGTGAAATAACCGCCATAACAGAATACCCACAATGCACCACTAACCCGTATATATATAAATAGCCGAGAAAAATAACAGCACACGTGGCCTGACGATTGCATATAGCATGAAACAGACTGTCGCCTCTAAGTGTTGACTTCTATGTTCATTTTTATATTTATATATATATATATATATATATATATATATATATATATATAATGGACTCTCCCTTCGTTTTCGACGTATGAGGATCGCATATGGAGCAAGAGTAAGGATTATGGGATGAGACCACTCTTAGATTGGCTAACCTTTTAGATCTTGCTCTCGCTTCATGAAGATGATTCAGACAAGCTGATTGAAAACTGCTGATTCCACTAATATTCATATCAAGCACAGCAGGTCTACATCGGTCTAAATGTTATATGTTGGTAGGCCAAAAATTCTAAAGCACCCTTCTGTCGTGCGCATGTGTAGCGCACAAAAGAGGGGTGCTTTAAAAAATCTTATCTAGTCGATTTCCTTTAGAATCTTTTTGTAAGTATGTATTCCGCACTGTGATATTAGATCTGCCAGGAATGGCGAAATGTTGTAAGAGCCAGGGCGCAAATTTACTTTACATTAACTTGCGATTAAGGTACTCCCACTCTCTCTCTCTCTCTCTCTCACACACACACACACACACTCTCTCTCTCTCTCTCTCTCTCTCTAAATACTTGTGTCGTCGTGAATTATTTTCTCCTTTCAACAGTGTAGCATTTTTTTGATGTCAAAGTTGTGGTCAGTCTCGTTACTGAGGGCAACCAACGCATTTGATGTATTATTTTCTAAAATGTCCCTTTTGTGTTCATATAATCTTTTATAGATAATCAATAATATAGATTGAGGTTTCTCCTATATTTTTTGTGACAATTATTACAGGCGATGGTGTAAACTCCTTCATGTTTTAACTTATTGTTTTATTCTGGTCAGGGTATATAGATATATATATATATATATATATAAAGAAATATAGTCTTAAGGTGTGCTATATTTATGGAATAAAGTGCTCAATATCAGAGATAGAGCGTGTGTAAATATAAAAGTGAACATAGAAGTCAACACTTAGAGGCGACAGTCTGTTTCATGCTATATGCAATCGTCAGGCCTGACGATTGCATATAGCATGAAACAGACTGTCGCCTCTAAGTGTTGACTTCTATGTTCACTTTTATATATATATATATATATATATATATATAGTTAGTTAGTTAGTTTACGAAAAACTAGGTAATCCGTATGGGTTTTTATTTAAATTATATATATATAGAGAGAGAGAGATAGATTGTAATTTTTTTTAGATAATAAAGATTTAGTGATACAAATGTTACTAATTAACCCATATCTGGGGGGAGAAGTGGTGGGTTCAAAACTGTCCCAAGTGAATTTACGCGTAAGTGAATATAACGAACCCAACTGGAATTGGAACTCGGCTCTCCGATTAACAATTCCGAGCCATTATCCATTACACTGCCTCTACATCCGAGATTACAGTATCTGGTATTCCCAAGCTGTCACCTATCTCGGTACTGGTCAGACTCGACGTTGCTTAACTTCGACGATCGTACCGGGACCAGTGTTTCAGAGTGAAGTGACCGTAATCCATACTGGTCACACATCAGCAGCTGGTATACCCAAGCGGTCACCCATTGTGCCACCGAACAGGCTCGACGTTGCTTAACTTTGCTGGTCGAACAGGAATCGATGTTTAAACGTGATGTGGCGTTATTCACGTTCAAATGAGGTGCTATTAAAGACGGTTTATTTTTATTTTATTTTTTTTTTACGAGAAGTGCTTCTAATATTTTTAAACATTTTTTTTTTCGTATTAACTTTTTGTTATTTACAAGGATTTCTCTTATGGGTTAAGGGATTGTCATATGGAATGATTTTTTTTAAATATGTGAGGGTGAGCTGAAAAGTTCATAGTCTCACTATTAAGGATTGATATTAGGGCTGTGAAATCTTGCATGCATTAATCTTGGTCAGCTTACGAACTTTTCAACCGACCTTCGTAGGTGTGCGTTGAAAATCAGTAAGAAAAATAATTAAAACTTATTGACGGGATAGAGTTAATGTAGATATTCTTGAGAATATTCCTTCTAAACTTAGACTTTTGTTATTACACCAAAGATAAGTTATATCTCTTCTTACTCTGGCAATATCCCATTGTTATGACAACCAATGTAAATCATACCTTACATTACCTCTTTTATTCTACTATGAGCCAGTTTTTCATTACAGTCACTCATATTACAACAACTAGTTCTATCACAGCTATTACTGCTATTATTATCATTATTATTACTACTACTAGTGCTGCGAAATAAATGTTGTTGTTGCAAGTGGTGTTTTCGCAAGCCTGACCTTTGCCCTCCAGGACGTCCATTGAAGCCTTCGTGACACATTATGGCTGCCGTCTCGCAAGTTGCCCGCATCTGAGTTGCATAGTGGTGGAGTTTGTTTTGATTTCATTAATCCGATCCGTAATCCCTGTCCCAGCCGCGCCCCTCCATCCCCTCTCATACACTCCTCGATCTTTTCACCTTCTTCTACCCGCACCCCCTATTCAGATAGAGTCGAGCTATTTCTCGGATTGACGTTATTCTCGGCTCCTCTTCTTCTATTAACGTCTTTTTCCATGATTCGCTTTTGTATATTAATCTTTCCACAATTTACTGAATACACACTTGGACATACACTTAGACATACACTTAGACATACACTTAAACACATACACATACATAGGATCGAAGCATGTGTGCGAGCATTTATTGGCTTCCGTCGTTGATGTGTATATGTGCCTTTTCGTCAAGACGTATGTAACTATGCAAATGTGTGTGTGTTGTTTTATGTAAGTTTACGTGCGCGCATGCGTTTTGTATTTTGCGTATGCTTGTTTTTGTTTTATTTATGTTTATTGTTGTTTTTTTCTATGCTTATACGTATGGTGATTTTCTAAGTGGCACAAGGTTGAAAGTATGGAGTGTCCAGTCACTACTCAATCGTAATTGTTCGCGCGAGACAAGCTTGCTAACCATTACACCTCGTCGAAGTGCCCAAGCGTAGCTCAGATGTGGCACAAGGCCGAAAGTATGTGGCATCCACTTAGGATCGAACGCATTACGCCACGTCGTAATTGATCTAACCAGACAAGCTTGTTAATTATTACACCACGTCGAAGTGCCCAAGCGTAGCTCAGATGTGGCACAAGGCCGAAAGTATGGGGCACCCAGTGAGGATCGAACTCATTACTAAGTTGTAAATGATTTAGCGGGACAAGGATTCTAACCATTACACCATGTCGAAATGCCCAAGCGTAACTCATATGTGCCACAAGGCCGAAATTATGGGGCACCCAGTGAGGATACAACTCACTACTGTGTTGTAAATGATTTAGCGAGACAAGCATTCTAACCATTATACCACGTTGAATTGCCCAAGCGTAGCTCAGATGTGGCACAAGGCCGAAATTATGGGGCACCCAGTGAGGATTATGTGTTGTAAATGATTTAGCGAGACAAGCATTCTAACCATTACACTACGTCGAAATGTGCAAGCGTAGCTCAGATGTAGCACAAGGCCGAAAGTATGGGGCACCCAGTGAGGATCGACTTCATTAGGCCACGTCGAAGTGCTCATGTTTAGGTGCATTATATAGATGCGCGAGTACCGTAAGTGTTAGACGCTCGGAAAAAGGAAATCGACGAAGCGAGTTCGAATTCTGATCGAATTCATTACGCTCATTTTCACTCAAATAAACTTTAGAAAGGCATGTATCCTTTTCTCCCTGGCTCTGGGTTCAATAGTCGGAGGGTACTGGGCTCTCTAGGACAAAGACAACTCTGAATTCGAAATTTGAAACCAAACCAAAGAGGGATGGGGTCTGTCCGGTGATCCTGGCCTAAACGCATCTGCTCGGCTGCAGTACATTCGGCGCCAAAATATCTCTATTGGGTTAAAGGATTCTTGTGTGCATGTCTTTTTCTTTTGTTGGTATTTGCATGGACAATTTGAGTGTCTCAATTAGAGTCTATGTGTAGAAATCCATTCTTTTAAAAATATGTATGTGTGTGTGTGTTTTAAGTTCTCATAAGAGCGCATACATGCGTGTATGCGTTTATGTAAATTCTTACGTATGTGTGTGTATTTTATATGTTTGCTTGTGTGCCTATGTATTTGGGTATATGCGTGCATTTTATCATGTTTCTGTGTGGGTGACTGTATGTTTCTTAGGCCATCAGCGAATGTGTGCTTGGTTTTGTTTTAGTTTTTTGTTTGTGTCTTTCTGTGTGTGCGTTTGTTTTGCTTTGTTTGTATATATATATATATATATGTATATATGCTTGTTTTATTGTATCTACTGTTCCTCTGTGCGTTTGCGTCTGTGTACATGCATATATGTGTGTGAATGTGTGTCTTGTGTTATTCTTTACACGCCCACTCATCACGGCGTCCGTGCATGTTTGTGTATCACTTTTGGCGCGAGTGTATAGAAAAAAAATTACTGGCTAACAAAGTTCGCATTCTAACGGCAAATATACTTTGCAAATCGCCGGGAGTACTGTCCTGTCGCCAGTCATCTTTTCTGGATGCTGTGATCAAATGCAAAGAAACTAAGAAGTAGGTTAGGACACAGAACAGACCAATAATTCAGTCAAACGGATAAGTGCCATGCGCAATACACACCTGCGCGATTATGTCTCTTTCGATTAATGACTGACTAGGCAGAAGATTTTCCCGCAGTAGACTTTGGTAGACTGTTTGCCAATCAAGGTTATAGGACTCAGTCTGTCCTGTTATTCAATCCATAGCTGGGGGAGAAGTGATGGATTCTAAGTGTATTTGCGAGTAAATAGATGAATGTAACGAACTCGAGTGAAATTCGAACTCGTTTCTCCGATTCCGCATTCCGAGCCATTATCCCTTACAATAATTACTTGACATAATAAAAGCAAAAATCTGCTGACTGTATCTATTGTTAATCCTGGCAAATAATTATATATAGGTACCTTCAAAGAAAAGCGATACCTAAGGTTTAAAATGAATGTTTAAAGATGAAAATCTTCCTTGAAGATTTTATTTTAGTTTTAATTTCAAGCTAATAGATTAAATTTAATATTTCAAAGACTTTGCTCTATTTCAAAACTAATGTACCTTAATTGAAATGATTTTTTTTAAATTGCTAAAATTGACTCATTTTAACCATATTTACTAATCTCTCAACACAAAGTAATTCTCTTTATTAAAATGAATTATCTTTCAAAAATAGAATAAAATTTTCTGAAATATTATTTGAGGAATAGTAGCTGATTTAAAGTTTAATTAATCTGATTTGAAACAAATCTTACTTACTTTGAGTTTAAAATATCATACAAAAGCATTTTTAACGCGGATGTGTGTTTATGTGTCAACAACTCTCTCGATCGTCTTATGTTTGGAATCTATAAAAATTACTTGTCTAATATAATCTGAGCGTCTTATAAACATATATATATATATGTGTGTGTGTGTGTGTGTGTAAGTATGTATATGTGTATATGTATGTATGTATATATATATATATATATATATATATATATATATATATATATATATATATATGTATGTATTTATGTATGTATGTATATTAACTATACAGTAATCTTACTTAAATGTTTAATATTCTAAGTAATCTAATATTTCAATTTTAAATACTTTATTTTTAAATTTACTCTAGTAACCGGTTATATTTTCTGATAATGCGTGTATGGACATCCGTATTTACAAAAATTTGCACACAAATACGCAAAAAAATCAAGAATGTTTTCCTTAAATTACTGGTGAGGGTTGCGGAATTGTATTAAGGTTTTACATTTATGATTAGTAAATATATTTCTTACTTCAATCACCTAACCGCTATAAATTAATGCAAAATTTTTAAATATTTAAAACTTTATAAATTATTCTAACTAAAATTTGAAAAAGGTGAAAACAATTCTCATAAAAACTCATTATTCATCGATCTTTTTCCTTACTACCGTAGTGTCAATATCATATATTATTCATATAAGCAATTAAAAACTTTTCTAATTAAACAATGTCTTAGTTTTATTGTATTTTTCTTACATGATTCAGAGAAAATTTTCGGTACTTTGAGGTTCTGTTTTAGAAGAATAATTGACGATTTAAATTCTCCAAAGAGTTCTGCTTATAACTAATACAAGCATTATGCCCTACAAAATGAATTTCTCGAAATTTCTTAAAATTGAATAGGTGGGGAGAGGTAAAAGATTACAAAAAAAATACGAAGAATTTTTCAAAAAGATGTCTTTCCAAAATGGTTTTGTTAATTTGTGAATAAGTTCTGAAAGATTCATTAAAATCCGCCAATTATTTGATTTTTGTAAAAATCTTTAAATTAATGTGTTTTTCACCCCACCCCCCAAAAAAAAGATTTTGAAGGTTCTAAAAGAATTAAATTATATAATGCAATAATCCAAAACCCTTTGGTATTTCCTCTTCATAATGCAAAGATTTTATCGGTAAAACTTTGTTCTTATTATGTTTGGGGTATTTATAGGCTCATTTTGGTGAATCTTTGGAGGTATCTATATACATTGGTATATAAACCGAGTGAACTCGAATAATATAAAATATTAAAACTGATCCACAAAAAGAGCTCAATGTATTTATTATAATGGAGCATATAAGTTACTTAAAAAAGAAATCCAAATTTACTTCATTCGAATAGCTATTTCTACCAACAAGCCTTTCTACCAACAAGACATTCTACCAATAAGACTTGTTGGCTTTTTCAACTGAGTTGACAAACCCAGCAAGTTTTGGTGGAAATAGCTATGAGAATGAGATAAATTTGGATTTCTTGTCTATGTAATACACACACACACACATACACACACAAACACACACATATATGTTTTATGTATTAGGTTGGTGCAAAAATCATGCCGTAATAATGTCGTTTTTTGACGTTAAAAATACGTCAAAAAACGACATTATTACGTCATTATTTTTGCACCAACCTAATATTTTGTCTTCTTCTTCTTGGTCATAATCTTGGTAGGAATGAATATTTATTTTTTGTAATTTTACAAAAAGTTGTGGCACAAGGCCGAAGGGGAAGTGGGGATAGGCTGGTACTCAGTAACTATCCTAGTCCCAGTTAATCACAATCACAACCCATTCATTCAATGCAATATACACAATCAAGAACTTGTCCATCCCCTCTCAATCCTACATGTACCATAATACCACACAATCAAAAGAGACCTAAAAAAACACTCCATGACGTAAAAACTTATAATGTCTTTTTTTGTTATTTTTTTCGTTTTTTACAAAAAATATATAAAATATTTACACAATAATGAAAATGATGGGGGTGGGGAATGAACGCGAAAACAAAACTAAAGAATGAAACAAAACAAAACTAAAACAAAAAGTTGTTAGTAGGACCCTTCCACCCCTCAAAATAAAGAGAGTGGCCATTGTATCCTGCCGTTCGACAGAATCAAGCAGTTCACTCACTAATGGAGTGCAGAAGGAATAATTAAACAGTTGAGTGGGGAAAAAACAAAGTCTGACCCGGCCGAGATGAAGAAAGGGGGCAAAAACAAACTGGGAAGGTTGGGGATCTCGACATGGATCGTAACAAAAGAGAGTGCCGGAAACAGGCCTGGAACAACACTTATTCATATTAACTAGGAAAATATAAAACAGTCCAAGTTAACGAGGGGTGGGTTCCCAGGAAAACGCCCAGTTGTGCTCAGCGGGACTTAAAAGAGAAAAATCAAAGCTAGCCCCGTTCACGCGAACCAGGTACGCCACAAATGCACACCTTTTGCTGAAATCTGTCGATATCAAGCGCTTTCTATCAGATCTCACAGCACAAGTCTGCTCAGGTCCCAACAAGCTCGCGACAACTGACTGCAAATGCTCCGTCAGTATTCCGACCAAAATTTTTAACTATGTGTTTAGCCGAGTTATGGGACTATAATCATCCCGCCCAACACCCTTGATCTTTTTCAACGGCGTCATCCTTCCCATGGAGATCCGATCAAGGATGAACCCCTCCCGGAACCAGTTGTTGAATACCACTGTCAAAATCGGAACAAAGATGTGCGACAGCCTCAAGTGAAATTCGTAAGGCAGACCATCAAGTCCCGGAGATTTGCCTCTGCCGACCCTTCAGTGCCAAGTGAACTTAACCCTCTGATCACACCCTCGCAGCTAGCCGCTTCAGTCGACGAAGGCTGAGGAAAGTCAGCTAAATAGCTGCGAAACTTATTGCCACTGAGACCAGGCTCTCGAAATGCCACTGAAACGCCTCACACATGCCCTCGATCGACCTCAGAATATGCCTCTCCAGGGTATTGACCTCGCGAATATAACGATCGGAACCTCGACGAATCCCGTCCTTGAGCAATTCTGCGCCCATAGTCTCAGCTTCATTAGACATTTTGTTTAACCTGTCTAATTACCTGAACCTGATAGCGCTTGCTAGTCTCACACCCAGAGCCTGTCTAGCTAGTGCTCTCTCTCTCCTCTCCTCTCTCTCTCTCTCTCTCTCTCTCTCCAGAATCTCCTCTAGTCTCCGCCCGAGACAGACTGTTCTCCAGAGTCTTCAGCAACTTAACGCTGTCTAAGGTGAGTCATTGCCTATATTCAGTGGTGAAAGACCTAATCCTATCCGTAAGCCTCTCCAACTACTTATTCCCAATAACCGCCCCACTAATCCCACTCCACTAATCTAGTCAGCTATTGCCGAAAGTCCTGCCTATAAAGTAAAGACAGATTGAACTTCCAATGTCCAGCCATTCTAGGCCTAGCGCCTAATACCATCCGGGCACAGACGATCCTATAGCCCGAAAAGTCTAACCGGTGTAATGTGGGACAATCTAGCAAATCTAGATCGACCTTTCTAATTAACATTCTATCTAGGTAGCTGACTACTCGAAGAGAGGGGAACTTAATAGCCCACGTCTACATCTTCAACCCCGTATGATCGATCCGGTATCTATCGACAAGCTCAAAACTCGCCGATCAGATCAACCAAGCTACGATCGCCTGATGAAGTCCCGCTAGCTCTTCACCCCGTGTCTATCTTGGGGTCCACTATTAAGACTAAGCGCGAAGAATCAACCAGGAACGGCCCAAGGTTGACACGCTCCCCTAGTTGTTGGGCACATAAACCGCAACGATCCGAAACTAACAACTGCTCACGGCAATATCAGTCAGGATCACCCCTCCCGCGTCGACATGAACAAGGTCCACCTTCGCACCAGGGAACATCTGGCCAGCTGGTCCCCGTATGCTGAATAAATAACAAAGTCGCTAGACAGTACACGAGCATCAACGTCGCAAAAGAAGTGTATCGCCTGGATAAGTGCTACATCTACGCCAATTGACAAGAGATCACGAAGATTACTCTGATCTCTCAAACCCCTCACATTCAATCTAACTAGCTTGTTAGACATCTTTTAAAGCGACAAGTTCCTTAAACACAGACTGGACGAAATCTGAAGGGATCAAGACCCCAACGGATTGTCCCAGACTCCCGGTGCCGATATCGAAAGTAATTCGTCCTTTTGAGACAATGCCGCCTACGTCTGTAGGGAACATTAATTTTAATGCTCTATATAAGGAAGGATGTAGTAAAACCTGCTCTCTCCCAGAACAATATTGAGCAAGTCTTTTCTGGAGACTCAATCTGGGCCATCCGGAGCTTCTTTGGTGCCCGCCAGATGTCCCCAAACCTTAAGGTTACCACCGGTGTTCATAATGAGAATGATTACATCAAGGGCTACAGGAAATTTCTTAGGGTCCTTCGTTGACGGGATGTTAACGGAGGTGCATTTAATTAGAGGCCTCAAGAGGAAAGGCCCCTCTCGAGAGCCTCTCTATCCAGAATACAAATTCATTCCTTTCTGGGACAATGTCTTTTTTCTTTTTTTCTCTCTTGAGAAGAGGAGATGTTGAGGGAGAAGGGGAAGGTTGAGCCCTAGAAAAGGAGGAAGAGAAGCTCCTGGTCTTACCTTGAACGGTTTTATTTTCGCTTGTCGCTAGCGAAACAGGCACGGATTGAGTTCTAGCGGCTACCAGGGCTTTCTCCGCCCTACTCTGACTAACTTTTTTTCTCCTTTTTCAAGTGCTTGAGAGCCTCTTCCCCCTCTTCATCCCTCCTCCTTTTCAGCGACGAGGAACGATGTAGAGGCATTCCCCACCTCCATAAATAAGTCCAGTTGCGATAGGCCTACCTCCATCTGCTCGTACTGCTGATTTTGCTGGACCTCCTCCTCCTCCTTGCGTTTTGGTTGTCGCTGCTCTGGCTGCTGCTGCTGCTGCTACTGCTGCTTCTCAGAGGGTTCAGACTTTCGCTGCTGCTGCTGCTGCTTTGTTGTTCCTGGGGCTTTTGTTGTTGTTTCTGCTGCTGCTATTGATGATGATGATGATGATGATGATGATGATGACGCTTCTGATGCTGCTGCTTTGGCCGCAGTTATTGCTGCTTAGCATTTCCTTGAACATCCTGCTGGGGAGACGGAGTTGTCACTTTGTTTCCCCTCCTCACCACCTCAGTCCATTCGCCAGCACCACTGGGGGCCTTCTTAGGTGCTTCCACCACAGGCTGCTCTTACGTTGGTTGTGTTGTTGGGGTCGGATTCCTCGTCGGACACAGCTTTGCCAAGCGTCCGACAGCACCATTTGCAGCCCTCGACAACGACGATGTTTCGGCCGCCGCAATTTATGACATTAGGGACCTCATTGAATTTGGATCAAGTCAATATCACCAAGACTTCAAAATCACAGGTGTCAATGCTCGACTTGCTTTTGATAGAGGATACCCGCTCCACCGGCCCAAAAGATGAAAAGAAGGCTCCAAATGTTCCTCAGTACTATACATAGGCACTCCATGTAAAGTTATGCGGTTTTTCCGGGTACCCGGGTAACCGGGTACCCGTGTACTGCGTCTGGAGCCTCAGCGTCTTGGTGGTGATGTCTTCGACGCCTCTTTCGTTGTCAGTAGAATGTTCCACATAGCGTTAGATCCCCTGGCTAGCACTTTGACTCCAATGTTTTTAAGGCCTTTAGATCCTCTTCCATTGTCTCCCTACTGATAGCTATAAATTTTCTTGACTTGATGTCCGCCGTCAACAAACGGAAGGCACAGGTAAAAGTTGACTGCCCGAGATGAAATCATTATATTCTTATCCTAGGTCCATGTGGTATTGTGGGCCTTTTTTTCTTTTTCGTTTTTTTTTGGGGGGGGTGCATCTATCGTATGTTGATGGCTGGGCTGGTATTGCTTCGTTTTGCTGGGGAGACTCAGCCATTATGGTACGAGTCTTACCACAGCAGAAAATCGCAAAAAGTTCGAAAAGATGAAGTGTTAGCATAAAAAAGAGGTTGCTCCTTTACAAAATTCAACAATGCGTTTTGACGTAAAACCATTTCTGTTTTGTCGAAAATAGAAAAGGTTGATACTCATATAGAAAGTAAAAAGTACTTTATTCCGGAGAATAATTTGTCTGTCTGTGTTTCTGTGTGTGTGTGTGTGTGTCTCTCTCTCTCTCTCTCTCTCTCTCTCTCTGTTTTTTCTGTCTGTGTCTCTTACTCTCTCTCTCTCTCTGAATTTCCGTCTCTCTCTGTTTCTGTCTCTGTCTCTGTCTCTGTCTCTCTCTCTCTCTCTCTCTCTCTGTGTCTCTCACTCTATGTCTGTTTGTGTGTGTGTGTGTGTCTCTCTCTCTCTCTCTGTGGCTCTCTCCTTCTCTGTATCTCTCTCTGTCTCTGTTTCTGTCTGTGTCTCTCACTCTATGTCTCTCAATCTCTGTCTCTCTCTGTTTCTAACTGTCTGCCTGTCTCTCTCTCTCTCTGTCTCTCTCTGTCTCTGCGTCTCTCACTCTATGTCTGTCTCTCTGTGTCTTTGTTTCTGTCTGTCTGTCTGCCTCTCACTCTCTGTATCGCAATCTCTGTCTCTCTGTGTTTCT
>OZ010609.1:34466740-34479240 GCA_963932145.1 Acanthosepion lycidas | reverse complement strand
ACTGAATAACACATTCTACAGGATGTCGGAGACGATACAGGTATCAGTACACAACAAGTAGCCCTAGCAGGTCATATATCTCATAGTACCTCATGGAGGGTACTTCAAAGGCAGCTTCTGTATCTATATCATTTGCAAGGTGTGCAGGGTCTTTCGCCCTCTGATCACTGAACACGGAAGAACTTTTTCCGATGATTTATTGCACAAACTGCCGATCTGTTGTTTGTCTCTTCAGTCTTGTTTACGGATGAGGCATCATTAGGAGAGATGAAATAACCAACATTTACACTACCAACATTTGTGGACGGATCGGAATCCCCATGATGCAATACACGCTAGACACCAGCATCAACTTACCATTAATATGTGGGCTGAAATTGTAGGTGACTGTCTGCTCTCCCAGCATGTCTTACAGGAACTGTCTACAAGGTTTTTTCTTTCGAACACACTTGCTGACTTGCTAGAGGATGTACCCTTGCTAATACAAAGACGTATGTAGTTCATGCATGATGGGGCTCCTGAATATTTTAGTCACAATGTTCGCGATGCGCTGGCTGACATCAACTATGAAAGATTGATAAGTAGAGGAGGACCGGTTCTATGGCCTGCATGTTCATCCGACCTCAATCCTTTGTATTTTCATTTGTTGGGGCACCTAAAACAACTGTTTTATGCCGCAAAAATGAATAATGCAAAAACACTTCATAAACGTATGGCCTACGAAACCATTCGATACGGTCTGGGAGTTTTTGAAAGCTCCGACGGTTGCATGCCCGCAAACGGAGGACATTTTGTACATTTGTAATGAGTTGTTGTATTCAGGTAGAACGATGGCCATTTGGACATATGCTTATATGATCATTTCACCTTGTTTTGGTGTCAGGAACAAGCCCCCAAAGTTTCTAAACGTATTTTGGGATTGTATCTTGGATTCTACATTTAACAGCATCTACCGTAAACTCTAAATACCTCAAAGGATGTGTGCGTGTGAGTGCGTGCGTTTGTATATACATATTTTTTTATTTTCTTTTTTTACATCTAAATATTTATATTTTATCTCTACCTTGATAACTTGGAGTAAATAATTTGTTTATATGCGCGCGTGTATGTGTTGTTTTTGTTTGTTTATTTTATATATAAAATTCATAATTTTTTGTTATGTTTATTTTAAATACAAAATGTAACAAAACAACAATCCTCGTATAAGATATGGACTACATCATCATTGGGATAAGCAGATATATTTCAGAAAATTTAAGTTATGTAGCGGTCAGTCTTAACTCAGTATCTGAAGATTGCGTTGTGCATGAAACTCCGAGTCGTGCTACCGCTGACGGATAATATGTATATTTATGAATACATAGTTTATATTTCTTTTATATTGCAACGAGAACTTTTTTTTATTAACATGAGCACTCAATATATATATATATATATATATATATATATATATATATATATACATATATATATATATATATATATATATATATATATATATATATATATATATATATATACGAAGAGGTTGATGAAAACATTCACTGTCCTACCCACATTTCTGAATCTGAACAAATGACCAAAGCATAAATTATTATTATAAACAGATCGAGAAGTCCTACAGTCAACAGGACACACTTTGACGCAAACATTTATTTGGCTTATTGATAAAACAGACGTTTGATCAGTGGGGCAGGCATGTTTCTTTTATAGGACTTCTCGACCTCTTGGCAGGTCAACATAAATTTCACTGTATAAAATAACATATTTGTCAACTCAAACCCGTTTACCCACTAAATATATAATCATAAGCAAAACTCGCACGTACACACACGTATATATATATATATATATATATATATATATATGTGTGTGTGTGTGTGTGTGTGTGTGTGTGTGTGTGTGTGTGTGTGTGTGTGTAAAATGATGTCTTTTTATCGATGTAGTCTTGACTATTAAGGATAACGACCACCGAGTCTTTATCAGGCTTAGTGATATAAATATCACTTCTGGTTTTTAACGACCTTTAGTCTGCTAAGTGAGACACTCTTAGTCGACGGAGAGCTACGAATATTCACAAGACTGTTCGAATAATCTTGTTTTACAAAAGAAGAGCTTTGTCCATAAAGGCAGGTTTATGCAAGTTCAACTCAGAGAACAAGAGTTTGAAAATTTGTTCTTTACTTACTTTAGAGGGCGGAATGCAAAAATCTAACCCTCTCGATACAACGTTCAATTTCTTGTTTAAGTGACCTTGGAGAAGTTACATATATGGTTATTTAGGTGTCCATTTTCAGTACCAAATCTTTTTGAGACGAGAAAATTGAGATAGCTTTGATTTTTCAACTTTTTTGCTCCTCAAATTGCAACTATGTGTGTGCCAAAATATTCCCATCAGAAACAAGAGAAAATAAACGCTTCCCAGCTATCTTTTATAACCTTAACATCATTGTCACGATGGCTTAGAATACAAGGACGGTTGTCTGCATGTGTCTTTGTAACAGAATATCTGACTCTAATCTTAAATTTGGTCGACAGTTCGACTGCTACCAAACCCAACTATCCGTTACTCGTATGGCATCTATTTTGATTCCTTAAATAATATTTCAATAATAATGACTTAAGTTTATTTTTCTTTCTTTATGTGTCGTCTCGCTTCAGGACATTGGGCGGTCATGGTTCTCCACAACTACCTATCCTTTGTGGCTCTAAGTAATGTTTGACACTTTACTATCTTTCCCAGTTCATGTTCATCCCTTTAAACAGGTTCAGTAGGTCTGTCACTTGCTGTTTCCCTCAGCCCCTCTTTCCTTCAATATATCCTCGTCCGTGTCGAATTTTCCAAGCTCTCATTCCTCATAATGGGTCCCAGAATTCACTTTTTAAAATTTTAAGGAGGAGGAGGAAACAGATTGAGGCATGTGGAACAGAGAAAAAACTTGTATAACCTACCTAGCGAGTAAACGGACGGCGGAAGAAAGTTTAGGAAACATAATAAAAAAATTATTATGAGCTACAAAGGACAGGAAATCGTGGAGAGCCATGATCGCCAACATCATGAAGGGAGACGCTACATAGATATATATATATATATATATATATATATATATATATATATATATATATATTTGAATAAAAACCGACCACTTTAAGGTTCCATGAAATACGTTATTTCACCACAACCCTTTTAAAGGGCTCTGGATCATCAGACTTTACTTCCAAAGGTTGAAATGAAAAATGAAAAGAAGTTCACACATTTTTGACGGACCAAGCATATGTAAAATTAACGAAGTGAAGAAGTGAGGTGGGAGAGAAGACATGAGTGAGTTAGATGTAGCATTTCAATTCTTTATCCTTAACCCCACTAGACTAGGCTAGACGTCGCTTAAACTTAACGTGTGTTATCTCTAGATATAGATGGGTAAGGGGTGAGGGAGAAGACCGACATTAAAGGAAAAATCCACAACAAACAATCATAAATCAATTCCATGAGAGCAGGTTTCATTCAAATTCTTAGACGTTGTTATTTCGCATTACTTTAAAGGGTATATTTAGGGGTTAAAGTTTGATATGAATCTAAATGTCTAAACAATCTACGAAGAATTTATTTAATATATATATATATATATATATATATATATATATATATATATATATATATATCATAGCTTGGCTTCGCAAAACGAAGATCAACAGGATGTCTGTTCACGTCGATTGCAAGTACGTTTGTGATTGATAAGTTCAATGCGAGACAGGCATACGCAGTCGCAGTAGTTACAGATGAAAGTCCGGCCTGGGTTCGATGGCAGAGCGTTGCAGTACTTTTTTCCTTTGCTTCTTGTTCCTGAGAGCGATCCTGCGAGTATTTTCAAAGCTGGAGACAGTTTGGTTGGTGGTAAGACGCCATGCGTCGTGGTTCTCAGCTAGCGTTGACTATTGGCAAAAAAGGATTTTTCAGGCACACACACACACACACACACACACACACATATATATATATATATATATATATATATATATATATATATATATATATATATATAGTGCATGTATGTGTGTCTGTGTGTGTGCCTGTGTGTGTCTTTGTGTGCATTGTCATTCAGACAGACTGTTTCGCAACTCATCAGTGTGACTAGACATCCGATTACCTCAAATCGAGATCGTAACCCGGGATTTTACGCCTAAGTCATTGGCGCATGGCAGGGATGAAGGTGAATTTAGACACGTTTACTTTTAGACAAACACGCCAGTGACTGGAGAACTCGATTCATCTTAACGAAGAGTCTTGCATCAGTAGCAGTAATAGTCGCTGTTTACAAATTCCCTTTTCTCCCTTAAGTGCTCAACTGAAATAATTTTTTTCAGGATTGGATAAAATGTATGACAAAGTGGAAAACTTTTACTTGTGACTCATTTCGTTCTTCAGAACAACATCAGATTAAATTTATTGGAGGACGAAACGCTTTAAAAGTATACTTTTTCACTGTCATCTATGTTTCCTAATATTGTTCTTGATATATAAATACATGTCGTTATCTCATATATATATATTTAACTGTATTGTCGACATGAAAAAGAAATCTCTTGCTATAAAGGTAATTTACATTAACCAGAAAAAAAAAGCTTAGACAGAAGCGACTATCTTTTTAAATTTGGATTTTTTAATGTAACTATAACAACAAAAACATTTTGCCTTGAAAAAGTCGGAAGACGAAACGCGTCGGCAAAATCTAAGATTTTATCCAATTGTCATTTTATACCAATCTGTCTTGTCCACAGAATTTATCTGGGAATTTAACTATATATATATATATATATATATATATATATATATATATATATATATATATGCATGTCTGTGTGTACACTGGACTCACCCGTCGTTTTCGACGGGAGAGTCCCAGTACAGTACAGCATCTCAGTTTTTAAATCTAGACAGCCAGGCTACTCGTACATATAATTTGATTATAGTGATAAAGGCTTCTGCAGAACAAACCACACTTTTTCGCAAGAGTAGAATCCACTTTTTTCTCTGTTCCTAACGAAATTTTCATTTCTTTGTTAAGCTTTTGAAAAGTACCTTCATTATTTTTCTCACTTCAAAATGTATTTAGGTCACAACGGTTATATATATAGTGCAACGGTTAGCAAGCATTTATCGCCTGAACTATTAAGACAGTAGTGAGCTAGATCCCCAATGGGTACTACACACTTTCGGTCTTGTGCCACATCTTAGCTACACATATAAAATCATTTGGTCACTTCGACGTAGTGTAATGGCTAGCAAGCTTGTTTCGCTAGATCATTTACGAGTGTGTTGTGAGTTCGACCCTCACTATGTGTTTCACACTTTTGGCTTTGTGCTACGCTTAGAAAATCATTTGGTCACTTCAATGTGGTGTAATGGTTAGCAAGCTTGCCTCGCTAGAACAATTACGACCTCGATCCTCACTGGATGCCCCATACTTTCGGCTACACTTAGAAAATCATCACTTTAAACTTTATTGTTAGAGGATACCCATATCTGAGTAGACGCTCCGTTTTTATTTCTTTTTTTAACCATGATTTTTTTCGTATTCAGGTCATCGCACTCACAAAATCTTAATTAAATAAATGTGCCCTCTGGCACGATTTTTCTTTACTCGTTCAAGCGAGTGTTCAGATCATTAGACAAATAAATACGAAAAAAAAAAGAAGGGAGAGTTTACTCAATTATGGGTATCCACTAAAAAGGATGTATGAAATGATAAAATGTGTCGGATTAAAAAATATATGTCGGACTGAAAAATATATGTCGGTTTAAAAATATATGTCGGATTAAAAAAATGTCGGAGTAAAAAATATCGAATTAAAAAATATGTCGGATGATAAAATAAAATCCATTAATTATTCCAATTTTCCTTCGGATTTCTGTGTCACATTCTCCATCGTCTCTTAAGACACTTCTCAAAGGGTTAAATTTCTGTGCTTGCTTCATTTTGACGTCTCCAATGATAAAATATTATTATCCAAATAAGATAATCAGTTATAAATCATACTGGAAGTTTTCTCTGGTGAATGTTAGATTCGGTTAGCAGTTATCGCTCAACCGACATTATAAGATGGCTGTTTACGCTGTATATTTTGTCCTGCTGTCGGCTTTAGGGCCGGACGTCCTGCTGGTTTGAGAAAATAGAGGCATTCACTCAGATGTGGTCATTGTGACTCCATGTCTATCAAAGAGCTTGCAACACAATGAAAGTCGGCAGCCATATATCAAAGAGAAGAGACAGCTATTTGCACGGACGACTCGACGCCAGTCTGTATTGAACAAACAAAATCATGGCTTACAAATTAAATGCGGTTATTTTCGCAGCAGGTGAAAGTGTCTGTGTGTGAGAGAGAGAGAGAGAGAGAGAGAGACTTACCATTTTCGAATTACTGGACAACAGGTATAAGCTCTCATTTACAATTTCATATAACACAGAACTGAGCAGGTAAGCAATGGCGGCCAATTCGTTTTTATTTATCAGGTGATATTTTAAGGTGTTACTTCTCTTGTTTTAGAAATCCATTATCTCTACCCCTGTCCATTTCATTTAATGTTTGGCAAGACATTATTTTAATCATATAACATTTCTTTGTACAGCAATAAATGTAATTTTTAAATGATTCTTTTAAAAATTCGACATTAATTCATATTATTTTCAGTGGACATCCTTATTACTTTAAATAGTGAAATTAATATCAGCATAAAAACAGTGTTTAAAAAGAATGGTTTTTTCATTGACACCGCTATCATTTTAAATACGTTCAATCCCTCGGCAATGTTTATTTACAACATTCTTAAAATGCGAAAAAACTAATGCAATGCCATGTTTATCATTTATCAATTCATAAAGAAATAAATATGAGAATTTATTTACAGATAAATTTATTAAAAACGTCTATGAACAAAAATCTAGATAAACAGATAACGACGAATAACTATAATTATGAATTTTGAAAAAATACAGAATGTTTGTGCATGAATAAAAAAAAGTTAGTTATTTATAAAATGGTAAATAAATATTGCATTGAAGATTATTTTTCTGTTACTACCTCTCTTTGTGCCTGTTCTCATCTATTCAGGGAAACTCGTTAAGTTAAATGGGGTTACTCACTACTTCGCTTTTCTTCAATATGTCCAGTGACTGTTTAATTCCCTCGGTTCTCATTCTTAAGTATGCGCCCCAGAAATATTGGTTGTCTCTTTTTTATTGTATAGGTTTATTTCTTTTGTTTCTATTTGTCTTAAAAGATCACTGTTGTTCAAATTATCGCCTTACTAGTCTCTTACCGCTTTTTGGCAAAATAATCAAGGCTCTAATCAATGTCGAATTGGATAAGCATCTTACTTCTCACGACTTCCTTTCGTCAAACAATATGGCTTCCATTTTGCCAGGTCTACCGCTGACGTGTTAACGTCCATCACAGAATTTGTATATCAAGCTCTGGATAAGAACGGCGAATCTCTAGCTGTAGCTCTAGATATCTCGAGGGGGTTCGACAGGCATGCTGGCCTTCTACGCAGGCTCCACGGCTACGGTGTCACATGATGAATATTTGGCTTCATCCAATCGTTCCAATCTATTCGGCAAATGAAGATCGTTCTGAATTGGCTTGCCTCCAGATCCATTCAGGTGAAAACTCTATCCTGGGACCTACAACATTTCTGATCTTCATCAATGATTTCACCGAGCTATTTATCCTGATGACACTACCAATTACTCCTGTCTTAATAGAAAATCAGCCAGAACTGACAAAGTAAACTTGGCAGATGCTCTTGAAAAGGACCTCCAATCAGTGTGAAACTGGAGTTAAATATGACTGGAGTTAAATATGATATATAAATAACGCATCCAAAACAAAGCTGCCTTAATTTAACTTCCATAGAGAACCTTTTCTGCCTGCAAGACCCCAGAAGAGCAACGCACTTCGCCTTCTTGGCCTCAAGTTTTCCACTGAGTTGAAGTTGAACATCTAAATCGACATGGAGTAGTCATGAAAGGAGAAGTCAAATAAACGATAATCTGGAACTAAGATTTTCGAACAGATTGTATCTGGAACACCTAAGACCAGATATAGTCGTCCTCACCACAACTGAAAATGAACGCCAAGTATTAGGTTGGTGCTAAAATAATGACGTAATAATGTCGTTTTTTGACGTATTTTTAACGTCAAAAAACGACATTACTACGTCATTATTTTTGCACCAACCTAATAATTGATGAGGCCTAAACTTCTGACTTCAATATATCAGGAAAGCAAACAGAATAAATCAGCAACTACTCTGAAATGAAGTTTGCGTCTGCCAAGTTATGGAAAATGCTGGAGAACAATCATCCCGGTAGTTATTGAAGCACTTGGCTCGATCCCATTGAGGTTAAAAGAATATGTCGGCCGCCTGGGTGTAAAATAGACGTAGCTAACATTACAGAAATCTGTCTTATTAACTACGCTAAATTTAACAGACAATATCTTCCCTGGTACCCAAGGCATCTGCACAACAACACACTATGATACATTCAATATAAAATTATAAAATAATAATAATAATAATAATAATAATAATAATAATAATTGTAATATGTGGATGGATAACATCTTGCGACTACTTATTCATTAGTCTCTGGTTGTCCAATCCTAACACCGAAGGAAAACAGAGCTTACGCCCTCATCACGTGGAAACATCGATTGCCGTACAAATAATAACATGCGCTTGGTCAGTAGTAAGATGGGTAATTGCTTGAGCATTCAGATGCTGTAAGCTTGGATATGTGAGTGGTGTAATGAAAAATCGGTCGGAATTGTTTATCAGATTGCCGTGTTTCAATTCCAGTTGGGGTCTTTATTTTCACTTACGCACGCAAATACCCTTTGGGAAAGGTATGAATCCACATTTTTCCCTCCATCTATGGGTTAATTAATAAGACCTGTATTACTAAACCATTATTATCCCCAAATAAATGCCTTACACTCCAAAATATTTTTAAGGGTTTGATAAGTCGTAGGAGACGAATCAACCATTCAATAAAATACTGAGTAACTACACAGACCTGTCTTATGGATTTATTTACATTCTCTGGAATGTGAATATATAGAAACTATCATGGCCAGAAAGTGAGGGGTCAGTTTATATATTGATTGTAATATAGAGTTGACACGCCCCTTTATATCTACATTATAATTTTTTGTTTGTTTATCAAATTATTAAATTTTTTATCTTAAGATATTGTTACAAAAGTATTTTCTGGCTTTAAATAACCTGCAAAGGGGTGATAAACCGTAGAAATTGAATCAATCCATCAATCGAAGGAAAACAAAGACCGACTAGATGAGATTAGGTTGTATATTTATTGGAAGTTGTGACAAAGCACGACGTGCTGAAAAATGGTGCGTACACCACACTGAACCATTCATATATGACCATGAAGTCACTATTCTTTGGAACTTTACCATTTTTACTGGCAGACATATAAAAGCTAATAGACCAGATATAGTAATTAAAGACTGCAAACGAAAATAATTCTCATAGATATGATAGTGGCTTTAAATAAAAATGAATTTTGTTAAAGAATATTACAATTCCACAAGCCCCTAACTTCCCTATCGTTATTCCCACCAATTCTAACCTTGACGGCTAACACCCACCATGCTATGCACATTGCAGTGAACCATTCACATTCTCTTCGTCTATCCATTGATGAGAAGTAAGTTCCACTCGAGCACCTTCTTCAATCTTAATCTGTTCAAGTCAGAAATTAACCATTATCTTCCCCACATATCTGCATAAACCGTGCCTCTTACTCTATAACCCTCTACCTCGACTGGCTCCCGGGCCTTGTAAGAAGAGAAAATCACTGTAAAAAAGGCCAATACAAGAATAGATTTAATATGCCACATTATTTTTTTAATTTAAAAAAATAATGTGGCATATTAAATCTATTATTATACCTGTTATAACTTCAGCGGCATATCAACTCATCTATGGGTTACTTTAAGCCGAAGTTTAAATAATCCGAACAATTTTATGTCTTCAACTACAGATAAAATATATTATTGTTCATTTTACTGTATGTATTGTTGGTCTTTTCTATATTAAAAATTTATTGCTGGTATTTTTATTATTATTTTCATACTTTCATAATGTTTTTGTTTCGGGGTGCATTATTTGTCCATTGCTTGGAGTCTAACAAGTTCTAAAACCCCGGGTTAGGATACACCTTGGAAGAACAGCAATTAAGAGGTCGTTCCGTGCTCCGCAACACCTGCAATCTCAGGCCTTGCTGCCGGATGAAGTTTATCGTCATACCCAGGACTTTGTAAAAATTGGAGCCGTAAAATTAATCAAAGACATTAACATGATTCTTGGTAAACCCTGTTTGCAAGGGACTAAAAAAAATGCAGTGTATGTAACTGCTCTTCCACTGAGGTCAGTATTTTCAAGATATAGACAATATAGATTAGGGCTTGTCAAATTAATATCAGAATTTATGCAAAAATGATGCATCTATTTACTACTTTGCATTATCCTACGTCTTAAGTAATGACTCGTCAAGGGATTTCACTGAACAGCAAACAAAACAAAATAATAATAATGATAATAACACATGCAGAACAATCAAATCTAATCGACCATACATTGTGATCAAAGACCACAAAATTTTCTTTCTTATTGATATCGCAGTCCCTGAAGATTGTAATGTATCTTTGAGGATCTTCAAAAAAATTTTCAAATGCAAGAATCTTGATGTAAAAATTTCAAAAATATGGTACATGAGGACATCAATAATTCTTGTTGTGGTTGGAGCCCTTGAATTGATTGGAAAAGGTTCCGATAAGCTCACGTAAAGAAATACAAAGAATTCTACTCACAAGTACAGACCACATATTACAAATCAATGTAAAATGTGTGTCATCTTAGTTTTTTGTTTTGTTTTTTTTACAAAAATTATCGGTGGAAAATGTCATGAAGCCATTCAGACCTTAGGTCTCTGGCTAGGGCCCGGAAGGAAATATGTATACAACAGAAATCAAAGAAATAATAATAATAATAATAATAATAATAATAATAATAATAATAATAATAATAATAATAATAAGGACCTGAAGATCGTGATTAACAGGATGTAGAGAACGAAGACTTAGACTATACCAAAAGTAATCGGAGATCTGGGCCCCATGAGAAAATGAATGAACAATTTTACTAATAGTGTCCCAAGTAACATCAACGTAGAAGTTGCCCTGGAGATCCTCCCAACTAGGAACATCCCATATACTAAGAAAAGTGCTATCAATTAAATGACAATTCTCCTATAGGACCGAAGGACCTTACTTTGAGCAAGATACAAAGCGGGAAACATAACATACACAAATAATAATAATAATAATAATAATAATAATAATAATAATAATAATAATAACAAATGATAATAATAATAATAATAATAACAAATGATAATAATAATAATAATAACAAATGATAATAATAATAATAATAACAAATGATAATAACAGTAATAATAATAATAATAACAAATGATAATAATAATAATAATAATAACAAATGATAATAATAATAATAGTAACAAATGATAATAATAATAACAAATGATAATAATAATAATAATAACAAATGATAATAATAATAATAATAAATAATAATAATAATAATAATAATAATAATAATAATAATAATACCATATTAAGTACATTTGTCGGTGATACATATGTCTGGTATACCAAGGATTCGTTTGAAGAAATTCATTTGTGAGATAAAAATATACTAAAAAATCATAAAGTGCGTGAAAACAGTGGGATTTTAGGTCAATGTCAAAGGTTAGCAGAAAGGGGTTAACAGTCGTACTGCTTGACCCACTTAAGGTCACAGCGAATTACATTATGGAAATTTAATTATAACGTAACGGCCTTACTTGTTTCATGTCAGCCATTTTGTTATTACCTTTCAGTTGCCCGTTTCCCTCTTGTTATATTCTAATTGGTGATTGTAGATTATCTGATAAAATTCTGGTCCATTCTTTTTAGTTCTTTCAGTGAAGTGAAAACGAAGAAAAGAAGTTATTGCTTTTATCTAAGTGAAGAAAACGAAAAATTAATATGGCGACATTATAAAATCGGCGGCTATAAGAATGAAGGAAATAGGGCGAAAAGAAAGTAAAAGGCGAAAAGAAAGGGGAAGCTGAAACAAAAGGTGAAAACAGAATGAAAGAGCGGGAACAGATCAAAAAAAGAGAAAAAGAACAAAGAAAGAGTAGAAAAGAAAGAAAGAAAGAAAGAAAGAAAGAAAGAAAGAAAAAGTATAAAAAAATATTTAAAAAGTGATTTCAAAATGAATAATTAAAAATATCTGTCTATATTTCTGAGATGAGGTATGTACACTGTTTACACTATCGGACTATTGTCCTCATCTTTGTCGCCATATTTATTACAACATATCAGACGTTGAACGCTCCGGCCTT
>OZ010609.1:34364240-34464240 GCA_963932145.1 Acanthosepion lycidas | reverse complement strand
ATTGACACATTACTATTTCATGGTTTCCTCAATTTGCCCGTTTCTCTTTCTTTCTTTCTTTCTTTCTTTTTCTTTCTTTCTTTCTTTCTTTCTTTCTTTCTTTCTTTCTTTCTTTCTTTCTTTACAGTCATTGCTTTTGTCTATTTATTTACAATCATTGTTTTCATTTCTTTCTTTCTTTCTTTTGTTTCAATAGACACATTACTCTTTCATGCTTTCCTCAATTTGCCCGTTTCTCTTTCTTTCTTTTTCTTTCTTTCTTTCTTTCTTTCTTTCTTTCTTTCTTTCTTTACAGTCATTGGTTTTATCTATTTATTCACAATCATTGTTTTGTTTTCTTTCTTTCTTTCTTTCTTTTGTTTCAATAGACACATTACTCTTTCATACTTTCCTCAATTTGCCGGTTTCTCTTTCTTTCTTTCTTTCTTTATTTCTTTCTTTCTTTCTTTACAGTCATTGCTTTTATCTGTTTATTTACAATCATTGTTTTCATTTCTTTCTTTCTTTCTTTTGTTTCAATAGACACATTACTATTTAATCCTTTCCTCAATTTGCTCGTTTCTTGTTCTTTCTTTCTTTCTTTCTTTCTTTTTTCTTTCTTTCTTTACAGTCATTGCTTTTATCTATTTATTTGGAATCGTTGTTTTCCTTTCTTTCTTTCTTTCTTTCTTTCATTTGTTTCAATAGACACATTACTATTTCATACTTTCCTCAGTTTGCCCGTTTCTCTTTCTTTCTTTCTTTTCTTCTTTCTTTCTTTCTTTCTTTTTTCTCTTTCTTTCTTTACAGTTATTGCTTTTATCTATTTATTTACAATCATTGTTTTCCTTTCTTTCTTTCTTTCTTTTTTTTTTGTTTCAATAGACACATTACTATTTCATGCTTTCCTCAATTTGCCCGTTTCTCTTTCTTTCTTTCTTTCTTTCTTTCTTTCTTTTGTTTCAATAGACACATTACTATTTTATGCTTTCCTCAATTTTCCCGTTTCTCTTTCTTTTTCTTTCTTTCTTTCTTTCTTTCTTTCTTTCACACACGTCCTCTGTTTTCTATTTGTCTGTTCTCATGCATTTTTATCCTAAAATATTTTCCTTTTTGTTAATCTCTTTATTTTTCTTGATATATTTATATCGTAATTATTTTCACTTTCATTTGTCTTACTAGCTGCTTTAAACGTTATATACCTCTCAATCTGTACATAATTCACTTACCTTTCATTCCCTTTCTCGATCATACGGCCATATCCCGTTGAGACAACGGTTCTTGTACGACCACCAATGTTAAGCAACGTCGAACCTGGTCACTGTCTACATGGTTGACCGCTTGGAGATACCAAATATTCTAAGATAGGATGTGTGGATTGGACAATGGATGACGGTTCGAAATAGGAAGTCGGTGAGCCGATTTCTAATTCCAGTCGGCTTAGTTATATTTACTTGCGCGCAAATATCCTGGGGTAATATACGAATCCACCTCGTCTCATTCCCATCTATGGGTTAAATAGTATGACTTATCTCAGTCAATCATTATTATCTCCAAAATTTTCTTACAATCTAAAATTGCTTTCTGGTTTCAAATAACCTGCAGAAGTTTGATAAACCGTAAAAATGAAATCAGTCTATCTTTCACTGTCTTTCTCTCTTTATCTTTCATTCCCACTCTTTCTTTCTCTCCCTGTCTGTCTGTCTGTCCCTATCTCTCTCTCTCTCTCTCTCTCTATATATATATATATATATATATATATATATATATATATATATATATATATATATATCAGTAATAGGTTTGTCACTTAGTTGATTAATGTTACCTTCAGCATCCTGACTTCAGAGTTTCATAGACTGACCCTCTGGATATTACACCGTCCACTCTTCAGTGGATATCAGCAAATGTTTTCTCATTTTGATCACCCGCTCATTAAATACACTGATTCAAAAGGGTATTCACTCCCAATCTCTTCCCTATCTCTCCATCTCTTGACTTTATTCCACTCTTTCTCTTCTTTCCCGTATTTTTGTCATATTGTCCTCTTCGTACACCCCCCTCTTTATATATCCTATGCTTTTTTTTATCAGTATTACTATATGCAAGGCAATAAAGCCACTAAGATACTTGTCGTGGAAGAATTAGGAACAGAAATATGAATAATGTGCGGGAAGGATAGTAATCAGGAGAACAGTAGATAGCGATTGACATTACATTTAAAAGTAAAAAAGCATGGAGCCGGAAGGGAGTTCCAAAAGCGAGAAGTGCGAGAAATGAAAATATTAGCATAGAACTTACATCTAGCCATCTCATCCGTAAATTGGAAGCAAGCAGAGAAGCAACCTAACGGCACTGGTAAAGTGACTGAAGCCGAGCTGCCAGATCAGGACCAATAAAATTATTGAGTCTTCTTTGGATTTTATCAAGGAGCACAAGTTAAATAGCGGGAGCACCGGACCATATGTGGCAGCAATATTCTAAGCATTTTTCTCACTCCCTCTCCCCCTCTCTCCCTTATATATAGACAACCCTATCTCTTTTTTCCTCGTTCGCATGTCAGTATTCCCCGACCTTTAGGCAAAGAGACTTGTTAAACCCTCTGCCATCATTACGACTAGTCCAATGTATTTAATTCCTCCTATCAAATCTCGGCACGAAACGATCGCATCACGCGCGCAAAACTCCACCATTTCATTTCCGGTGGTCGTTACATCCGGTATCTTTTTTTTTTTTTTTTTTTTTTTTTGTTATCCAATCGGGGGCGGGCAACCTAATGCTTCGCTTTAATTAGCAAATTATTTGCTTCATTTGCACAAATAGGGATTTTGGTTGAGAAGGAAAGCAAAAAAAAAAAAAAAGGTCGTAGGGGAGAAAAAGAAAAGAAATGGCGGAAAGAGATAGAAAGAGAGAGAGAGGAAGAGAGAGAGAGAGAGAGAAAGATACAAAGCCGCAAAATTAGTCGATCATCACGCAGTCCAAACGGCCATGAGGCGTTTAAAAGAAATTGTAAGTACGATGCCATTATCAACGTATTCATTTGTTGTCATCTTTTTCTTTTTATAAAAGCATTGGAAACGTGAAAAGCAGACAATATCGGTTTCTTGGTTCGGTTTCTGTCCGTTGGAGTCGCTCTTTGGTTTTTATTTTATTTAGTGCGAGTAACATTTCACTTTCCCATGAAAACATTCACTGGTTCTCGTGTTGTCATCCTAAATGGGTTTTTTTTTCTTTGTTTCAACCAAAAATGAATATGGCGGGAAAATAGGAAAGATGAAGCGTTTTTAAGAGGAGAAAAATGAATAAACAGAGAGAAGGCAGGTAGGTTAAAAGTAAAACAGAACTCAATGGACATAGATAGATAGATAGATAGATAGATAGATAGATAGATAGATAGATAGATAGATAGATAGATAGATAGATAGATAATAAAGGAACATAGATAGATAGATAGATAGATAGATAGATAATAAAGCAACATAGATAGATAGATAGATAGATAGATAATAAAGCAACATAGATAGATAGATAGATAGATAGATAGATAATAAAGCAACATAGATAGATAGATAGATAGATAGATAGATAGATAATAAAGCAACATAGATAGATAGATAGATAGATAGATAGATAGATAATAAAGCAACATAGATAGATAGATAGATAGATAGATAGATAGATAGATAGATAGATAGATAGATAATAAAGCAACATAGATAGATAGATAGATAGATAGATAGATAGATAGATAGATAGATAGATAGATAGATAGATAGATAGATAGATAGATAGATGGGTGCGACTCGATTAATGTCATCGACTAATTTATTCTCAGATATGATGAGAATATAGATACATACATATATACATACGTAAGAATAGACTGATATAGATAAATTCTCAATCAGATAGATAGATAGATAGATAGATAGATAGATAGATAGATAGATAGATACGCACAGAATGAAACAGATAGATAAATATAGATATATATTTATCTACGTATATTTTCGGTTTGAACATATATATATATATATATATATATATATATATATATATATATATATATATTGTCATCCACAGATTGTTTCGCTATATCGCAGCTCATAAGTGTGGCGAGATATCCGATTGCCTCAAGCCAGAATCGAAATCTGACTGATTTAGTTTGTTCATATCTATCTATATAGCTATCTCAGTCTGACAGATAGATAGATAGATAGATAGATAGATAGATAGATAGATAGATAGATAGATAGATAGATAGATAGATAATGTGCAGACTATGTACGATATGCAGATAAATCACGAGAAAGGCATTATATATTTTTTATTTCTACATCTCCTGTCTTTCTTAATGGTTTTATCTATGTTTTCCTATCGAATCTAGACTAACTGCTTGTCTTGCATTTAGCCTATTCTCCAACTCGGTTTTTTTTCTTCTTTCTGCACATTTTGTTTTTAGCCGCCATTTTTTCTCTCGTGTTGTTCGCTAAAAAAATACATAATCGTGGCGTGATTCGCACCATTTTTTCTGATTTAACTTCTGCAAAACTCTTACCCCCTTCAGCATCTGACCAATGAGTCTGACAAACGGTTTGATTGCTTTCCGCTGCTTCAAAGTTGGGTATATTTCCTTCGTTCTCATTTGACCTAAACCTTATTTTCACTTCGTTTTTCTTGTCCATTTATTGCCGCCTTTAGTTTCTCTCTTTTCGCTTTTACATACGATCATCTGCTTTTCATTCTTTCTTTATAGTAGTTTTGTATTCTTTTCATCGGCTTCTGTTTAGTACTAGGTTTCCTTCTAAAGTTTATTCAACTCTATACGTCTAACGTCTTCGCCTCAACTCCGAAATTTCATTTACTATTTATTTATTCATTTATTTTGCAGCAATAGGATAGGTTCACACTCCTTCCCGCTCTTTCGAACAGGAGGAGAGATTTATCTCTTGTTTTCTGTTTTGTTTTTTTTTGTTTTTTTTTTTGTTGTTTTTTGGGGTTTCCGGTTCTAAAGTTTTTTGATTCTATCTTTCAATTCCAGTACCAGTGGGTCTTAATGGCAAAATCGCCTGTGTTTTGAATGGTTTCATTAAAAACTAAAATTACACAAAAGTAATTAAGACAGAAGACCGTCTTTTTTATCCATTTCCCATTTTGGCCTTGTGTCACATTTTGTAATTATGTTTTTCTCTATGGTAGCTAGACTTCATGAATTTAAACGCAATACTACACCGGCGACGAGATATCATCAATTTACAGTTTAGCTGCCTAGACGTAGCCGTAACTTCTATGTTGACAGCTTCTTTTCTCGCACTTCTCGTTTGTGTAACACCCATTCGGCAACATGCTTTCCAGCTAACTTCAATCTGCAAAAAATTAAATGCAATGTCAATTGTTATCTACTGTCCTCCTGATTACTTTTTTCTCTTTTTTACTCATGACTAATGTTTCTGATTCTAATTCGGCCACATACTGTAACACCTTGCACGCTTGTGGCTGTACTGAAATGTTTATAAGTGGGGATAAAGATTTAATTAAAAAAAAACTCTTTTCTTCTTAATTTCATTGAAGCTTTTCTTTCATCTGTTTCATAAATCTTACTTTCTTTTTTATTCCTATCTTCCTTCTTTCTTTCTTCTTTCTTGCTTTCTTTATTACTTCTTTCTTTCTTCTTTGTTTCATCTTTCTTCTTTCTTTCTTCTGTCTTTCTTTCTTCTTTCTTTCTTCTGTCTTTCTTTCTTTATTACTTCTTTCTTTCTTTTTTGTTTCATATTTCTTCTTTCTTTTGTCTTTCCTTCTTCTGTCTTTCTTTCTTTATTACTTCTTTCTTTCTTTTTTGTTTCATCATTCCTTCTTCTTTCTTTTGTCTTTCTTTCTTCTGTCTTTCTTTCTTTATTACTTCTTTCTTTCTTTTTAGTTTCATCATTCTTTCTTTTGTCTTTCTTTCTTCTTTCTTTCTTCTTTGTTTCATCTTTCTTTCTTCTTTTTTGTCTTTCTTTCTTCTTTCTTTCCTCTTTTTGTCTTTCTTTCTTCTTTCTTTCCTCTTTTTGTCTTTCTTTCTTCTTTCTTTCTTCTTTTTTGTCTTTCTTCTTCTTTCTTTCTTCTTAGTCACCTTTTTGTTCAGATTCACTTCTTTCATATTTACATTCTTCCTTTCATTTTTTTCTTTCTTTCCTTTTTTCTTTTTTATTTCTTGCTTGTTTTTATTTTTTTCGTCCTTTTACTTAATCTGTTTTCTATTTCCTTCTATTGTCTTCAATTACTCTATATTCTTTCTTTCATTCTTTCTTTCTTTTTGTATATTTTAAGTATTGTATATTCTTTAATTCTTTTTTGTTTCATCATTCTTTCTTCTTTCTTTTGTCTTTCTTTCTTCTGTCTTTCTTTCTTTATTACTTCTTTCTTTCTTTTTTGTTTCATCATTCTTTCTTCTTTCTTTTGTCTTTCTTTCTTTTTTTCTTTCTTCTGTCTTTCTTTCTTACTTCTTTCTTTCTTCTTTGTTTCATCTTTCTTTCTTCTTTCTTTTGTCTTTCTTTCTTCTGTCTTTCTTTCTTTATTACTTCTTTCTTTCTTTTTTGTTTCATCATTCTTTCTTCTTTCTTTTGTCTTTCTTTCTTCTGTCTTTCTTTCTTCTTTGTTTCATCTTTCTTTCTTCTTTCTTTCTTCTGTCTTTCTTTCTTCTTTCTTTCTTTATTACTTCTTTCTTTCTTCTTTGTTTCATCTTTCTTTCTTCTTTCTTTTGTCTTTCTTTCTTCTTTCTTTCTTCTGTCTTTCTTTCTTTATTACTTCTTTCTTTCTTTTTTGTTTCATCATTCTTTCTTCTTTCTTTTGTCTTTCTTTCTTTTTTCTTTCTTCTGTCTTTCTTTCTTTATTTCTTCTTTCTTTCTTCTTTGTTTCATCTTTCTTTCTTCTTTCTTTTCTCTTTTTTTTTCTTTCTTTGTTCTTTCTTTCTTTATTACTTCTTTCTTTCTTTTTTGTTTCATCTTTCTTTCTTCTTTCTTTTGTCTTTCTTTCTTCATTCTTTTTTCTGTCATTCTTTCTTTATTACTTCTTTCTTTTTTGTTTCATCTTTCTTTTTTCTTTTGTCTTCCTTTCTTCATTCTTTCTTCTGTCTTTTTTCCTTTATTACTTCTTTCTTTCTTTTTTGTTTCATCATTCTTCCTACTTTGTTTTCTCTTTCTTTCTTCTGTCTTTCTATCTTTATTATTTCTTTCTTTCTTTTTTATTTCTTCTTTCTTTCTTTTTCTTTTGTCTTTCTTTCTTCTTTCTTTCTTATGTCTTTCTTTCTTTATTACTTCTTTCTTTCTTTTTTGTTTCATCATTCTTTCTTTTGTCTTTCTTTCTTTATTACTTCTTTCTTTTTTCTTTGTTCTTTCTTTTTTCTTTTATTTGTCTTTCTTTCTTCTTTCTTTCTTCTGTCTTTCTTTCTTTATTACTTCTTTCTTTCTTCTTTGTTTCAACATTCTTTCTTCTTTCTTTTGTCTTTCTTTCTTTATTACTTCTTTCTTCTTCTTTGTTTCATCAATCTTTCTTCTTTCTTTCTTTCTTTCTTCTGTCATTCTTTCTTCTTTCTTTCTTCTGACTTTCTTTCTTTATTACTTCTTTCTTTCTTTTTTGTTTCATCATTCTTTCTTGTTTTTGTCTTTCTTTCTTCTGTCTTTCTTTCTTCTTTGTTTCATCTTTCTTTCTTCTTTCTTTCTTTTGTCTTTCTTTCTTTTTTCTTTCTTCTGTCTTTCTTTATTACTTCTTTCTTTCTTTTTTGTTTCATCTTTCTTTCTTCTTTCTTTTGTCTTTCTTTCTTCATCCTTTCTTCTGTCTTTTTTCCTTTATTACTTCTTTCTTTCTTTTTTGTTTCATCATTCTTCCTACTTTCTTTTCTCTTTCTTTCTTCTGTCTTTCTATCTTTATTACCTCTTTCTTTCTTTTTTATTTCTTCTTTCTTTTGTCTTTCTTTTGACTTTCTTTCTTCTGTCTTTATTTATTTATTTATTACTTCTTTCTTTCTTCTTTGTTTCATCTTTCTTTCTTCTTTCTTTTGTCTTTCTTCTGTCTTTCTTTCTTCTTTGTTTCATCTTTCTTTCTTCTTTTTTGTCTTTCTTTCTTCTTTCTTTCTTCTTAGTCACCTTTTTGTTCAGATTCACTTCTTTCATATTTACATTCTTCCGTTCATTTTTTCTTTCTTTCCTTTTTTCTTTTTTATTTCTTGCTTGTTTTTATTTTTTTCGTCCTTTTACTTAATCTGTTTTCTATTTCCTTCTATTGTCTTCAATTACTCTATATTCTTTCTTTCATTCTTTCTTTCTTTCTTTTTGTATATTTTAAGTATTGTATATTCTTTAATTCTTTAAAAATGTCATTCAATCGATCTGTTTTCTTTTTTCTTTTCCTCTATTCTTTTCTTTTCACTTCATTCAGTACTCTCTTCTATTCGTTTTTCTCTATTCTTTTTTCTTCACTTTCCTTCATTTTCTCACGTCTATTTTCTTCTCGTCCTTTAAGTTCATTCTTCCTCCTCTTCTTCTACCCCCTCCCTTCTTTTCACACCATTCATTCTCCTTCTTTTCTTTCTTTTTCTCGTCGGTCATTCTTTACCTCTTCTTTCTATTCCGTCATCCAATTATTTTCCCTCGTAATTTTCATTCAATCATTTGTTTTCTTTCCTCTTTTGTTGCTTCCTTTTTTTCATTTGTACATTTAATTCTCTTTGCTTTTCACGCTATTCTTCTCCTTGTCTATCGTACAGCTACATGTTTCTCTTGGTGTCTCTAAATGTCTTTAATTTTCCCGCCTTTTCTACACTATTTTCTCCATATTTTTTTTTCCCTTGTTTTTCTTTTTTATTTATACTTATTAATACATTTGTTTTCTTTCTCTCATGATTTTTTTTTCAGTTATGATGAATGGTTACTCTCTCAAAGAGACTCCTTATTTGTAACAGCTATTGGGATACATCTTCAACTCAGAACTCAAGTAGATCTCATGTATACGGCCCATCACAAAGGGCGCTGAAAAATGGTCGGCTCCAGCAAATACCTGATTCTTTCTACCAGGCAGACCAAAAATGCAGACCAAAAATGAAGCATTTCTTCTATGTCTGAACTGGACCTGCTCAGTCCTTACTTTTCAGGCTTGATAGAGTTCAAAATCATTTCCCACAGACGTAAAATCGCATGCCGATGCATACTTCCATGGAAAATGCTCAAACGAGTTTCATTCTGGAGTGCCAACAGCTCAGATCACTACAGGTAAGACCTACCTTGCTACATCCTCAGCGTCGAAACCCTTAATTTCCTAGATACATAAACTTTATGAATTTAAGCCCATTTTACAGTTGAATTGGCTAGATGTAACCGTAATGTCTTTGGTAACTGTTTCTTTTCTCGTACTTCTCGCTTATGAAACTCTCTTCCGGGTTCTTGCTCTCCGGTCAACTTTGACTTCAAAAAATTAAATGCAATGTCAATCGTTATCTAATGTCTTCTTGATTCTTCTTCTTTGGTTTCAATTTTTACTATAGATAGCTCAACTTTTACAACAACATGCCTGTGCACATTCGTAATCTAGGAAAATTCTTGTGTTAAATACATCTATATCTTTTCTTAAAAATAATAAAAATAAACTAAAAATTATTGAAGCTGTCTATATTAAAAACTTGAAACTAAACTTTAATAAAAAATTAATTATGAATACTGCACAAATGTTTTAAAATGTTTACAGTAAATAGGTTAAAATATCTAGGTTTTAACTAATAGTTTTGATAGATTTTTCTTTTTAAAATATATTTAGACATTATAATAACTTAGTTACCTCCCTTGACGTTTGTACATATGCCTACATGATAAAATTTAAAATTGTACAGTAGATAATCTTAGCGTTTTTCAATTCACACGTAAAAAATTAAATTTCCAGATGAGCACAACAATTTTTGTCTTAGGAAAGACAAGACTCTGAAGACATTCGACTAATGTCAAAAGTACTCGGAATAAAATGAAAATACTTCAACATGGTAATTTTCTTTCTTCCTTTAATAAGGATACTAAGAAACTTGTTCGTAATTATGAGAGGATCCTATAAAAATATGTCGACAAAACTTGCCAAAATTATTAGGTTGGTGCAAAAATAATGTCGTTTTCTCACATAGTAACATTATTTTTGCACCAACCTAATATTTAATGAGATATGACAATATATATATATATATATATATATATATATATATATATATATATATATATATATATATATATATAAAATATGTGGTGCAGTTCAATTTATATTACAATAAATCATTCATACAAATAGTAAATTAGTAAAGTTAATGATATAAAATGGAGAAATCCCTTCGCTAACAAAATTTTAAAGACTCATTACCAATGACTCGATGAATGTTATGAATTCTAAACTGTATTAGGTATTATTATTATTGTATTATTATTCCTTAAATATACAAGTACTTTCGACTGTACGTTCAGTCATCTTCAAGCATGGGAATTAGTTTGTTTTTGGTAAAATTCAGGTAGCATCCGCGACGAAAAATATAATGCGAATCGAAATATGTTTTTTTTTTTTAATGTGTTATGGATAATGGATACAAACTTTTGGAGCGTGCAGTCGCAACGTTAAGATAGAATCTTTTTCAAAATTTAAGTGAGTGCGTTTTTTACTAATATGGCAATATGAGAATTTGATTGATATATTTAAATTGACTATGACATACAAATTGCCTTTGATATATATATATATATATATATATATATATATATATATATATATAAAGTGAGAGAGAGATCAAGTATACATAAAAAGAGAGGCAGATAAATAGAAATAAATTGTGTGTAATAGACGATGCTGACGATGATAGATAGATAGATAGATAGATAGATAGATAGATAGATAGATATACTACGTTAATAGATATTTACAATCTAAAATATATCGATGCACAGGGAGTGCACTTAAACATAAGTTAAATACTAATCGTCCCATTAGTACATAAAAACCTTTCTTAAAAGAGGTATTACTTTGTGTCGTGTCTCTCGTCTCTCATTTTATAGTCAGAGACGAATCTATCAAATGTCCATTATTTTACAGTCAAATCTCTCCTTTTCACCTCGACGGTTCACTCCCATCATTCTTACGCACTTTTGTCAATCAACAAAGAAACATATATAACATAAAATAATACGTTAATACACGTTTACAGGTGTGTGTATATATATATATATATATATATATATATATATATATAGATAGATAGATAGATAGATAGATAGATAGATAGATAGATAGATAGATAGATGATATTAGTAGTAAATATACAAATACATATATAGTTGTATAAAAAAAATTATTCCAAGAGGATAGAATCCAGGTAGAACTCAATGTTCAGGACATAGTAAGGATATAATAAAAAGGCTTAAACACTAATATTCCCGGGTCATAATTTATTCCATTGGAACCGTAAATACGATCCAATTCATCAGACCTACAAATTCAAAAATTTTGAATTTGTAGGTCTGATGAATTCGAGCCTAAATACGATTCCAATGTAATAAATTAGGACAATGGAATATTAGAGTTTAAGCCTTTTTATTATATATATATATATATATATATATATATATATATATATATATATATATGTATATATATATATATCTGTAAACACACAGATATATATATATATATATATATATATATATATATCTGTAAACTCACACATACACACATATATATATATATATATATATATATATATATATATATATATATATATATATACCTGTGAACGTATATGTATGTATATAATGGTATTTGTTTTAACAAGTTGTTACGTATCCAGAGCATTTTGAATCATAGGAATTAAGAGAGATTGTGCGTACTTTTTATCTACATATAAAGCAAAAGATGTTATTTGAATATATGTAAATTCATACTATAAAATTATTTCCTTCCATCTGTGGCTCTTCACTACTTCCCCTCACTTGGAACTCTCGCCAACACTCGACTCTTTATAATGTAGAAGACTACACGTAACAGTTCGGTTTATAAAACACTGAAGTTGATTTCAACATTAAAAATATGTCCGTTTGAAGAAAGTTACACTAAAAATACTTACTTACTATATAGCATTTTACATATTTTTTTATTTATTTACTCGCATTTTAAAATCATATTCACTTAAAATATTTTAAAATCAGACTAGCTTAGAAATATTTTTTAATATGCTAAAAAATATTTTCAAATCATATTCACTTGAAAATATTTTTTTAAATATGGCAAAAAGTATTTTTTTAAATATTGAAAATATTGTTTGTTTAAAGAAGGCTGAAATATAAATAAGCACGCACGCAATCAGAGAGGTGGAAAGACAGAGAGGTTGAAAGGGGGAGGTGGAAAGAGATAGATGTGGAAAGAGATAGATGTGGAAAGAGAAAGGTGGAAAGAGAGAGGTGGAAAGAGAGAGAGGTGGAAAGAGAGAGAGGTGGAAAAACAGGGAGAGGTGGAAAGAGAGAGGTGGAAAGAGAGAGAGGTGGAAAGAGAGAGAGGTGGAAAAACAGGGAGAGGTGGAAAGAGAGAGGTGGAAAGAGAGAGGTGGAAAGAGAGAGAGGTGGAAAGAGAGAGAGGTGGAAAAACAGGGAGAGGTGGAAAGAGAGAGGTGGAAAGAGAGAGGTGGAAAGAGAGATAGAGATCGAAAGAGTAAGGTGGAAAGAGAGAGGTGGAAAGAGAGATAGAGATCGAAAGAGTAAGGTGGAAAGAGAGAGGTGGAAAGAGAGATAGAGATCGAAAGAGTAAGGTGGAAAGAGAGAGGTGGAAAGAGAAAGGTGGAAAGAAAGAAGTGAAAAGAGAGATATGGAAAAACAGACAGGTGGAAAGAGAGAAAAGTGGAAAGAGATTGATGGAAAGACAGAGAGGTGGAATTACAGAGAGGTTGAAAGGGGGAGGTGGAAATATAGATGTGGAAAGAGAGAGGTGGAAAGAGAAAGGTGGAAAGAGAGAGGTGGAAAGAGAGAGAGGTGGAAAAACAGGGAGAGGTGGAAAGAGAGAGGTGGAAAGAGAGATAGAGATCGAAAGAGTAAGGTGGAAAGAGAGAGGTGGAAAGAGAGATAGAGATCGAAAGAGTAAGGTGTTAAGAGAGAGGTGGAAAGAGAGAGGTGGAAAGAGAAAGGTGGAAAGAAAGAAGTGAAAAGAGAGATATGGAAAAACAGACAGTTGGAAAGAGAGAAAAGTGGAAAGACAGAGAGATGGAATGACAGAGAGGTTGAAAGGGAGAGGTGGAAAGACATAGATGTGGAAAGAGAGAGGCGGAAAGAGAAAGGTGGAAAGAGAGAGGTGGAAAGAGAAAGAGGTGGAAAAACAGGGAGAGGTGGAAAAACAGGGAGAGGTGGAAAGAGAGAGGTGGAAAGAGAGATAGAGATCGAAAGAGTAAGGTGGAAAGAGAGAGGTAGAAAGAGAGATAGAGATCGAAAGAGTAAGGTGGAAAGAGGGAGGTGGAAAGAGAGAGGTGGAAAGAGAAAGGTGGAAAGAAAGAAGTGAAAAGAGAGATATGGAAAAATAGACAGGTGGAAAGAGAGAAAAGTGGAAAGAGATTGATGGAAAGACGGAGAGGTGGAATGACAGAGAGGTTGAAAGGGAGAGGTGAAAAGATATAGATGTGGAAAGAGAGAGGTGAAAAGAGAATGGTGGAAAGAGAGATACACATGGAAAGAGAATGGTGGAAAGAGAGTGTTGGAAAGACAGAGAGGTGGAATGACAGAGAGATTGAAAGGGAGAGGTGGAAAGACATAGATGTGGAAAGAGAGAGGTGGAAGAGAGATACAGATGGAAAGAGAAAGGTGGAAAGACATACAGGTGGAAAGAGAGAGGTGGAAAGAGAGATAGAGATCGAAAGAGTAAGGTGGAAAGAGAGAGGTGGAAAGAGAGAGGTGGAAAGACACAAAGGTGGAAAGAAAGAAGTGAAAAAAGAGATGTGGAAAAACAGACCGGTGGAAAGAGAGAAAGGTGGAAAGAGACTGATGGAAAGACAGAGAGGTGGAATGACAGAGAGGTTGAAAGGGAGAGGTGGAAAGACATATATGTGGAAAGAGAGAGGTGGAAAGAGAAAGGTGGAAAGAGAGATACACATGGAAAGAGAAAGGTGGAAAGAGAGAGGCGAAAAGAGATAGGTGGGAAGAGAGATACAGATCGAAAGATTAAGGTGGAAAGAGAGAGGTGGAAAGAGAGATAGAGATCGAAAGAGTAAGGTGGAAAGAGAGAGGTGGAAAGAGAGAGGTGGAAATAGAAAGGTGGATAGAAAGAAGTGAAAAGAGAGATGTGGAAAAACAGACAGGTGGAAAGAGAGAAAAGTGGAAAGAGAGATATGGAAAGACAGAGAAGTGGAAAGAAACTTAAATCATTATGCGTCCGACGGCCGACGTACACCCGATTCACAGACTTTTAGTATTATATAAATTTTAGCATCAACTTTCATGTATCTGTGCTGTGTACTTTTTAGCGGGTGAACGATCATGGCTCTCCAGAACTTCCCGTCACTTGTAGCTCCAAGAAATATTGAACACTTTCTAACAATAATTTTGTTTACTTAGCATTATGCACTGTCAACCGTGTGCCCCCGAAACGTGGACGACCTCATAGTTTTTCACGGCTTCCTTTCTTTTTTCCCTGTCGACGATATTTCTTCCTTTATAAAACCATTCTCTCTTTTTTTGTATTTGTTCTTCCATCCCGTTACATAAACCCGTTAAGTAGTGCAGTCGCTGTTTTTATTCTTTTTTATGTGTCCTACGAATGTTAATTTTTTTCGTACCCTTTTTCTATTGTAATTACTAAGCATTTCAGCTACCTCTTTCTCGTATTTAAAAAAATGTGTTCTTTCAGTACTTGCTCTTTAGAACTTTTTTTTTTTTTACATTATGGTCCATCCTTTACAAGTCCTGGGGACTACTCGTGGTACAGGGTTACGTTAGGATTTCATTTGTGTCCATAGAAGTGAAAGATACCAGTTAACCCGAGTCTTGAATAGATTAAGACCGTAGTGATCAGGAAAACATCCTCTTAGAAGTCGGTTCCACGAGTCAATGATTCAAAGAAAGAAGCTGTTCGAGAGGAATTTTCTTCTCACCGACGGAATCTAGTTCCTCCGAGCACTTTCCGTGGCAGTAGCGGTAGAGCAGCCAGAGGCTTGCCACATATCGACTGTGGAAGAGAGGTTGATGGGTGGAGAATAATTCATCACCCAAAAGAGCTCGGAGAAGCTTTTGGACACTATCCATTCTGGGGATTGAGCTCTGGGCTTCTTTCATCCAAATATGTCAACAGTACTCTATTTTTGGCCAGATCTGGCTCTTTAGGACTTCCCCATTTATCGAATGCTCTATCCGTGGTATTTTCAACAGCTTCGTTGATTCAGGACTTTTCTAAATTTGTGAAGAGCTTGTCCAACTTGTTATTATGAAGAAAGGAATATAACAATTCAACAATAACATTTTTAAATGATTATTCCGGGGCTTATGATTATCGACACGCATTTTGAAAATAAAATATTTTTTATTAAGTATAGTTAATAAAATACAAATTTTTATTTACAAATAACTCGCCTATAAAAACTCCTTATGCAGCAACCCAATAGATAGTAACACACTGAGATAGATAGATAGATAGATAGATAGATAGATAGATAGATAGATAGATAGATAGATAGATAGATTGAGAAAGAGAAGTAAAGAGAAGTAAGAGAAGTAAAGAAGTGGGCTGTAGAATAGAAAGATAAAGTGACTTATATAATTCGAATTGACGCTTCAACTCATAATGAATACCAAATGCCGTTATTGACATTATTCGGATTTGCCTCTTCTACTTACAAGGAAATGGTACGTGTTAGCTTGATAGGACTTTTTCTTTGACAGATTTAATACCTATATACATAATCTGAAATATACAACCAAGATGTTTTCGGCTTCGACATCTTTACTCCTTACTGCAGCTGACGGCAACTTCCGTTATCCACACCTATATAACTGTAACTCAGTACGAATGACGAATTCCTTGTAATTGTAAATGCCTGAAATTCAATTCTACGCGTGAGTTAGTGCATTAAATGCGAAATCGTTGCTCCAACCGCTCAATCCTGAGATGGTATTTAATCCAAGAGGTAGTCATTTGAAATTGTCACATCTCTCATCATTAGCAAGCGAGTCATATCGATAATTGGCTTTGTATATAAACTTGCATGCAAAAGTTTGGGTTGAACTTCATAAAATGATTATATACCCTTATTTTATTAAGAAGTTAAGATCGTTTCATACTATGCTTTCATCAGTAGTGTCTGTGGATTTTGAGGGTTAGAAAATAAGGTGCCTTGTAAGCTAAGATACGAAGCTTTAAGCTGGGTGCCGAATTCAATGACCACTTATATATATATATATATATATATATATATATATATATATATATATATATATATATATATATATATATATATATATATATATATATATATATATATATATACTGTCGTTTTTATGTAAAACAAAAATGCGCTTAAATTCACCTTCATCCTTGCCGTGCGCCAATGGCTTAGGGATAGATTCTCTAAATACCAAATCAGTCGGGTTTCGATTCCACTTTGAAGCAATCAGATGTCTAGCCACACTGTTGAGCTGTAAACACCGAAACAGTCTGTCTGTAGATGACGATATATATATATATATATATATATATATAGAGAGAGAGAGAGAGAGCATTTTATAAGCGCAGTACTTTTTTGCAAGTGCTAAGTATCAGTGATTGAACTCACATATTCAGTTGTATGGATATGAGTTTGTGACCCTGGTTTTCACGATTTTCCGATCATTAGACAAACAAACTTTGTTTGTCTGTTGATCGCAAAAGCGTGAAACCCAATGTCACAAAGTCATATCCATACAACTATATATATATATATATATATATATATATATATATATATATATATATAGCCAGTGACTTTATTCTACAAAATTAAATGATCGCCTTAAATAGAACTGATGTAAACATGTTAATACGAAACAGGAGGGAAATATCTTTGGAAACTTTTGGCCAACCCTTCACCTGATAAAAAAAAATCACTGGCGAAACAATTACTTATTTTTCTTTAACAGGAACAACCAAATACACTTGAAGCGACTAAATTAGAGCAGTCAAATGGAGCTAGATTAAAATATAAAATCGTTTCAATGAAAAAGGAATAAAATGATTATACACCTTTATTTTATTCAGAAAATTAGTAGTCTTTTTAGTAGTATGCTTTTATCACTTGCGTATGCAGACATTGAGTATTAGAAAATGAGTTTTCGTGGGTTCCGGGTAACAGAAGATACACAGCTTTAAGCTAAAGAAAGGCCCACTGCGCCAATGACAGATCTGAGATGATAAAGTCATGATAAGTTGCAAATTTCTAAATAGAAATTTACCAATATTGTTAACATGAGTGTAAGGCCCCTTGGCAAGTTATTGCAGTTAAACTGTAGAATGCAATATCTTTGGGTCAACTACATAAAATTATTATATACGTTTATTTTATTATTTAGAAATTAAGATTATTTACCAGTATGATTTTATCAGTAGTTTTTGTGAAATTTGAAGATTGGAAAATAAGTTGTTGCGTTTTCGTAGGATACACAGATACACAGCTTTAAGCAGCTTGAAACTGAAAAAAGCCATACAAATCTATTGAACAAATCTTAGAAGATAAAGCCATGATAATATGCCAATTTCTAAGTAGTGATTGTTCCATCTTATTAACATGAGAGTAAAGTACTTTGGTAAGATTTTGTAATTCAACATTCAACAACTTGCCTTTTTAATATAAAATCATTACTAAAATTTCTGCTGAAACAAAGATGAAAGTTTTGATTTTGAAGGGATTACCACTTAAAAGTGAAAACGTTCATTTTTCCGACCATTGGGAATTTCCAGAAACAATGTTCAAACCAGCCAAAAGACATTTGCTACTATTGGAAGAGATTTAAATCCTAAGAAATCCAGAAAACCAGAAAACTTAGGCAAGAGAAGTGAAGACAGATTGTGAGTTTCGGTAGGCAATCCAAAATTAACAGCCGCACAAGTGAGACGTGAATGCTGTCTTAATAGTGAGGTTTCAGTTGATACATTACAAAAAAAACGTAATATTATCAGTTGTATAGCAGGAAAGAAAAATGCCATTAGCCAAAAAAATCATAGAGAAATAGAAGACTGAAATGAACAAAAGAACATCTAACATGGGATAATGGAAAATGTAAAAAAAAAAAGTAATTATTAGTGATGAATTCAAAAGTTACATTGTAATGTACGAGAAATATATATGAAAACAAACGAGAGAAAGTAAAAATGCAAGATAAACTACAAAGATTTTGAAATCTGGTGCTGGACAGGTAATGGTGTGTAGTTGCATCTTTCTTTATCGAATTCATCCTATTAAAAGCAGTAAAACCACTAAAGCCCAAGATGTTACTGGATGAGGAAGAATTAGAAAAAAGAAACATTACTAAGGATCGAGAACAACAGAAGAGCAATCAAGAGGGCAGTAGATAACGACTGACATTGCATTTACATTTTTGAAGATCAAAGTCGGTTGGAAAGCATTTTCCAAGCTCTCATTCCTTACGGTGGTGCAATGGATAGCGGTTAGGATTGAGGAATCGGAGAGCCGAGTTCGAATTACAGTCAAATCTATTACGTTCACTTACATGCTAATGTCCTTGGGAAAGGTATGAATACTCTTCTTCTTCCGCCAGCTATGGGTAAATAGCATGACTGACCGGGTTCTATAGCCTTGGATGGCAACTGGTCTACCACAGAAAGAAATGGCAACATACTGCTAGAAAAAATCTGCCTTGTCAGTCATGTATCGAAAGATAGATGATCCCCAAAACGTGTATCATCTATGGACTAACTGACTTCCCTTATTATGCGTATCAGATTTTTCAAGCCCTTTTTCCTTACTATGTGTCCAAGAAATTTCAAATGTCCCTCGCTGGTGTTAAGTATATGTTTTCCTTTTTGTTTCTAGAACTTTGTCGTTGCTTACATATACGGTCCAGCATTCTTCTGTAGTACCACATTTCTGTTGCTTCCATTCTCTCGTTGAGGATATTGATCAGCATTCACTGCCATGTAGTCTTTTGAACTGGAGAATAGGTTTATCACTTGTTTCCCGTTTAGGATTTGGTTTCCGGTTTATTCTAAAGTTTGCTTCTGCTCTGTACACCTAACACTTGTCCTTTCCAATGCTAATATAACTCCATACAGTAACGCTTTAATTTGAGTGTCTTTTGGTCCTTGTATTGGGGGAACATTAGTAAAAACAAAAACAAAAACATAAATCTATATTTTTATCATATACATACATACATACATACACACACATATATATATATACAGATTTCGATGGATAAATTTTCGCCATTTTATATTTTTAATTTCGCGCATGCGCGTTGTTTGTTTTTGATTTTGTCGACTGTACGGTATATTAGGTTCGGTTGGGTGCCGTCCGTGAGGAAAAGAGCACCATGACGCACCATATACGGTAGCTTCTGATCGTTCCGATAAGAAATGAACTCTTGAATTTGTTGGTGACAGCCGCAGACTTAACACGGAGGCCTGAATCAAGTGCATTGAGGAGGCAGTGCTGCCCTTGGTCAAGAGGGTGCCTGCTAGAAGACCCTATATCTGGCAGCAGGACTATGCACCATGCCACACAAGCAGGAGAACCCAGTCATGGCTGTCAGACAATTTCTGAGACCACATCACCCGTTACATCTGCCCATCTAACTCCCCAGACTTCAAACCCTTTTATTATTATACGTGGGGTATAGTTGAGCGAGAGACCAACAAAACTCCTTGTAACACCAATGATGAACTGGAGGCAAGCATTATGGTGACATTCACCAACTTAAACAAGGAAACCGTCCAGAAGACTGAAGTCGTCCGTAGGCCGTGATTGAAACCAATGCCGATTTTATTGAATAAATTTACTCTTTTTTTGTGTAATTTTAGTAAATATATCTGTTAAAATGAAATGTCAACGGTTATTTTCCTTTTTGTGCAATTTAGACGACAATTTATCCATCGTATCCATATATCCATCGTATATATATATATATATATATATATAGAGAGAGAGAGAGAGAAAGAGAGAGAGAAAGAAAGAGAGGGAGAGGGAGCAACCAAACAAGCATAGATTGCTCTAATTTTAAAAAATAAATAAGTTTTCTGATGAACGTAAAGGCGTGAAACCAAGGCTGACAAACTCATATCCATACAAACTCATATCCATACAATTTATTATATATATCTATATCTATATCTATCTATCTATCTATCTCTCTCTCTCTCTCTCTCTCTATATATATATATATATATATATATATATATATATATATATATATATATATATATAGAGAGAGAGAGAGAGAGAGAGAGAGAAATAAGCATAAATTGCTCCAATTTAAAAAAATAATCTAGCAAAGGCGTGAAACCCAGATACAACTTATTACACACGCACACGCACGCACACACACACACACACATATATATATATATATGGTACTGTAAAAACACACAAATAATACTATCTTCTTCGTCCTATTATATCTCAAGTTCACACTCCTGTGTATCAATAAAAAAAAAATCATAAACCACCTTATTACACCTTACATTCCCAGTAAATATAGCATAAAATCAACTCTTGAAGTAATTCAAATTCTAAAAAACAGAAAAAAACATAATTTCACTTGGCGTTGAAAATTTATTCACATAATATCCCGGTTAGCGAAACTACTGATATTATTATAAGAAACGCGTACAATTATCTGTCTCTACCTACACTTAAAATTATACCTAGCGTATTGTGGAAACTACAGTTAACTTGCACTACTGAAGTCCTATTCTACGATCACAAAATTAATATATATGTACAACGGGATGGTTTTTCCATGGGTTCATTTCTGGGCCCAACTTTTAGTTATTTCTATATGTGTAGTCTTGAAAATAATATATTTAATAAATTTCAAAAAACCCTCCATCTACCTGGCGATGATATCCTTATATTACTTAAGAATATGAAGAAATATATCAACTCCAGTAACAATTTAAAATAATTCTGTCCTTAAATTTTCTAGATATATTGATAAACACTAATAATAAAAAATTCACTATCTTCCCATATAAAAAAAACTATTAGCATAAATTCGTGCAATCACTCCCTATAAGAGTGAATGTTCAAACTGTTATAAAATAGTAGTTATATAAAACCTAATAAATCGTGCAAGAATTAATTCATCCACAAAACTGACTTTATACAGTGAACTAAAACTATAAAACAATCACAATAAGATTTTTTTATTAGAAATCTTAAAATGAAGCAAATAGTATATGATACTTCTTCAACTAACCCCAAACATATTAATATTTTATATTGCAATCAAATACATTCTAATTATAAACAAGATGAAAATATACAAAAAAAAATCAATAAATATTAATATATCCACAGATCCTTGTAAAAAATAAAATTAATTATATTCAGTTTATATTCAATATATAATCATTCGTAATGACTCCTCCCCACCAACTAACGTGTTACAGAAAACAAATATCGTATATAAATTTAAATAACACTTGTGAGATTTTATCTCCAACAGAAAATATAATACATATGTTGTCCATACAACTCCTACGTTGTCTCGAAGGTTGAGTTTTCATTTGCATGATCCATCTAACATCACTCAAGACTTCAGCGTACCTGACTACATTCACAATTCAGGAAAATTCTTGTCGAAAATACCTTTTTATGAAAATAATAAACATTAACTAAAAATTCTTAAAGCTATCTATATTAAAAAAATTGAAACCATCCCTTAATAAAAATTAATTATGAATACGGCACAAATGCTTTAAAATGTTTACAGTAAATAGTTTAAAATATCTAGGTTTTAACTAATAGTTTTAGTTTTTTCTTTTTAAAAAATATTTAGATATTACAATAATTTAGTTACCTCCCTTGACGTTTTCACGTGTGACTAAATGATAAAATTAAAAATTGTGCAGTACATAATCTTAGCGTTTATTCGCACGTAAAAAAATTAATTTTCAGATGAACACAATAATTTTGTCTTAGAAAATGATGGCAAAAACAATTTTTTGTCTAAAAAAAAAAACAAGACACTGATGAGGACACAGCGCTAATGTCGAAAGTACTCGGAATAAAATGAACATGCATCAACATGATATTTTTTTTCCTTTTAATGAGGGTACTAAGAAACTTGTCCGTAATTATGAGAAGATCCTATTAAAAATAAGTAGACAAAACTTGTCTAAAATATTTAATGAGACATGTCTTATATATATATATATATATATATATATATATATATATATATATATATATATATATATATATATCGTTCTGAATATGTGTGCCTACATTTTTATGTAGCGCAAAATTCTACAGAAAGATAAATAACATGGCATATTAAGAGAGATATTCGCCGTCAACATAAGTAATACCAGACGTTTTGAATGCAGCGAATGTAGGGTGGAGGGAACTTGAACAAAAAGCCAACTTAGACATGGGGAGAGTAAGGGGGATTATATTTCGAGGATGAACATTCTTTTCTGGTGGAATAGATGGATAGCAAACGGTTGAATGTCTTGCTGCTACCGCTGTGTCGGAAAGTTGTTATTGGTTAAGTCGAGGACGTCCATTTGCTTCGTTGTCAAACGCCAAGTTTGTAGCGGGTTCTAAATATTATCATTGCTTGTTCATGACACGCACCTTTCGGGAAGGTCTTACATCTGAGATGCCATGTTTGTGGGCTGTAATGGAGGGGCGGGAGTTCTCATTCTTGTAAAAAAAAATGACTGTGTGTTGAAAGAATTAAAACAAGGTATAAAATAAAGATATAGAGAGGCCTGAGTTCCAGGAATTTTCTGAGAATCCGTTAAGCAGTAAAAAAAAGTCATAAAAATACCTAAATAAGTAATTATTCACTAGAAGTAAATAAACAAGGAGGTAACGAAAATAAGCTGTAAAGTATATAAAGAATAAAAGAGAAAAACAAAAGAAGAGAGGCAATGAAATGAAAAGAAACTTTGACAAGAAAGGTACCGAGAAGAAAGAATATTGAGAAAGAAAGAAAAATAGGAAGAAACTATGAAAAGAAAGGTTCCGAAAAAGAAAGAAAAAAAAAAAAGAAAGAAAAAAAGAAAGGAAAAAGAAAGAAAGAATATTGGAATGAAAAACACTGAAACATAAAGAAAACTTTGAAAAAAGGAAAAAAAGGAAAAAGAGGGGAAAATAATACTAGGGATAAAGAAAACACACTTAGAAGAAGGAAAGTGTATTTAGAAGAAAATCTGAAAATACACAAGTAAATATCAAATGAGACATTAACAATAAAAAAGGGAAATATTACAGCATTAAATTAGAATCAATGAAAGAAAAATCAGTCTAAAAAATGTTTACCAAACGAAAGAATATTGTGACAAACGCTGGCCGTTAATAATTAAATACAACTCAAGACTTCAATGTTAAGGTAAACAGTATTTAATTACAACCGCAAATAAATACTTAACAAGAACAAAGAATAAAAATCAACCAAAAATAATTAACCATTTTAGTGAATACCTTGTTAGCAGCGCGGCTTGGTTTAACGTCCGGTAAATTCTAAATCCAAACCCGAATCATCGGCGCACACACTAATTAACAAGTAATTCACACCTGGCAATGAACACCTGATGATGACGAGACATTTCGTTTGTTTTGTTTTACGGCACATTATATTATTTAATGCCGACAAGTTTATTATTGCTGGTAATGTTTTTCTTCAAAAATTTATTGCTAATAATATTTTTTTTCCAAAATATAATACTGGTATTCTTTTTTCAAATTGTATTGCTAGTAATATTATTTTTAGAAACTGTATTGTTGCTATTTTTTTCCAAAAATGTACTGCAGGTAATATTTTTTTTCAAAAATGCATTTCTGGTAATATTTTTTTTTTCAAAAAAATTGCTGGTTATTTTTTTTCAAGAATGTATTATTGGTAAATTTTTTTTAAGATTCCTGGTATTTTTTTTTAATTTATTGCTGGTAATAATTTTTCAAGAATGTATTATTGGTAAATTTTTTTTAAGATTCCTGGTATTTTTTTTTAATTTATTGCTGGTAATAATTTTTCAAGAATGTATTATTGGTAAATTTTTTTTAAGATTCCTGGTATTTTTTTTTAATTTATTGCTGGTAATAATTTTTCAAGAATGTATTATTGGTAAATTTTTTTTAAGATTCCTGGTATTTTTTTTTAATTTATTGCTGGTAATAATTTTTCAAGAATGTATTATTGGTAAATTTTTTTTAAGATTCCTGGTATTTTTTTTTAATTTATTGCTGGTAATAATTTTTCAAGAATGTATTATTGGTAAATTTTTTTTAAGATTCCTGGTATTTTTTTTAATTTATTGCTGGTAATAATTTTTCAAGAATGTATTATTGGTAAATTTTTTTTAAGATTCCTGGTATTTTTTTAAAATTTATTGCTGGTAATAATTTTTCAAGAATGTATTATTGGTAATTTTTTTTTAAGATTCTTGGTATTTTTTTTTAATTTATTGCTGGTAATAATTTTTCAAGAATGTATTATTGGTAAATTTTTTTTAAGATTCCTGGTATTTTTTTTTAATTTATTGCTGGTAATAATTTTTCAAGAATGTATTATTGGTAAATTTTTTTTAAGATTCCTGGTATTTTTTTTTAATTTATTGCTGGTAATAATTTTTCAAGAATGTATTATTGGTAAATTTTTTTTAAGATTCCTGGTATTTTTTTTTAATTTATTGCTGGTAATAATTTTTCAAGAATGTATTATTGTTAAATTTTTTTTAAGATTCCTGGTATTTTTTTTTAATTTATTGCTGGTAATAATTTTTCAAGAATGTATTATTGGTAAATTTTTTTTAAGATTCCTGGTATTTTTTTTAAATTTATTGCTGGTAATAATTTTTCCACAAAATTTATTACTGGTGATAAAACCTATTTTTACACTTGCAAACTGTTTTCACTCCAGTTTGCCATAGCTGGCACCCTAATAGGTGCTACCACCCCAGATCAGAGTGAACCTGGGAACAACAGCAATTAAGAGGTGGTTCCACGCTTCTCAAAGCATTCCTATCACAGGCTTTGATATTGGATGTAGTTTATCGTCATACCCATGACGGATAGCCAGAGGGTACTTAGTTCAAATGTTGCGTACATAATAACGTTTATAATAATTAAGATATATTAATCAACATATTACTAATAACCAAAATAATATTAACACAAATCTTATATAGGATTCTAAATTCTGGAAGCCGTTGTAATACAAGGGTAATATCCAACATTAAATGGGTTACCTTTCACCATAGAAGATCGCATATTAAAGTGTGTATTAAGAACAAATCAAGTAAAAATTCAGTTTAACGAGAGTAAAAGAAGTCATTTTTAAGTGACTTAAAAATGGTTCGAGGAAACAAGGGAATGTCCGAATTAGCCAAAGTCATAAACAGACTAAACACATGATTCTTAATAATGACTGTAATATCAGTAGAAAGTACCCGGATTCAAAGAATACGAAAAACAAACTTGGCAGAGTTACCAATTTTAACTCTGTCATGAAATTAATTTGTAAAAATTTAATAAAAAATTGATCAGACAGACCTTGTCGGTGTTGTTCAACAAAACTTGTTTCAAAGAATTCCTGCTGCCTAAATACATTTTATTAAAATAATTATGATGAGAACATGTTTTATATTGACAATTCCTCATATGGAAAAAAATCAAATACAAAATAAATCTCATACACTCATATATCATTTCTTATCCACTTACACTACATTTTTATACATTTGCATTAGTAGATTTTCGAACTGAACCTTTTATTTCGTCTACCGGGGTAGATTGCGCTATGCCTCTTCCAGATGTCTCAGTTATCCCCTTTAAATCAACTATCCAAGTTTTTATTTACCACTGCAGTAACCAGGTATTGAACTCACAACTGTTTGGGTCAAGTCACTGGATCCAACCAACGCTTTTATCTACCAGGGCATGTGTCTTGCAGTGATGAACAAAAACTTGGAGAAGGGAGGTTACTTAGACATCCGGAAGAGGGAAATTGCTATTGTTTTATTTAAAACATGAAATAGCTTTTGCAAAAAGAAATACCTGAAAACAAATGAGGGAATGTGACGCTATTCCCAACATAATTTTATTTGATTTTATGATTTCTAAAACTTCGCCTTGGACACACAAATGGAAAACATGTTTGCAAATGAGTGCCCTACCTCAAAACAGAAAAATGTAAACGAGAAATAAGCAATAAAGTATTAGGTTGGTGCAAAAATATTGACGTAATAATGTCGTTTTTTGACGTTAAAAAATATGTCAAAAAACGATATTATTTTTGCACCAACCTAATACAATGCAATGAGGGGCGCTTATTTAAAAATTCATTATTGTTGATGTGTGTTTATCCAATGGTGGCGCTTATTCGAGATGGACACTTATTCAAGCATTTCTTAATGGGCTGCAGTTAATCAAGGTAGAGTGCTTTTTTGAAGGAAGGTGCTTTTTTGAAGGAGGGCACTTTTGCGAGGTGGCTCTTTTTTTAAGCAATTCGTCCCAAGAAATGTGGAAGTGCCTCTAGTACGCAAGAGGCTACAGAGTATGTACGTAAGGGGAAAAGACTGGGTATAGTGGGGGAGGGTAAGGAAAGGATAAAAAGAAGATTGAGGATCAAGGCAACAGAAGATGGCGATTGACATTAGATTTGAATTTTTGAAGATTATAGTTATCAAGGAAGCAAGTAAAAGGAACGGAGTTACACTGTCGGGAAGTTCGAGAGAAGAAGCTGTTGGAGTAGAAGAGGCGGTTACATTTAACTGTTTCAACTGTAAATGAGTGGCACTGAGATGCCAACCTAGTAGCAAACTTAAATTTATGCAATCTGGGAACCAGTGAAAATAGCTCGTCAGAGCAGATGCCATGAAAATATTTATAGAAAAGACAGAGGGAATCCACATTCGGTCGGTGGAAAAATGACTTGGGTCGAGACCCCAAACCAGGACCGATCATATTGCATATCCGTCTTTGGATTTTGTCGAGAACCTGGAGATAAACAAAGGGGCACCAGACCATATATGGTGACAGTATTCCATGCAAGGACGAATGGGAGATTTGTAGATAGGAAGAATGGATTTAGACGAGAAAAAAAAATTTCTGGTGCGACACAGAATACCAACTTTCCTTGCAGTAGATGCAGCAATTTATTTAATGTTGTTGCTCCACGTAAGGTCAATAGATAATGTAAAAATTACCTCTTGATGAGAGGGGTTTATTCAAGGTAGGCGTTTATTCGAAGGAGACACGTATTTGGAGTGCGGGGGGTGGTAAAATTACTTCATGATGAGAGTGTTTACTCAAGACAGAGCGCTTATTTGAGTGGGGGCTAATTTAAAATTACTTCTTCTGGATTGATTATACGAATAGAGGCACTTACCTTATGGGGACGCTTATTGAATGTTTTTATCTTAATTGAGGCGCTTAATAGAGTGAGGCGCTTATTCGAAGAGGGGTGTTTATTCCAGAAACGTGCTTATTCTAGAAGGCTCATCTTAGTGTAATTACTGTATTTGCCCCACTTAGACTGCGAACTTTTCGACGAGGTCTGAGTAAACGGGCATCGGTTAAGATGAAAATAACAAACCAAATTTTCATGATAAGAAAAAGCTACTAAGATCTGTGATAGAGAACAAGTTTCGACATCTTAAAGAAGGACCAGAAAGGGACCTATCTTTTAGATTAACGTGACTGGAGCTGTAGACAAGATCGAGAAACGGCTCCACAGCACCCCAACGTTCACCCAAACTCGACGTTTCTTCGTTCCATCACTAAAATATTATTTATTGACCCTGGCCAAAACACATAAATCAAGTACTGGTATGTAAAACCTGGAAACAAGTGATTGTAAGGTACTCCTTTCTCCACTGCCCTAATTCTTTCAAGAAAAAAAAAAAGAAAGAAAGAAAGGAAGTAACTATTCTTAGAATTAACAGACAAATGTTCAGGGTCTCTAAATAATGAGATTTAGTCTTACATGGCCGCAACACCCACGCACCATTCTCTCTCTCAGTAGATCTGGCTTGTTAACAGGTCAACAACATCATCGTAATTTTAAGTGACACCATCAACAACAACAATGCGATGAGGGTCTGTGAAAGAAGCAGGAGAAGATACCAGTGGTCTTGTTGATTGCCCCAGAGGTTCGTTTATTGGAAGTGTGGCAAACGGGTATGTATTTCAAGCCTTGATAAGGGAAAAATACTATTTCTTTTACAATAATACTGACCCTGAACAGGGCTCAACAGCCACTCGAGGTAGAGGGTTAAAGAGTAAGAAATACAGTTTATGGTAGGGACCTCCACAAAAAACGAGATATCTACGGTTTAAAATTAATTTTTAAAAATGAATAATCTTTCTTGAAGCTTTTATTTTAGTTTTAATTTCAAGCTAATAGATTAAATATTTCTAATAAGCAAAATAAATGTATTTCAAAAACTAATTTAAATTTACTGGAAAGAGTTTTTTTTTGTTTTTTTTTTTTTGCTAAAATAACTTATTAGGACTCTTTTTGAGTCGTCTTTCATCGCAATGCAGTTCTCTTTATTAAAAATTCTTCCAAAAATAAAATAGACTTTTCTGAAACTTTATTTGGGGAATATTTAGCTAATTTAAGTATAATTAATCTGATTTTAAACAAATATTTATCTTCAGTTTAAAATATCGCAGAAATGCATTTTTTAACCCGACAGTTGCTGTTTTGATGTGGTAACAGATTCATGACAGATCTAATATTGATCCACAGAGACTTTATCTGTCAAATATAATTGAAGAAAATGACATGAGTACCCTCTTTACATAATTTTTAAGCACTTAGTAATCTAAAAAAAAAAATCTAGGAAAATATTTTCCGTAATCTAATGTTTTATAACATTTTAGAAAAGTTGATTTTAAATTTACTATATTCATCACTCTTATTTTCTGATAATGTCGTGTATGGTTGCCCATACTTACAAAAATACACATGTTTATACACATACAAAAAAAATCAAAATTTAAAAAAAATATTGGTGCCTGATTATTTGTATTAAGCTTTTCCATTTATGATTAGTAAATATAATTCTCACTTAATAATGATATCATCTAAAAGGCCGAGATTAATACAGAATTTTAAAAGAGTTAAAATTAATAAATTTTTCTAAGTAAAATTTTAAAAAATGAAAACATTTCTATAAATACTCATTAGTCTTCGAAAAAAATGTTTTTCTTAAGACAATGGTGTCTTTAATATCTCTTATTAATTAAATAATGTCATATTTTTATTGACTTTTTTATTTGACGATTCGGAGATTTTCGGTAAATGGTGTTTCCGTTTGACAAGAACTAGCTGAGGATTTAAATTCTCCAATGAGTCCTGCTTTTGACTAATATAAATATCAGAATCTGAAATTTTTATTTCTAAAAATGTCATCAAATTAAGTGGGTGTAACATATGTAAAAAATACTAAAATTTTCTAAAAAAATACAAATTTAAAAAATAATTTAATTCATTTGTGAATAAGTTCTGAAAATTTCATTAAAATCCAATAATTATTTAATTTTTGAGAGAATTTCCAACACTAAGTTTTCAATGCCAAAAAGACGCTAAAAATGCCTGTACTAATTTTAGTCTCACCCACTGACACAAGAAAATCAAGATTTTTAACCAAAATTTCAAGCGTGCGAGAAAGGATTCAAAAATATAATGAAATAATCAAAACTATTTTTTTTCTTAATAATAACATAAACATTTTGAAGATAAACCTTTGTTTTTATCTGGTTTGGGGCCTTTTCTATCATGTTTTTTTTAGAATGTTTTTGGAGGTATATAGTTTATGGGGATATATGGAGAAGATAACGGTTAACCTTAGAGTTGAACAGGTTATTATAAAAATCGGGGAAGAATCGACTTCGGAATGAGTTCATCAAAGTAGCGGTGCGTGGGGAAAAAAACTGTTCGAGTGGAATTTACATCTAACTAATGGAATACGATAAGAATGAGAGTGATTCGCTACAAAGTGCGTGCCATGATGGAACTTAATCATGAAGGTTAGAACGTGTGGAACTAATGAACATAGTTCGTCTGAGCACTTTCCATGATAGGGAAGCGAGAAGCTTGCAACTTTTCGTCTGTGGGATAGTGGTTGTGGCAAGTGAGAAATAATTCATCACTCACAAGAACACAGAAAAACCTTTGGACTCTATCGAGAGTGGAAAGTGGAGACTAATTCAAACAAAATCAGAAAAGCCATTATCCCCATTGTGGAAGCAGCACATTTCTAAACGGAAGATGTTGAGGGACACAATGTCAGTACAAATCATACGTAGGAAACAAATATCGTTGGAAGCTTCAAGCTTATATTTAAGCCATCGAAAGCGACCTTAACCAGGGGAAAGTTTTCAAAATTACATTAAAGTTGATCACACGCGGCCGTACAAACAAACCACGCAGATAAAACCTTCTACAGAAAAACAAACAAGTTAAAGTATAAAGTAGGATAACCCCATCTTGATTCATCTGAAACGAGACATAAACTTCAGTAATTAGTACGTCTATAATTATTTTTTAAATACCTAATTGTATTTTTATCTTCACATTCTTACTTAACAAAAATAATTATCTGGCCTCATATTCTAATCGCTCATTTTGAAACTGAACATTTCAGATAACCACAAATTTAAAAATAATATATATGAATAACGACAAAAGAAAAAACTTATCTTAATCAACGGGTTTTATCATCTGAGTGACTTTATCAAGGTAAGTATAAGGATTTTATTTTGTAAAAATTATTTATTTACAGTAGCAAAAATGTTTTTGGCTTTTCAAAAATTTTTAATATAAGAATGCTCGTAAATATTCATCAGGTTAGCCAAAAAGTCGAGGCAACCTATGGAAGACACCGTGTGACATAAATCAGTATCTAATAAATGAAACTGAGTAAATGATGTTCTCTAATTAATTCTCTTTTTTATGCAATTTTGTATATAAATTATTTTAGTTTGGGATTAATTTATGTGTTATATATTTTAAATATCGCGAGGTTATTAATTTAACCGTTTTCTTTTAATTTTTTAATATTTTTATAGTCATGAATGTTGACTTGGGGTAGGAGTAATCCTTTCAGGAAAGGAAAAATATTAAAAAATGACTTAATAAAGAAAAATGTGCCCCCCGGCAGGATTTGAACTAAGCACATCATAGAACAGACCACTACTTTACCAGGGGTGCTTTAGCCCACTCAAGTACGGAGAACGTCACAGAAGTTCTATCTATCTTAAGGCATCTTAAATTTGTTAAGATTTGGATCGAAATCAATATCTGCTCAGTTTTTTATTGGAAACGTAAACAAAGCAAATTTTGAAAGAGTTAATGAAATTTTTTTTCGACACATTTTTATTGCTTCAAACATTATTCTCAGTGGATACCAGTACGTGAATTGAACGTCTTGTTCTTTCTTTTTTTTTTTTTTTAAATAATGTATTTCGTCTGCCGGCCTGCGCATTTGAGCAAACTTGGGAAATACCCTTGGGAAATGTATTAATTCTCTTCTTCTCCCCCACCCACCACAGCTATGGGTAAATTGCAGAGCAGACTGGGTTCTATAACCTTGGGTGGCAACCAGTTTAGGAGAAGGAAAACTTTGAATTCAAAAACCGGCCTGGAGAGGGTTGGGCTCCATCAAGACATCTTACCCAAGAAACACCACTTCTACTGCGACTGCAGTACACATGGTGCCCGAACAACCCTACGGTTCACGGTATAAAAATAAAAATGAAATAATGAGTACGTCTCTCCGGCAGAATATTCGCGAAATCTTACCAAAGGAAATTATCGCTTTCAAACAGAAAATCTTATTAAAGTAAAATTTACGCTCTCCAGCAGGAAATTTTATCAAAGGAAATTTTGCCCTCTCCGACAGGAAAGCTTATTAAAGAAAATTTGCGCTCTCCGGTAAAAAATCTTATTAAAATAAATTTTTACTCTCCGGCATGAATTCTTATTAAAGCAAAATTTGCACTATCCAGTAGGAAATGCCATTAAACTAAAATTTTAGCTCCTCAGCAGGAAATCTTATCGAGGAAAAATATTTGCTCTCCAGCAGAAAAATCTTATTAAAGCAAATTTGCGCTCTCTAGCAGGAAATTTTATTAATTCAAAATTTGTGCTCTCTGGCAGGTAACATTATTAAAGAAAAAATTGCGCTTCTCTTTCTTTAATAAGATTTCTCGAAAATTCAGATAGGTAGACGAAAAAATAACTATATAAAATAAATATACTGTTTAATAATTAAACGGTGCATCTACTCAAATACGAGTATCCACCAATAATAACGCTTAGTTGTCACTCATATCTTCAGTGTTCATAATGCCCCATTTTACGCAATAGGAGCTAAACGCTCTCTCTCGCTCTCTCTCTCTCTCTCTCTCTTTGTCTCTCTCTCTCTCTCTCTATCTCTCTCTCTCTTTCTCTCTGTCTGTTTGTCTCTTTCTCTTTGTATGACATGGATAAAATTTCACTGTTATCTTTACATATAAGTAATGAGAAATGTAAAGCGTAAATATGAATTGCGTAAAAACCAAATAAAATGAGTGTAGGGATTTTGCTTTTCTGCTTATTCTAAATAACAATTTACTGGGGGTGGGGAGATGGCGTATATGTCCATTGTGATTTATTTTATATTTTCTTGTGGGTCTCAGTAGATTACATTATCTGTGAAATACCATTCTTGGTAAAGAGTTTACTTTCTCCATGGTTTTGAATTTTGCTGTCTTCTCTAAGAGGTGGCTGCTACGCCTAATCTTCTCTGTTATTTAATCCATATCCGGAGGGAGAAAAGGAGGACTCCTGACTTTTAAATGTGTGAAACAGACCAGGCTAGAGTTTGAATTTGGCATACCGATTCCATTGATAGTTTCATTCTTTTTCCTATTAGACTAATTAATGAACTGATTAATTCAATGTAAATCTTCAGTATTTGCAACCAAAAAGTGTTTCAACAGAAAAATAAGAAGAAACTTCATGTAGCATTTTGTATTAACTGCGCCATTGTCACCAACTTCTTCTTCTTTGTGCCACGTCTCTTCATAGGTGATTCTATATCTCTTAATAACTTTTATCTTTTTTCCATGTCTCCAAAACTCTGCTCTGTTATACATTCAACAAGCTCGCCAGTTAGGCTGTGCGTTGTTTTCCCCTGTTTCTCTTATATTCAGTCCGTCCTGTGAGTATCAAATTTTCCAAGCCTCCAAGCTTTTCTCCTTTTGCTAAATTTCCCGCCCCTTTCTACCATCCATTCACGCAAGCGCCCCAGGTAAGTGTCTCACTGCTTTTCCTTATCCCACCTGCACTCAATATACCTTGTGGTAGTTAAGCTTTCCAAGCCTTCTTTCCTCATTATGTGTTCAAAGAGTTTCATTTGTCTTCCTGATTCCGAGTATAAGTATTCATTCTGTCGCCATGTTCTTTAAGACTTGGTTTACGGCCACATCCCATTGAAACACCGACTCCCGTACAATTAACTGAAGTTAAGCAACGTCGAGCTTGGTCAGTACCTACATGGTTGACCGATTGGAAATATCAAGCAGATGTGATGATGGTGTAATGAATAACGGCCCGGAATTGTTAATTGGGAAGCCGAGTTCCAATTCCTGTTAGGTTCATTATATTCACTTAAGCGCAAATAATATTAGAAAATATATGATTCCACCTCTCCGTCAGCTATGAGTTAATTAGTAATATTTGTATCACTAAATCCTTATTATCTGAAAAGAATTCTAACAATGTAAGTAGATTTTTTGAATTTAAATAATCTGCAAAGTGTTGATAATCCGTAAAAACGAATCCATCAATGAATATTTGCCTACTCGCTCAGTCAATGTAATTTTCAGTATCCTTATGTAGTAGTACATTTCTATTACTTCTAGTATTTTCATCATATGTTGGGAAAAATATCCAACATTCACTGCCATATAAGAGGATTTATATCACATTGTAATCTAGTAATCTTAACTTTGTTACTAGCGAAAATTAATTCCGTTTCTCAACACCTTGTTTTGTTTTTGGAATGCTTCTTTCGCCAGTCCAATGCGTGTTCGAATCTCGGTGTTGTATTTTCCATCCTCTGGTAAGTTTAGTAATAACCTATAACAAATTTATTGCTGAAAGGAGAAGAATAAAAATATTATAAGCAAAAAGTCAGCCATTTGCATCGCAGAACGAATGAGGCTTCAGAGATTTTCAATTTAACGAGAATGACATCTGCTGGATAATAACTAGAAACATTAAACCAACCCACTTCTGTTATTTTTCTCATTTTCTAAAACTAATAACTAGCATTTTATAACCTCTAGTATTCGACCATAACTCTTTATTTCAATCCATATGATTAAAGTCCTCTAAGCTACCAATATATCATACAGCCAAAGAAACAACACACATTAAACACAATATCTTTCCCCGCAGGGGAAGGCATTATGAAATATGTTTGAAAAAATTTAATATCTCCGTCCTCAAGGGCTGTCAAGTTTCGTGATCCTTAACACTCTAATTTTATGACGTCACATATAACGATAAACCTATATTTAAATTAGAAAAGTATCTTTCCTAAAGTGTCAGGGTTAAGCTAATATTTTTTTCTCTTTATAGCACTGATAACGTTAACGTCCTGATAATGACGGTCGAAAGGATTTGAACAAATATATGAACTTTGGACATTTGCTCCATAAATTTCATCCGCATGTGCGACAGCTTAAACACAAATTGGGAAAATGTCATAAGAATTAAACAGACATTGTCAGTCAATTTAGAAACATCTTTTACACACACATATATACATATATATATATATATATATATATATATATATATATATATATATATATATATATATATATATACCCAAGTATATGATTGGTGTATATGGAATGAATTCCAATAACCAACAATTACTATTCTTAAAAGAGTGCTCAATACAAAGTAGAGCAGATATAATTATTTATTTTTAAAGAAAAAAAATTTATAACATAAATATGTTATAAAATCACTACAAAAATAGCCATTTTGTTTCAACACCTTCGGTGTCTTATTCAACGTCATCACTTGATAAGACACCGAAGGTGTTGAAACAAAATGGCTATTTTTGTAGTGATTTTATAACATATTTATGTTATAAATTTTTTTTCTTTAAAAATAAATAATTATATATATATATATATATATATATATATATAAAGAAAACCGGGGGCGCAACTTAGAATCCTACTGAAGGCGATGTTTTATTTATTAAGTTTTCTCGAGTGCCAAAAATTTTCTCAAAACGGAGCGTCTACTCAAATACGGGTATCCTCAAAAAATAATGTTTGAAGTAATAAAAATATATCAGATTAAAAAATAAAATCCATTATATATATATATATATATATATATATATATATATATATATATATATATATATATATATAAGTTTTCCTTTCGTCTTTCTTGTTATATATATTATAGCTGGCCACTCGTATTCAAAGGCGCTAACCATTCACTATTTCAGACGCTTTCTCAGACGCTTTCTCAGCCGCATTTTTGTTTATTAAACGGCCATATAGCCCACCTGTCGCTTGATCTGCATCTATGCTGAGCAGACCTTAGTTACAGTTTCTGAGAAAGAGCGAGTTATATAGCGTGATCAACAATTTGAACAAGGCCAGCACGTTCAACCCCTCGACAACGATGATTATGATGATAGCACGGCTATTGACGGAACTCAACGATTCCGTCTGCCCGATTTCTCTCACAGGGATTGGGTCAACCCGTGTTATGGTTTTCAGGCACTTTCCAAAGAGTCCGCACGCTGGGACCGATCCCTGCAGTCCGATAACAACAGGAAGTCTCCTTTCTGCCAAATTGGCCATGGTTTGATTCGAACCCGGGTCTCATAGTCAGAATACGAATGCTCTATCTCGGCCTCCTAGCCACTGATATTGATATATATATATATATATATATATATATATATATATATATATATATATATATATATATATATATATATATATATATATATATATATATATAGTGCGATAGGATTAACAATTTTTTTAATTTTCATTACTTCATAATATATAAATATATATATATATATATATATAGAGAGAGAGAGAGAGAGAGAGAGAGAAAGAGACAGACAGACAGACTTTTTATTGAAAATAAACGAATTAAATAAAACATTGCGATAATATTTTATTAATTACCTAATTAATGTTAAGCAATCTAAGTTCAGTTATATTTTAACAAGGTGACACGGTGGAGAAATGGATAGCATTGGGGAATCGGAGAGCCGAGTTCGAATTCCAGTCGAATCCATTACATTCACTTATGTGCTAACACCCTTGGGAAAAGTATGAATATTCTTCTCCCCACCCAGCTATGGTTTAATAGCTGGACAGACCGTGTTCTATAGCCTTGGATGGCAACTGGTCTACCCCAGAAAGAAATGCCAACTTAGTGCGGGAAAAATCTGCCTCGTCAGTCATGTAACGAAAGATACATGATCGCCTAAGCCTGTATTTCAATTGAAAAGAGAAAAACAGTGGTGAACTGGCCAGTATTTTAGCTTGCTTGATGGCAAGTGGGTCCCCTATATCAAATAAAATTGCAATAAATAAACAAACACAGAAAACCATTTTAGTAATAAAAAGCAATATGAACTTTATAATGTCTTTTTTCAAACTATCACTTATCAAGTTCCATGTGAGAGGCTATTTTAAAAGCTAAAGGTCATAAAGACAAGGCTAAGAAATTCGCTGTTTGAGGAGAAGTCGGAACCATACATGTTGCTATCCATTAAAAAGGAATTGTGAGATGAATCAGATGCAGGAGCAATTATTGCCAGATTCGAACTATGATCTGATGATAACAAATTGCTCTTAATATTGTGGACTACATGCAATGCTATATTGCACTTTTAAATTATCTCTTCATGTGTAAATGGTGCATTAAACTATTTAAAAAATATCAACCAATCACTTAAAATGTAAAAAGATACATAAGAAATTCACTCATAACATTTTGGTATCTACTCACAATAATATGTCCAGTACGGGTACACAATGATTACAAATAAATACACATTTTTCCACAAAGAATTTTAATTGTACCTTTTATTTCCATATGTAATTCTTTTATGATGTCAACGAACACTCGTTACCACTTTTATGATGTCAATGAATACTCGCTGTCACTTTCGTAATTCTCGTTGTAGTAGAGACTTTGTAATCACAGATACAACTATAGTAACGCCATTGAACAATACTGATGTCAGACGCCTTCGAATAGCATTCGCACTAATAGTACTTGCTCGATAATACTCGATCGAATAATAATCCGTATAGTGATCTGAATAGAGAAATAGCGTAGAGAAGAGAATAGAGAATAGGGGCCCGTATATTATAGAAGGATAGAGTAGAAATGCGATAAATGTAGACGTCATGCGACTTCCTACTTTTGTGTTTCCTCTATAGTAATGTGATCTACTTCATTCAATAATTGGATCGCCTGCATTTACTCACTGGCGATCCATGTTTAAACTCAAGCGACACTTTATTTCTATATAACAATAGCATTGTAGTTGTGTGTAATATTAATGGTAATAGCCGTTTCCCTAGGAAAACATTTGGCATCCATAGGACTGTTTTCGGATGAAATTTGTAAACTCTTTCTCTTTAAACATTTTTCAGGAAAACACGTTTCGCAAGTCAGCGAAGCTGTTATCGATTCTTTCCAGTATTGACGGGGAGTTCTTTCTTAACCTTTCATTTGAAGTGTTTTTGAATGTAAACATATTCATTAAAGCATTATTTTCTCTTCAAGTTACGTGTGCCATTAATTTTTGTTGTGCTGTGTTTTCTACTTTTGGTAAAGTACTTTGGTTGTGATTCTGTAGCATTTTTCCACAATGTTCAAAGAAGGATGATCTATGCCAAGACCCTCAGGCTTCACTCGCTCCAAGCCAATTTTAACCATTGATCTTCGATAGCCGTTGTATATACCTGACAGTTTAGATCAGGGGTAGCCAACCTTTTGATTCCATGCGTCAATATTTTGTAGGATTAATTTAAATGTGCCACACAAACATTCACTTCCTTTCATTACGTTTTGTAATATGGACATATTTTAAAGTTATAATAAAATAATGTGCCACTTGTAAGCATCCAATGCGCCACTTATGACGCATGCGCCACAGGTTGGCCATCCTTGGTATAGATATTTCTGAATAGGATTAACAGCATATAGGTTATCCATATGAAAGTCACGATCTGATGAAATTATTTAAGAACATGACTCGTTTTTCCGTTTGGGGTTTGTAGCAAAATTATCTGTTTTTATAATGATACATGATACAAGTATGGCAGTGAATTGACACCTGTTGATGAAAAGAGATTAGAGCCCAATCCAAGTTCTAACATCACTTATAGAGTAGCTTGTTATTTTGAAGCTTTTAAAATAATATCTATACAAAATAAAGGCTAATCTAATCTGAATAGTTATTGATATATGTTAGTATCTAAGATTTTAGAACAAAGCAAAATGTTGTTGAAACTTGACTAATGCATGGAATAATAATGCAACACAAAATGTACTTAGAACAAAATGTATTGAAACAAGAAAGTGTACACAATATTTACATATAGTCTTTTGTATATTCCTGGGAAGACCGTTCTTGGAGAATGTGTTGACTGAGTCGCAGTCGGGCAGTGTCTCTGGTTGAATCTCTTGATTCCTGTATTTATCAATCCACCCACGAGGATCGAATGTGGCACAAGGCCGTTTTAATGTGGGTATCCCCGAGCCCGTAGGCTCAGCCAAAAATATGGCCTTTCTGAACCCGCCTAGACGGGTTCAGGCCCTGTCAACCTCCCCGGACGAAACCTTGCCCTTCAGCAAAACCTCGTCCGGGTTCCCCTCTGCTAATGCAGAGAGTTCGACAGTCGCCGAGAGAATCTCTCGATTCCTCCCCCTCTTTTCCCGGTACCAACCATATTTATATGGTCGGTACTCCACTATGCAAATTAGTTGCATCCTACCACAACAAATGTATTTATTAAAGATAAAGTTACCATTGGAGAAAATCTATATGTTACTCCATTTCATTATATTTCTTAACGTTATAAAAAAAATGACATCTATTTGAAAGGCAATGATGTCATATTATTTGATATTTTTCAATATTCATATTAACCACAGACTGAAAAATGTATAGAGCCATTTAATTAGCATTTCACGAATCACATGATCCAAAGATGTATCATGGTAATGGTAACATTAACCGTTTCCCTACAAGAAAATATTCATTGACCGTACAGCCGCTACTGTTTTCAGTTGAGATTTATAAAATATTTTTTTAGGAAGACAGGTACCTCAAGTCCATGAGCTGCTATCTATCTTTCCAGTATTGATGGGCGTTTACTTCCAAGCCTTTTGTTTGAAGTGGTGTCAACAAATTGATTATGACATTATTTTCTCTCCAAATAATGTGCTATCCATTTTAGTTTTTGCCGCCTTTGAAAGTCCTCAAGTGATGTGTTTACTTTTATTCGGTACAGTTCTTTGTTTGTGATTCTGTAGCGCCAGGTCCTAATGTTCAAAGAAGGACGATCTTTGGCAAAAGGAAAGAATTGCCTTAGTATTAATGATTTTTCTTCTTTTTTTTTTTTTTTTTTTTGTCGATATGTAATCATTCCTTTGCTACTTCATTTCAAGAATAGATGATTTATCACCTTTATTTGCACAACACTTACAACTCTTGACAGTAACCAAGAGGCGACGTTTAAAGACTTTCAGCGATCTCTTTTCGCGCTACAGGATGATAAGATACAGCCCCGTCTTGATGGCTTGTGAATGAGACAAAGTTGACCATCCCAGAGAGCATAAATGGAATAGGTCTTTGTTTTACAAACTTTTCCTTTCTTTACTCGTCTGGTTGTTATCATTTGAATAATGGCGCTTCTAATAGGGCATTATTCTCTTCCGAATCAAATATTCAACGCAACAGTTTGATAGCGGTGAGTGTAACGCCAAATTCCAATTCTCAATTTGGCTTAAGTGATGGGAAAATGGATGTAGCGCTTAAATAAAATACAAATAATCACGCAAAATATTTCCTCTGTACTTTCTGCCAAATTCGACTGTCTGCGTGCATAAATTTTTGAATAGAAAAGATTTAAATGATCGACAACACCAGTTTAGTCATTATATATATATATATATATATATATATATATATATATATATATATATATATATATATGTATATATATATATCTTAAAATATAATAATATAAAACATGTGGCATAATCTTATGAATAGAAAAGATATAACTGATCGACAACAGCAGTTTAGACAATATGTGTGTGCGTGTATGTGTATATGTATGTGTGTGTGTGAGGATATATACATATATATATATATATATATATATATATATATATATATATATTCTAATATAATAAAACGTTGAATGATACACTACCGCGGTTTCGACCGCCAAGGTCTCATCAGATGGTTAATTCAGCGAAATAATGACAGACAACAAAACAAGAATTTCTTATTGCGGCACCGGAAGTTCTTTTTTAAACTTCAACCGGGTTCGTATAACCCTAACGTCGACTACCTTGTTTGCCTATATTTTGCCATAATTTCGGACCTCTCATTCGACAACTTAGCACCACCCTTGAATGTTGCAATGGCCAACTTCTCCCCCTGACACTGGTTACAGAAGTTATTATTCACTTTACCAGCTTTTACTTTTCTTAAAATATTCCGTTTAATGGCCGGATTTAATTCATATAAACATTTCTATAAATCTAGATACTTAGATGCATACATAAAACATCTATTCATTCAGTTAAAAATAAAAATAAAATAATCCTTGATAATGGTTAAAAGTATAGCCGAAAGCGCTCAGACAGACAAAACATTCAGACAATTTCTACATAAATTATGTCCAGAGAACGAAAATTATAAGAACATAAGAAAAAAAATCTTAACCGCAATACCTTGTCCGTCTTTTTTAATGAAACTAGTATAAAAGAGGGATTGCTGCTTAAATGCACAATTATATATATATATATATATATATATATATATATATATATACATATATATATATTATTTACATTATTCAGACTATTGTCCTCATCTTTGTCGACATATTTATCACAACGTTTCGGCCGTTGTACGCTCCGCCTTCTTCAGGTGGTTGGAATGTCGAACTGAACCCTTTATTTCGCTCACAAATACCTCATCTCAGAAATATAGACATATATATATATATATATATATATATATATATATATATATATATATATATATATATATATGTGTGTGTGTGTGTGTGTGTGTGTGTGTGTGTGTGTGTGTGTGTGTGTGTGTATCGATGTAACCGCAAAATTGTCCAAATCGTCTAACAGCATGGGATAATTGTCCATCCCACAAAATGTTTAATATCTAAAAAAACAAAAAAACAAAAAACAAAAACACATTTAGCCATCTTCACACCATTTGAAAAAGCCCTTTGAAAATCTTTTGAGTTATTTAGCTAGAATAAGAACAGATTAAAATCGTTTTGTATCAGTACCACTATCTCTTTCCAACTGACCAATAGTGAGAGGAAAAAGATCATTCAGGCCTTCTGTAAAGGTACCAACATTCATACTCTGGCTTCCATCTTTAAAGTTCATTCAAAAGCCATCAAGAGAACGATTAATAAGTTTTAAATAAGGGTACAGTAGAAGGGAAAACTGGATCAGGATATCATAACAGCAAGAGAGATCATCATTTCAAGTTAGACGTACATTATTGAAGAAAATATTGATTGATTCGTTTTCTAAGTCTTCTTAGCAGGTTATTTAAAGCCAGAATATCTATTTAGATTGCAAGACTTTTTTTAAGATAATAATTACTCATTAATCCATAGCTGGTGGGAGACGTTGTTGCATACCTTTCCCAAGAATACTTGCGCGTAAGTGAATATAGCTAACCCAACTGCAATTAGAAATCGGCCTTCTAATTAACAATTTCAAGCTATTATCTATTACACAACAAGCACATCCAAGCTTACTGGACCCGATCTTCCCAAGTGATCAAGGCTCAATGTTGATCGTACAGGAAACGTTATGTAGCCGTAAGCCAAACAACGACGAGATATCCTTAGATATGGACAACAGAACGAGAACAATCTACTCCCATAGATCTGTTTTGAATTCCTTGGATGTTACTCAGATCGCAGCGGAAAACAAAACATTATCACATGTAAGGTATTTGAGGCATTCGTCGGTCTTGCGAGACCATCGATCCGAGCCCCAAATGTTATGCTTCAGCTGCTGATGTCAGTGCAGCATTGTAGTATTATGGCTGTATAAAACCACACGGGAGTGACAGTCTCGATTGAAGCCATGGATTCGAAGAGACTTTTCCCAGTTGTTGCCGTATTTTTTTCTTTCCGTCGAACACGCTTTCTTCCGATGGCAAGCCCCCGTTTCTACCTTCACGCACCAGCTCTCGGTATAAATCGCGTCTCCAGCGCAAACCATCGCTGGCGACGTTTTCCCAACTTTCGGTGTCCATGTCTATCATCCTCATGTCCCTTTTGTAGCTGTCTTTGTGTTCTCTGGTTGGTGACCAGTTACCCGCACAAAAGGACATTCAGAATCTTCCCATCCGGCATACGGTGTACATGTCCAAAACAGCTGAGCCGATACTGTTGGAGACAGGATGTATACATAACGAGGGAGTCACGTATTTACATTATTTTATGAATGCATGTAATTTTCCAGGAGTCATAATGTTATCAGTCAGTAAATGCTGTGTTATAATTACAACTAATATTTTTCTTGGTATAACTCCGTTCGTATATTTTACGTGGTGCTTATTTTAATTTAAAATCAGGAGGTTAACTGCAAACAGGTAATATTCTTTCTTGCATAGTAACCTCGCTTTTGGATTCTTTAATGCTGAATTTTGTATGGGGACATTTAGTGAGGAACTGTTGGATCGGTGGAAAAGCGTGTGGTTTAATTGAAAAACTCAGCTTATAATCTATGTTTCATGCCTCTCTCTCTTTTACGATTTGTTTTTGACTTGTTATCAGTCCACTCATCGGTTTAGTTAATCGTCGTTCAAGACCGCCTACCAGCCCTACCCACTTATCTATCTCCACCTATTCAAGGTCCTGGTCAGTTATGTATTCACCTGCCTGCTTGCCAATTTTCTACAGGCGTGTCCCTTTAATTTCCTCTTAACGGTGGCGAAAGTCATTCACTTGTCATCGACTCTGAACAATAAAATAAAGGAAAGGAAAACAATGATCGTCTTTTGCGGACAGAATCCCGTGAAAATTGCTCCCAGAAGAAAAATAAAAAAAAACAATTCCTTTAGCAAAAAAATAATACGGAGATAGCGTCAACAATTCGTCCCTTTTTTTTTTTTTTTTTTTCCAAATCTAGTTTTTGCCAGATAAATTCATTCCGCAATTTATTTTATTCGTATTCTGGACAATCCTCTGACAGGCAGGGAATAGATTTAAAACAAAAGAAACGTGGTTCTACAGAAGGATTCTGAGAATACGATGGACTAAATATGTGAGCAACGACGGACACTTAGAGAAAATAGAAACAAAATCAACACTTATATTTACATATACTTATATATACTAATATTATATGTAACTATACAGATGAAAGAGCCAATTCAATTTCTACAGTACATAATGAGGAAAGTGGGCTTGGAAAATTTGACACTCACGTGACATGAGAGGAGAGGGACAGATTAAAACAGTGCATACCAACCTAGTTTGTATAAATGTTCGACAGAACAGGGTTTAGGAGAAAAGACAAAATTTGTTAAAAGCTACGAAGGATTTGAAATTGCGGAGAGTCATGATCGCCAAGTTCCTTTAAGGACACTGCCCATAGAAGAAGAAGAACGAGCTTGAGTAAATGTATGGAAGAACAAAGTTTAGGAGGAAAAACAAAAAGACAAATTTTATTAAAAGCTACGAAGGACAGGAAATTGTGGAGAGCCATGATCGCCTACATCTTGAAGTGAAACGGCACATAGAAGAACGAGCTTGAATAAATGCATGGTGGGACAAGGTTTCGTAGAAATAACAAAAAGATAACTTTTGCTAAGAGCTATGAAAGACAGGAAGTTGTGGAGAGCCATGACTACCTACATCCTGAAGGGACACGATCCATAGAAGAAGCAGACCGAGCTTAAGTAAATGGATGGCGGAACAAGGTTTAGGAGAAATAACAAAAAACAAAATTTATTACGGTCTACAAAGGAGAGGAAATTGTGGAGAGACATGATCGCCAATGTACTGAACGGATACGACTCATAAAGAAACAAGATTGAGTAAATGAATGATGGAACAATGTTTAGGAGAAAAAACAAAAAGACAAAATTTACCTATAGCTGCAAATGATGGGAAATTGACGAGAGCCATGATCACCCGCTTCCTAAAGGGAAATGGCACATAGAAGGACATTATTCGTAAACGATTTTAACAAATCGAGTGAAGGTGACGAGAGACAGTATCATGGGAGCATCCTATTTGATGGGTCGCTTCCCTAGTGAATTGACGCCGGTCCTCGTGGATGAGCTCGTTTAATCAGTATTCATTGAAGTGAACTGGTCGTTCCGGAGGCGGAAAGTCTGTGAGGTCGAAGTTCGTCTTCTTGAAATATGAAAAAAAACATTTCTACCATTTGGTAGCTTTGGCCCTTTCATTGAAAGCGAAGGGGAGCAGATGTTCATTTTTTATCTATTTGTCACTCAATAGTCATTTGTCTGAAAAGAGATAAAATTCAATCAAACTTCCAAAACGATAAACAAAAATTGTAGACAAAAAATACTGCTACAGAAATCTTAAAACTCCACGCTAAAATATTTTACGTGTTAATTCAAATAACACTGGAAATAAATGAAAAAGTTTATATGGTAACGCAATATATAAACGACACCAATGTCTGACGAGATAAATAGCAGTTTCATCAGTTTAGTTTTATAGTCAAATAGTAAATGAAGGCAGCTGGCTCTATAAAAATATACATGAATAAGTAGGAATGGCGATCCCCTGGGAATTGCTGGGAAGTGTTGAATCATTTATGTCTGAATTTCTGGGAAAATTGTAGACGAAAAATAGTGTTAAAGAAAACTAAAAACTCTACGGTTAAATATTTTATGAGTTAATTCAAATAATACACGATATAACTGGAAGTTATTATCTACACTGTTTATTCAGATTATTCTCCTCGTCTTCGTTGTTCGAATATGAGTAGGGCAAATAAGAGTAGTATCAATCCTGAAGAACAGAAAGAAATTTCTAAAGAAATTTCAAATCCAAATCCAAATCACACACAAACACACACACACACACACACACACACATATATATATATATATATATATATATATATATATATTCATGGATCATTCATACAAAAACAAATATAGCAATAAGAAAATTCTTTTTTACTGGTAGATTTCCCGTCAATATGGCATGAACTATATTTGTACAAAAACGCACAACCTTAAAATTTAAATTTAAACTCAGCGTTGCGACCGCACGTTACAAAACAATAACATATTTCTCATAGCATTTTTTCGGATTACATCTCTATTTTCGTTGTCCTCTTATTACCGAAAAGTAAAAACAAGAACAAAATCTACTTCCATACCTGATGATGTCTGTAGGAACAGACGAAAGCTTGTAAAAAATTAAAAAGACCTTCTGCAACTGGAATTTATAAACGGGGATCATATCATTCATATACAGGTTCGGGGTTGATGTATCTTATTTATATTGTTTGCGACGAAGTATTCTCGCCATTTAAATCATTAACCTCTATATTTGTTTTTTGTATGAATGATTCATGAATTTATAAATTATAATTGCACCTTTTAATTGAAATATATATATATATATATATATATATATATATATATATAGAGAGAGAGAGAGAGAGAGATAGAGAGAGAGAGATCGTCATCCACAGACACACTGTTTCGCTGTATCACAGCTCATCAGTGTGGCTAGACATACGATGGCTTCAAGCCGGGATCGAAACCAGGCTGATTTGGCATCAGTCGGAGATTCTATCCTATGCTATTGGCGCCCGGTAAAGAGGAAGGTGAATTTTTGCGTATTTATTTTTAGACATACCAGTGACCCAGAGGACTCAATCCGTTAGGAGAGTCTTGCATTATCAGCAGTAGTAGTCACTGTTTACAAATTCGCGGTTTCTATCCAAAGTGCTCAACCGAATTAATTTTTCGGGGGCATATTATCGTCATCCACAGAGAGACTGTTTCGTTGTATCAAAGCTCATCAGTGTGGCTAGATATCCGATCGCTTCAAGCCGGGATCGAAACCCGACTGATTTGTCATCAGTCGGAGATTCTACTCCTATTGGCGCCCGGTAGAGAATAGGAAATGCATTATTTTTAAGCTAGATCCTCTTGATTGGGCCTTCATCACAATAGGTAAGGAGGGATAAATACGATAGACAACAATAAACTACAAGACTCAAAACTGATCGTTGCTTTTAAGTATTCCATTAATATTTAAGCTTATCTCTTAAAAGTTCAATGGTAATTCTTCTGCCACCACTTAATGTAAAGACAATTTGATGTACGTAGGTCCTTACTTTTCGTACGAACCATTATTTTTATTTCATCGGTGACATTCGCTGGATTTCGCAATTAATTTTAATTATTCCCAAATTTATTTCCAAGTTATAAAAATTGTTATCGTACAAAAAAATTTATCGCAAAAAACAATCGCAGTAATAAAAAATTGCGAATCCAAAATTTCATGATTCCTGGTTTGGATATGGCTCGGAATATTTTTAATTTGCTCACGGAATCTGCCTGATTCCAAAACGGTAAGATATCTTAGGCTACGGCCTCTAGGAGTGAAGTTGAAAAAGTATGACACGGTGATACACTGGGATTCGCATTTATTATATAGATGGATACTCATGTTTCAGACGACTCTCTGTTTTTATTATTAAACTACATATTTATTTATTTGCATGTACCGGACTGAATATTCGAAATTTTTTAGAAAAATATACGCCCACTAGAGTCCCCTGGGAGAAAACGTCATTATATCTGACGTACCTTGACCTCTTGGCCACGTAGAAACTCCTGTTATATATAAATGTAAATATAAATGTAAAACTGGGCACTGAGACCAACACCATTTGACGAGTCTGTTCCATGCATCTTCAGGTCACAGTTTGGACTCAATGTTCACTTTTATATTTCCATATGCTCTGTCTCTGATACTGAGCACTTTAATCCATATATATATAGCATACCATAAAATTATATTTTTATCATATGTGTGTGTGTGTGTCAAAACTTCAGATAGAGTAAATCTGTAAAGTGATAGTATCAATAAAGAAAAAAATGAAAACTTATCTTAGCCGACGCCTTTCGTCCTTTGAAGGACTTTCTCAAGGAAAATGTAAGGATGTTATTCTGTGACAAGTATTTATATACAACAGCAAAAATGTTATTGGTTTTTAAAAATTTTTGGTATCGGAGTTCTCATGAATATTCATCAGGTTAGCGGAAAAGGCAGGTATGTTCATGGGCGTTAGGTGATATAGTTCAATGCCTAATAAACGAAAGTGCAGGAGATTCTGTTTTACTTTTTCTTTTTTTTTTTTTTTTTTTTTTGTATATTCGATCAAATCTCTTCAAAGACTCCTTTTCTGTACTATCTGTGAATTGCCATTCCTTCTTGGAGAGGTTTCCAGTAGCATCCTCCACATGTTACTTTTCGTTATTATCTCCGAATTGTCATGCCTTCTTGGGAAAGTTTGAGAGTGGTTTCCCGTTACATTCTCCACAGATTCGTTTTCGGTATTATCCGTGAATTGCCACGCGTTCTTGGGAAAGATAGTGGAGTGGTTTCCTGTTATATTCTGCACAGATTCCTTTTCGTTATTATCTGTTAATTGCCATACCTTTTTGGGAAAGATAGAGTTGTTTTCCCTTACACTCCCCACTATAATTGGTCAAATTTTCACGAGGACTTGCAACAGACTAACACCTCGCTCTATGGCCTCCCTGATTTGTTTCGAACTAATCATTGCCTACACTTTAACAGCTGAATCTACGAATCCTTCGATGATGCGCGGTTTTCTTTTTATCGCTCATCGCTAGGGTTAGAGCCAATCGGAACCATAAAATGACATCTGAATACTCTATTCAACCTTCACTCGTCTCGCTTGTGCATTTTAACACCAAAAATCTCATTGTCACGTCTTTATTCAAACGAGCAGCCTCTGATAATGTTCTACCTCTTGTGGCGATCTGCCATGGAACAGACCTATTGATGAAACTAACAGCAGTTACACAGATCTTATTGCTGGTAGGAAGGGGCTCACTGTATAGCCTGTTTTTGAGGACTCCGCCCAACTATCTCGTTTTCAGCTATTTGGGTCTCGAGGTCTTTTCAAGGGCACCAAGGCTCTTTGAACCGTGTTGAATATTCCTCTATTACGGTCGGTTGCGAGGGGACCCCCCATAACAGATCAAACTTCAAGGCACCAAAAAATTAGACCTGCCCCTTTTTGTGGCTGTTTTTTATTACATCTACTGAGTTACGAGATCTGTTTTCACTGGGTGCTGCGTAATTAAGGTTTGATTTGGTTTGGTTTATTTTGTTTTACGGTATATCACCCTTAACGTGTTATTTAATGCCGACCAGATTTTTAGGATTTTATAATATGTATACTTTGTAAGAAATCAGTTTGTAGATCAGGTTTCATTGGCGTATATTTTTAAAGGGGGATTTTGTCGAGAGTCAAATATATTGTTGGTAATATTTTTTTCCAAAAATGTATTGCTGGTATTTTTACTATGAAATCTATTTTTTAGTGTTTTGACCTAAGTTTAGGGGGTTAACTTTTTCACATAGGTGGTCCCTAACAGCTACTACCACCCAAATCAAGTCGAACCTGAGAATAACAGCAATTAACAGGTGATTCCACGGTCCCCAAAACCTTCCGATCGGAAGCCTTGCTGCTGGATGTACTTTATCGTTATACCCAGGACGTGCATATTTACGGCCTTGTACCAAACTATGTAATGGTTAGTAAAGGACAATGAGAATGTAATGTTTAGCCAGCTAGTATTATTGATTATTGCTATTGATTATAGGATTTTAGCAAAAGTAAACTACCTTAATTCTTTTTGTATAAATCGCATATTTTAAAAATGATTTTAGTGCAAAGAAAATGATTAAAATTTGTAAAAAGGAAGTGAAAAAAAAATCAACAAATAACGGTTTATTTGTGTGATTTGTAAGCATTATGAAAACGTGATAAGGTTCTTGTGTGTATAAGACAACCGAATCGTCAGTACACATTAATAAAATAAATCGAATTAAAATTGAATAAATATTAACTTAAAAATCAGTATCACCACATACAAACCAGTAAAGCTACTAAAACACAAGGAGTTACAGGGCGTCGAAGAATTAGTAACAGACATTAATAATGAGCGGAAACAGAAAAGAGTATTCAGGAGGACAGGTGATAAGGATTGACATTGCATTTAAATTTTTGAAGATTAAGGTTGGCTGGAAAGCATGGAGCCAGAAGGGAGTACCACAAGCGAGAAGTGCCAGGAAAGAAACTGTTAGCATAGAACTTACGGCTACATCTCGCAAGCTCAACTGTAAATTGTTGAGATCTCAATGCCAATCTACTACTGCGCTTGAATTCGAAAAGTCTAAGTACCACAGCGAAGAGTTGATCAGAACAATTATCATAAAAGTATTTATAGAAAAGACATAGAGAGGCAACCTGACGAAGTACCTGAAGTCGAGCAGCCAGATCAGGACCAATAATATTGCTGATTCTTCTTTGGAAAGCTCGAGGTAAATATAGGGGCACAGGATCATACGTGGCAACAATATTCTAAGCATGGACGAATAGTAGACTTATAGATATATAAGATATATTCAGGAAAGAAAAATTGTCTCATTCAACATAGTGAACCGAAATGGATGTCAGTTATCAGTTATCTCCTGTTAATTTTCCCTCTGAAAGTTCTCCACTGCCTTAACCGGGTATTGAACTCACACTCTTTGGGTCCGGTCACTGGATCTAACCAACGCCTTTATCCACTGTGCCATGTATCCTTGAGGACACATGGCACAGTGGGAAATTTTCAGAGGGAAAATTAACAGGAGATAACTGATAACTGACATCCATTAAACATGGCACGTGGAACTAGAACAGTCTACCCCGGTGAGCGAAATAAAGGGTTCAGTTCGACATTCCAACCACCTGAAGAAGGCCGGAGCGTACAACGGCCGAAACGTTGTAATAAATATGGCGACAAAGATGAGGACAATAGTCCAAATAATGTAAATAATGTACATAATACCTCATCTCAGAAATATAGACAGATACTATATGCATTGTTGATATTTTGTTTTACATATAAAATGTATTGCTGGTATTTTTTACTATAAAAATCTATTTTTATACTTTAATAGTGTTTTGTTTTATTTACATTATTCGGGTTGCCATATTCACAATGTTTTTGAACTCACAAAAGACTTCGGTTAGATCCAGTGACTAGACCCAAAGAGTTTGAGTCCAGCCATTGAGTTCAATACCAGGCTACAGCAGTGGTGAACCAAAAAACTTGGAGATTTGAGTTTAAGGGAAATAACTGAGACATCAAGAAGAGGCATGGCACGTGCAACTAGAACAATCTACCCCAGTGGACGAAATAAAGGGTTCGGTTCGAAATTCCAATCACCCGAAGATGGCCGGGGCGTACAACGGCCGAAATGTTGTGAATATAGCAATGAAGATGAGGATAACAGTTCGAGTAATGTAAATAAATAATGCTTAATCTTAAAGATATAGACAGATGTTTTGATTTTGTTTGGGGGTTTAATATTTGCTCATAACTGTGACCCTAACAGGTGCTACCACCCCAGGTCATGGTGAACTAAGAAAGAACAGCGATTAAGAGGTGGTTCCACGCTTCTCAAAACCTCCAATCTGCCGATCAGAGACCTCGCTGCCGGATGTTTATCGTCATACTGAAAAGGTGTATTTATTGTCCTGAAAAAGACTGTGTGTTTGGAGTCCATGTCAATTTTTCTGTGCTCTTGGGTATCCGAGATCTGGTAGTGGAAAGTTGTCCTTGTCAAACCCTTCAAACTCCGACTTCGAGTCCTGGTAAAAATGGAATTGAGTTCTAAACTAAAGTATAAAAGTATAGGACATGTAGACACGATTTCGGAAGAAAATCCTGCGTCTTATATACACAGGATTACGGTAATCATAATATATGGCAACGACATCTGTAACTTGTAACGATTACGACAATAAGAATGGCAAAATTTACTTGCCATTAATATATGTATTAATCTTAAATTTCATATTTGGTTGCTTTAATGGCAATAATAAAAATAATTAATCGTCGTGCTTCTAGACAGTGTCGGGGGAGGAGGAGACGAAGCATGTCGAATGAGATGAACATTATCCTAATTGACCCGATCAACTTGTTGACCTTTAGACGAGGAGAATTTTCTGATTCTACTGCAAACACAACACGTCGTTAGATCTCTCCACCCTTACCTTTCTCTCCACCCTTTCTTTTCTCTCTCTCTCGCTATCTATCTATCTATCTAATTCCTCTCAACAAATATTTTCATAAGTTCGAACCAGTCTCTTTCTGTCTCTCTCAATCTTTCTGATTTTCTTACAATCTCCTCACGTTATCTTTTCACGTCTATTTTTTTTACCCTCTTCCTTTACTTGAAATCACTTGTTTTTTTTTTCTGTCTTTCTTTCTTTCTTTCTTTCTTTCTTTCTTTCTTTCTTTACCCTTGATTTTTCTTCCTACTTTTTCTTTCTTTCTATCTTTTTTCTCTCTCTTTTTTCATACCCTCTGTTTTCCTTTCTTTCTTATTTCCTTTCTTTCAGTTTTTCCTTTTTTCTTTCTTTTTACTCGGTCTTCACATTTACATTAGACCTTCCTCAAGGCGCCACATTTGTCAGAATCGAAAATATTGATTTTTAACATTTTAGAAGGCGGGCCCGGATCATAATATGGACAGAGTGTAAAAACGATCCTGCCATTTTACAGAGTTCCCTCAACTCGCTGCTCTGATTAAGAAAACTGCTATTTTATAACGCAAATTTACATAAATGAATAAAATTACATGACCGTTCATTTTTATTCAAGATAAATAATTATTATCCATCAGTGTTTGCGCATGAGCTTACGAAAAACCCCTACCAAAAAGAAAAGTTGAAAAAAAATCTTGAAAATCATACATTCAAATGCAGAAAATTAAAAAAAAAATATACAGATATTATTGATTCAAGCAGAATTTCAAACTTGACATTTTTAAATAACAAGTAATCCTGTTAACTCTGTAAAAGTCAGAGATCGATTTAACACTGTATCGATATTATGAACAGGATCCACTTTTACATCGATAAAAATAATATTTTTCGATTCTGACAAATGCTGTACCTTGGGGGAGATCTATAAAATAATAATCTATGAAAAACTTTTCCCCGAAATAATTTTCCGTATTTTGTTACGAATGGACCAGTCTATTTAATTAGTGCCGCATCCTGTTATTTCAGTAACGATCATAAAAAAGAACTCTGAATCATTAAAAGTATTGTTTTTTTTTTTTAAGTATTTTAAAAATAACACCAATTAATTTCATCACTTACTTATTCAATTGCTATGATAAGGCAAGGCATGTTTGCTTCGAGTTGTACGGAGGAAATTGCCTCGTGTTCCTATAAGAAATATCTCATTAATAAACAGCAAAAGCAGTTTTCGCAAACGTTAAATACAAAAAATTACATTTTTAATATACGTTGAGAATTTACCTTTATCTTACACATACACATACACACGCACATACACACACATACATATATATATATATATATATATATATATATATATATATATATATATATATATAATTTTTGGCATGCGCGTTGTTTTTTTGTTTTTTGTTTTTTTATTTTGTCGCCTGCACAGTAGAGTAAGTTGGGCACCGTCCGTGAGAAAAAGAGCATCATGAAGTGATACACTCCGCCAGAAATTTGGAAACGGCATGTTGTACTGCTTGGTATTCGCACCGGAAGTTCGAAAACAAATATTTTAGAGTTTTTAAGATCAATCTCGGGACTGTGCACAGGATTCGGAAAGATTCATAATGTGTCTAATGGTGATTACGAAGGTGTTTGGAGTGATCACTAGTGATAGTGAGGTTATGACTCTGTTTATCTTACGACAGGTCCTCAGGCGCACTATGCTGCCCTGAGTCAAGAGGGTAACTGTTGGAAGACTCTATATCTGGTAACAGGACTCTGCACCATGCCACAGAAGGAGGAGAACCTAGTCATGGCTGTCAGACAATTTCTGTGAACACATGTCCCCTTACATCCTGGTTCTCCACAACTTCCTATCCTTTGTAGCTCTAAGCAATGTATTTCCTTTTGGCCCTCAATCTGAGGTCCTATTCAGCCATCCATTTGCAGGTGCTCATTAGGTAGATCACTCTCTAATTCTTTCGATTCCTCTTACCTTCAATATTTCCTGCCGGTGTCACATTCTCCAAGCCCTCTTTCCTCATTTTGTGCCCCAACAGTTTAATTGTCTCTTTCTGATTTTAAGTTCGTGCATCCTTTTTTTATTTCCATTTTCCTTAAAACTTCCTCGTTGCTCACATGTTCCGTTTATAGCATTCTCAACATTCTTCGGTAGAACCTGTTGGATGACCAGCACTCCCCCCCTACACACACACACCAAGGATAATCACAGGCGGCGTGATAATTGAAAGGCTCTTTCTCTTTTCGTTTTGACATTTGGAGTCGGCAACGGACGATTACTCTTGCTCCGATAAACACGAGGCATGTAAGAACTTCGGAGACACAGAGTGAAGATTATATTGAACTGTTCGTAACTACACTTTTGTTTTCTTTCTTTATCCCTCTGTAGGTGGGAGGCACGGTGGAGTAATGGTTAGCCGCTCGGATTGGGGAATCGGAGAGCGGAGTTCGAATTCCAGACGAATCCATTGCTAATACCCTTGGGAAAGGTATGGATACTCTTCTTCTCTCCCCCTCCGAAGCCATGGGTAAATAGCAGGATAGAGTGGGTTCTATAGCCTTGGATGGCAGAAAGAAATGGCAACCTACTGTGGGAAAAAAATCTGCCTCGTCAGTCATGTATCGAAAGATACATGATCGCCTAAGCGTTTATCACACATGGCACAAAACAGATTGAACATATCTGGTTAATACATTTAATAAATGCTTGTTTAATAATTCTATGGGAATTATTTTAAAAATAAAGAATTCTATGTTTTTTATCCGACAGCAGTTCAGCACTCATTTTTTCTTTGTTTCTACCAGAGTTTTCTTGTTTCTTAATACTTTATTTCGCTTTTGGAAGGCATCTTTCGCTATTCCAATATGCCTCCCGTTTTCTGTATTACATTTTCCGTCGTCTGTTAAAACACTTCCCAGATGCCTAAATGAACTAACCACAACGGTGTCGTATTTAACGCTATAGACAGAATTGAAATATTTGCTTAAACTGTCAAAACCGAACCGATAATGATGAATCACACACGGGGCCATATTAAGCCAGTGCGGGGCCTGTAGCATATGTTATAAAGCGGACCCTAAATCTAAAAAAAAAAAAAATACACATAAATATTAAATCATAAATTATTTACTTGCTGGGGAAACTGGTACAAATTTAATTTCTAAACACGTAATAAACAAACCCAGAAAAAGGCAAATGATTCTAACGAGATATTTGAGTAGATATAATGGCCTCTGTATAATGTTATATATATATGTGTGTATGTGTGTGTGTGTATATATATATATATATATATATATATATATATATATATATATATATATATATATATATATATAATGTTACCTGAAATGATGAATAATTAAAGATGCAGACCACACCCCCATGTGAACATTAACATTGCCAGATTTTAAAATGCCGATTTCACCAGACAGCGTGACAGTATTTAAATCGGAATCTTAGAAAATTCGGGGTCTGTAGCATTTGCATTTGCTACTAGATTAGTCCGGCACTGATCACATAAACGAAACAAGAATCAGCGTTTTTATCAGATGAGCCACTATTAACACAAATCATGCAAAACGCGGACGTCTGCACTTTAGACGGGAAAAAATGGCGTCCGGCTTCATTCCCGACTATTTATATTTACCACAGAACATTTAATGTCGTTTCGTTTCTATTGAGTTTCCTGTTGGCAAAATGACTATTAACCGCTGGCTTCATTTTAAGGGTCAATGGAAGTGAAATGAAGCGGTATTTTTTTATTCGGAGGTTGGGAGAAAGGCTGGAATAACTTTACGAAGAAGAAAAAATTTCGTAGTCTTTTATTTGTATGTTTCTTCGTATGCAGTAAAAAAAATATAAGCAAACAAATACAATGTTAATATTATCTTCAGATTCGTAAAAAAAAAAGAAATAAGAAAAAATAAAAAGGATTAAATTTGAAAAATATGAGTTTGGGACACAAATTATGACGTGAAATGACAATCTCTTTCCTTTCACAGGGCCTAACATTAGCATCTGAGGATTCGGCTAATGTGAAATGGCCCTCCATAATGCGATATCAAGTTTATCAACACAAGATATTTTCCTAAAATATCATTAAAATATCATATACGATTTGTTTTTTTACAAGAAGGATTCAACCTGTATAAGGCGTAAGAGCCCCTCGAGTTACTGAGTAAGAGGTAAGAGGCACAGTTTATGAGGATTTAATAAGTTTGCCTATCGTCCGGTTCACACACCTAAATAAGTGGTTGAGTCTAACAACGCAAAAGATATATTTTACTTTATTTTCATTGGCGTTAAGATTTTGGCCAGTGGTGTATGTGGAAGATATTTATGCCGCACCTTGTATAATCATAACTAACCGTTCTTTAATCATAAGTCTTAATAGGTGATAATAATGCATTGCATGCGACAATGTTTTAACAAAAGTTGAAGTGGACTGAAAAAGATCTCCACAACAGAAGCTGAACTATACGGAAGAAAGGTAACATTATGTGTGTGGTTGGAGCGAACAGTGCCATTCATTGTTTACAAAACGCAAAGAAACGCGTTTTTATTCGCCCAGCAACTGCAACGTAACCATGAAAGTTTTGTGAAAAATTTCCCTCCGCTCGTCAGTAGAAAAATCTTCTTCTTCATGACAACACAAAAGCCGTATACAGAAAGAATAACACAACAATGTGAAACTCGGTTGGTTTGTCCTGCCCTACTCGCCATATTCATCTAACCTTGTACCAACTGATTATTCCCTTTTTCGATCGCTGTAAAACGCTTTTATGGGGAAACTTTCTCGAATGAAAAACATAGTCAAGATTTCGTCAAAAACATTTTCAGCTTGGACGTCCCCGTTGTGTAACTCCGAGCTTGTACTGTCCCTTTTGCTCATAACCATCAATTATAATTCATGCTTAGTCGTTTCTACTTGATTTCATCGACAACTTTGTTTGATTTGTCACTTATAATTTATCACTTATAATCGTCTCATTTTATTTTTCCCCGTCATACTCAAAAATATCGAAAAGCTAGGCACGGTGGAGTAATGGATAGCGGCTCTGATTGAGGAATCGGAGAGCCGAGTTCGAATTCCATTCGAATCCATTACATTCACTTACGTGCATATATCCTTGGAAAAGGTATGAATTCTCTTCTCCTCCTCCCAGCTATAGGTAAATAGCAGGAGAGACCGGGTTCTATAGCCTTTGATGGCAACTGGTCTACCGGAGAAAGAAATGGAAGCCTACTACGACAAATAACCTGCCTCGTCAGTCATATATCGAAAGATACATGATCGCCTAAGCGTGTATCAGACATGGCACATAATTTTGACTGGTCAACAATTCATGGAAAATAATGATGAATATATAATTGAATAAAACGTAATTATACTTCAGGATAAACAAAAACGGAAATTATTTGTGACTCAGCTAAATCGAAAGGTGCAGTATGATGCAATGATTATCAATATGACATCAGTAAGGTTCAATTTCCATTAATCCACTTGGAAAAGTCCTAAGTACACATCACTCGACCCAGTCAAATATCATGACAAATAATTGAAAGAAAAAAAGACTAGTTGAGCGATATAAGAGCAACAAGCTAGACTTCTATAATAATTATTAAGTTGGTGCAAAAATAATGTCGTTTTCTCACATATGTTACTATGTGAGAAAACGACATTATTTTTGTACCAACCTAATATTATACGTAGTCAGACTGTGGCAAGTAATTGCCACTGGTCAATTTTGGCAGGGGTCAAGCGACTTGTTCGCGAACAGAGAACGAGTTAAGCGAGTATACCACATTAGAAAGAGGAGTGCGATAAGGATTTTTTTTTTTCTAAATCGGATTCATTTGACGTGAATAGAGAGATGATTCGTAGAAGACGAATAATTATCAAGATGCATCATCGGCAAATGTAACCTTAACGATATACGCCATATAGATGACATAGAAATAAAATGAGAAAATAATAAATGATAAATCAGGCAAACTAATCAATGAAAACACATAGAAATGACTAAGCATGAACTGTATGGAATTGTAATAGATGGTTATGAGCAAAAGATGTAGTACAAGGTCTGAGTTACACATCAAGGACGTCAGAATTAAGCAAGTGTGGAAATACAACGATTTGGGCAGTGTAATAACAGACGATGAAAAGTGGATAGCAAATATTCAAAACGAGATGGGAATTGCGATATTTATTTTAGAAATAAATCTATCAAATGATCGAAATATATACTGAGAAACGAGAAAAAAAATGTTATATTGGTACGTAATATTTTCCTCCTCTCTGGTCGTGAAAGCTGGACGATTTTATTACAGATGAAGAAAAACTCAAGAGATTAGTCTATGGACGGATTTTTAGAATATCATAAACAGAGCACGTGACATTTCAAAGAGAGTGTTACTAATAGAAAATAAGTAGCCTTTTTGGGTATTCATAATAATGAAATAAAGTTTGGAGGCTGCGACAATCACCGGGCATATCGAAGGAAAGAGAAGCAGGGTGAAGCAGCGTGTAACATACTTGAGCAAATGGGTGGAGTTGGTGTTTATTGATTGATTGATTGATTTAATTGTTATATTTTATCAACCTTTCGCAGTTTATTTAAGCTAGAAAATATTTTTAGGAGAATTTTGTAAGAATTTTTTTGAGAATGATTTACTGATACAAGACCTACTAATTAATCCATAGCTGTGGGGAGAGAAGAGGTGGATTCATACCTTTCCCAAGGTTGTTTGCGTGTAAGTGAAATTAACCAACCCGACTGGAATTGGAATTCGGCTCCTCAATTTCCAATTCCGACCCGTTATTCATAAAATCACCAGCACGTCTATGCTTACAGCATCGCAAGCGATCACCCAGCTAGGTACAGACCAGGCTCGACGTTGCTTAACTTCAGTGATCGTACAAGAACCAGTATTTCAACGTGATATGACCGTAAGCTTAGAACGCCACAAAGAACGATATCATAAAATGCGCAGTACTTATTTTTGAAAGATGGTTATAGAAGTAAAGATTGATGATCTCAACTAGTTTAAAATCGATTTCCCTTTCAAATTGTTTCAGTCAAAAGAGCAAGATAAATCTTTGATCAAAATTACAGACCTAAAGAATATGATATGTGCATAAATTTTGCTACGGTCTTCATTGCGCATACAGTGGCCTAAGAAAAGGTTTTAGCCAAGAGAAATAAACTACATCCAATTTCAAAATTTAATTACGTAATCCCTATTCAACATAAATAAACAGTATTTGGAACTAGTATGGAGTAGGCCCTCTATTTGCTAGTTTCAGTGCTTGTATTCGATTTTTTCATGGATTTGATCAAGTTATCAACAATCATCTGAAGCATATTTTTCCACCCCTTTAGCAATGTTTCTTTAAGGATTGCCACTGACGGGATTTTGGTTGCACGCTCTCGAAATCTTCGGTCAAAGTGCTCCCAAATGTGCTGTATTGGATTCATGGCAGGATTTTGGGCTACCCATGTAAGTGACTTGATTCCTTGCGATTCCTTCCAGAAGTTTGCTACTTTGCTCGTATGATATGGCGCTCCATCTTCTTGTCAATCTGATTAGTTTCAAATAGTGGGAGTAGTCTTTTCTCTAATATTTCAAGGAATTTTGACCATTCAACCGCTCTTCAACAGGAATCAGCTCAGATTTTCCCCCCACACAATTACTCCAATCCCTCCATGTTTCACGGTCGCCTGCAGATATTCAGTGTCCCAAGTCTCATTCTTATTTCTCGAATTCGAATATTGGCAGAATTTACTTTCATCTGACCAAATTACAGACTGCCAAAATTCATAATCTTAGCTCGCGAATTCTCTCGCCCAGTCCATACGCCTGTTCCTGTTAACCTCTGAAATCAAAGGTTTCTTTTTTGCAACTCTTCTTTAATAGCCTAGTTCTTTCAGAGTCTTTCTCACCGCATAAGGCTACATTTCCATGCTGTTGGGGACATCTTTGACGCTCTGACGACGGTTTCTGATGATTCCCTTTTCAATGCCATTTTCGTTCGCCGCTCAGACACGATGCTTGGTCTTCCTGAACATTGTTCCACACGACAATGGCCTTCTTCAATAAATTTCTTGACAATATTATTATCCGTTTGATGATTAACGTGGAAAAACCTAGTAATTTCTCTATTTGACTTGCCACATTGATGACATCCTATTATTTGCCCTTGTTGAAATTCACTCATCTCTTTACTTCGATGAACTCTCATTGCAAGATATAAGTCAACTTTTGATCATAGCTTGATACTAACACGGTATTGTCTGAAAAAAAAGAAGAGAAGTTATTAAACAAGTCAAAATTGCTGTAATCAATGGTGGCTAAAAACTTATCATAGCCCACTGTTCTGACCATTAGCTCTTATCTGATATTTGACCATACAGAATATAACGATAAACTACATCCGGCAGCAAGGCATTTGATCGGGATTTTTCAAGGAGCGTGGAATCACCTCTCAATTGCTGTTGTTCCCAGAGTGGTATTACCTTTTAGGGTGCTAGCTATATGCAAATAACCCCCACCGCACCAAAAACTATGGTCAAAACACTATGAAAGTATAAGCATTTTTATTGTAAAAATGCCAGCAATACATTTTCATAGTAATATATATATATATATATATATATATATATATATATATATATATATATATATATATATATATATATATATATTTATTTATATATACTAGGGATACGTTTTTTTTTTAAAAATAAATTAAAAATTAAAAAATTACCAGTCATACATTTTTGTAAAAGAAATTACTAATTCCCCAAGAAAATTAAATTAAATAACTCCTAAGGGGCTGATATGCCGCTAAAAAAACAAACCTGTTATGGTCCCAGCTGCGGGCAAATAGCTACTAACCTCCGCGCGCAAAAAAAAAATTAGGGTCAAAACATGATGAAAGTATAAAAAAAGTTATAATAAAAATACCAGTAATACATTTTTGTAAAAGAAATTACTAATGATTACAAGAAAATTAAAATTCGGCATTAAATGACCCATAAGGTGTTGATATACCGTTAAAGAAACAAACTGGTATCGGAAATAGAAAATAAAAAGAAATCGAATAAAACTGAAAGAATGTAAAAGTAATCATTGTATGGAAGACCGTATTCGAAAAAGAGGAACAACGAAGCTTTTCACCTGAGAAAAGATATAGAAAGATGATACCAGTAGTGAAACAATGACTGATGAATCTGCTTTAGCGCTTAATTTAATCAGAAGAAATCAGTCAACAGGCTATAGTTGATAAATGAATAAAGGGAAACAAATTTAATAGTTATATTACATTGGCAAACACGAAGGCTACATATAGACAAGACAATCTGCATAAATGCGACATGAAGAATTAGACTAGTTAGCCAAAGAACTTCGCTTAAAGACACATCTTTGAAATATCACAATTTAGCAGCTATTTCTTATTTATAACAACTGACTTGAGATACTTCAATGTGGTGTAATGTTTAGCAAGCTTATCTAGCTAAATCAGTTACGAGTGAATAGGGAGTTCCATCTTCACTGTATGCCCCATACTATCGGTCTTGTGTCATAACAACCGACTCATTTAGAATACTATTTTAGAAGGACCTAGCCTACAGCATTATATTAGCTTATATGCAATAATAATAATAATAACAACAACAACAACAACAATAATAATAATAGAAAGGCAAAAGTGTATACACTCTTTAAATATCTTCATCATCATCATAATCTCGTCCCATGCCCGGGAGGGACGAGATTATGATGATGATTGTTGCGCAAATGAGCACCTGATCAGTTCATTCCACATATCTGGTTTGAAAGCCAGAGAGTTATTCATGGATGCGTACCTTGTCTTGGACACGTAAACCAGGCGGCGCCTATCTCTCTCCGGGCGAAACCAAATCTGATGTCTTCAAACACGAAGGTTCACCTTGGTATGAAGGCGCGGCCGTTGATTCAATCGAGAGGAAAACCTCAGTGCTGGCCGTTTACTTCAGTACTGACTACGTACCTAGCTATGCAGTCCCTTCTATCTCAATTAGATATTTCTTGACCAGACAAGAAGATTCATCCATCCTTTGACAAGTCTTGTTTATAATCCGGATAGATGTCTAGACACCCTCCTCTCTAGAAACGCCTGGTGGAGGAACCGATTTATTTGCCAATGACCCAATGTATCGGTAGCACTCGTAAAGTGACCTGAATATAATATTGTAGGGAAATAACAAAAAAGATGATAACTGTTTAGAAAATGATTGTTTTATTGAATAAGTACAGTTTATTATACTAACACGTATGTGCGCTTACCGTAGCGTTTATAGGCGCAGAATTAGACAATGGCTTGATGTGTTTGAATTCAAACCGAAACCGTTGCGTTCGGCCAAATACCCTTGAAAATTGTATGAATCCATCTTTTCTTCAACTTTCAAAACTTTCGCAGGATTTTCAGACATGGGCTCTCCAGGTTTGATTGGCAACCCTCCTAAGAGAAAATGTCAAGAAACCAAGGGATAAAACCTCTATTCCTTTTCAAAAAACTGGGAGGAGTGTGAACATTTTATAAAGAGGCATGTTATCATGTTTTACTCATCATTCTAAATTAAAATTGGTTGATGAAAATGTTCCGTACTTTGTACATTCCAAATCATCATTCCAAATTAAAATTTGTACAATGTAGAAGTTTTAGCCGAAGTACATGATTTTTATGGCTAGAATATAAATAAAAGAATTTTTTTAACATTTTAATTATATTTTCTTTATGTTATCATTCCAAAATAAAATTATTTTGTGTAAATATTTTCCTTGCAGATAACAAGCCAAAGTAGCGCCAAATATATTTTATTTTTTAAATAATTTTGGGCATATATAGAGAATTATGTTGCGTTGACAGATTTGTCACTATGGATGATTTTATAAAGTTGTTTTTTTTTTTTTTACTGATACGCAGAATAAAATGATTCCAATTCATTTAAAATCGGTTTGAAATACAGTAAATTATTTTTCTTATTGGAAATATTAAATTTACTCGATTAGCTTGGAATTTAAACTAAAATAAAAGCTTCAAGAAAGATTTTTCATTTTTTTAAATTGATTTTAAACTTTAAGTATCGCTTTGTTTTGGGAGATTCCTATTTAAGACTGAACATCTGACAGTGTCATGACTTTGTGGTGTTGGGCTTACAAGTAAATAACGAGGTAGTGAACCAACGTTTTGACTGGATGAACCACGTTTTCGCGTTCGTTTTATTTGATTGTCTAATTGTCAATAAGTCGTTTTTAAATGTCTTAAAATAATAATGTAGTTGCATTCCCGCCTTCTTTGTAAACTATCTTCCCTCTTTTCCGGGGTCAAAGAATAAAAGATGGGGTCAGGGTCATCAGTTGCAAGTAACAGGTATTTTGGCGTCAAGTTTCTTTAGATATTAGATACTAAGATTAACTGAAGTCCAGCAAAAGTTTAATTAGAAGGAAATAAGATTGTACAACATCAGTCTTTTTATTACCTTGGCCCGAACACTGGCCAAAGTACCGAATACTTTCATCAACCATTGCTCCTGTTAGTAATAATAATAATAATAATAATAATAATAATAATAATAATAATAATAATTATTATTATTATTATTATTAATATTATTATTATTATTATTATTATTATTATTATTATTATTATTATTATTATTTCCTCCTTTCTTCTTGCTTTTTCATCATTCGTTTTACTTTTTCATAGATTTCCCAATCTTTCTTTCTTTCTTTCTTTCTTTCTTTCTTCTACAAATGTTTCGTTTTTTCCTTCCTCTTATAAATTCTTCTTCTTCTTCTTCTTCTTCTTCTTCTTTTTCTTCTTCTTCTCATTTCTTTCATTCTTGCTTTTCCATCGCTCTTTTTACATCTTTATTTTACCCTAGCTTTCCCCTTCTTTCTTTCTTTCTTTCTTTCTTTCTTTCTTTTAGAAATGGTTCGTGATTTCCATCCTCTTAGTAATTTTTCTTCTTCTTTCTTCTTCTTCTTCTTCTTCTTCTTCTTCTTCAATTTTCCCTCTTTCTTTCCTTTTTGCTTTTTGGTCATTTGTTGTGCACTTTTACTTTTTCCTACCTTTCATTTTCATTCTTGCATTATTTCTTTCTACAATTCTTTTTTTCTGCAAATGCTTCGTTTTTTCTTCCTCTTCGTATTTCTTCTTCTTCTTCTTCTTCTTCTTCTTTTCCCCTTTTCTTACGTATCTTGATAGAATCTTTTAATTTTTCTTTTCTTTTTTTCTTTGTAATTAATTTTCCATGTAACTTTTGATATTTATTCTACTTTGCTTTCTTTCTTTTTCTTTTTCCCGTTCTATTCTGGACTTATTTTCTTTTTCTCATCTCCTTCATGGCATCATGACTTCAGTTCTTCCCCATCTTCCATCTTTATAAAAAATTCTTCCTTCATTTTACTTTCTTCTACCTACTCAGACACTCGCGTGTCTGTTTCTTCCTTCCTTTCTTTAGGGACATTTTTTTTATTCATCTATCGCCTTGTCTTCCTTACTAATTTAATCATCAATAGTGTTCCATTTTCGTTTCAATTCTTCATCCCATCCATTTGGGATTTTTCATTCAATTTTAGATTTTTAATCTCCCATTCTTCTCGACATTGTTTTGTTTAGTTTTTTTTGTTTTTTTTTGTAACATATTTATTTCTTGTTGTTCTTTCTCTTCTAAATCTTTTTTCATTTCTGCTCTTTTATTCATATCCTCTACTTCTGCTGCAGTTTCTCGTATTCTTTTTCCTCTTCTTCTTCAGAAAGAAAGAAAGAGAAGAAAGAAAGAAAGAGAAGAAAGAAAGAAAGAAAGAAAGAGAAAGAAAGAATGGTGGTGTAGGAAGAATGATGGAATAAGGAAGTATCTTGCTTTTTCCACCAATATTTTTGTTCCAATTTAACATTCTACAAGCTTTACGCTTTCATTCTTTCTTTTCCCTCATCTTTTCTTCCCTTTAAATCCTTTTACTTATACTTCTTCTAGTTTCCCCCTTTCTTTCCTTGTTGTTTTTCTATCGTTCTTTTTGCACCTTACTTTCATTTTTCTTTCTTTCTTTTGCGTCTTTTCCTTTACAGATACTTCGTTCTTTCCTTCCTCTTAGTAATTCTTCTTCTATTCGAATTTCCTTCTTTCTTTCCATCTTGCTTTTCTGTCGTACTTTTAAGCTTTTTCCTTTCTTCTAGATTTTCTTTCTTTCTTTCTTTCTTTCTTTATTTGTTTAAATGATTCGTTTTTTACTTCCTTGTAATTCTTCTTCCTCTTCTTCTAATTTCTCTTTTTATTTCCTTCACCTTCATCTTCTTCCTTCTTTTCTTTTTGTTCCTTTACCTTTCCTTCTACAAGATTTATTTCCTTTCATTCGTTTTTTTCTTTCTTTCTTTTCTCTTTCTATAAATGAAATGAACCCTTAATTTTCATTTGGTTTATTCTCCTTTCTTTTGTTTTCACTTTAACAGTGATCTTTGTCCTTTATTTCTTTTTCTATCGGTAACGCTTAAATTAAAGCCTCCATGAATAATGCTAATTTTTAAAAGGATCATTTAATATTCGACATACTCATTACATACACGTTGAGAGTTAAAAAAAAAAAAGAAGAAATATATATATATATACATGCTATCTGTTTCTATACACCACAACTCCGAACCACCCCACTTTCATACAGGCTCTGATCACAAGCCTTCAGTCCCTATTAATCAACAAGCAGTCAGAGAATAACGACCATTTCGTGACTGACTGGTTTTAAGTTCTGACAAGAGAGTCGCCGACCAGTCGGGCCGGCGACTCATCTATAAATCGGAGAATTCAGATTTTAAGAGCCGAACTCCAGATGTGGCCCTCAGATATGACGGAATGTTCGCTGAGGCAGAATAAGTGACCAACACCCCGCCCATCGGCCTGACTATTGTCATCAGAGTTGCTACCCGACCCCTACTAACACACGTGGAGGGGAAATCAAGCAACGGGAACGAATGACCACCATCCTCATAGTCCACTGCCGTCACAACAAATCATTGTTGCTAACAATAACAAAAATATCAGTTCAACCTCCTCCTCATTGGTATTATTATTCATCTATTTTATAGACAATGAGATCGAAAACATTCTGTTATTCGACAAAGGTCACACAAAAATAAGCAAATAAAATAAAAAGCTCATATGCGGGTGGCCATAAATTCGTGGTGGGGAGGTAGCATGACCATTAATATTCACTAGGGTGGGCTAATAGTTAAATAAAATCGAGAATAGAATCGGCGTAAGAGAGTTCAAAATCCGACTGCAACATATAGTGTTTCTTTTCGGAAAGGCATGAAAGCACTTCTCCCTAGATTTATTGGGAAATAGTACTGCAGACCAGTCATAAAAGTTATTTTCTCATGAAACCTCAGAAATCTACTCTTGTTTTTTTCTTCTTCTTCTTCTTCTTCTTCTTCTTCTTCTTCTTCTTCTTCTTCTTCTTCTTCTAATTTTCAACTTTATTTACTTCTTGCTTTTCCCTCATTTGTTTTACACTTTTAGTTTCTCATAGGTTTTCCCTTCTTTTTTTTCTTTTTTTCTTTCTTTATTTCTTCTACAAATGTTTCGTTCTCTCCTTCCTTTTAGTAATACTTCTTCTTCGTTTTCTTCTATTTTTTCTCTTTCTTTCCTTCTGGCTTTTCCATCGTTCTTTTTACACCTTTACTTTCCGCTAGCTTCCCCTTCTTTCTTTCATTCTTTCTTTCTTTCTTTCTTTCTTTTAGAAATGGTTCGTTCTTTCCATCCTCTTAGTAATTCTTCTTCTTCTTCTTCTTCTTTTTCTTTTTCTTCTTCTTCTTCTTCTTCTTTCTTTCTTTCTTTCTTTCTTTTAGAAATGGTTCGTTCTTTCCATCCTCTTAGTAATTCTTCTTCTTCTTTTTCTTTTTCTTCTTCTTCTTCTTTCTTTCTTTCTTTCTTTCTTTCGTTCTTTCTTTCCCTTTTGCTTTTCGGTCATTCGTTTTACACCTTTACTTTCTCCTAGCTTCTTGCGTTCTTTGTAAAATTATTTTTCTACAAACGTTTCGTTCTTTCCTTCCTCTTAACAATTCTTCTTCTTTTTCTTCTTCTTCTTCTTCTTCTTCTTCTTCTTCTTCTTCTTCTTCTTATTATTATTATTATTATTATTATTATTATTATTATTCCCCTATTGGATTTACGACAAATACCCTAACAAGAAGGCTTACATTACACGTCTGACCATTCGTCCACCGCGACACATCTCCAACAACATTCTTGTCAGCATTCGCAATATAAAAAATTACTAATCGACAACACAACAATCCTACACCATGAAAACAACAAAATTAGATTACAGATACTAGAAGTATTTTTTATTAAAAAAAAATTAAAGCCTGCATATATATATAAACATAGTTTTTTATTAGTTGCACCGCTGATGATGACCTTGGAAAAAGATTGAAAGCCTTTGGGAAATGAAAATAAAAGAAATTTAAACGGCTATAGCAGATTTCTCTCATTCTTTAACATAAATACAGGGAAGGTTATTCGTGAGTATAAACGGATTTTCTTAAAAATTAGCAGACACATAATGTCTGTAATTTATTGAATTAGACATGCCTACAAGAGAATTTGCTACCTAAATACACACATATATGTATATATATATATATATATATATATATATATATAGATAGATATATAGATAGATAGATAGATAGATAGATAGATAGACACACACACACATATGTATGTGTGTCTTTGTGTGTGTGCGCTTATGTTTGCTTGTGTGGGTTTAATGTATTTGGACAGCAACCTGTCTTTTAAACATCTTTCGTTAAATTTGACGGACAAGGAAAATTTTATTAAATTTTATTTTGTTTTTACAGCGTTTTTCTATTTTTTCGTTTGGTGGTAGTGAGAGGGTACAAAAATGTCCATACAGGCTATTGTCCCAAACGCTTTCGACCAGTTCCTTAGCCATTTTCAAGGGGTTTTTCTTTTGGCGTGGTTACTTTCTCATCCTGTTTTGACTGTCTGGGATGCAGTTTTTGTGTTGTTTTCAATACTGTTATAAATCTTATATATATGAAACATATATATATATATATATATATATATATATATATATATATATATATATATATATACCTATATATATATATATATATATATATATATATATATATATATATATATATATATATATAACGTGTAAGTATCGAAAATCTTGGTAATCAGTATGGATAATCCCAAGTAGAATGAAATCCTGAGAGCTCAATGTTAAGTCAGGGTGAATAACTTAATTTAAAGGAAAACAGACCACTTTAAGGCTTTATTTGTTATATATATGTATGTATGTTTCATCAAAGACGATAAACAAGGTACTGCGATTATACTTTTCATTTAATCTGTTTGTGTTCGGAAATAAATGATAGTCCCAGTCCCTTAGTGAAATTCGAACTCATATCCCTTTCAATAAACCTGGCTACAGTTTAACTACTTCAACAGCTAAGCCACGATAACTATCTTGTTTCAGATTATTATTTAATGTTATCTTAAGTATTTTAATTCCTTCTTATTGTAGCGTAATATCACTTCTTATCTAGAAGTAAATTCTGGATAATCACCTCACAGAGGAAGAAAAGGTTGAGCCAACAGAAGTTTGGTACTACAGAAGTCTACTGAAAATATGTAGACGGAAACCAAAGTAAGTTTTAAGTAAAAAAGAAAAAAAAGGACACTTATATTTAGTATTTACACTATTTATATTCGTTCAATTGTTCTCATTTTTTGTTGTTGTTATCACAACGTTTTGGCTCCTTCAGGTGTATATCGATCTTAGTAAAGTACAGAAAATTCTGAATTGAACCCTTAATTCAATTTAAGATGATAGAGTTGTACCAAGAATGAGAAAGACGTAGTTGATATTTCTAGGATACGTAATATAAAATAGGGCTTTTGACACTGTTAGACTATACTGAGGGCAATAGTGGTAGAGGCAACAATGGGATAGCATAGTTACCGAGCATTAAGAGAGTCGAGTTAAGAGCTACACAGAAGGGGAAATTGTGGAGAGCCATGATCGTCTACGTTCTGAAAGTAAACAGTGCATAAAAGAAGAAAAAACACTTTTTTATTTTCTCAGTGAATATAGTTTTTAACACTATTATCCAAAATCAAGATAAAATATTGCATTTTGGTAGATAAGACGCACTTCTTTTGGGTGCGATGGACAAATTATCGGCGAAATGACGTAAATTTGAAAATAACACTGACATCCCATTTTAACAGATATATTTACCAAAATGACACAAAAATATCTTTAAATATTAAAGATTAAATTTATCCAATAATATCACCATTGGCGTCAACCCCAGCCTTCACACGACTTCAGGATCTCCTGCAACTCTTCTGGACGGTCTCCTTGTTTAAGTTGGTGAATACTACCATAATCCTTGCCTTCAGCTCATCGTTCGTCTTACATGTAGTTTTGTTGATCGCTCGCTCAAATGCGCGCCACTTATAATAATCAAAACGGCTGCAGTCTTGGGAGTTAAGTTGCTAGATGTAAGGTGTGATGTGGTCACAGAAATTGTCTGGTAGCCATGACAGGATCCTCCTGCTTGCGTAGCATGATGCAGAATCCTGTTGTCAGACATAGTGTCTTCCAGCAGCCATCCTTTTGATCCAGGGCAGCACTACCTCTTCTAAGTACTTGATGTAGGCTTTCGTATTGAGTCTGAGGTCCGTGAGTAGATGAACGGAGGCATAACGTTGCTATCACTAGTGATGACTCCAAACACCATCGTAATAACCATTAGATACATCTAACTCTTTCCGTATCATCTGCACTATCCCCAGGTTGACACCCACACACTGTGAAATGTTCGTATTGGAGTTTCCGGTGCGAATGCCAAGCAGTACAGCCTGCCGTTTCCAAAATTCTGGCGGAGTGAATTGCGTCATGGTGCCTTTTTTCTTACAGATGATGCCCGACTGACCCTACTGTACTGTGCAGTCGACAAAATAAAAGAAAAAACCAACAACGCGCATCCGCGGAATTAAAAATATAAGATGGCGTTACCCATCGCACCCTGTATATCCAGAGCGTTTTTAAAGAAAATATTTACTTTTTAACTGTTTTTCATCGATCATGCCACAATATACAGCAATAAAGATTTGTTGTATCAGTTCACACATTATGCGGTTGAAAAATTCACTTTATATATTAAACAGACAATGAGTTCAATCACTTTTCAAAATGTTTAATGCTATCATTTATAAACTTCCGTCATATTCGAATTATAAAAAAACAGAGAAAAATTTGTTTTTTCACTTAAATTAATGGGTTCTCAAAAACCGGCTTTTCACATCTCTAAATCAATCTGGTTTTCTTTTTATTTTCCTTCCTTTTTCTTAATTTGTTCCTCTTCCTTCTTTCAATGTGGTTTTACTGTCTTCTAATTTGATACTTTATATTTTCTTTCAATTTGTCCTTTCCTTTCGTCATATCAATTTTACATTCATATTCATATTCAACAGAGGACGGAAAGTGCGATACTGATACCCGACGGCGTATTGGGATAGCGAAAAATGCCTTCCAAAAGCTTTCTATACGTTTCATCGAGTCGTCTTTCTAGACGAGCAGATAATACTCAAGTTTCTGATTCATACATTAGGACTGGTTCAATCAGTGTTCGAAAGGGTGGAAGGTTCGAGCGCCAAATCTTGTGAAGTTTGTTGAACACATTCCATGCAAGAGCTTTGCGAATATTGAAATCTATTATGTGAGATCTAAGATATTTGGAGTCATCAGCTCTGTTGATGAATGTATTATTGATGACTTCAATTCGAATGTTTCAAGAGAGTATGTGATATATTCCGTCTTTCTCACATTGCAATAGAGACCTATCTGGTTCGCTGCTTGCTCGAGTGATTGCAGCAAGGTATATTGAGAAATTAATTCAAGATCATTGAGATATATTGAGAAATTAATTCAAGATTATTGGAAAATTCAAGATCAGTCAGATATTGTGGAGAGTAGCGACTGTTCTGGTGAGGTTTAAAGATGAGTCCTTTTTTCCTAAATGTTGTAGAGAGAAATATGCAGAACATAATCAGATATTAAGTATAAACAGAAAAGGAGCAAATGTGTCATAGCTTGTCTTAGCTTGTCATAGCCAGTCAAAAAACCACGCTACGGAACAGATCAGAGGATTCTGTTCAAGGGGTAGGGGAAGACCCAGCACAGAACAGATACTACAACAGCATCTCCTCCGTCCCAGTAGCTCGTTTGAAAATTTGCTAGGAAAAGAGCGATAAAGTAGCAAGGATATCAAAAAGACGAAACGTTGGCTACGTAACGTTTCTTTTTTTTGACATCACTGCTTTTTGTGACATTAGTTTTTTCTTATTTTCTGTGATTTACTCGTTTTCTGGTACAGTGTAACCCGGATATAAGAGACCCGGATATAAGAGAGATTTTCTCTGGTCCCAAATTAGAGCCATACTTACCTAAACAAAATAGACCAAACTCGGATAAAAGAGAAACCCGGATATAAGAGACTTATTATCCGGCCCCGACAACTCTCTTATATCCGGGTTACACTGTATATATTTTTTTCTTACGTCCCTTTCTCTTCCAAAACGTTTCGTTTTTTCTGATATCTTCCATCGTTTTTCTTTGGTTTCGAAAATGTCTTCCTTTTCTGAAATCCTTTTCTGAGAAACTTTCCTTTTTAAGCATATGGTCTGAAACTACTGACCTTTCTGACATTATTTGTCCCATTCTCCCAACTTCGCTAATAACTTTTGGCCATTTTCAAGGACTTTTCTAACAGCCCTGAATTCTTTCTCTCAGCTTTTTTAGCAGCGTATTTTCCTTTTCTGGCATCTTTTTTTTCATTTCCAACCATTTTTTCTAATATCTCTTCTCTCTTTATATTATTTTGTCTCACATCTGTTATTTCTGATATCTTTTCTAACATCACTTTTCCTTTTCTGACATCTTTTTTGCAATTGAAATATTTTTTTTAACATTTTTTCAATTTAAACATCTTTTCTGACATCTGTTTTGCCTTTCTTACATCTTTTTCTAACATTTTTACCAACATCTCTTTTCTATTTCTGAAATCATTATTGTTACTTCCATTTCGTTATTATTATTTTTTTTTAAACACTTTTCTTTCTTTTTTCCTTTGTTTCTTTTTTCCTGACCAACCTTTTTTTCCACACTATCCTTATTTTATTGTTTTTAAATATAATTGTTTTGTTTGTTTGCTTCTTTCTTTCTTCATAACTTTTTCCACACTATCGTTCTTTTTTCTTGCTTCAAATAGATTTTTCTTTTTCTTTCTTTCTATCTTTCTTTCTTTGTTTCTTTCTTTCTACGCGCACACTCTTTTCTCCAAACTATCGTTCCTTTCTTGGTTTTAAATATAATTGTTTTCTTTCTTTCTTTCTTTCTTTCTTTCTTTATACCTTTTCTTTCCACACTTACGCTCTTTTTTTAAATAGGCTTGTTCCTTTATTCATTTGTTCTTTCTTTCTTTCTTTCTTTCTTTCTTTCTTTCTTTACGCCTTCGTTCTTTCTCTTGTTATTAAATACATTCTTCTTTCATTCTTTCTTTCTTTCTTTCTTTCTTTTCCCTTCGGTCCTTCGTTTGTAATAAACATCCTTCCTCTACTCTTTCGATCTATCATCATTACACTTCCTTCTCCAACGTTTAAATTCCTTTTTGTCCCCGACGTTTTTTTATTTTTTTCTTCTCCTCATTGCATTTGCGGCGTAGGCACCACTTAATGTGATTTATGTCTGTCGACGCTCGGATAATTGTTAATGAATACAAACAATTTCTCCTCTTATCGCCGATTGTATTTACAAATATCCTCGGGCATATTTTTCCCATGGAGATTAAGCTACAGTAGAAACAGAAAGGTTGAAAGTTTAACACAGAATAAGGGTCATGTTAAGTGAGGGAATAGAATACCGTGAAAAGGAAATGCAAGAGCTACAATGCAAATTATGATCAAGGGAACTCCTACGGTTGATCATCGGTTTGCATATTTGTCCCGTTCTGAAGTAATCTGCCAAGAGATAGTTCCTCTTCAAACTTACCAGAAGACAGGTTGTTCATTTTTATGCTTCATCAAGACATAGGCGATCATGGTTTCCATAGCTTTCTGTCTCTAGTAGCGCTTAACTTTGCCTTTCTGTTTTTCCCCTAAGTCTCGTTCCGCCATCCATTACTCAAGCTCACCAAGTATGTCCTGTGTTGTCTTCGGCTGCTCTTTTTTCCCTCGCTATATATCCCGTGAATATCAGATTTTCCAAGCCCTCCTTTCTCATTATGTGACCCAGGAACCTGAACTGTATCTCCCTGATGTTAAGTATAAGTTTCCTTTTGTTCATCGTTACTCACATGTTCGATCCACGACATCCTAAGCATCCTTCTGTAGAACCACACCTGTTGTTTCAAGTTTCCACTTCATCTTTGAAGAGATCGTCCAGTACTCACAGGACAGATATCGCATAGCAGTTTAGTACTCTTTTCCTTGTTTCTAGCGGAAATTTCCCACTTCGCAGTAATCTGCTTAGCCTTTGGAATGCTCTTCCCTGTCTATCCGAATACCCCTTCGGATTTCAGTGCCACTCTCCCGTCCGCTGTTAAAATACTTCTCAGGTATTTAAATTAGTCAAACTTTACAAGAGCCAGATCGGGGCGAGAATGGAGTCAGTACTCCATTCTCGCCCCGATCTGGCTCTTGTAAATCTGCTACAGTGTAACCCTGATATAAGAGAGTTGTGGGGACCGGAGAAGTCTCTTATATCCGGGTTTGGTCTATTTTGTTTAGGTAAGAATGGCTCTAATTTGGGACCAGAGAAAATCTCTCATATATCCGGGTTTCTCTTATATCCGGGTCTCTTATATCAGGGTCTCTTATATCCGGGTTACACTATATATAGACAAACGCTGTCAAGTCTTCACGTTCCAATTACGATAGATTCCAAATGCGTTGGCGCGTCCTTGTGAGTGATGAATTATTTTCCACCCTACAACCCCTTTCCTTCAACGAAACGTCGCAAACCATTCGCTGTTCCATGGAAAGTGCTCAGACAAACGACACTCCTTAATTCCACCAGTTCTGACCCTCATGGTTAGGATCTATCATGCCACCCACATGGTAGAAAACCCTCTCCCATTCCTTCGTATTCCCTTGCTGGGGGACTTGAGCAGTTTCTTCCCAAGAACTACTGCTCTGTTCATCGACTCCCAAGAGGATGTTTTCTCTATTACAAGCTTAACCTATTCAATTCTTGGGTTAAAATTTATCTTCTCCACATAGCCTCATAAACTCTGACTCTTACTCTGTAACCCTCTACCTTGATTGGATCTTGGGCATTGTTCAGGATAAACTATATTTTATGTAATTATTAGGTTGGTGCAAAAATAATGACGTAATAATGTCGTTTTTTGACGTATTTTTAATGTCAAAAAACGACATTATTAAGTCATTATTTTTGCACCAACCTAATATATATTCTTGTGTCTTCTTATCAGGCATGAAGCTGCTCTTCGATACACGTGTCAAATACTGTAGGTTTTGATGAAAAAAGGTTTTTGACGGATTCCTTGAATTTGGTTTTCATTAGAGAAAGTTTTCCCCGTCAATGCGTTTTGCAGCTATCGAAACAAAAATAATTTTTTGTGCAAGATCAGTGTAATATAGTCGCTAGGACAGAACAGCCAAGTTCAAAATGTTTTATCTCGTATAATTAGTTTTATTTCTGCTTAACAATTTATTTATTTCAACTCTATTCACTTAGTCGACATGGAAAGATTAAGAATGAATGACAATATTTAAGAACTGAATAAAAAGGTTCATCTTTTTTAATAAGTAGAATTAAAAAATTTTTTTTTTTTTCTTTATTGCAGAACCATTTGGTTCCGCTATTTTCTCCTGTCCTTCAGGACAAATTCATAATTCCATGTGTCCATTATTTTATTTCTGAATAACTATTTGCTTTGATGCTTCGGGTCATTGTCCTAAACCAAACTTTCGAACTGAGGGCAAGACATTTGCTTGGTATCATTCAGAGTCTGCTGTGCCGTCAATGCGTACTATTTATCCAGTTCTAATTGCAACAAATCACCCCTCAAATCATAATGCTGCCGCCGCCATGTTGAACTGTTGACACCACATTCATCTCTTGGAAAACCGTATTAGGAACTGGCTAGACGTTCTCCCCAAAAAATTTATTCCCATTTAATAACATATTTATTCAAAAAGTTACACTTTCTACACTATTGACTCCGTCGACATGAAGAGATTAAAAATAACAATATTAGAGAACTGAATAAAAAGGTCCATCTTTTTTAATAAGTAGAAATAAAAAATATATATTTTCTTTATTTTCAAAATTATCTTTATTGCAGGACATATTGACCATTTGGTTCCGCTATTTTCTGCTGTGTCTGACCAATTCATGATTCATCCGCCCACTATTTTATTTCTGAATAACGATTTGCTTTGATGCTTTGAGTCATTGTCCTGTTGGAAGATCCAGCCCCGACCTAAACCCAACTTTCGAACCGAGGGCAAGACATTTGCTTGGTATCATTCGGAGTCCACTGTGCCCTCAATGCGTACTATTTATCCAGTTCTAGTTGCAACAAATCACCCCGCAAATCATAATGCTGCCGCTGCCATGTTGAACTGTTGACACTAAATTCTTCTCTTGAAAAACCGTATTAGGAACTCGCGAGACATACCACCTATCGTACTCCCCCAAAGATTTATCCCCATTTAATAATATATTTCTTTAAAAAGTTACATTTTTTACTCTGTTGACTCAGTCGACATGAAAAGATTAAAAATTAATAACAATATTCGAGAACTGAATAAAAAAAAGTTCTTTCTTTTTAATAAGCAGAAATAAAAAATATTTTTTTCTTTATTTTCGAAATTATCTTTATTGCAGAATATATTGACCATTTGCTTCCGCTGTCTTCAGCTGTCTCTCAGGCCAAATTCTTGACTCCATCCGCCCACTATTTTCTTTTTTTAAATAGCGATTCGCTTCAGATTATATTATTATTTATTATTTATTATTATTTATATATATTATTTTTAATCTTTTCACGTCGACTGAGTCAATAGAGTTGAAATGAAGAAATTTTCTGTTACACCAGGTATATATATATATATATATATATATATATATATATATATATATATATATATATATATATATATATATAAATATATATAATAATAATAATAAAGTTTTCCCAGTGCAAAACTTGAAATATGAAAAGGAAATAAAACATATTTTTTATCTACTTATTAAAAAAGGAAGAACTTTTTATTTAGTTCTCCAATATATAAATAAAAAGTTCTTCCTTTTTTAATAAGTAGATAAAAAATATGTTTTATTTCCTTTCCATATTATCTTTATTGCAGAATATATTGACCATTTGGTTCCGCTATTTTCTGCTGTCTCTGGCCAATTCATGATTCCATCCGCGCAATATTTTCTTTCTCAATAAGGATTCACTTAGATACATTTTTGCAATCTTCCAAGGAATTCTTTTTCATTAAAAGAATTCTCTAAAAGCGGAATAACGGTATACCAGTAGTCAAGCTGATTCAAATAAAAGACTATGCCTCAGGCTTTTCTTAATCAAAGACGAACGGCTTTCGATTAGGTTGAGTCATAAATAAGTTCATTTTTTTCTTTATTAACTTCATTCAACAACAAATAACGTGCAGTTACATTTCACTCAGTTATATTCAGGGAACGATGGGTAAATTACCGCCATTTTATATTTTAGTTTATCGCATGCGTTGATTGTTTTGGATGTTGTCGACTGCACAAGTATAGTAAGGTCAGTTGGTCAGTATCTGTGAGAAAAAGAGCCCCATGAGGCATGGAAACAGCATGTTGTACTGCTTGGCATGGGCATCGGCAACTCCATTACGAACATTTCAGTGTGTTTTTGGTGTCAATCTGCAGATGGTTCGGAAAGAGCTGGATGAGTCAAAGGGTGATTAGGAAGGCAGGAAGGCTTAAAAAAAAATTCACACCGATCGTTCTGATAAGAACAGAAGGTATGAATTTGTTAGTGAGGGCATCACACAGAGGCCTGCATCATGTTCCTTAAGAAGGAAGTGCTGCCCTGGGTAACGAGGGTGCCTACTGGAAGATACTATGTCTGGCAAAAGGACCCTACACATCACGCCTTACGTTTGGCCACCTAACTCCCCAGATTGCAAGACTGATTATTATGTGTGGGGTGTAGTTAAGCGAGTGTTCAGAAAAACACTTTGAGATCAACAGGATGTGGGGAATGAAGACTAAGAATATTACCATTAGTAATCAAAGCTCTAGCCCTCGTGAAAAAAGGAATGGACGATTTTACGAAAATTGTCACAGGTAATATCAACATACAAGTTGGCCAGAAGATTGCCCTATTAGGAGAGATCTCATATACTAAGAAAAGTGCTATCAATTAAATGACAATTCTCCTACAGGTCCTAAGGACTATAGTTTTGACCCGGCTCTACAGGATACAATAAAATACACAAATAATAATAATAATGATAATAATATCAGGTTGGTGCAAAAATAATGACGTAATAATGTCGTTTTTTGACGTTAAAAATACGTCAAAAAACGACATTATTACGTCATTATTTTTGCACCAACCTGATAATAATAATAATTATTGAATGGATCATTTTAGATGTTGGACCACCTTGAAATAAGAACGGGCGAATCAAATGAAAATATAAAAGTAGCAAAATTCGGCAAGTAGGAAAAATATACCAAGCCTCAGTTCATGATGTCGCTTTTATGGTTGGCTCAGTTGGGGTCTATATCAAAGAATCATTTTGCCTTACATGACGCCTTGGTGATACTCATTTCCAATATGATGTCGCTTTAATGATTGGTTCTATTGAGAACTATATCCAAGAATCTTTCTAAATTACATGACGCCTTGGTGATACTCATGCCCAACAATCATGTCACTTTCATGGTCGGCTCAATTGGGGACTATATCCAAGAATCCTTCTGTCTTACATGACGCCTTGCTGATGATCATGCCCAACAATCATGTCGCTTTTATGGTTGGCTAAATTGGGGTCAATATTCAAGAGTCTTTCTGCCTTACATGACGCCTTGGTGACACTTATGCACAACATGATGTCGCTTTTATGGTTGGCTCAATTGGGGACAATATCCAAGAATCGTTTTGCCTTACAGGAGGCCTTGGTGATACGCATGCCCAACAATCATGTTGCTTTTATGTTTGGCTCAATTGTGGACTATATCCAAGACCTTTTCTGCCGTACACGATGCCTTGGGGATACTCATGCCCAATATGATGTCTTACATTACGCCTTGGAGATACTCATGCCCAACATGTCGTTGCTTTTATGGTTGTCTCAATTGGGGACTATATCCAAGAATCTTTCTGCCTTACATGACGCCTTGGTGATGCTCATGCCCAACTTTTTTACAAATATTATAATGACGTTGTGAATTGATGCAATTGAGAAATTGTGTATTGGTCAATTATATTTTCACAATACTTTTCTTCACTTAACTATATTTCTAGAAGCAATAAATGAAGCAATTCCTAATTCAGATGATAAATGCAAATTCTAATATCTTTCTGTAATTCATTATGCATTTTCTTTTAATACATCATTACAGGGTAACGTATTTTCAATGTTACAAGATACCGTTTCTTGTGGGAAATCGAAAAACAACACATTTTTGCAGTCTATAGGAAAACAGAGCATATTGGACATAATGTAAAACGAACAATATAAAAAATTCGTTAGAAACAAAGAGAAAAATAGAGAAATGCCATGCATATAGCGGTGAATACTAGACACTCTCCTCGAAGATGAAGAAGATACTTGAGATGTTGTTCTACAGAAGGATACTGAGAATATCATGAACTGAAAATGTTGCGCACGTTGAAATTTTAGTGGAAATAAAGACAAAAGGTACAATTATGTTAAGAATCAGAAATAGACACTTGAAATCTCCAGGGAAAATTATGGGTATAGAACACTTGAAGATTTGACGATCACAGGACATATTGAAGGAGAGATAGATGACAGCTTCGAATAAACGACATAACGAGATTGTGGAAACAGTTGTCAGATCAGTGATTAAGAGATATAGCAAAATTAACTTAAAAGCTGCATTATCGGGCGACATTTAAGCTTCTGCCGAGGGCACTTGATTGGGCCTTCATCACAATAGGTAAGGAGTAGATTCCATAAACTACAGATGAATTCAAAATTGATCGTTGCAATTAAGTATTGCATTAACATTTAAGCTTACCTTTTAAAAGTGCAACGATAATCCTTCTGCAGCTACTTAATTTAAAGATAATTTGATGAACGTGGGTCCTTACTTTCCGTATAATTATTTTTACTTCATGAATAACTGTCGCTGGATTTCGCAATTAACTAGAATTATCCCCAAATTTATTTCCAAGTTATAAAAATAAATGCAATAGTTAAAATTTAGGAATTCCAAATTTCAGGATTGCGGGTCTGGATCCGGCCCTGAATGTTTTTAATGTCGGCCTGATTCCAAAATTTTATGATATGTTTGGCTACGGCCTCTACGAGTAGAATTGAAACTGCGGACAATTTTATTTTAAAATAATGTAATTTGAGAACAGTACTCTTTCGATTTGAACTTGAGCTATTGAAGTTAATTGTGTCACTTTAATTGTTTTATCAGTAGATGCCAAGATGGCGGAATCCGAAAAAATCGCAGTAATAAAAACTTGAGAATCCAAAATTTCAGGATTGAGTGTCCGGATCCGGTCCGGATCTTGTCCGGATCCGGTCCGGAATGTTTTTAATTTGCTCACGGAGCCGGCGTGATTCCAAAATGTCATGATACGTTGGGCAACGACCTCTAAGGGTAAAGTTGAAAAAGTGTGACACTCTGACACACTGACATTCACATTTATTTATATAAAAGACAAATGTTACATGAAATTCTGGGGAGCTATTATTGCCCTTGTCTTGAAAGGATAAGGTGCATATAAGATGTAACGTTTCGGAAATGTAGTAACGTCATTTTATTAGCTGGGAAGACGCTATCCAAAAAATGAAAAAGATACCTCATAATTAGTCATTTGGTCAGATTTTGGGAAATCAATTGAGCCCAGGTTTTCTTCCGTACCTCTCGGTGGATATTAGAAGATGCAAAACGTGGCTGGTGGAAATTAACTGTATTTTCAATCCTTACGAAAGATTATGAACGTACATATCACTGTCAGAAAATCAGGTCAAATCTGTGCTATCCAGTGCAAAATGCAACTCCGATTTTTTTTTTTTTGTTTAAAGCTGCGAAATGATTTTCCCTCTCACTTCAAATTCGCCATTTTTTTAATTGTATATTGTCACCTGAACCGAAACCAACGCACACCTGTGGCTTCTTTGCATGAATTTCTTGCTTGTTTTTTTTTTTTAATTTTTTTTTTTTTAATTTTTGACATAAATGGTTGCCCTAGTAGTAAGAGTAAAAAAGTTTGAAAAGATCGGCTTGCTTTCATTAAAGTGAAATCTTTCGCTATAATGACAGTATCCTCGTATGTTTCGGGTGGGAGCGGTAGAAAGTGTGTGGGCTGCGAGGTACAGTGCATCCCAACACTTTCCTATCCATAGACCTGAAGCTATTACCCGCAACAAAATTCGGCAGTTGTTAAGAAACCGATGACGTTTAACATGGGTGAAGTATTTATACCTAGATCAGATGAAATTAAGGGGTCACAGGTTGACATAAGCCTGAAAGATTTGCCGTCGATTTCTAGGGTTATCAGGTACTTGTTTGACTTACGTGAAAATCTCCGGTTTGTTCTAGCATGTATAGCCCAAAGTTACATTGCAGGTTAATATATCATGAGGTTTTCCGGTTTGATTTGATTTTAATTCGACATATTTTTATTCTTTTAAACGATATTTTTAGTGGATACCCGTATTCGAGTAGACGCTGTGTTTATTTGAAACCGTATTTTGCGTCATTTACTGGCCTGCACATTCGAGAAATAACTTATTAAAGAAAAATGCGCCCTCCGACAGAATTCAAACATGCGTCCCCCTTTACAGGGGAAACCACCATTTGATTTGTCTATTTACCTTTAAAACAGATTTTACGCGTTCAAATGTTCGCAAAAGTCATAAATACATATTTTCGTATCTAAAGAATTAATGGATTTTATTTTTAAATCTGATAAATTTTTTTATTACTTTAAGCGTTCTACTACAAATCGAACTATCCAAGGTTTTTCCAAGCGAGTACCACCATTTGTGAATATATATATATATATATATATATATATATATATATATATATATATATATATATATATATATATATAATTATTTATTTTAAAAAAATAATTTATAACATAAATATGTTATAAAATCACTACAAAAATAGCCATTTTGTTTCAGCACCCTCGGTGTCTTATCAAGTGACGACGTTGAATGTAAAATAAATGGTTTTAAAAGTTTCAAATTAATTAACAATCCTTCACAAGGGGAAAACGTTGTTACAAAGGCTAGATGGACCAATCAAAACACAAGTATAGGAAAATTCAAAAAGCTTGACAACGAAGTCATGTTATAATATCTATTCAGATGTTTAAAATATGGGTAGTATTAAAAAAGAATTAATTCCAACCAATAATTACTAAATTATATGATAAAATTTAATATTAATATTAATATAATAGTTTATATCAATCTTTGTGATCACCCCAAATGTGTATGACTCGCCTGTGTGTGTGGAATCTACATTCGAGCTCACTCCAATATGATGAAAACAGATTTTTTTTAATTGTAAAATATTTCTTGTCAGTATATAAGATAAGTAACTTTACATTATTTGGGATGAATTAGCAGAAAAGATCCCAGATATGCCGTACATAGTTTCATAATTTCAAAGTATTTTTTAGTGTTACATTGATTGATATTTTACTATAAAAATGTATTGTTGATAATTTTATTATAAAAGTGTACTGTTGATTTTTGTTTGGGGGGTCACTACTTGCCCATAGCTGGACCCTAACAGGTGCTACCACCTTGGGAACAACAGCAATTAAGCGGTGGTTCCACGCCCCTCAAAACCTCCAATCTCCCGATCAGACACCTAGCTGCCGGATGTAGTTGATAATCGTCATACCAAGGATGATTACGCTTTGCCACAAACTTTAGAAAAAACATATTTCTTAAGGCTTTCTTCATATAAAATCTGGTCTTATGCAATAGTAGAACTCCCTAACTATGAAATATATGACCGTATATATGAAAATATTTTTTTAAATGTTTTTTTAGAAGTTGAATCTATGTACACTGAATTTCTATAGCAAACAGAGCGGACCCATAAACTCATGAAGTACTCGACAAAAATAGACCTTTCTTGTACATATAAATAAAGTATATAAAATTAGATATTATTAATGTCTCAATTTGACATTAAAGTTCCTTGAATTTTCAATTTATTCATGCGACTGGGATTTTTTTCTATTTTTGTTGTCAGCTGGGGTTTTGTCCTGGATTCGAATTTTGCGTGAGGCTCTCAGTGAGGATTAAGCTCTCTACTCGGTAATAGTCAGTCATAGATGAGCCTTGATAAGCATTACCACACGCCGATACACCGATAACGCTTGATGTTGCCCTATAATTATCTAATTTAAAAGTTTGCAGCTTAGTAATCAGACTGTGCATAGTAATCATTTGTTTTAAAGTCGACTCTCATTCAAATAACTTACAATTGTTACTACTTTACAATTCTTGAAAAAATTCACTTTAATTTAGGCAAGTGAAGTGGACACTGACCTGGAAAGCGGGTCGACGAAAAAAGAATCTTTTTTTTTTCTCGTCCTACTGTTCAAGAAAGCAGTTTGTTTCTCTAGTTCTGAAATCGATGATAAAAATTCTTTTTGGATGCCTTTTGTCGAGTACGGGAGGGTTCTTATTCCTGCTGTAATTAATCATAATTTTAGAAAGGCCGATAAAAATCTAGCCACAAGTCAGCGGCTAAGAAGACACTGGCGCCAAATTAGTGACCCGCGATTGCTTTTAAGGGTCAATTAATTTATTTCCTGACCTCTTCTGTCGTCTCTGACCAAGATCTTTTTCTGTCGTTTTTCTTTCCCTCTGAGCAGGACGAAATTTTATGAATTCTTGTCCGCTTTTATTTCAAGATGTTTTCTCGAGATTTTAACGGTATTTCTTCATTTTCTTCTTTTCTTTTTTTTTTTATTATTTTCTTTGATTTTACCCTATTCCTCTAGGCATGCTAAATACTGAAGTGCGTAAGTGATCACGGTGCTCCACAGTTTCCTCATTTTTAGATCTGTAAAAAGTGCTAAGAAGTGCTATTCTTGGAAAATATAGAATGGTTAGATTTGCCAACTCCATGAAATAAACGAGGGGTTGTTAAGGTTTCTCAATCAGAGAAGTGCGGACCCTGTAGATAGGTTCCCGACCATAGCGGCCAGGGACAAACAATAAGAGGTTCCCAACCTGAAGTCTAGTGTTCCATAAGGTGAGTTAAAACAGTTTGCTATTTTTGAGCGATATAAATTCATATGTAACAGATTGTTCTTCGAGAATTTTATATTTTCCGTGAAAATGGACAGTTCAATTTTATATGGTCAGTGATAAATAACAGTTCAATTTTATATGGTCAGTGATAAATAACAGTTCAATTTTATATGGTCAGTGATAAATAACAGTTCAATTTTATATGGTCGGTAGAAAATAAGAGTTCAGTTTTGTGTTCAATGCAAAATAACAGTTCAACTTTATACAGTCAGTGCAAAATAACAATGGTCAGGAAAAAAATGACAGTTCAATTTTATATGGTCAGTACAAAATAACAGTCCGGTTAGTATTCCAGAGTGAAACAGAACTCTATTTTAAGAGAAAAAAAAGTATCTTGATTTTTTTTCAGTATTTTCATTGCATCTTTAGTGTATCTTGCCATTAGTATCTATTCAGTCAAGATCAGCAATAACAAACTAGAAATACCAAAATGAAGCAAGTAAAATAATTTAAAAATCTGGGAGGTGTTTTAACAGAGGACGGAATATGAAAAACAACAAAAGCTAAACAAGATATTAAGAAAAGGGAAAACAGCACTGAACTTTGATATGACAGTGAATGTTGGACAATCTCCTTAGATGAAGAAGAGACTTGAAGCGATAGAAAAGTTGTCTTACAGAAGGATGCTGAGAACAATATGAACTGAACCTTTTGAGCAACGATGAAATTTTAGAGAAAATGGAAACGAAAAAGTAGACTTCTACTTAACACCAAGGAAAAAAAGTTGAAATTCCAAGGGCAAATAATGAGGAAAGACGGCTTGCAGAATTTGACACTCACAAGATATACGGAAGGAAAGAGAAACAGAAGAAAGCAGCAAATAACTTACCTAACGATCTCGTGCTAAGGCTATTGGAACAGAGATTATGTGAGATAGCAAAATTTCTAGCCTTACTAAGAACTGCAAATGAGAGGAAAGTATGGAGAGCCATGATCACCAACGTACTGAAGAGACACGACACATAGAAGATGTAATAATCTTATGTTGTTTTAATATCTTAGATGAAGCATTGTCAGTTATTATTACATATATTGGTTACATTATTTACATTGTTGGAACTGTTGTTCGTATCTGTATTGCTATATTCACGATGTTTCGGTCGTTGTAAGCTCAGCCCTTCTTCTATTGAAACATGAAAGCTTTTGAGTAGCGATTTCGACAAGTTGTTATTATAAACACTTGTAATACAAATAATAATAATAATAATAATAATATATTGCTCTACTTTGTATTGAGCACTTTTTAAAATCAAATGCTACGAACAGTAGAATTTTACTCCATCTGTTCCTTCTCTCATTTGTGTGTATATATATATATATATATATATATATATATATATATATATATATATATATATAATTTTAAAAACAAGGAATGTATTGATTTTAATTTTAAAAGTCTGTAAGGCCCTTTCAACCAACATCTCATCAGGAGGTAATCGTTGGATAATTAATTAACGAAAAGAATAGTAACGACAATAAAGAGCAAAAATGGGGAACAAGCTAAAATAACAAACAAGTGTATATACTTGTAACGAGGGAAGGGGAAATAACGTGTAAATAAATAAGCGAGGGACAGTTAAAATAAAGTATCCCCCAACAGATTAAGAGACTTTACAAAATCCTTCTGACGGCAGAGAGAAGGTTTCCTTAATCCTATACAGACCGATTCCAAAATCTTCAAATGATTGTTGGAATCGGCTGTATGAATAATTTTAAACCACTCTTTTTTGTACGACTTGGCGCAGGCTATATTCTCAAATAAGTGTTGAGCAATAGCCGATTCCATATTCATGGGGGGAAGATAGCATATTTTATCTATCTTACCAAGTCATATTTTGGAAGGTACATGCTGATTGATTCTAGTTTCCAAATGCAAGGTTGTACGCCCCACATAACCAGCAGCACACTGGCAATTAAACTCATATACTAAATTACTCAATTTGATGTAGGGTAATACATCCTTGCGAAACGACGGAAACACAGACCTAGTTCGAAAAATGCTACGTAAAGCAACTGATGGGAAACAACCGGAAACCGACTTGCTAACCTGCTTAATTAAGCCATGACCCCTACCCCCAATCCAGGGAATCTTCCCCCCATGAATATTATATGAATACAAAAGGGACATTTTACAAAATAATAAGTCATATGCGTTGGTTGCTCACCACAACGCGACTGATACAATTTCAACATAAAAAAATTCTACTCTGATCAATGAAGAAAATAATGCAGTACGACGTAAATGTCTAGAGAGTAAATTAATCGCAAGATCATCTTCGGTAATATTGCGCCCTGGCTCTTACAATATTTCACCATTCCTGGCAGATCTTCTAATATCACTGTGTGATATTACAAAAGTGATGGAAAGAAAAAAGGCTCTAAATGAATTCGGGTAGATAAAAAAAAAATCTAAAATTCCCAGCAGCATTGTGTCGTGCGCATGCGTAGTTCTACCAACATAAAAAATTTAGTCTAATGATGCCCTGAAGGACGAAACGCGTCACAAGTAAACTTTTACCATTTTGTCACACACACACACATATATATGCGTGCGTGTGTGTGTGTGTGTGTGTATATATATACATATATATATATATATATCACATTATGAAATGGACAAAGTCCGGCAATTATTTTAAGACATTTTTATGTTTATACATTCTTTTTATAGATACAAATATTTAAGTAAATGCTCTGTTTATAATAAACAGTATTAAACAACATTTACCGGCCTGAATATCTGAGAAATTTTCACAGAAAATATTCGTCCTCCGACAGGATTCGAACCTGTATCCTATACGGAAGCATCATTTAGCTTGACGTAAACAAATGACGTCACACATATATGACATTTCATTTGCTACGCCAAGGACAGATATGTATGTACGTGAGAGATTCATAGAGGATTGAAGTTCAAATACAGTAAATTTGACCTTGATACCGGAACGCTCCTCTGTAGCCAAATCGTTTAAGGCAAGTCTAGCTAAATGACGGTTGCGTATAGGATACAGCTTCGAATATTTTCTGTGAAAATTTCTCGGACATTCAGACCTGTAAATGTTGTTAAATACAGTTTATTATAAACAGAGCATCCACTTAAATATTTGTACCTATAAAAAGAACGTATAAACATAAAAATGTCTTTATATATATATATATATATATATATATATATATATATGAATTGGCATCAAATATTGATCGGAATCCGACAAAATGGTAAAGTAAAAAAAATTAAGAAATAAATCTAGCATATTTCGCTTTTATTAAAGTTTCATCAGAGAATGAGATATGGAGAAAAAAGCAGAAAGAAATTCTGGTATTTTTATTTTGTGTTTGATTTTCATTGGTTAATCATTCTTCATGATCATTATTTGACCTGTTAAACAATCTTAGAATAAAGAAGAAATAGAAAACTTTTATCAAACATGTTTCGCTTTTGTTAGAGCTTCATCAGAGAATGAGATATGGGAAAAATTCTGGTAGGTTTGTTTTGTTTGATTTTTATTGGTTAAGCAGACTTCACGTGCATTTGTCTAGTCAAAACTGTTCGTGTGTATAAGTCAAGTGTATCATAATTCTAGTTAATGTCTATGTGTGTGTGTGGAGTAGCAGTAGTAAGTAGTAGTAGTCATTATTTATGTTTGAAGGTTGTCCACATGTTGATTTGGGGGCGTTTTTAGGTCAACACCATAAATGTCTATTGGCAAAGAAATCGAAAGTCTTAATGGAGTAAATGACTTCCAACATTAAATTCTCAGTTTAAAAAAAAAACAAAAAAAAACGGAGCTCCCTACTGCAAACTGGTGTACCCACTAAATATAACGTTTATAATTACTTTTATAATAAGACATAATGTTAAATGAATCGATATATTAACTATATTGAATAGTGAATATATTTTGCATATCTATAAGTCTGCCATTCGCTTACGCTTAGAATACTGCTGCCACATATGGTTTTGTTTCCTATTTACCTTGAGCTCCTCGATAAGATTCAAAGAAGAATTAGCAATATTATTGGTCCTGGTATCGCGGCTTGGCTTCAGTCACTTTCTCAGCGCCGTCAGGTTCCTCTCTGTGTCTTTTCTATAAATACTTTCGTAGTAATTGTTCGGATGAGCTACGGTACCTAGACATTTTGAATTTAACGGCAGTATTAGACTAGCGTCAAGATTTCAACAATTTACAGTTGAGCTAATTGATGTAGCTGTACTTTCTTTGTTAGCAGCTTCATTTCTCGCACATCTCGCTTGTGGAACTCCATTCTGGTTCCATGCTTTCCAGCCAACTTTAATCTTTTAAAAATTGAAATGCATTGTCAATCGCTATCTCCTTTCCTCCTGATTATTCTTTTCTCTTCCCGCTCATTATGATTGCTTCTGTTCCTAATTCTTCCGTACACTGTAACCCCCTTGTGTCATTGTGACTTTATTGCCTTGTATAGGTTGATATCGATTAAAAAGTATAAAAACAATAACACGTTGTTCGTACGCCTTTTTTTTTTCTCGTTCATTCAGTTTCATTTTGCTATTATTTTTTCTGCTATTATTTTTTCTTATAATTAGGATTTTTTCCACCAATATAAATTCTTTAGTTAGATGGTAGTATTATTTTCTGTTATTTTCTCTTTATTATTATTATTATTATTCATTTTCTCACAGAAAATATGTTTAATAATAAGTGACAAAACTATAACTATGTATTGAAATCGCACTAAAAACATCTAAGTGATTTATCTGTCCAGTTATTTATTCCCTTCAGCAAATAAGTCACGAAATATAGTGGAAGAATAATACACATGCTTTTTTCTTTCAAAATCATATCGCCATTTCTGAACCTTATCTGGTTAAAAAAAAAAGAAGAAAAGGGTTTTCTTCGAATATATCTTTGAAAAACATTGCTGTTTTTGTTTTTTGTTTTTCTCATGATCATGTTTCCCTGCAGGTGGTATTGCAGTAGGCTTATCTCAGAAATTTTGCAAGGTTATTTATTTTTTACAATGTTTGTTTTTACCTCCCATCTCGTGCAAACGGGACAGAGTTTTAACTTTGATGTTGTTTTTTCTTTCACAACAAAAATGAATCAATAACAATGCTAAGATTTAAGAGATCAACCTTATAATCTAAACGTTATATGTGTGTCTGGTATATATATATATATATATATATATATATATATATATATATATACATTACATAGAATAGAAATCCAAAATTACCTCATTCGAACAGCTATTTCGGCCCAGAAGATTTTCTTGTAAGCCTTATCAACCCAGAGGTTTGAAGAAGGAAAATAAAGTCTTAAAATTTAAACATTTAAAGAATAAAAGAAGAGAAAGAAGTGAGAAAGAGGAAAAAGGAAAAAGTGAGAAAGAATTATCCAAAGGAAGCAGCAGAAGAGAATCAGCCCCAATGTCAAGAGAGAGAGAAGTGGGAGTATCTGTTTCGGGAAGACAATTGAAATTAGCTTGACCTATATTTTCAAATATTTACATCTCAACTTAGGTTGAAACAGACTTGCAAAATTAAAGACATGAGTTCAAAAAATTTAAAAAGCAAAATAGCAAACTGTAAATATTAGTTCTAAGTTAAAGAACGAAATTGATACTCTCACCTTTCTTTTAAAAAACACAATACTAGCAAAACTTCGGGGGAAAAATCATCAATAGATTGTTTATATTAGGAAAATTATTTAAAAGTATTTAAAAATTAGAGAAGAAAAAATATTAAGTAAAATGGTAACGTCTAAAATTAAAAATAAATTAAAACAATATATAATATACAAATAATAATACATAAAATATAACAAATAAAACGATTATAAATAAAATAATTAAATAAAATAATTAAATAAGAATAAAATTAAATTAAATAAAGTATTAAATATAAATTATTAAATATAAATTAGTAAGTATTAAGTATAAATTAATAAATAAATATTAAATATTAATTAAAAATTAAATAAAAAATAAATTTTAAATATAAATTAATAAATATATGTAAAATATTAAATATAAATAAAAAAAAAACTAAGTTGGAGGAACGTTATTCGGATTGAAGAGGAGTAGAAATAACGATTATGTGTTAGATGATAACAGAGTAAGCAAGATCAATAATATTCTATAGCAGTTTAAGCCTAATCCTGTGACATTTGGAAATAACTCATTCATTTGGGTTAGTAGTATGCTCTGATTCTCGAATTTAATTATTCTAACCTTCTCCTCTAAACACAGGTTACATCTACTCTTAAAATTATTAGGAGTGCAAAACTTATGATTTTCTAGTCAATCTGATGGTTCAGACCTTTCTCCGTCAATTCCCAAAGTTTTTTGGAAAGTACAGTTTGGTATTTTAATTGTGGGTTAGAAAATGAATGTCTATGGTTGTTAAGTCTTTGTTTCCATTCCCCGCAGAAATTCCAATGTATATATAGTGGTTTAACTTATTTTCTTTTGGGGTAAATGGTTGTTTGGTACATAACATTCGAATCTCTACATTTTTCTTCGACTGGACAATGCTCGCTATGTCTACAATTACAGGGGGTCCATACCATATTTATAATTGATACCATAGAATGGAATTAATATCGGAATCGATGATTTTATTTCTACAGGAATAGCTTATTTTGATGGTTTTCTATTGAAGATCTTACTTAGAGGGTTGTCCTTTAGAATATATATATATATATATATATATATATATATACAGAGAGAGAGAGAGAGAAATTGTTTATATATATATATATATATATATATATATATATATATATATATATATATATATAAACAATTTCTATATATATATAGAGAGAGAGAGCGATAGAGAGACACGGAGAGAGAGATATATATAGTGACTGGAAGATAGATAGAGATTGAGAGACAGAGAGAAATCAGATATAGGAATAAATTCTGCATGTTGACTGAAAATTATTAGATACGTAAAACTGTTCAAACTGTATATAACTATAAACACTCTTTCTCAGATATTGAACATTCCCCCATATAAATAAAGCACACAGACACACACACGTATATATATATATATATATATATATATATATGTAGATATATATATAGGGTATATCAAAAATACTTTTACACACTTTTTGAGGCGAGTTGCTTTATATATATATATATATATATATATATATATATATATATATATATATATATAAACACACACTGAAACAGAGAGAGAAATTATATGTACACTTACAGAGAAATATACTCATATATATGTTGAAATATATATATGTGTGTGTAGTTATATATATATGTATATATATATATATATATATATATATATATATATATATATATATATATATATATATAACTACACACAATTGATTACCAAGACTCTCTGGAAAGCAAGATGACACTTCGGAAAGACGAAGTGACCTTCTAGAAAGGTGGAGTGACATCTTGGAAAAACAAGAATCTACATTAAAGCATGAAGAATACAAGAGACGCAGAATGCCCTCTGGGTGACTGTAGCGGGGAAGGAGAATATATCACCCATCAGACTGATTTTAATGGAAACGGCCTGTATATGGACCCGGCTACAACGTATGATTGCGGCAGAAGATTTAACAGTTTACGCGGTTTACGTATCCATAAGGCACGCTGGTGCAAACAACGTAATTCTCCTATCGGAGAATGTAAATCGAGTGATGGGATTATGAATCTGGAATACACCCACAGCGTTCAGGATTCCATCGTTGAGCGACAGCACCCTGGAGAAATCCTAAGTAAACGAAGAATCCAGTGGCCCAAATGTAACCAGAAGGCTGTTTGGACAAATCTTGACAACGAGCTTTCTTTTATCCTTAATAACAATCTTAAGGGTCACATAGAGCAACAAATCAGTTCGTTTTGTAGAACAATATACGACGTTTGCTTTGAGTGATTTGAAGGAGTAATGAAAAAGACGAAAAACGACCAAATCAACAACAAATCCAGGAAGGAAAATTGCGGTCAGAACAGACATTACTGAATCGTTATGCGCGCAGCCTCAAGATCTAACATGCGCAAGTGAAACATTTGCGTAGTCGTTTATAACGATTTTTACGAGCGCGTCAATAACGGCTAACGCGTCCAGGAACTTTCATTACGGACAGAAGCTGCAAAGAGGTACAATCGTTTATTTATTTCATTAACAATTTACAAAGAGGAACGATCAGTTAGTTTTTTGGGGGGGTTTTTTATACCCTGCCTGGTGGCAAATGCTGCTGGTGGCGCCTCGGGTGGCGGTCCCGCCTTAGCCACCGAAACCGTGAGATCACCCCTGGTTGGCGGCTAATGAAGACAGGGTATCGCACGTGATAACACACGTTGTATGTTAAAAAAAATAAAAATATATATATATATATATATATATATATATATATATATATATATATATATATATATATATAAATGTTTTCATTTTACATATGTATATATATGTGAGTTTGCCTAAGTATAAGCACAAAAATGCTGTATATATATACAAAGACTGTTTCTCCGATACTGAACACTCTTCCCATGTCAATAAAAAAATTAATACGTACACACACACACACTCACACACACACACACACACACACAGAGATATATATATATATATATATATATATATATATATACATATATATATATATATATATATATATATAGGATGTGATGCATAAATTGCCGTCTAAATTGCGCAGAAATGAAAATAGCACTCACAACTCATTTTATCAGATATAATGACAGAAAAATATATTGAAATACTATCTTTATTCAATAAAATCGCCACTGGCTGCAACAACGGCCTATATTCTGAACGGCTTCCTTGCTTAAGGTGGTAAACGCTGTCATAATCCTTGCTTTCAGTTTATCTTTAATAAGCGGGTTCAGTGTGGGAGGTAGGTGGCTAGATATAAGTGGTGATATGGTGGCAGAAATGACAGATACTCTTGCTCATGTGGCATGGTGCAGAGTCCTACTGCCAGACATATGGTTTCCAGTAGCCACCCTCTTGACCCAGGGCAGCACTACCTCCTCAAGGCACTTGATGTAGGCCGCCGTGTTGAGTCTGAGGGCCTGTGGGAAGATGAAGTGGGGGGCATGATATCGCCAAACATCTTCGTAATCACCATTAGACTCATTCAACTCTTTCCGAATCCTTTGAAAATTTCATATTAGAGCTTCAGGCGCGAATGCCAAGCAGTACAGCATGCCGCTACCAAATTTCTGGCGGAGTGAAATTCTCATGTTATTCTTTTTCTCACAAACTGCGCACAAATAACCCTACTACACTGTGCAGTCGGTATAATCAAAAACAAACAACGCACATGAAATATTCAGTTTATTTAGCCACAGACCTTAATTTGAACTTATATATAAGATCCATTGCTAAAGATTATGGGAAAAAAGATCGATTCTTTGTCTCGCACTGGTATATATTTACCCGGCCCCTCCACTAAGGTAGTATGTTACACAATATATATATATATATATATATATATATATATATATATATATATATATATGTATGTGTGTGTATTTACATTTACCGTGGGAGCGCCATACACATACGTAGCCCACCTGAAAATATTACTGAGAGGTGCCAAGTTCCAGAGAACAGTTACCCACGGCAGTATCTCTCTCGATGCACTAAAGAGTGGGGATCGGTAGTAATACCTATGCCAACGGAACAGATGATTGCTGGGGCTGGGCTATTTTGGGAGTTGGCCCGTGTGCACGCGCTCATTTAACTGACCTTGTGTCACATCCAGCCAGCGTGGAGGTGGGGGGACAGCATGTGAATACTAAGTGTAGTGTTTTTTCTTTTTCTTCAAATTATGAGGGAAGCCTGGTCTTGGGGATTCCAATCATGCGGCAGCACACAATCTTCATTACACAAATGGTAGCGGTTTGAGTAGAATAGAATACCAGTGTGACAAGGGCTGCGGTGAACGGACAGTTTTTGTATTGGCCGAGGACAATTTCCCATTAAAAACGATTCTGTGTCTCATCTTTTCAACGTGGGAAGGCGAGTAAATATACCCGGACTTGCGGCTAGGATCAAAGTGTAGTATCTGCCTTCGAGTGAACAAACTATTTTATCTCTAAATTGTATTTCTGTCTTCAAACAGAGCACAAAAAATAACCGAGTGATGCCTGACCCCGGTGATTCCACTCCTGCAGCAGTACATCCCTAATTGCACCAGAGTATCGGTGTAACATTTGCTTTTTATCATTTTTATTATTTCTTTCTTGATCTCTGATGAAGCTTTAATAAATTGAAACATGTTAAATTAAGATATATATATATATATATATATATATATATATATATATATATATATATATATAGATAGATAGATAGATAGATAGATATAGATAGATATATATTGATGCATGTTTCTTAAATGATATAGACAAGTTTTGTCTATTTATTTTAAGTAAGTTCCTTTCATATTGTCTGATAAGTTTAATAACATTATCATTGAAAGACGAAAGGAAATCACCATATTGATACATGTTTAAATCCTATCTAAGCTTTCGGCTTACATGAGCCATTATCAAAGATGACAATTACATTTCAATATATCAAACAATACACGGATAAAACAATAATCATAGCCTGTTTCTTAAGGATAAAAAATTTCAAAGCAACGGCAAACTCGTGTGTACGAGACGCGGAAGCGAAAATCGCATTGCAGCTCGTGACGTCACACATGACCACGAGAGATTGAAAACTAGAAGTATTAAGAATGGGAAGTCGTTGGTATATATCAATGGCTTCTGTTATAAATTATAGGCATTTAAGAATATTTGTGGAGATTTCATAGTTTATTTTGTTCAGGTTAGGTTTCAACTGTTTTATGTATATACCTTCAAGAACTTTTAGGGTTTTTTTGTGTTTTTTTTTAATAGTTTTCATGTTTAAGTATAGTTGTGTTTTCAACAAGGATTTTCCGGAATTGTGTACGTGGCCAGGCATGTTGCTTTAAATGCCTAAAAATGTTAGAGGTATCATTCAAATAGAGAGTCAAGCGTCGTGAAATCCAGTTTGTGGTGTGACCAACATAAATATTATTTAATCCATTGGAGATACAATCTCCAAAAGGGCACTTGAATTTGTAAACTACGTTGGTTTTTTGCAAATCACTAACGGGGAGGAAGGAAGAATTATTGCGAATAATTAAGTTGGATATACTAGAATTAGTGTTGTATACGATTAACCTAATTTTTTTTGCTAGGATCTGTAGTAGATATATTAGTATTTACTAATTTTTTAGTATATTTTCATCTTTTTTATAATTAGTATGCATTTGACTACGATATATATATATATTTATATACATATATATATATATATATATATATATATATATATATATATATATATATATATATATATATTAATATTAGCACCTTATCAGTCGTCTTTAACTAAATGCACAACTATATATATATATATATATATATATATATATATATATATATATATATACCTATAATTTAAAATCTTAATCGCAGCACCTTGTCAGTCGTCTTTAACTAAATACACAATTATATATATATATATATATATATATATATATATTATAATATTTTTTATTTAAAAATATGATTCCTTCGCTACATAAGAGTTCTCATGCTTCCAAAACGAGAGCCGAAATCATCCAAATAATTATTAAAATTAAGTTGGATTGTGGTGTTTAGTCCCGTTTCATCTTCAAGCGAAATTTTAGGAATAAGCTATCTCTCGGTTTACGTGTATTTTTAGGCACGGTCCGTTACAGAATTTGTTATTGTGGGAGTGGCTAGACTATTTTCCTTCGGCTCTCGTTTTTGAAACATGAGAACTCTTATGTAGCGAAGGAATCATATTTTTAAACAAAAAATATTATTATAATATAAGCTCTACTTCTGTATGGAACACTGTCTTCTTAAAAATAAAAACAAAAATACTAAGAAACCCCGGATTATGCACCCAACGTGTTCTTTTCTATTTTCTGCATGCCTGCACAATGATATATATATATATATATATATATATATATATATATATATATATATATATATTTATATATATATAGTCGTCTTGAACTAAATACACAATTTATATATATATATATATATATATATATATATATATATATATATATATATATATATATATAAATTGTGTATTTAGTAAAAGACTCATGACAAGGTGCTGAAATTTAGATTTTAATTTATTTTTTTTGTGTTCGTACAAAGAACCAACATTATTTACGGGTTCAAATATCCCTTAAGAAAACCCAAATAAATAACTCATAAATTATTGCTCTGGTTACTCTACTACATGCCTATCTAGACGACTTACTCGACCATATCTCCATTAGGACTGATTTAAACACACACAAAAACCAACCAGACTCCATCCGAAATATACTAGTAGAAAATTCATGTATAATAGCCTGGGCCACATGTAAAAATTAATTGAATATACTGGAAGCCCTAATAAAGAAGATACTTATATTTCGGGAATCGGGAAAGATATGTGTTCAAAAGCACAATTCTGGCTTTGTTTCGTATATATATATATATATATATATATATATATATATATATATAATTATTTATTTAAAAATATGATTCTATCGCTACATAAGAGTTCTCATGTTTCAAAACAAGAGCCGAAAACTTCAATATAATTATTTGAATTAAACTGAATTAAAGTACCAAACACTGTTCCATGTTTAAGCGATTTTTTTTTTTTTTTGGAATTCTTGAAATTTACGAATTTTTATAAGCATATTCATTATTAAAATTAAAATTACTATGGTAACGGCTAGAGCAATTATTTAAAAAAAAAATGAGCGTAAGGTTAATAATTTCTATCAATATCTCAGTTACATTCAAAGACGTCAAGTGAGGGTAAGGTTGGGGTGTCTAAATTTAAAGCGGAAGATGGCATCGTCTAGTCTGGTTAAGTGTCTCGAGCACAGTTTCTTTTTTTTTTTTTAATAATAACAAAAATACCAAAGAACTTTGGATTATTTACCTAACGAGTTCTTTCCTATTTTCTATATGTATATATATATATATATATGTGTGTGTGTGTGTGTGTGTGTGTGTGTGTGTGTGTGACACTCATCATCGGTCTTTTGAACAAGGTAGAAGTTTATCTTAGGTGTTTCCTGTTTAGGGTTGGGTTTCCAGTCACTTCTAAAGTATACTTCAATATGTACACCTCACGTCTCCGCCGGAACTGCTAAATTTTATTCGCTAATTAAATCTTGACCTATTCATTTAGCTGTCAAACTTTCCTATTTATATTTTCGTTTCTTACCCTAATACAACTCTACACAGTAAGCCTCTAACCTGAGTGACACTTGGGCCTTTTACTGGATGAACATATATATATATATATATATATATATATATATATATATATATATATATATATATATATATATTAATGAAAAACAAAAACCGTTGGAGGAACTAACGGACAGATTACCAAAACCTAAACTCTTATCCAGATACTGTCTCGAATTATGACGACAAAACTGAAAAAAAGAAAGGGAAAAAAGGTTGAAAGCAAACTTACCTACTCAGTAAAGTTGCCTAATCCGTGCAAAAACGCTTAGCAACTTCAAATCCTATGAAACGACTCGAGTTTCACGCACAAGGGTTCTTCAGATGACTTGAACACATATATATATATATATATATATATATATATTCAAAAAACAAAGGAAAAAATATGATCAAAACCCAATTTCCCATTTGTGAAAAACACTGAAATTTAACCGTATCAAAATCCTTACCATTTTTTTAAAGAGTCGTGATAAAGGGAGATAATCGTTTTGCCTCACGCCACCGGCTTATCAGCCGCTTGTTTCCTCAAAGGCATTACAATGTTTATAAATCACAAAAAGACTTCGGGCTAATTATTTGTCCAGATGAGAGTCTACAAGTCTGCTGTAAATCGTAATGTTAACTGAACATTTCGGCAGTAACGTGTCTGTGAAAGGGATAAGACATATATATGCTTATATATATATATATTACTTATCTATCAGACACGCAAAAATTGCAGTCTTAAACTTCACAATTTAAAAACAGAACAGGAATTTAGTTCATCTTATAATGCTAATGAAAAGCATTACTACGATGGCTAAGTTCCCTCGCGCCCTTTACATAAAGTTGGCGAAAGTTCTCACTTAACGACCTCTTTGTTTCTACAGTATACAAAGGGAAATAATAATAATAATAATAATAATAATAATAATAATAATAATAATAATAATGATAATAATAATAATAATAATATAGGCCACAAGAAACATTCCGTTTATTACTACAGATTTATTTGTCAGTGGTCTGACCTTAACCGGTCGGGCATATCCCAAGGGCTGATGTAATGCACATCTCTGTAAATAAGCGAGAGTAGTGAGAGAGGATCATGGCTAGCTGGTGTGTGAGAGAAAGAGTGAAAAAGAGAGAGAGAGAGAGAGTGTGTGTGTGTGTGTGTGTGTGTGTGTGTGTGTGTGTGTGTGTGTGTGTGTGTGTGTGTGTGTGTGTGTGTGTGCTAATTTTGAAGGATAAGACAGCCACGCGATTTGGCAGTCACATCTAGAAAGTTTGGGAAATCCTCAGTCAGAGACCATCTGAGCGGACTTATTTAACCAACCCGAAGGCATTGCTTACAGTATTCCACCGACAATGTTAAGCGCTGTTATTTTTTTTTTCTCAAATCCTGTCACTATATAGATGACATTTGGCTGTGTTGCATGTGCCTGGCATACACTTATTAGACTATGTATCATGATGGGTATACTGAATTTCGTATATTTCTAACGTAGCGTTATTTTATTTACGTACTGCTCTCTTACTTAATAATTGAAAAAAGACGTTTGAGTAAATAATGTTATGACGTAAGACGAGGTAAAATTATAGCTTATGGTAGTGAGCGATGGGAAAAGAATCAGCCTACAGAAGCCTCGAGCGCGTATACAGTGTAACCCAGATATAAGAGACCCGGATATAAGAGATATTCTCTCTGGTCCCAAATTAGAGCATGTGTTAATGTATATATAATAGACCAAACCCGGATATAAGAGAAACCCTGATATAAGAGACTTCTTCTCCGGCCCGACAACTCTCTTATATCCGGGTTACACTGTATATAAAAGTGGAAATTTTCGAGTTACTTTTTTTTTTCAGAATGAAAAAAACAAGAAAAAAGATCAAACAGGCCTCTTAAATGTCGTCTATTATAGTACATTTTAGTTAAAGGAAAATTGAAGTTGAATATAAAAGGCAAAAAACAATACAGTCAGGTTTTATTTGATCTAGCATTATGGCTAATCAGATAGCCTTTTTTTTACTATTCTATTTATCTATTACACCTCACAACCACCCCATTTCGAATGAGAAAGGGTGCGTTATCAAAATGACTTTCCCATCATATTTAACAGTAATAGTAATTGTACTATTAGCTGTCACGTTATGAAGAAAAGTTCACCATGAAGCTACGGCTACCTGAGTTACGCCTTTGTTCGCTTTCTGATCATCGGGATGGGATGAAGGTGTAGTATCTGTTCTCCTCATCGCTAATGCTAATATTAGCCGTTTTCTTATAATGAAACATTCGGCATTCATTGACCGAGCAGCCAGTGCTACTCGTTACGCTTTTCTTCACTCCCTGGACATCAGGATGGGATGAAAGTGTAGTATCTGTTCTCCTCATCGCTAATGCTAATATTAGCCGTTCCTTATAAGGAAACATTCGGCATTCATTAACTGAGCTGTCTGTGCAACCGACGATTGAATTTTTTTAAAATCTTTTTACTGAAACAATTTTTCAGAAAACTTTCTCAAATTCTGTTGTCAGTATTGATCAGGTCTTCTGTCCTTACCTTTTGTCTGAAATGCCTAGAAGTAAACCTAATTTTTATGCTAACACTTTCTTTCCTGGCACCTCTCACTTGTGGGACTCTTCCGACTTCTTGCTTTCCAGCCAACTTTGATCTTCTAAATTTAAATGCAATGTCAATCGTTATCTGCTTTTTTCTTGATTCCTTTTCTTTCATTGTTTTCGCTCCTTAATAATGTCCCTCTTTTTCTTATTCGTTCACACTCAGTAAGACCTTGTGTCTTAGTGGCTTTACTGCCTTGCTTGGGGTGAAATGATTAAAAGTTTGTTTTTTTTTTCTTTCGAATAATATCCACTGCCCATTTCAACTAGACAAGATCTGATTGGGGATTATTTCCACCTGTGTCTCTGGAATTTATTCAAATGGACATTTTTAGGATTTCTTTATCAAAATGTCTAAGTATCAAGCATTTAAACCGTTATATACGTGGGATTATAAATGGTTTCTCGTAAAGCAGTCGTCAAGCAAATACCTTTTTTAGGAATTTTGTTAACTAATGATATGATGACTACGAAAATAATTATATCTTTCAGTAGGACCTTTGTGGTGGAATGGAAAACATTCCAAATAATAAAACCCTCACGAACA